>OZ005658.1:211651356-212321356 GCA_963930645.1 Salticus scenicus | reverse complement strand
GGTTCACTTTCTTTTAACAGTGGAACTGGATATCGGGTAATTTCATCATTTTTCATGCTAATCTCAGAGATATCATCTTGACTGGTTTTAGAACTTATTGACTGACTTTGATCAGCATATTCAGTTTTTTGTAAACATAGAATTTCATCAGCAGATTCACTTTCTTCTAAAACTAGAACTGGATATTGGGTAATTTCATCATTTTTCATGCTAATTTCAGAGATATCACCTTGACTGGTTTTAGAACTTATTGACTGACATTGATCTGAAGATTCAGTCTTTTGTAAACATGGTACTTCATCTGAAGATTCAGTTTCTTCTGAAGGTGGAACTGGATATTGGGTAATTTCATCATTTTTCATGCTAATCTCAGAGATATCATCTTGACTGGTTTTAGAACTATTTACTGACTTTGATCTGATGATTCAGTTTTTTGTAAACATGGTAGTTTGTATTGAAGCATTGCATCCTTTTCCATACTAATCTCATAGTTATCAACTTGAATGGCTTTAGAACATGATGGACTTTGAACAAGAGATTCAGTTTTTTCTAAAAATGGAAGTATGCATTCAGGAATTTCAACATTTTCTATGTTAATTTCGTGGACATCAGCTCGATTGACTTTAGTGTTTCGATTGGTATTTGCTGGAATTGGATTGTTTTTTCTACATTTTTCTCTCATAGGTTTTGATTTGAACAGCTTTTCCCATATCCACTCCTTTCCCGCCAGTGATCCATCGTTTTCAAAAAGTTTGTGATTTAACAAAACTGAAGTTGGTGGCCTTGATTCAGGGGCAAGTCTTAAGCAAGCTCTGCAGAAATTTCTTGCTATCTTCAACGTCTTATTTTTTATGCTGCAGTTCGGGAAAGACAATCGGCATTCTTTATTGAAGTTCTTTTTCTAAAAATAAATAAATAAATAAAAAGATAAATTATTAAAGCAAAAACTATTACACTTGTCCCCCCAAAACATTGTGACGTTATAAATATTATTTCATTAATAACCCCACCTGTGACTGAGAGGCTGTGCTCCCGAATATGTATATATATATATATATATATATATATATATATTAGGGAATATAATTAGTAAGGTTAAAAACAAAAATCAATAAAATAATAAAAATAAATACAACTATATATATATATATATATTAATAAGTAAATCATTATATAGGTTTTGATACTTATAGAAATTATGGTGTATACTTAAAAACAATTCCTTTGTATTCAATTTTTAATTTTTATTTTCTAAACTGGTTGGGTTTCTTTCTTTTGGTAAGATATAGGGATTTAAGCTACTGTGATGTAGATTATTACATATTTTAAAATTTGTTTTATCTTTAAAAGATAGGTAAATTCTCTAAATAAATAAAGTTATAAATAAAATTATTTAATATTACACAACTATTTAAAATATTACGGCATAACTGTTTTTAACCTATAAATAATAAATTTACAATATACGTTTTCTAATTTTTATGTCTTCCCTTTCATACCTTTTTCAATGTAACTGAAACAAATTCTTTGATTAATTCCTAGTATTCACTTAGCAATCCTAACGTAATGAAAATTCTTTTCACGGTGGAAAGAATATGTTTTGACTTATTTCTATCCTTTTGTTTTGTGAAACCAGGAAATAATTAATTCGGTTTCTTTAAATCTGTCATCGAAATGTAAATCAAGTGCCCTCTTGTCGCCTAATTTACATCATCAGCTAGATAAAATATTTGCTTAGCTGTTTATTTCCCAGGAATTAAAATCTTGACGAAATCATGCCCACATTCACTAACAATGGTCAATAAGGTACTAGTCGCCTTTTCAAAAATGATAAAAAAAAAAAAAAATCGTAACGTGCCGCAACCATTCTCTATCTTAAACTTTGAACTTGGTGTCTATAAAATTAACGCCAAATGTAATATCATTTTTATACTCCAGTTTTGGAGCTCACTTACTTACTGACTTACGATCATGCAGTAGCTCAAGAAAGATTGGGGCTTTGGGCCCGGCCTTGTGCCTGGTATGGTTTTTCCCGCTACATATTGTTATTCCATCTATGGTCACGCAACAAATTAGCTTCTTTGGAATAATCAATAAATTTACCTGAACCAATATACTGCCTCATGGATCCGTTCTTGGGTGATGTACTTTCATCTACAGTTAATTTTTAACTTGACTTTTTTTACAGCTTATCCCGTGTGGCCAACGCAATAATATTATCTTTTCGAAGCCTAAAATTCGTCATTAGGCACTGGAAAAAATCATCATTAGACTATTTTTATTATTATTATTATTATTATTATTATTATTATTATTATTATTTGCTAGTAACTCTTAAAACATCTCTGCTTCCCTGCTCCCCTGACGATGTCCTCAATGTTTTTTGGTTTATTAATATTTTTTGTCGACTTTCAATTTTACGTTTTTTGCCTGTATTCATTTTTAGTTTTTACATTATACATATATAAAATGTAGAAAGAGTATCAAATTTAATTATCCATTGCTGTATTGTTTTTTTCATGCAGTTATGCATACTATTATATTTAATATATAAAATGTAGAAAGAGTATCAAATTTAATTATCCATTGCTGTATTGTCTTTTTTTTTTTTTTTTTTTTTTCATGCAGTTATGTATACTATTATATTTAATAATTTATGTACAAGCATGCATATCATAATTAAAAAGACTAATGTCCAATATATAATATTGAAAAAAAAAATACAAAACATATTAATTAACGGGAAGAATAGGTGACTCAAAGCACTAATTTGAACATGGATTTTTTGCAGATTTTTATATTCTTTCCATATAATTGCACACACAATAATAATGCATGAATCCAGTTCTTCACCAATAAATGCGATCGAATCCAGAGCTGTCAACCATTCCGGCAAATTCATGCCACTATTCTTTTAAAGTTTTCCGTGAGTTACTTAATCACAGAATTTCGCTAAAAGGTTATTCTTCGACCACTTTTATGAAACCATGGAAGCATCTGCGCAAATGCTAACTCAACGAGTCCAATGCTAAAATAGAGGTGACAGCCATCTGACTCAGAGAAAATGAGTAATAACACAGAGTGCGGAATTACTGGATGTTTTCCAAATTTCAAACTGCCGGTCATGCTGGCATCCTTCCAACATTTTGGAGGCGTCCTCACTGCTAGTTTTAGGATATGTGGCTGCACTGTAAGTGGATATTTCTATAAAAATTTACTGGTATACAGAAATCCAGCAAGTCAAGTCTACTAATGCAGGGCTTGAACTGAATTACCGTTTGGGTGTTTCTCGAGCTCTAAGAGGTCCATATATTGAAATTATTCTAGTGAATATTTCAAAATATAAAAAAAATTATCTTTTATTGCTTTTGTTGTGTTTTTGATGTTTTCTCTGTTGTTTTCGAGCTACAACGCCATCTATGAACATAATTTGGAACAAACTTTTTTATTTGCTACACAAAACTTTTAATCATAAGAAATATTGTAATACGCATTCTCATATGTCAATTGCAGTCGGCAGCAAAATTATTGAAGTGCACATCCCCATTTTTCATATTTTGTTTTAATTTGATCGCTAATTTTTACCATCAACTTAATTTTTTATACACAGCATAAAGACTAAAATGTTTACTTAACAAAGAAGTATTAGGTACACATCATTTACCAGTTATTGCTAGTTCTTCAATAATTTTGCTACCGACTGTACTTCATTTTATATTAAAGTTTAAAATGTGTTAGGTTTTTCTTTTTACCCTTTCTCTCTCTATGTGTGTATTTTTATCAACTGTGAATCGAATTAAAACTACAATTTTAAACTGTATGTAAACACAAACGTCCTAAAATAACAACAATATATACATGTTTTTTCTTACTTTCAAAATTTTAAAGAGTAGCGGATATATAATATCGCTCCAGCAGCACACTTCATCTGGAATATTTCTTGACAGATACTTGCCAGTGAAAACTTCAATTGAAATCATGCTTAAACACCACATATCAAATCCTTTTTCTTTCACTGGACGCTTACGATCCTCAGCTGAATAACATTCAGGGGGCAAGAATCCTTCGGGCATTTCATATCTAAAGGAGAAAAAAAACCAATATATTATTTAAGCAAGACGCATACCAAGTCTCTACGCACGCCAAGCTCGCCAAAGTTTGTCATCAAATAACGCATTTCGTCACCAAGTCAAAAATTTCGTCATCAACTACCAAATTTTGCCGCCAAATCAAATTTCATTGCTAAGTCGCAAGTTTTGTCACCAAATTGTATATCTTTATGGCTTCTATTTGTTGAATGATTATGAGCTTGCATTTTAAAAAATTGAATCATTTACTGACCAATAAATCTAGACTAAAATTTTAAGTAGAACGAATAGTAGTAGTTGATAATTAAATTTCTTAAAATCAGAATAGCGACGTAAATAATGCAATGTGTGGGAATAAAGCCATTGGCTAAGTATATGTGTTATGCATATGTAATATTTCTTTCCTTTGGTAACATTAACGTAAAAGAATCTGCCTTTGCCTTCAAGCTTGCCGAAAAGGGATTTTTTTTTCATATTGGACTACTTACGTATCAAAATTTATGCAATTATACACTATAAAATTTGAAATACAGCCTTTTTGTAAATGGAGGAAATTGCAGCATAACAGGTGCATATATTGAGCAGCGATATGCACAAATAGTTAACAAGGACCAATTTATGTTAAACTGCAATTAAATATAAATTTTTATGAAATTCTGTGAATTAATTCGTAATCTAGCACTGCCACAAAATTTTGATCACACACAGACAGATGGACATTTTCTAAATATGGTTCAGTTATGCACAGGAATCTCAAAATGTGTAAATCTATCGAAAACACAGGAAGTTAAAAATTTTAATGAATCCAATACATTTTTAATGAATATAGGAAAAAGTAATAAATAAATCTGCAATAAAGTAAAGTAAAATAATTAATTAATTATACAAGCTGAGTTCGATTTTAAGATTTGAATTTGCTAAATATATGTTATAAATTGGCTATAACTATTATATACAGTCGGTAACAAAAGTATCCGAACACTAGCAAAAATTCCTATATAAAAAAAGCAGAGTAAATACTGTTTTGTTAAATAAATCCTTGTCGAATCTAATTCATAGGCTGGCTAATAACATGATTCGACAAGGATTTATTGAACAAAACAGTATTAACTCTACTTTTTTTCTGTAGGAATTTTTGCTAGTGTTCGGATACTTTTGTTAACGACTGTACTATAATATTTAAATTTAAAAAACATTCATAAAATAGAGTTAACGTGTAAGAGACATTTATTTTTTTAGACTAATTAATCCTTTTGTCCTACATAAGATGATGAGTTAATTTTATCTTAAATATTTAATTGGAAGAAAAATGCTGCTACATGTACAGTCGGTAATAAAAGTCTCCGAACACCAGCAAAAATTCCTATGTAAAAAAAAAAGTGCACTTAATACAGTTTTATTAAATAAATCCTAGTTGAATCCTGTTCTTAGTCAGTCTAAAAATAGCATTCGACAAGGATTTATTTAACAAAACTGTATTAAGTGCACTTTTTTTTACATAGGAATTTTTGCTAGTGTTCGGAGACTTTTGTTACCGACTGTACACAAAAACTTTATTCTAGTTGACTATTACAAACAAAAATTTTCAGTTTTAAAATGAGTGTTTTTTTTTTTTTTTTTTTTTTTTTTTTTCTTTAATCTATATCTTGTCCATTTTTACGAAATTTTGTCCTATACTGCCATGTTAAAGATCATGATAGAACTGGAAGATAGCGGCACTTGTTGAACAATATACTCCAAAAGTTGATGAGCACCCATTAATGTATTCTAAATATAACTTTCATTTTCATTAAATTATGTTCATTAATTCTTCATCTAGAGCTGACATAAAAATGTTGTTACACACATTAAGATACTCATACAGATGAATATTTTTAAAATATGGTCAAACCGTATTCAGAACATCTCAAAAAGTGTAAATACGCCGAAAACTGGAAGTCAAAACTTTTTACAAATCCAGTACTTTCTTCTATACTTAATCTTAAAAAGAGTAATAAATAAACAACCATATGCAGGGTTCCCAGCATGAAAGACAATCAAAAATAGTTGCTTTAGTAGCCTTTAATGTTTGAAATAGTAGCCAAAGTAGTAGCTATTCTGAATGGTATAGTACACTGTAAAAAATAGGTCCTATTTGCTGCCAGAAATTCTCTGTGATTTGAGAAAATACGCGTGATTCACGAAAAAATTATGTTGTCTGAACGTATTTTCTCAAATTACAGAGAATTTCTGGCAGCAAATAGGACATATTTTTTGCAATGTAGCCAAAATAGTAGCCACTCCGATCCAAATAGTAGTCTTAGAGTAAAAAAAAATCATCTGTACACCAGACTTGCCTCAATTCTAAAGTTTAATCGTTCTATATTTATTAGTTTCGGAGATATGGTAGTCATAAGATCTCTCCCCCTCTTCCCACTGAAAAAAAAATGTCTTATTTGCTGCCAGAAATTCTCTGTAATTTGAGAAAATACGTTCTGACAACGTAATTTTTTCGTTAATTACGCGTATTTTCTTAAATTACAGAGTATTTCTGGAAGCAAATAGGACATATTTTTTACAGTGCACATACACACACCAATTGCCAAAACCCACTTTTTTGGGCACAGGAGAACTTAAAACATGTAAATCAGATTAAAACTGGAAATCGAATTTTTCGACCGAATACAATAAGTACTCCCATTACCCAATTAGTTGGGTAATAGAAGTAAAAATGCAGTGAAGGGGCAGCAAAAATAACAGGTAACAATTTTTTATTCAAAATAGTCCCCATTTTCCTGAAAATAGTGCTACCTGAACTGAAAATAGTAGCTTTTAAGCCACTTTTACACAAAAATAGTTGCCATAGTAGCCTGGGATTGATTTTAGTAACAAATAGTTGCTTTTTAGTCGCCGCTGGGGAACCTGCATATGGAATTGTAAAAGCTTGCTATCCAAAAATACATACTCAGTTGTGTATTTTTCAATCCCACTCATGCGATGAAATCCAAAAAGTTGAACACTTTTATCGCTGCAAATCATTACATTGCTCAGTTTCAAATTCAGAAAACTCAATTTCTTTGTATGTAGGTAATCAAGAGCCGATGTTATTTCTTTTATCCACGAAACTGCAAGCTTAAAGTTAATAGGTTCATCAAAGATTACTTTTTTCTTCAGCGCATCTTCTAATGTTAAATCAACACGCTTAGATATAAACCATGTCAAACCAAATACTGAAAAATCACCGGTATCCAACAGAGGTAGTACATTTTTGTTGTTTAATTGCCCCCATTCTTTTTCTTTAGGACCCATGTCTTCACTCAACACCATTTTCATTGCCAATCCTTTGCCACCCTCTTCATTCCATACTCGTAAAACTGTAGAGACTGATCCTTGCCCAATTACTTCAGTGAACTTAAAATTCAAAGTTTTTCTGAAAACATCCGTTATTTCTTTGTGGTATACATCTTTAGATATTTTTTGATTTTTGCGAAGTTTTTTCAGTTCAGATATAAAATTCAAACTTTTTTCCATCATGAAAATTAAAATTGAAAAATATCGACGTCGTATATAAAAAGTGATTGAGGCTTATTTAAATTAAGATAATACTTTTGTCATACAAAATGGATAAACTAATTCTTTTGAAACACAGTGAAATAAATATGTGTATGCATATTGTTTAACTTAAACAATGTAGTTACGTTTCAGATTTTTGTTACATTGTTTAAAACAACAAACAATGTACATTGTTTGAAATATTTTCGTACATACATTGTAACAATTAAAGAATTTTGTTTCAAATTCCGGTAACAATACGAAGGTGGAAAGATTATACACTAATTTTTATTTTTTCTTACCCATACATGATAAAATATTGTTTTTAAGTCTGATTTTTCAAATTTTATTTTTTCTTATATTTACACATTTTGTGGTCTCCTGAATACGAAAATTGGGTTTTTACAGATTGACATGTGTGTGTGCGTGCGTCTTTTATCATCATAACTGAAGAACAAATACTCGTATTATCAGGAAGTCCAAATTCAGTTTTCCAAATGTGTATAATATGGAGATGGGTATAACTTTAGTATATCTCCACAGCTGAATTTGACGATTTTTCTTTGGCGCCGTTTTGAACGATAACGATGTCGTTCTGGACTGTTTGCGATATAATATGGCAGCCTATATGTTGTTTATTTTGGATTTATGATTTTATGATTTACGATTTAGATTATGATTTTTAGATTTAGGATTTAGCCATAATCGCCAACAAAAAATCGCCAAATATCGTTGTGGGGATATACTAAAGTTGTTCCTGGAGATGCTACACGAAACTTTTTATGAGGATTGTACAAATCGTTCGTTTACAAGGACATATACGTGGCTCTGAACTTTTAAGCTTTTTAAACCAGGTTCTGAAAAATCCCAATTGCCTGGTCGACACGACGACTAAATTTCAAGAGGCAAATTTTCTTTTAAATTAAAGATAAAACTTCTGTTTTCTGTCTCTCTCTCTCATTTTACTTTTCTCTTACATTATATATATGATATAGAAAGCATTGTTCTTGGTAATAAATTAAAGAACTGGTGTACAATAAAAAAATAAGCTTAGAAACTTCTTCACACACTATGATATTGATATAAGCATTACCAGTTTCGTAAGGACGTGGCCTTTCTTCTTCAGATGCAAAAAACATGTGCTAACTTTCGAGGCAAAAACAAGACTCGAAGTCTTGTATCTACTGACTCCATTGAGCTGCCTCCATTTAATCTTGCTTTCTTCCACTGAGTCTTGCTTTTGCCTCCAAGGGGGGCAAAGGGGCTTCAATTATTTGCGCCCTGTCGGACGATCTGTAACATAGACCTTATATATATAGACTACGCCACCAATAGGACTACCCATTATAGTGAATGTCTTCAACATGAGGGTGTAATCTGATACATTCATCTTTTGCGATCTTCGCCGTATGTCACGTGACAGGGACTTGAGGGAGATTCTTCCATAAGAAAGCACTTATTTTTGTAAGAATTCAAACAAAAAATTCTCCCCTTCAAAATAGTTTCACACAAAAGAAACTTTTTTATAATTAATCTATGACATTTTAGCTTTCCAACGATGTGTAAATCTTAAGGCTTAAATGAAAAGTATGTCTATGTGCACAATACAGAAATTAAAAAACCCAAAACTACTTTCTTTCCTATGGAAAAATAACATAATATTCATTCTCGTCTCTCTCTCTAGGTCCGGATCCCGTGATAATTTAGTTGGGGAAGCTAGCTCATGTCGCGGACAGATAATGAGGGTTGATGCCTGGTCTATCTATATAAGGTCTATGATCCGTAAGTCGCGGGACTCTTTATTACAGCCGGTGTTCTCAGAATGTCGGCATCTTGAGTTTAGTACTCAACGAAAGGTCATCATTAAAATAATTTCAGTACACTCCCGATTATCCGCAGCACCGGATTCTGCGGATGAACTATAAGGGCCATCGTAATTGCATTTGTAAAAATTTGCAAAAACGTGCGAGCTACTTCAGTGAGAAATTTAAATTTCACCGAGGAATGCTGTATTAAAGCTATTCCATTGCTTTAAAACAATTTTTCTCAATTTTATTCATTAAAAAAAAAAAAAAAAATCTTAATTTTTTTTTCTGCATAAAAAGAAATATATCTATATTAATTTATTTCTTTTTGCAATCACCTTTTTCTTTTTTTTTTTGGTCTTTTTAATATTTTTAAAGCTTTTTTTTTTAAATATCTTTCGTGACAGTTATCCGATTGAACTAAAAATACGATGTTAGCTAGATTTTGTCCTGATTAATAAGTGCACCAATTCCTGACAAAATCTAATAATTCGGACTAAATATCTGGACAGATACAATGACAAGCAATTAGCTTTATATATTTAGATAAAAGCAAAACTCTTTGTACATTCATTCATGGTGATACATAAAAACTGATAAAGACGTTGTCTGAAGGAAATATCACGATATGTCACTATGGGAAAGAAAAAAAAAATCAGCTTAAAAAAATCTAGAAATCCTTAAAATGAGACTTGTTCGAGAAATCTCACTTAAAGGATGTGATGATGTTTCTGTTCCTAGCAGACGAAAACAGATTACACTGTCCACGCTCCATCTATAAGAAATGATTCAATAAATATAAAAAGTAGGTATTTAATTATTGCAGGGAAAGTAAACCACAGAAAAAAATAAAATCAGCAAAATTTTGAAAAGTCTCCAAAAGACCTCAACATAATTTTGAAAGTCCCCAAAAAAGCCCCTAAAAATATTTAGCCCCCAAAAAAGTGCCCATCGTCTAAAAAAGTCCCTAAATTTAGGGCTAAGTCCCCAAGTTGGCAACCCTGCGTTAGTACTTTCTTTGGACATTTATTATTACTAGTATCGCCCAGTGGTCGAAACTCGACCATTTTTTTTTGTAAAGCGAGGCAAAGCAAAGTTATTGTCTTGTCTTAAACGGAATGCAATTGCAACACAGCTGCGGCAATTGTTTGCCAATATTCACTCTAACTGAATCAGCAGAGTTTTACTTAATATAACTATTTCTCTCTGTAGATGTTAGCCTTTCCTTAAATGAGAGAAAATCGCAACGTGAAAACGCCCCTTGTTGTGTGATACAGCCCAGAAGCTAATAGGTACCATGTCAGACCAAGGTCCAACCAAGTATCAAATTCTGTTAAATTAATTCGATTGGTTCATAAAGTACAGTGTGTGAACAAAAAAAAAAATAAATAAATAAATAAATAAATAAAGATATTTTTCAAAAATGGTCGAATTGAGTTCGGGAAATTTCAAAACGTGTAACTTTATCGAAAACCGAAAATCTAAAACATTTCTGAATCTTACATTTTCTACTTATATATGCAGAGGAAAGAATAATAAATCCACTTTTTAAAAAATAAAAATAAGTAGTCAATTTCACTAATTTCACTTAATTAAAATGCAAGGAAATCTCAAAACGTGTAAATTCATCGAAAACCGGAAATCAAATTTTTTATGTATCTTCTACTTGCTTCTTCTACCCACAAAAGCTAGCAATAAAGACACTTTTTAAAAAAATAAGTAGCCAATTTCAGTTAATTGAAACGTAAAGAAAGCTCAAAACATGTAAATTCAGCAAAAAACGGAAATCGGAATTTTTTCCGTATCGTCTACTTATACATGCAGCAGTTAGTAACAAATCCATTTTCCTTTTATTTAGTATATTAGTTCAATATTTATTGTTTAAATATCACTCTTTGAAATGAAATGTTTATGTTTACATTCGAAACTGGAAGTTTGCCATTTTTTTTTTTTCTGGAGTTGTGTGATTTTAAATTAAAATTTTATCAATTTTACAGAAAAAATAACTCAATCAAACACATTTAGACAGTAATTTATATATAACTATAACCAAATATCGGAATTAAAATCGGCAGATAATTTCCGCTATTTTTTAATAATTTTTTACAAAATATTCAATGGACAATTAACATAGAAAATCTTTTACATGGCTCCATGAACAGACAGTGACGTCATAACTTCGCTTGCGTATAGTGATGCTACATTATACAAATTACTGTGTCTATGGTTTTATTTGAGCTTTATGAAATTGCCAGATTTAACAACTTTCTACTTTTAGGTATTTTTTAATGTGAAGGAATACGTGTATAAAAGGGAAAAATGGGGGAAAATGCATAAAAAATAAATGTATTTTTAAATACCTTCTTGACATCGTAAGAAAATAATATTTGTATTCGCACCTTCCGGCTAACCATACCTTTCGAATGATACCATTTTCAACCCTCTACTCCCATAATTAATATGTTAAAAAGGGACAACAAATTTTATGCTTGCCTATTAATATATAGATACTTTTGTGATAAAAAAAAATCGTCTGCGTTCATCATGCAAAAAATTAAGCAAGTTATTTGTACTGAGTGAATTGGTGTATGAAAATGTAGAAGAAAGTTTTTTTATGCCTACAACGTACTAGTTCATTTTGATGTCATAATACTTATAAAAATGCTTTAAAAAGTACATGTAATCGCTGCTATAGAATTTATCGAACATCGAATCAATACCTCCCTCCTCCCACAAATAAATAAATAAATATAAATCTGTGCGGGTAAAAAATTTTACATACAAAGTTATCTGTCCGAAAACTGTTGCAATAAATTAAAATTTCATTCTTTCAGGAAAACTTAATTTTAAAATGCATAAAAAAAATAATAATAATAATAAAAAATAAAATACCCAGCATATGAGTGTATATCCAAGTTAATAAATAAAACTGAATATTATATATTTATATAAATTGAACTTTTATATATATATATATATATACACATACACACATATATTATTTAAATTCTAATTCATATATTATTCTCAATATCGTTCTAAAATTGCTCCTAACTTCTATAAAGCTATAATTTTCATGAATTTAAATGTTTTTCAGACAATAAATACATTAAAAGTATCATTATAAAACTTTTTTTGTTGTTGTTGTTGTTGTTCACGTTGTATAATTCTGTTTTAAAAATGAAACATGAGTTACAAAATCTCCGTGGTATTCAAATCCGGTGAAAGGTATAATGATATATTAAAAAATGAGTTATTTAGATATATGTATATATAGATATATGAATATATTTATCTTCGGTATATCTGTATATAATCATTCATCTAAAACTTATGGAAACTGAAATACATATACTCAGAAAATTTATCAAATAATTCTACTGCATATTAAATGAAAATTACCTTTCTTAAAAAAAAGTTAATTTGCATTTAATAATCATGCACTTATCTTAGTATCCTGAAACTATTGATCTTTTTATATCTGCCTCCATACTAGAGGAAAGTAGGAGAGTAATACTACAGGAAAGTAGGCGAATATAACAGTAATATAATGTATTCCGCGAATATTCTTGTAATATAATAAATATAAAAATATAAAAACAGTAATAAAAGATACTTTCAGCATATCACACCATTTAAAATATCTTTATATCCAAATATCTCTACATTCCTACGTTTCGGTTAATATTCAATTTTTAACCATCTTCAGGGAAATGATGTTCATAAACTATAAACATAAATCAAATTAAGCCATTCTTGGCTACTACAAATACAATTCACAAAGAAATTAATACGTGATTACATAAATTATACAAAAAACACTCTATATACATCTTAAAATGAGTTAAAAATATTTAAATAAATCACAATCATGTACATTACAAGAAAAATAAAACTCTTTATTAAAACGGAGTCAAAGTATCAACACAGCAGGCAGAGCCTGATTATGGCCTGTTGGAGCCCAAGGCCCAAGACGATTTTGGTGCCCTCTCCCCCCAACAAAATAAAGCAATTTTCTCGAAACAAATATTTTATTTCTGCAGGAAGTTTGAATGGTGGTAACAAAGTTAAAGCATCGCCTTCATAAGAAATTAGTTTTAACTTTATTTTGCAAAGAGATCTCAAATCATTATGATTATTTTTTAAGGAATATCAATCTTCTATAACTGTTGGAATTCACTTGCATAGAATTGCAATTTTTTACTTCTTTTTTTTTTTTTTTTTTTTTTTTTTTAAGAAAGTCTTTGCCAAAAGTAGCATTTTAATTTTTTAAAATTATTTTGGTGTCCTTAGATTGAGGGGCCCCAGGCCAAGGCCTAGTGGGCCTGTGCGATAATCAGGCTCTGACTGCAGGGTTGCCAGAATAAACAATAGCAGGGTTACCTTAAATTATTTTGTTTAAGAAACGAAACCATATTGAGGGGGGGTTAATGGATAATGTATCATTACAAATTTCGGATTTCCTTTTAATAATTTCAAAAGATTCATAAAGTAGAGCTTGGTTTCTATTGTTAGTACTGTAAATTATTCGGGCATTTTCAAAATCAGATTCGATGGGATTAGTTTTATACGTACGTGAAAAAGCAGTGCAGGATCTGATATATTTCCCCATGTAAAATTGATAATAAAACTAACTATTATATAGGAATGACCTTTTAGTGATAGAATGAGGGAACATACAGCAGATTTAAAATATAACAGATCCTGCACTGCTTTTTCACGTACATATAAAACAAATCCCATCGAAACTGATT
The DNA here is from genome assembly GCA_963930645.1 of Salticus scenicus. Taxonomy (NCBI): domain Eukaryota; kingdom Metazoa; phylum Arthropoda; class Arachnida; order Araneae; family Salticidae; genus Salticus; species Salticus scenicus. Next base: position 212,307,178 of record OZ005658.1, on the reverse strand, counting down.
TTGAAAATGCCCGAATAATTTATAGTACTAACAATAGAAACCAAGCTCTACTTTATGAATCTTTTGAAATTATAAAAAGTAAATCCGAAATTTGTAATGATACATTATCCATTAACCCCCCCTCAATTTGGCTTCATTTTTATTAAAGAGTTTTATTTTTCTTGTAATGTACATAATTGTGATTTATTTAGATATTTTTAGCTCATTTTAAGATGTATATAGAGTGTTTTTTATATAATTTATGTAATCACGTATTAATTTCTTTGTGAATTGTATTTGTAGTATCCAAGAATTGCTTAATTTGATTTATGTTTATATTTTATGAAGATCATTTCCCTGAAGATGGTTAAAAATTGAATATTAACCGAAACGTCGGAATGTAGAGATATTTTGATATAAAGATATTTTAAATGGTGTGATATGCTTAAAGTATGTTTTATTATTGTTTTTATAATTATTGACAACATATACACTCCTTCTCATAATTATAAGGACACCGGTTTTTTATATTAACTAAACACTGAACACTATCATTTAAACAAATATATTTTTAATTAATTTGAATTTCATTAATAGACTATATTTAAAAAGTTTTATCGTTTTTCTATCTTAAAAAACTTTAAATATGGTAAAAAAGTTGATTTTTCAGGTGTTCACAATTATAAGGACAGCTCGAATTTTAGTAATTTTTTTCAGTTATTCTTTAAATTAATATTTTATGGGGTCTCTTTTTAGGGTTAAACAGTCAGACATTCTCTCTGGTATATATATATACGTTTTTTTTTTTAAATATCCAGTTTCAATACTATTTCATATAGCATATATGATATTCTTAATACATTTAAACTATTTTAAATTGCTTTCCACTTGCATGCACTTTTCTAATATCATAAGTTAAGGTTTTTTCAACTTTTAGACCATGGGAAAGGCAATAATACAGAAGTTTCTTTCTTCAAACTATTTCCTATTGCTCCAAAAGTAGAGCAAAAATTTAAGTCTTGTTAATAAAAATTTTATTACCCCCCAAAATCTAACAAAAATATGATAATTCGACGTTTAAAATTTGTGGATATTCTCTTGATGTTCATAATAATTGAAAAAATTACTAAATTCATTCTGCCTTCAGTAGAAGCAGCTCCCCAGAGCACCATAGATCCACTTTTAAAATGCCCGATTCATATCTGCCTTTAAAAAATCTGCTTTGTATTTCGCTATCTTCAGATCGTGCCAGTAACTGTTAAAACCATTTGGTTAATCAAGAATAAAATGTTTTCCATCGGAAAATGCAACATTTTACCATTTAATATTGTCTTTATTCAACTTTAGCACAGACGTTCTTCCCCACATTAAATGTTTATTGATTATTACAGGTTTTTTATTCATTTTAACATATTATTGATTATTGTAAACATTCATAAATGTGGACTCTAACCTTTCGTTAGAAATTATTAGCAAATTTAGCAGCAGTCATTATGAGTAGAACAGTAAGAGGAATTATGAGTCTTCGATCTCTGTAAAACAACTCTGATTTTGCATCAGATCTCTCTCCTATCGAAGCAGCAGTTCAACGTTTGATCACATTTCCTTCAGCAATTTTAGATCTTCGAATTTCATTAGAAATTCGGAGGATTGAAATTATCCTTCCACTTAAAAAACACATTTATCCTAGTTCACTACTTGAACGTTCTTTTTTTCGAGGAATTATCAGTAATGTCCGTCCAAGAAAAATTGAAGGCTTATATATGAATTAATCTAGCCCAGTAGTTAACAAATTCGCATGTCAACTGTAATTTATCCGCTAGTAATTTAAATAAAACGAAAAAATCTGGATTGTCCCTATAATTATGAACATCTAAAAACGTGGAGAAAAACACATTTTGCATTATTTTTTATTAATTTTGTTTAATATTAAAAAAATTATAACAATTTTGGTTTTTAGAATACTAGATATATTAAGTGCACTTAGTTAATCTTGTTCACAATTACTTTTACATTAGTTATTTCAAAATATAAAGTGTCCTTATAAATATGAGAAGAAGTGTATAAGTGGCATATATTTCTTTATATATAATGAATATTACAGGAATACAATGCCTATTTGAACTGCAAACTTTCAAGTGTTCTTAATGTATTTTAATGGTATGGTTTTACACTGAAAAATTTAGAGTTTACAAGAAAAATTTTTATTTAAGGGGGGAAAAGGGTATTTTCAAGTAATATGGACAAGCGGGCGATAAGGAACAATTATAAAGGGAAATATGGAATATCCATTTCCTTAAAGAATAATATGGAATTTACAAGAAATCGTTAAGGTATGTGCCTACACACGAAGCACTTTTTATAAAAATACATAAAATTTTAATGAAACACACATGTATTTAATTAAGATGGGATACAAAATTATGAATTTAAATGAAATTTTATTGAAATTTTCATTAACTTTTAAAATATAGGCAATATTTAGAGAAAATTTAGTGAAAAATTTCATTTACGCCACACCTCCTATAACAGATTCTAATGAATATATTTCAATAATCTTTACACAGTATAAAAATAACATACTTACCTGTGTTCTGTAGCAAAAGATTTGCTGTACTTATAAAATTTATTGGAATATTCCATACATGGTTCAAAAGCTCAGAATTAAAACAAGAAATATCCTCGTTTCTCCAAAAAACTGTCAGTAATATCAATAAATAAAGACAAAGAGGTTAGATTTTGCTATAGAACATAGCTAAAGATAAATAAAACATTTTGGCAAAATTTCAGTTCAATATTCTAAATACATTTTGAGAAATGAATGTAATCGCAAACAAAAATAACTAAATTCCGGCATCCGAAACTGCACTTCCGGTTTATTATCTATACTATAGCTTTCCTTCTAGTTATCGTAAAAACAAAAATAAAGTATTTTTGGAATCCTAAATGTGTGGCCTATAAAATGAACAAACAAAAGAAATTTCGAAATTTTTTTACCCAAACGATGATATTAGGGTAAGCACTCACCTTAAAAATTATAATATAATCATAATCGCTATCTTGGAGAGTAAAACAACTTCAACCACCTGATGGTAAAAATAAGTTCAATGTGAATCGGACTACTAACTAACTCCACTTTTATTGCTTCATGAATAAATTATAGAATTCGTAATATTTATCTCCAAAAGTGTCTGAACCTTAATAAATGAAAGAAGTTGTATGACACAAAACCTACTCTTCTCACTGACACAAGGTGAACAATCGTTCATATCTGAGGGCCAGAAAAAACGTTTGACGTGCTTCTAATAAGCTTTTGCTCCGTACAGGAGAGACATAACGGTATTCCATTTTACCTGATTATTCCATACTCCTCACCATTCATCTATATATTCGTATAATCGGCCTATTATTCTCGTTCACTGAAAACCTTCCCCATTTATAAAACAAAAATCGTTTCATAGTTTTTAATTCTAAGCGTGATTTTGATGAGCAAAATTTTCATTAAGGATGCATTGGGTTGTGCAGAAAGTAATTTTGTTTTTCTCAGCAGAGGACTTAATTGTATTTTTTTCACACCTTCTTCACAATTAAGCTGCATTACCATTTTATATTGTGACAGCTGATTTAGAAAGGCTTGCTTATGAAAAAGTTCGTATTGTTCTGCTCAATAGGTTTTGATGGTGCCCTATCAAATAAACGAAATCGGAAGCGACATTTTTCGGCATATTTTGTTTTTGCTATCAAAAAGGCGAAAATACTCTTCAAACAAGTAAAAATTATACGATGGGTATACAGAAAATTTATTTAAAGAACGCCAGTGTCAAAACTGGTTTACCAAATTTTGTTCCGGCAATTTTGACGTTGAAGTTGCATTACGTTCTGGAAAACCAGTTTATGCTAATGAAGACAAAATAAAGTATTTATTTATGAAAATTGCCAAATTACAACTCGTGAGATTGCTAAGAAATCGATCAAAGTGAAGAATATATAATTCAATAAAATATTTATACAATATAAGAAAATCATCTTTCATTTTCAAAGGAAAAAACGAAATTACTTTCCGAACAACCCAATAGTTAAATGATGTAGTAGCTATATGATGTATGCATTACTTATTTATATATAATACTTTTTAGAATCCACTGCTTGTGAAAGATTATTTCTTTCTTTTTTAATTTACATTCGGAATATAACTGTTGTTTGCTTTGAAAATCAAATGTATCAACCTCAGTCTATACTAATATTATAAATGCGAAAGTTTGGATGGATGTTTGTTACTCAATTACAACACAACAGCTAAACGGATCTGGATGAAAATTGGTACAGAGATAGATAATAGTCTGGAATAGGACATAGGCTACTATTTATACCGGAAATTTGATTCTATTTTTTTAAATAAATTGAAATAGGAAAATAATAAATTGGTAATTGCCTTAATATAAGCCATTTAAATTTTTAATTGCTGCCAAAAATGTTTACGAGGTATTTTTATTTATTTATTTATTTATTTATTTTCAACATAAAATGAAATATGCTTTCACGCGAAAAATAAAAAATTGCTAAATGTTAAATTGGTGAATGAGAAAATGACGTCATTATAACTTTAAAATAAAATAGTAATAATACAAATCCAGCATGTTTCTTCTGAATTTTATTTCATAGCATTTTTTTATATACCTCAACTTTAGATTTTTTTTTTTTTTTTTTTAGCACGGAGGAATCACGCTTGGCATAAAAGCTAATTCAGCATTTTATTAAAGATATTTACTTGATAATTCTGGGTATTTTTTTAAATTTTGATGCTGAAGTAGATCGGATATTTTTCGCCAAGGACAGCCACTTAAAGCCAAATAGCGCATCAAATATATAACTAAAATACAAAATATTGAAAAAAAGAAAGACAAGAAAAAATAGAAAGACATAGGAACAATAATCGAATAAATTACATTTTGGTCTAAAACGGCGACAAAAATTCAAAAGTTGCCAAGGGGAGTTATATTAAGGCTGCACCATGATCAGGTTTACATATTAATTTATTTATTTTTCTATATACCAATTACTATTAACTAAGCATGAAGTATATATAACCACAAAAAAATAAATAAATAAATAAAAAATAAAATAATTGCCTCATGCGTTAGACGTAGCCGATCATAGCATATTGTAATATTATATTTGGCTTGAAATTGCTGTCATTTTATGGTTGATCGATTAAATCAAATAAATATAGGAAATAACGTGAAAGCAAATATTATGTACATGACATATAATGTTGTTCATATGTAACTGGGATTCAAATATAAAAGGGCTACTTCAAAATTTTCGATAGTGTCCGTATCGAAACTGTCAAATATGATAAGCACCCAAATGGAAACCCACGAGTAAGCCATTGTCGCAGGCAATAGGGACAGGCATCGGATACAGCGAGGACGAACAAGTCGCTGCCGAAGGCAGCGGAAACCCAAAGCTAGCTTTTGAGCAATTTCAGTATTTTTTTTTTTCTTTTTTCTTCATAAAGCTATATAGAAAAGAATTCCCTTTAGATATAGTGACCAGCGAAGCGGGCAAAGCCTGCTAGTGAATTATAATCCTAGAATTTTCTTGTCTAGTATTGGTATACTTTTTTTATTATCTAAAGACTATGCATAGTCTTTATTTTCCTGCAATATCCATGATATTTTTATAAGGGGAAAAAAAAAAAAGTTTTGCAATAAATTTTACCTGTTATTTTTTCTCCTGTCAGTCAAATTAGTTCTTTACTTACACGTGAAGATCATAAAAATTGCTTTCAAAATTATTTTGAAATAATATATGTTTCTATTTAAGAACATGGTTTAAATTATTATATTAAAAAAAAAAAGAAAAAAATATTAGTTAATTTTTCTACGAAGTTGCTTTAGATACAAAAAAGTATTTTTAAAATGTCTTTTGGGACGTAGGAGGGGAAATTTTATTTTCGAGATAGCCCTGGGTGTTTTTGCAGTGGCAGATCTAAGGAGGTGGGGGGGGGGGGATAGGGAGCTGAAGCCCCACCAAAAGTACTGACATTCACAATTGAATATTACAATTGTAAACTTTTCATTGATCTGGAATAACATCATGAAAGATCTTAGCGCCCCCCCCCCCCCAAAAAAAAAAAAAAAAAAAAAAAAAGTTAAGTTCTGGATCCGCCACTATGTTTTTGTGTTATTCGTGTTGTAATCCTGCCAAGGGCTATCTGTCCTCATCTCGACGAAATCTCACAAGCGGACCTCGAATAAAACATAAAACTCTGATATATATATTAACAATCAACAAAAAAATAATAAAAATATATATAAATAATGTAATTTAAACGTTATACTAATGTTAACTAAATTTAAAAATAACATATTTTAATAGTTAGTTACATTTGAATAACCAAATTTCATTTATAATTCTAAGACATGAGCTTTGAATACAAATTAAAATAATATCATATCAACTGTTTTTATCTCGATGAAGCTTTACTAGCGGATATGCTGTCAAGCATAAACGTCTGATGCATATGTTAACAATCAAACAAGAAAGAAAAATCATGCATTCCGCATTGATTAGTTACACTTTCCACCTGTACGTAATTGTTGTATCGAATAACTTTTAATATTCTTTGCCTACGTTATCACACAACAGACAGAAGGACTAAAAAATATACAGATAGGCTTATTGATTTTAAAACTACTCTTAGGCATTTTGGAAAGTGTTAAAAAGGCTTAACGCAAAACAAAATGCAGCCATTAGATTATAATTACAGCTTTTGATCTCTCTGAATATTTTAGTGTAGCCCTGTAAATCAAAAAGTTAATCATATCATATTCTATACAACACATTATTTTAGAATATTAACAATACATTTCAATATTTTTATGATTTTTACAGTAGAAAGATTTTTAAATATAACTTTCAAAAAATTCTGTCCTAAAACTTAATGCATTGGCATTTTTCTTTTGTTGTTGATGTTGCCCCTGTAAATAAACTAGTTATACAGGAACTATTAATGTCATTTTAAATGGGGAACATTCTATAGGGAAAATATTTATAAAAATAACACTCATACAATACAATGCTTTCGAATTCTTTTGGGTGTCCCTGTACACAAACCAGAAGAGATATTAACTTCATTTTCAATATGGAACATCCGATAGTGAACTTCAATAAAATATATCAGTTTCGAGAAATTCCATAAATATTTACAGGAGTTAGAGCGCGGGCAGACTGACAGACAGATGAACAGATACACAAACTGAAATCATATTCACACATAAAAATGTTAGAAAGTGTTAAAAACGCTTAATGTAAACGAAAGTACAATTCTAGCAATTTTTTATTAATAGCTCTTAATATAAATGGATATTTTTGTGTCACCCTGTAAATCTAATGCTAATCGTGCTATATTCTGTGCAAAGCATTCTTTTGTGCATATAAATAACACATTTCAATTTCCAAAAACTTCGTGGAAAGTAAAGTTGTTAAAATTTGATTTATAGAAATATCTCACATAGAACGCAATGCTTTGAAATACTTTTGAGTGTCCCTATACATAAATCGATGGTTGTATTTCCTCCATTTTATACAGAAAACATCCAATAGTGAACTTGAATAACATATTTCAATTTCCTTCAGATGTGTCTACAGTAAAGGTATGAAAATATGGTTTATAAAAATACCTCTCACAGAACACAATGCTTTGAAATACTTTCGGGTGTCCCTGTACACAAACCAGTATAGATATAAACTCCATTTTCAATAAGGAACGTCCGATAGTGAACTTGAGTAACATATATCAGTTTCAAGAAATTCCATAAATATTTACGGGAGTTAGAGCGCGGACGGACGGACGGACAGACAAACCGAAGTCATAAACACTTTTCAACCTTATTGGAAAGTGTTAATAAAAACAAACAATAATATAATTTAAACATTATACGAATATTACGCAAAATAAAATTAGTAAAGAACATGTACTAATAGCTAGTTACATTTGGATATAAGAATTTCATTTACAAGACTAACACATAAACTTTCAATACAAGTTAAAACAATACATGAAGAACCTTGTGGTACTTGAAATCCGTACCACAAGACAACGGTATAATAAATTACCTGGACTAAAATGATTTTTTTTAATGGAATTTTTCAAACTTTGTTGTTTAATTATTTTGAACTAACAAAAACGTTTTAGTAAGAACAAAAAGCTTATATCAAATGCTGGAGAATAACACGAAAATTCGTCTTACAAGGATTCAAAAGGTGTCGTCTTGAAAAAATATATGTGATTCTACTCTTCATAAAACACCAGGTAGTGAAAAAAATATTGGCTGAAATGAATTACAGCGACCACAAAAAATTATCAAAATTAAGCATATTTGGCGATTCAGCGCTGTCAGGCGGTAAGTTCGCTAGTACCGAGATTGCTGTGTACGAACAGAACCGTGTTTTGTTTCTTCGCCAAGTACTCAAAATCAATCGCCTAACAATGTGAAATTGCAAAATATACTTAATTTTGATAATTTTTTGTGGTCGCTGTAATTCATTTCAGCCAGTAACTTTATCACTTTCTGGTGTCTTAGGAAGAGTAGAATCACATATATTTTTTTTAATATTTTATGAAGACGACACCTTTTGAATGTTTCCTTGTTAGTAAAATTTTCAGTGAAACACCCTGAATTATAATGTGAATGTTTTTGATAATTCTAATCACTACGCGTTTACTAAACTGCTTGTGGTTATAGAATTTTCTAGGCAAAGTATATAAATTATATATTAATTTTGTTTTGTCATAATGTTTGATATATTTGTAACATTTGTTGAAAATTTTCACTATTAAATTTTAACATTTCGTTTAACGTATCTGAAAAAGTATAAAAATGAAAGATAATTGTGCAGTAAGTGCTATTTCTTTTGCCTCTATATAGACGGACCTGAGGTGGAGATCATTGCTATTCAGTACGATAATAAAACTATTTATGTTTGGGGGGGGCTGCCCTGATACGTATTATTTCAGACATTTTCAGAGTTCCATATCAAATAATTATACCTGATGATGGCGAAATCGGTACACGATTAGAAGATGGCAATTATATACAGGACTGAATGGAATGGCAAGACGTTCAGATGTCGATTTATCAGTTTATGAATTTGCAGTTCTAGAGGAAAAATTTCATAACGTCAATTTTGCCTATTCTTACTTTAATACTGAAATAAATTTTATGACTTATAAGTTAAAACCATTATCTACAAAACTAGCACTACTATATCCCTTTTCAACAAAAGTGTGGAACTTAATAATGGTAACAATTTTCCTCGTCTTAATTCTGTTATATACGTTAACAAAAGAAGAAGCAATCATGTGGCAGTATCCTATTAATGATAATTGGAAGTTTGATCGATAAAAGCATCAGTTTCAAAGAGAACAAGCTGAGTTTTAGATTTATTTTAAGCACATGGATTATTTTTGCGTTCATCATTGCTAATTGTTATGAAGTACTTTTATTATCCTTTCTTACAATTCCTCCACACATTGAAATCCAAAATATTGAAGATTTAGCTAAAGCAACTGAGAAAAATTCAATTACTTGCTATACGTATAAAGGTATTCCCCTTGTTCATATACTTTTCGAATCAGAATTTGACTCTTGGAAATCTGTTGGTAAATGCTTGCTTCGGAACACTCCTTCATTTGGAGAACCATATGAAACGTTTATCACGGCACCTCAGAACAAAAAATTTAGTATTAGGTCAAAAAATCAAAATAACATATTACAAATTAAATTAAATTAAATGTTCCTTCTGGTTTGCGCTCGTTTTGCAACAATGCTCTATAGTCTTATAATGATTCCCAAGAACGAATCAACAATTGTTTACAAATTTAATGGATTATGTATGGGAAATAAGTGCACTGTAATTTAAAAATTGCAGCTCTTAGAACATCAAAACTGATAAGTTTTAAAAAGTTATTCATTGTTCATTAATATTAGACTGTTTTTTGTTTAACATTAGCTTATTTTAAGATAAAAGCAATCGAATGATATTGCGTTGTGAACCTTTGCAACGTAATATCTAATAACTTGATATATATAGTGTCCTCACAAAAAATGAACATGAACAATTTTTAGAGTTCTTTTAAAAAAGTACAACATCTATGCAGTATCTTTTAAAAAAAATTATAAGTTTTTACTTAAAAAAAAAAAAAAAAAAAAAAAAAATGGCCGAACTTCATCAAAAGTAATTGAATGATATCGCATTGTGAAAATTTGCAATGTGTTATCTTTAAACTTAATAACTTATGAATATAGTGGCCTCACAAAAAATGAACAGTTTTTAAAGCTCTTTTAAAAAGATGTAACATCTATGCAGTCTATTTTTAAAAATTCATCAGTTTTTACTAAAAAAAAATGGCCGACCTTCATCAAAAGCAAATGAATGATATCGCGTTGTGAAACTTTGCAATGTGATATCTTTAAATCTAATGACTTGATGCATATAGTGTCCTCATAAAAAATGAACAGTTTTTAGAGCTCTTTTAAAAAAGTATAACATCTATGCAGTATCTTTTAAAAAAATTGAAAGTCTTTTTTTTTTGAAAGTCTAAGTCAAACTTTAATGTGAAAGGAACGTTTTGAAATTTAACGTTAACGATTAATTAATAATTTTAATTAATGATAATGTTAATTTTAATATGACATTTATGATCTATAAAAAACACTGTATGAAAATGTAGCATTTGCTGTAAAAGATTTCTAATTGTATTTGTTTGTTTAGTCCATTTTAGCCTCGAGGCTCATTATAGAGGAATTACTGCTTAAAATGTATTTGAATTTACTACGAGCATTCATGTGTTAACCAGAATTCAATGATCATTCTGACAGCAAATGGACGTCTGTGAATGGGTGTGAATGAAAGAATCCGTTTTAAAAGCATTAAAAGACGGAAGGAGGCCGCTCACCACTCTTCAGTTTGTTTGGAACAAGTTTCAGCCTCCCCTGTTGTTCATTAGATAATAATAATAATAATAATAATAATAGTGCAAGATCTGTAGGGTAAAAACCCCACGCGACAAGAGGGTAGAAATAGCACAAATTGCCTACAAAATATTGTCAGAAGAACACCTTATTCCCGCCAAAATAATGGTAAGTGCAGCGAGAAGTAATGAAAAATTTGATGTTATGATGTTAGATTTTATGTCTCTGAGAGAAGCACAAAGATTTTGGAATTTTTTTTTTACGAAGATATAGACAGTCAGTAATATTAGTTAACCAGTTAGTTGGGATGGGAATTGGACGAAGAATATGCCAAGAGGCTGTTAATTGACAATTATAGTAAAAGTGTTGTGGAGAACTCTCTTCATTAAAAGAGTTATTGGTGTATGCAGATTGCAATGTTATATGAGCAATAAGCATTTAGTGAAAACTAATGTCCTACACACATAAGCTACTACACCCACCGGCCAATGAACTAGAAAGCTTAGTTTAATATTTTATTGGACGCCCTTTTGCACATTGGCCACCTTTTGCACGATAAAACCCCGTATTTGTGACGGTATCGATTCTACAAGCAGCTGGAGAACATTTATGTCCAGAGAATATCATGCATTGGCTGAGCAGATTGCATATACAGATTCTGTAAATTAAATTGCAGGAAGAGGCCTATCGAATGTGTCTTTCCAACATGACCCATTATCTTCTTTTGAAATAAAGTTCGCACCTTGGGACTGTCAGGAAACGTATTGGAAGGTCAGATTGTTGGAAATCAGATGTTCATTCAACAAACATCGAACGATTTTGACAAGATGTATAGTTGCATTATCTTCCATGAAGTATCTGTAATCTTCGGAATAAAAATGCGTCATTGCAGCATGCATTTAATCTGTCAGTGTGTCTAGTTATTGCATGGCTTTTTGTTTACCCTCAAGCCCAGTGGCAGAAACACCGCGACACGGCGACATAGTCGCGGACACAGAAAAACAGCTTGCGGACAGTTTTTGTCTGCACCGATAAAAAATTTGTCTGCAACTTTCGAATAACAATTCACTTTAAAAAAAATTCTGTATCAAAACTAAAACTATTACTTTTATTATTTATAATTATTTATATTGTGTTGTGTCAAACATTGCTATAAAATATTTAATTGAATGAATACACAATATTGTTTATACTATATTGTTCTGCAGTAGAATTGTATTCGTGTACTGTTGCACGAGATCACCACTGATGTTAAGCCCCCCCCCCCACCACCACCAATCAACTTTCAGGCTTCTTGAGTGTAAGTCATTTTCACCCCTGATTACACGCAGATTTTGCACACAGATTATGAAATTTTAAAAGCCTGTTGCAGACAGCTACAAAACTTTCTGCCACTGGGCCCACAAGTAACTTCAGAGGACCATTTCCATACCAGTAGAGCATTCCGCACATCATAATGACAGGTTTTGTATACTTACGCCGCTATTGAGCATTTGTAGAGACTCTCAGAGGCTTATAATTCGTTGGCTAGTGTGGGTATGCTTCTATCACTACACAGATTTCAAATAGTACCCCAGGTCAAAAGTGAAAGTACATAAACTTGGATGTTTTATTTTATCAAAAGTTTATCATTTGATGCTGTGTTTATTTTCTAAAGCATTGCATTTAAAAAATGATGTGGTATTGTCATTCCATAAGCTTTTTATAATGAATATTTATAATGCGTACTAAATGCTTTTGTTACATAAGTCTATAACATAAATAATAAAATTAATCTATTAACTTTGCGACCTTTTATCAATAATAGGAATATTCTAAAACTGGAATTTAAAATAATACAAGGGTTGTTTGCATTAATACCTTCCTCTCAAATATATATATATATATATATATATACATTAAGCTCTCTTCGGAATAATAAAGAAGGATTATAATAAGCTCTATATCATTATTTACAAATTCAAACATTAAATTTCATTCGGACAATGTTGGATTTAAGCCAGAAATCGTAACAACGTGTCGTGTTAAAAATCAATAAGGTAACTCTTATTTCTTCTTCTTGAAACATTATTAAAAGAGGTTTCAACTTACAATATTTCACAGAGAATGATTAAATTACCTCTCAACGCGAGTAACTTTATTGGATATTTGAAAAATCGAAGATTTTATTTGAAAAAGCTTTTTCAATCCATTTTATGATTCTGACAAATGAAATTAAAAGTATAATTTATAAACAAATAAAAAGGCAACCGTCGAAATTTTTTCGATAGTTTTCGTTTTTTTTTTTTTTTTTTTTTTTTAATAAGTACAATTACTGAGAAAAAAAGGAAATATATAATTTAATTATAATATTACTAAAGTTTGAAATTTTGTTATAATAATAAAATATATTAAAAATTATTTGTTAAGATACATTATCCCTTAAATACGTGTTCATTTTAATTTTGACCGAAATAAAATAAATAAATAAATAAATATTCTAGCGATTATCATATAGGCTTATGCAAAAGCAGAAAATAATAATAATAATGAAATAATTAGTATGAAAATTTTATTTAATCATTTATTTTTTTACTGTAGCGTTTCAAAAATGATACACCATACAGTCTAAAAATAAATAATATCTAGCGTTTCAAACATGATACACAATACAGTCTCAAAATAAATAATATCTTTAATTGCTAAGAAAAAAAAATATCATTTAAATGTTTATATATATTTACTAATTACTATAAAATAATAATAATAAATAATAATAATAATAAATAATAATAATAATAATAAAATATTTAGTATGCAAATTATATTTAATTATTTATTTTTTAATGAAGTGTTTAAAAAATGGTACACCATGCAGTCGAAAAGAACTAATATCGTTTAACTGCTTATATACATTTATTAATTATAATGAAATAAAGAAAAACAACCTGAATTTTTTAAATAAATCTCGAAAAAATATTAATTTTATTGTTACCCCAAGCTTTCATTAAATTCTTCGGAACCAAAACAGTTTGACTGTGACAGTGAAAGACTATCGTTTATGAGACGACAGTCGTTTATGTCATTTAAGGGTTAATTAAAATATAAAACATAAAGTTTTTTTTTTTGTAGAAATTAGTTAAGTTTTAATTACCCTTTTTTCTAAACTGTCATCTTTCTTTGAAGTTTTTTTACTAATAAATTGGCACTACGGCATTATGAAAATTTATGCAAATGTTATACTTTTTAATATTATCAAGCTGTGTAAGAGGCCTAAATTTTGAAATAGTTGCAGTTTTTTACATTTTTTTTTCTTTTTTAATAATTGTTTTAAAAAATTTATATTTACAAAGTAAATTTGGGGCAATGTTAATATGTTAAGAATGCAGTATTTGTTTTTTTTTTTTTTTTGTCAAAAGTAATTTAAAAAATGCGTGTATTCCCAAAATTTAAAGTAAATGCGTAAGCTGAAATGCATTAAATTAGTAACAAAAAGAAAAAATACACTGACTGTCTAACCAATTTTTAATATATTAATTCTGTCACAATTTTTTTTTTTTTTTTTTTTTTTTTATAAAAAATTAAATTTCTTGTCAATACAAAAAATTTATAAAAAAAAATTCTAATTTCATTCTTGATCAGGTTGAAGATATTCCCCTACCCTTCAAAAAATAAATAAAGAATAGTATTATTAAATTCGGCCTTTCTTAAATTTTTTCCACTTTATAAATCTTAAACTCTTTCATTATAACGCAATAACTTTGACCAAAATATAAGGAGAAAATTACATATTAATATTTGTAAAAATCTGCAAGTAAAATTAAAAGAACCTTTTTGCTACTTACATTCCGAGTACTTCCGCTTAAAAGCTTATTTTGAGTATTCTTTGAAATTAATAATATTACATGTATATATACGAAGAAAAAAAAGTTCAAATCCTGAAAGTTTTAAAAATCAAGCAGTCAATTTTAATTAAGATTTAATTAAATTCTCCAGTTGTATGTTAAAAGGAAATTTTTAAAGTGATGAGAAATTTTAATGTGCATGTTTATAAAGCACTTCACTCTGCGCTCAAGAGAATTGTGTGAGTAAAAGAATTAAGAAAATCAATGTCTTTAAAAAGAAAGACCTTTCTGCTTTTTCTTAGAGTACATAGGTTCAGTGATGCCAGATGGTCGAAAATTATTTTCCCAAACAGGTCTTCAAATTTCTCCAAATCAGGGGTTTTTTGTTTTTTTTTTTTCGAAAAAATCCCCTACTTGATTTCTACTAAAAAGTGAAAAAAAAAAAAAAAATAAAAAAAAAAAAAAAAAAAAACAAGCAGATTTAAGATCAGATTTTTTCCCCAAATGAAGGCCATTTTTGAAAAAAAATCCCCAAATAACAATAAAGCAATTGAAAGTCCCTAGTCGTAGGGATAAATCATTACGTTGCCAACATTGACAGAAAATTGAACAACTCCCCAGATTTGTCCCCAAAAATTTTAGAATTCTCCAAAAAAGTCCCCACAAACATTTGGTCCCCAAATTTGTCTCCAGAAGCCTCAAAAATCCCCAAAATGGGGTCAAAATCCCCAATCTGGCATCACTGGTACTAGCAGACCCATGCGAAATTTTCGCACTGTATTTCTTTTCTTATTCACTTTTAAAATTGAAACTCGTAAATATTATACCAATTTCACCACCTATTTAAAATTTTAATTTTCCAGAAGCCAAATTATTATTAGAACCAAATTAATATTGTGCAATAGTGAAACCAAAATCATTCAAAGTAAGGTTTCAAAATAAAATTCATGGTTGACGACTCAGTTTTCATACTTCGCAGGCAGTACAGTTTTATATAGTATAGGACCCCCATAACTCCTTTTAAAAATTTCTCACCATATTGGCGATGGTATTTTATTTATTTGTTTTGGCATAAATTTTTGTTAATAATAATAATACTTCCTATTTTGATTATACTGTTTATGAATGCGCTTGTTAGTCAATTTATGAAAACAATTCAAATTATGTATATATCTTTAAAGTATTGCTAGGTTTAAATGATGCAAAGATTCAGAAAAAGCAACTTTTAAAAATACGTTTTTCCTTAAAATGGTCTCATTTTTGGTCAGACATATTATTATTATTATTATTATTATTATTAGATTAGATCATTAAGCTGAAATCGCGTGCTTAAATATTGTTAATTTATAAATATTATTATTATTATTATTATTATCCTTGTGTATTTTATTAATTACATCACTATCGTATCGTTTCAAGAAAATGTAATCGTAATCGGTCTATGCTAGAGAAATATTATATAGATTGTTAATGTAAGCGAAATGTAACATTGTGGCTGATATGGATATGATTTGAACTTCTAAATTTAATATGTATTTCTAACAAACTCCAAATTAAAAAAAGTACTTTGAAATTTTGCATAAAGTGCAAATTCAAATAATAATGCATTATCATTGATTTAACAAGTACTACAGTACACTAATTAAGTAAATATACAATAAAGTACACGAGTTCATTCCTATTAAAATTTCTATTCACTGATAGTACTAACAGAAATGAAGTGAAATGCTTTAAAGATTTTTTCGACTAAAATCTCTACAATGTTTCTTTTTTTTTTTTTTTTTTTTTTTTTAAGTCCTGTTCTATTTCAAAACTTTCACTTACATTTAACCTTTAACTACTAGAACCACAAATGTCACATAAGGTAAACGGACCAGTAGTGGACCCTGTACCAGTAGTGGATCCTTTTAGTTTTAAACTCGGAAAATAAGCTACCTAAAAATTCTGAAGTTTCGATCAATGTTCAGGAAGGAAGTTATAGTCTTATACTGATAAACCCTTTAACAAAATTCCGGCCATTAGTTTTAAAATAATGTTAGTTTAACTAAAAAAAATTGCACTTTTTGTGATTTTGCCGTTTTCTTCTTATCACTTTGAATAAGGAAATGAAATTTTATTTGCTCACTCTCTGCTTATTTTTAACTGATTTCTTCTACCTTTTGCTTTCATATGACTAAAATAAGTATGCAGAATTTATTTATTGTGCTATTTTTTAAATCTTGTATTAACACATAGTATTTTTATGGTTGTCCACTACTTGTGCCAAAAAATGTCATCAGGAAAAATAGCGGACAGCCCTGTCCACTACTAGCTCAAGTGACTTTTAATGCCAGATCTAGTAGTGGACACAATTCTGTAATCTAGCAATTTTAGAGTTGAATTTTAAGGCAAAAATTCAAAGGGGTCCACTACTGGAACAAAAAAGAGTCCACTATTGGGATTTTAGTGCGTCCACTACTGGCTCATTTTAAGCTCTTCAGATTTTTGATTTTTTACATATATAAATGCTACAATTAGCAATTTTCATAATACAGTCGTGTTAAAAAAGAGTTAGTAAAGGTCTGAAATATTAATTATTTTTTGAAACTCTAAAATTTAGGAAATAACACAAAAAATAGCCGGACAATGTCTTTAAAGTGTCCACTACTGGTGCGTTTACCTTAATAACTGTAAGCTGTCTTTCAGATCAGGAAATTAAAATGTGAATATTAATTCAATTAACTTTTCAAAAATATTATATATTCAAATATTTATCTATTTAAATATCTCAGAAACCAGATTCTTTACAACATTTTTTACTAGTTTTCAGTTAAGGGCCCGCTTCACTCACCGCCGCCGGAAGCCGAAGCTAATGTTATTCTATGGGAAATTTTTCTTTACAAATAACTTATTAACTAATACATATTTTTAAATTTTGTTTTCACATTCTAAAAATTCCCAGCTGTTAAATTGGCGAACCTTTTTTAAAAAATATATTTTTTAAATTTTTAATATTTTATTTTGAAGCTGCAAAATACGAATTTTCAATATGTGAAATTTTTTAGTTAATAAGTTATTTGTAAAGAAATTTTCCCCATACAATAACATTGGCTCGGGCTTCCGACGACGGTCAGTGAAGAGAGCCGTTAAGTCCTCTTTTTAGCTTTTCGGCTTTATTATTATTATTATTTTTATTATTATTATTAGAAATTATAAATTATTATAGAAATAGTTTTATTAGTTATATGATAAATTATTACATATTTTTATTACACGTTTTACCTCTAACAGCACAACTTCTTTACAGGTCATCTATAGGACATTCTGAAGATGAAAAGGACATGTAAAGGAAATCCTGAGGATGAAAGGGATATCTTTAGTATGTATTGTGGATAACTGTGCTTTTAGGGCACATTACAGTGCGTATCGAAATGATAGGTCCACCCGCACTTTTTTAAAATTTCGACTCTTAATTGAGAATAAGAATCACTTTTTTCGTAGAGATAATTAATCAGTAACTGTTATAACTATTTATGAAGAAATTTCTTAAAAATAAATAATTACTTTTTATTTTATGCAAATTTTCATTTTCAGACCGTTTCAAAAAGATAGGTCCGCCTTCAGAAATTCTGCACCAATCACGTTTATTTCCAAAAAAATTGCATAAATATCGTTGCTTAGTCTTACTGCGGGATTATGCTGGCTGCTGTGGAGGTATTTAAACAGATTTGAACATCACGTTGTAATCAAAAGAAATGGGTCGCCGTTGCAGTCTTTTGCTGGTTGAGAAGGGGAAGATTGATGCATTTAAAACGTGTGGAAAATCGAATAGAGAAATAGGAAAACTTTCAAACAGATCACATAATGTTTTAAACAATTATTTGCGACTTAGAAATGCTTATGGCAAAGAAAAATCATCTGGCCACCCATCAAAAGTGACATCCCGACAAAGAAGGACTATCGTAAAGGAGTTAAAATCTGGAAATATGAGCTTATCCACTGTGACCAGACAACAAAACCCTCCAATATCAAAATCTATAGTCCATAGAGTGGTAAAGAAGTTCGGCAATATAGTTTACATGAAGAGGAAAGCGGCTCAGAAATTGACTAAAAAGCACAAAGAAAAGAGATTAAAATTCGCACATGAAGTGATGTCCTGGAAACAAGATTGGCATCGTGTGATATTCAATGATGAAAAGAAATTCAACCTGGATGGTCCAGATGGCTGGCAGTACTACTGGCACGATCTGCGTAACGATAGACAGATATTCTCGAAGAGGCAAGCTGGTGGTAGTTCCGTTACGGTATGGGACGGATCCGGAGGTGCCGGAAAAACTGATATAGCATTTGTAGACAATCGTTTGAATGCTGCAGGCTACCAACAGCTGCTTGAACAATATTTTCTTCCACAAGCAGAGCACATTGGGGGCCCATTCTTCATGTTCCAACAGGACAATGCTCAAGTGCACACTGCAAAGTCCTCTTTCGAATGATTTCTGGATAATGGTGTACATGTTATCGATTGGCCAGCTTGCAGCCCCGACCTGAATCTGGTAGAAAGCATGTGGGGTATACTCGCAAGAGCGGTGTATGCAGGCGGAAGGCAATAGAAGAGTACTGCAGACTTGAAAAAGGCTATTTCTTCCGAATGGTCAAAAATAGAGAAAAAGTGTTTGCAAAAACTTGTAGAAACCATGCCGAATAGGATTTATGAGCTTATTCTGTAACAAGGCGGAAAAATTATCTTATAAATCTTATTAATTTAACATTAATTTGATGCTTGGTTCAGTGGACCTATCTTTTTGAAACAGCTTTTTCATGTAATTTTTGTTTTCCTTATTATTCCTATTATTTGTATATTATTCATGTATTATTTTACATTGAATGAAATAATGTAGTTTAGAAAATAGTACTTTGTACACAATAAAACCTTTTTTACCAACATAACTTTCGTTTTTACTGGTGGACCTATCATTTCGACATGCACTGTATTTATCATAACAAAAAACGATCATTTGAAATAACATGATATGGCAATTAAAAAGAAATATTTAGTAAATATTTATTCTTACGTCAAGATAATATATATTATTTTTAAGAATTTTGAACATAATTCAAACAATGTCATTAATCTCTAGTTTACATCAAAATGGTTGATGTATTCAATAACGGACACAATATTTTCTGCAGCAAGACGATATTTATATTTATAGCCATAATTACTCTCGAGACAAATTACGGCAGCTTTGCGCAAACTCTTTCTGAAAGATTAAAATCTTTGGCTATTCATCAAAATTTATTGCTACAAGTATGCGATCTGAATATTAGTCACTAATCTAAGGTGATAATGTCACGCTTCTAATTATTGCTGGTCGATTCTTCCATTGAATACTGATCAATATTAAATAACTAAAACATATAAGAATTTTAACGGATGTTGTTTCAGCTGAAATCTAAATCCAGAAGATTATCAATTAAGAGAATTATCAACAGAAAATTATAATTATTTTTATGATTGAAATCGCACTGATGTTGAACATAAAATTATTTACAAAATGATAAAATAACAATAAATCTATTTAATACCTTTTTTGATAATTTATTTATTTATTTATTTATTTATTTTTTATTTATTTATTTATTTATTTATTTATTTGCAGCACAATTGATGAAAGATTGTATAAATTATTTCAAACTAGTTCAAAGATTCAAACGACAAAAAGTTAAAAAAAATCTACCTCAAACAGTATTTCTGTTGTTATTTATGGGTAAGAAAAAGTAATCAATATTTTTAATATTATAATTCATAACAATTACAAAATAATTGCAAAGAATATATGGATTCTTACATCTATTTAAAACTTGTTTTTGTTATTTTTATTATTAATATTATACACAAATTCTAGACCATAATTATAACTGTTTAATCATTCGTGTTCATGAAAAGTGTTAACATATCCAAATATGTACAAAATATTTTCTACAGAAAGCCCGTATTTCATGCAATTTATAGCCATAATTACTCGCGGAACAAACTGCGGTAGATTTGCGCAAATTCTTTCTGATTCATAAAATTTATTGCGACAAGTATGAGTTCTGAATATGGTCGCTAATCTTAGCAGATAATGTAAAGCTTCTAATTATTGTTGATAGATTCTTTTAATATTATTGTTATTATTGTTATTGATAAAGTAAAATCATATAAGAATTTTAACTGATTTTATTTCAGTATGTAACTAAATGTAACTAAATGTTCCATCTAGTTGCAAAGTCGGCCATCTCCAAAAAGTAAAATTTTGAGAGAAAGAGTTTATTTTTTGTCACGCTGATCCAAAATAAGATAGGGATCAAAACGCATATTAGTTTTATAATCGTTAGGGCAGAATGTTTGAAAACTCGAAATAAAATGGCAGGAGCACATGATGGTAGGAGATTATTCAAATTTTGTTTTGGATTTGGCCACCTTTGTAACTTATTTTGGAGTTGGTCGGTTTTGCAACAAATCAGAATTTAAATTTAGCTAAATTTAATGTAAATATTTGATTTTTAGGTTTGTAAGTACATAAAATGTTTTCTTCAATTAAATTTTATTTATAAATAACTGATATCTATTATCTAATAATAACTATTAAAAAAAAACTGATAAATAATAACTATCACTCCATCAAAAAGAACAATGGAAAATCATTTGAACTGTATACAAACTTGCATAAACACATCGCTATAATCGTCTGAATCATCATACATATGTCATTAAATTAATAACATTTGATTAGTTAATCATAATATGGTGACTATGCTGCTATTATGTTATCAGATAATATTATGTTATTAGAAAGTAATTGTACATCATTTTTGAACTTTGACTTTGTTCCTTTTCCACTTCTTTGGATGACGTTTCCTCTTCCTAGTTTGATTAGAAGATATATCTTCTACAAACTTCTATAAAGTCGAAATAAACACAAGATTCAATTACTAGAAACTTTGTATGCGCCAAGAAAGAGCAGTCACAGGGCAGAGAAAACACTATAACACTAATTTAATCAACAAGTGTGCTGCATTAGTCGGGTGGAGCAGAATCTTGATCTCGCAGATATGGAGATGACTGGTTTTGAAACTCGCCAAACATATGATTTGACCGGTTTAGCAGCATGTCGTGATTTTCGAACGTAAATTTTGGATTACAGTCGATTACTGTATGTTAATGATCTGATACATTTTGTACTGTGAATTTGCTATTGAAGCTGTTATTGAAGCTGTGTTTACTGGTCAAAGTGAAGTTGATACTTAGTTTATGATACTTTGTATCTTTACGTGTTTCAGACATTTATGTGTCTAAATTGTTATTTCAGACACATTTTTGTCTGAATTAAGACACATCTATTTGCAGTGTAATCTTCATGTAATATGTAATTTTCTGAATGATCTGCTAAGTAATGTGACAGTATTTTGTGTAGTAGAATTTGAATTCGGAGTCTTATAACATAAATTTAAGAAATCGTTATTGTGCATCATGGGTCGGGTGCGGATTAAGTTTACTCGACCCGCGAAGGTCTTTATCACAGACACTCACAATATATGAACGCAGACTCTCTTAATATGATGTATTTTGGACAGGTTGGAGATCGTATAAGCAATATTTATATGAGTTATAACTCTAATAAAAAATAAAAAACTATAGCTTTCCTTGCCGCTTTAAAAAGGACCATCACTAATTGCCCATTTCGTTGTACTAATGCTGCGACATAAAATATTTAAACAGATTATAAGACTTCTTCACACACCATAAATTTTTAACCAGCACAACCGGTTTCGAAAGGACGTAGCCTTTCTTCATCAGGTGCAAAAAAACACATGTGCAAGAGCACGACCTTGCTTTTGCCTCCAAGGCAGTAGCACGTGTTTTTTTTTGCACCTGATGAAGAAAGGCTACGTCCTTTTGAAACCGGTTGTGCTGGTTAAAAATTTATGGTGTGTGAAGAAGTCTTATAATCTATTTACCGATTGTACACCAGTTTTGAATTTAGTTTTGGTAAAATATTTAGATACTTACTTACTCACTTTAAAATGTAAGAAAACAAGATATAAATCTTTAGGTGCAAACTCCAACATAAACTCCAAATATTTCAAAAATGTTCGAACCAGTTTTATTAACAAATCTAAAAGAATTTTAATTATATATATAAATAAAAGGATTTTTATGAATATTTTTTTTTAAATTCTACTTTTATTTAACAAATTAACCACCAAAACTAGAAATAATGATTTTTTTTTTTTCAAAATACAAACAGTAGTACTCATTATTTTGATGATATATAACAATAATTTAAAATAAAATTATTAAAATTAGTCTTATCTTACTAAATACAGGATGTTGTATTTGTACAACTTCAGTGGAATAAGAGTATATAAGGAAGACAAATAAATGTTTACGGAAATTTCCTTGCGAGAGTATAAAACAGTAAACACTGCAGATGACTTCAAAAGTAATTATTTTACTGTGAACCTTATTTTACAAATTATCCAAACTTATTCAAATATGATGATTTAAAAAAAAATTTGGATTGATTAGTGCTTCAGGTTTGAAACTTATTTTTAAATATAAAATTTTTTTCAGATCAAATTTTCTTGTAATAAAATAAACATCTATCCTTCCCTTGTTTCAAAACAATACTTAATATAAAATATATTTTTTACTTTACTGTTAAACGCAATTGTTTCTGGTGCTGCGTGAACGCAACAACAGCGGGTAATGGGTTATGTTACTTTTAATACCTATTTTTTTGTAAAGAATTTATTGAAATTTAGATATAATGTCTTATTATAAACATTTATAAATTAGAATTTAAAAAAAAATCTCCCATTTTTAGTCACCATTATAACTTGAAAAATTTAAAAAGTAAAAATAAATGTAGGTTTTGAAAATAAAAAACAAAAAAATCACAATAAACATCTATACTTTAGATAATTATAAACTGGTATAAATTGTATAATAAATGTATCTGTATTCAAACTTTTTTTTTTCTTAAGTGCATAATTTACTTGAAAAATTAAATGCACTCAATTGCAAAATTTTTTTGTGTAAAATAATTTTTAAATGTTCGATAAAAAAAAATCTCATATAATTCTTATCTATTACTTTGCATTTAGAATAATATATTCATTCTACAGATAACTATTAACTGGTATAAAAATATATTGTAAATGTACCTATTTTCTCTCACTTAAGTACTTTTTAAAAAGTGAATAATCTACTTCATACGTTAAATATCCGAAACTCTAAAAATAACTTTCAGAAACGTGATTTTTTTTTTATACAAATTAACTTTCAAATATTGGATTACAATAAAATTCGAATGATATTTTCGTATTAAAGTTATTAATGTTCTTCACGATATTGAAAGGTTTGTTATATCGATTATTTTACATCTAGAATGATACATTTTAGAGAAACTTTTTAAAAATTACTGTGTTGTAATGACAGCAAAAATTTAATGAATACAGCAGTTCCAGACATTCATTGATTTTCATACGCGTGGATGGATGGTTGGTTTTTACGTCGCACTAGTGCTGCGCAGATGGGCAATTGGCGATGGTCTGGGACACACCCTCAGAGGTGGTCCGGAGACATGCCATCACAATTTTGATCCTCCACGGAAGGGATGGCTCTCCCGCTTCGGTGACCCCCAGAGTTATAATTTTTGATGGTAACATGGAGGACATTGCTGCCACGACAGATTTTAAGTGCACCAGCCACCATTAGTGTACACGACGGTCTTTAACCGCCTCGAGTACCGAACCCGCAATCTTCCCATTACGAGGCCGGCACTCTACCGACTGGTCTTCATACGCGTGTTATATTTATTTTGATGGAAATTTTAAAAACATTAATAAAGTATCTCACGCAAAATGACACCGGATACTTTAAATGATATTGTTAGTTAAATAGTAATAATAATAATAATCAATTTATTTTATACACTTTATGTATATTTTATAAATATTTTATATATAAACAATATTCAATTTTATTCAATTTATAAACATTAAATGGAAATACTCTTTAAATACATTCCTTGCGACCATGGAAGCTTCTGCGCAAGTGCGGATTCAACGAGTCCACTAGTAAAATAGGGGAGACAAGCTTTTCGTTGAGAGAAAATAAGCGATCAGGGAATACCGAATGACTGGATGTTTACTAAACTCAAACCTGTTGGTCAACTTGGAAACCCTCCAAGATTTTCGACTCGTCCTCACTGCTAGGCGTAGGAAACGTGGTTACACTATATAAGCTTTTATATGAAACCGTCTGTGATACCAAGTCCCCATAAATTGCATTTTTTCAGTTTGTAATTTTCGGAATTATAAATGATTTTTTTTTTTTTTTTAAGAATAAAAAATATAAAAAAATAACAAAAATTATTTTTTTTTTTCCTGCAAATTTTTATAGACATGCGCCTTTTCATTTTTTCTCAAACTAATTTTCATGGAACTACACTTATTAGAGACATAATTTAATTTCTAGATGTGAGTCAGAGAATTTCTTTTCAGTGTGTGACAAAAGATTTGGACCACCTCTAGGGGTGTGTCCCAGACCGTCGCCAATTGCCCATCTGCGCAGCACTAGTGCGACGTAAAACCCAACCATCCATCCATCCGATAAAAGATTTGTCAAAGGTGTAGTAAAAACAATTCCGTTTAGACGGCGCTGCGTCGCCGCTAAAACAATAAAGAATAACTTATATATTTTGTTTTAGATTTTGGCAACAGCCAATAAAAGTGTTTAGTTTAGTTTTGATGCTTCGACTGCGTTCGAAGAAAGAATTTATCGATCTCTCACTATGAGAGCAAATGATTAAATTTGGAGCTATGTTATTATGTATTTTTTCTGTAAATATTGTATCAATTGTATATAGAATTTTTAATTTCATTGTGATTATTAAACCTCAAGAAAAAGGCAGCATCGTTCCATTTACTACATTCTCTTGCTTCAGAGCAATCCGGCATTTTTAATTCGTTCTTTATGTTCTTAAGTTTTGAAAACCACTGAACCAAGAATTATTTATTAAAGGTAAGTGAAATTGAGCTACAAGTTTTTAAAAACATTAGGCATTTAATTTACATTTTCTGTATTTATATAAACTACAATCCATATTTACTTTCTCTTAGCCATATGGTAGAGAAAGTATTGTTCTGGTGACAAATTGCCGAAATTGAGTTTTTGTTAAATTTACACGCTTTTAGGTCCCCTGATTCCAGAAATGATGTTTTTAGCGGTTGGTCTGTGTGTGTGTCTGTCTGTATGTCTGTCTGTCTGTTATCCGCATATCTCAGGAACAAATAGTAGCAGAAAGTCCAAACTTGGCATTCTAAATGTACATTAAATAGGGATGCTACGCTAAACTTTTCACTAAGTTCAAGCAAATGGTTCATGTACAGGGACATCCAAGCGAATTAAAACACATTAAGTCTATGGGAAATTTCTGGCAAGTTCAATGTAACGTCTGTAAGCTGACTTAAACGAAAAGGAAGAAATAAAATTTATTATATTCATAAAAACATGTTTTGTGTAGATTGTGGTATGGAAATCATTCATCATCCGTTTACATGACTGCCCAAAGTATTTGAATATATTGGTAGCTGTGCTTGGGAATTGCAGGAATCGTAATCCTTTTTGTGAAAGGCGTTTCAAGTAAGACTAATTTTAAATACACAGTATTGTTTATAGTGCTCATTGACAATAAAAAATATACAAACTACTCAAAATTAAGTAAAACGTTCTTTTCCATGAAATATAATTGATGGAATTGCTTTGTACATTTTACTATGTCGACGAACATTGCAAAAATTAATTTTTCTTACCCATACTGAAAACAAAGTAATTTTTAAGCTCTATTTTCAACTCTGCTTTTTTTTAATATCACGTTTTGAGGTATCCTGATAACAAAAATCCAGTTTTTAGCTGTTGATCTGTATGTATATATATCTGTTGTGAGTATAACTTAAAAACAAATAATTGCAGGAAATTCAAATTTGTCATTTTGAAATTCGTTTTAGGTTGTCACTTAAAAATTTAATTAACACTGGCAAGTTTGAAAACAAATTAATAAGAGCCTTCTTTTTCTTTTTTTTTAATGACTGTATGCACTATAACTGACCGGGGTTTCCCCTGCCCTACACACACACAGAGAGAATTGCATGTGAAATGAAACTGATCCTAAACCCATTTTAAATTATTTTAAAAGTACATTCAACTTTATTATCTTACGCTATTGATCTTAAAACATAGTTTGCAATCTACCATTATGGTATTCAAAAGCAGTGTAAGGAAATATCGTGAGAGAGACGCACCAAATTATTTATTAAAAAAAAAAAAAAAAAAAGAGTGTATAAATTTATTAGTAAGTTGTGTCATAAAATACTTGTTTTTTTTTCCAATCGAAATGACGAATGTCTAATTAAGTGTACTGATCTGAAAAATATGCCATAATTTTCTTTGGGAATAGTTTTAGAATAACAACTTTTATTGTATAGTAAAGAAAAACAGCTAAAAGTAAAATATTTTAAATGTACAGCAATTAAAGTAAAATTAATCTCTTATAATTAAGTATATTTGAAAGACGTATATTTGTCATTATGTTTGTAAATTATTTTGGCGTAAAAAATGTTTCAAACCTTGTTTCAACTTTATCACTTCAGAATGAAAATAGCTCAACAAAATACGTCGAAAATAATGAAATTTGTGACTCTTAGACTTGCGCAAAAAGAACAAGATACATTTTTATTAAATTATAATGGTGCAACAATGAGCGTTGATAATTCCGCCAATCATTCGAGCGTTTGCCAAACACCATGGGATCGCATTCAACATTGCAATACTTACAGAAATTTCAGTTGGTATTAAGAAGTCTAATCGGACTAGAATTATTAAAACGTTGATGAGAAGAGAAACCTGTCATTTGCTGGAATGGCTATAACTAAAAGGGAATGGAAGCAGATTTTTTTTTTTTTTATCCACTTACTGTAAAACATTTTGTGTCATATTACACAACAATATTGAGGCAGCTTGTCCGCCACAACCAGCTGGTAACACATGTAGAGAACTTTCCATGTTCATAGCTGGTAACATTTTTCTACATGGTTTAGGCAAATAAGCTTCCTCAATATTGTTGTGTAACTGTAACATATCACAAATTTGTTTACAGTGCTGCATTTAATGGATGTTACTTTTATGACAGTTGAACCTCATTCTAAAAAGATATGTTTTTTTTTATTTATTAGGACTGAGGACTATTAGTCTCAACCTACGGATTTTTGCGATACCAGCTTTACGATAGTTGGACATTTATCGAAATCGAAAATTTATCGAAAATATATTTAAATAATTTGAGAGCGATGTTATAATTTGAAAAAAAAAAAAAAAAACTAATAGTCCTTCGTACTAAACTCAATTCTGCTTTTACCAAAATGTCATCAAAATCTTTTTTTTTTTTTTTTTTTTGTAAGAAAAAGATAAGAAAATTAATAATAATCAGTTTCGAAACAGACAGTATCAAAAAAGTTTTTTTTTTTTTTTTATAATTTTGAATTAGGAAATAAAAAGCCCGCGTGCAAAATGAAATAAAAAATAAAATAAGATTTATAAATGGACAATATTTAAGCTCGTGGACTCAGTTCAATGATATAATAAGAAAAAAATGACGACATTAGTCTAATGAGATTAACTTTTTTTTATTTATTTATATATTTATTTATAATTTTTTTATGAAGTGTGAATATGTATAGGTCTGCATCTCATTTTAATTTTACCGCCTTACACCAAAAATAAATTCAAAAAAAAAAAAAAAAAAAAAACTGGTGTACAGATAATAGCAAGAAATTAAAACTTCTTCACACACCATAAATTTTAAATCAGCACAACCGGTTTCGAAAGGACGTAGCCTTTCTTCATCAGGTGCAAACACGTGCAACTGCCTTGGAGGCAAAAGCAAGACATTGCTTTTGCCTCCAGTCTTGCTTTTGCCTCCAAGGCAGTTGCACGCCTTACACATTCTTCTGGTGAGAAGAGTCACGTATTCTACTATTCTGTTTGACAATATTGGATGCCTGTTAGAAAAATCACTGTCTTTGGAGACAAGCAAAGAAATACTTTTATCTTACTGGGTCTTTATCTTTCAGGGATAACTAGCCTTACTTCCAGCTACAAAGCTATCGTATTATCTTTCTTAACATTTCTCTGGATCGTTGGAATAAGGGATGTAATTGATTTATCAAAAACTGCACAGTAAAACTCAGTCAAGTGTTTCTCGTCAAAATGGAATATAATTACATTTAGCTAATCTGAATTGAATAATGAAAAATACAAAATAATCGCAGAATGTTTAACTAGTAGTAAAAATGATTCAGTATTTGGCTAATCCTAAGTTTCCCAAGTATCCCTATAAAAAATCTTTTATGGGAAACATAGTTGTCATAAATAAGTTTAGCAGAGATTACATAATTTCTGATGATACATTCTCTTTAAGATATAATATAATCTCTTTAAGGTAGAATATTAAAAGAATTTCTGTACCGCAAAGAAATTGGAAAGTGTTAAACATAGAACTGTTTCAGCAGGTCTGTATACAAAACTATTGGGAAACAAAGATTTTACTCCCGA
This sequence comes from Salticus scenicus, assembly GCA_963930645.1. Classification (NCBI taxonomy): domain Eukaryota; kingdom Metazoa; phylum Arthropoda; class Arachnida; order Araneae; family Salticidae; genus Salticus; species Salticus scenicus. Next base: position 212,277,758 of record OZ005658.1, on the reverse strand, counting down.
ATTATGCCAACCTAAATTTAAAAATATGGAAGGCACGAGCATCAAACTATTGACACTTGAAGACTTTTTAGATGTCTTTCTTGTTTTATTTATGAGATATCTATTGTCAATGATTATATTTATTGCAAAAATTGTTCAAAAAATTATCTGAAATAGTATTATTATTGTTGTAGAAAGGAACTGAGGTAACGACAATTATTCGCCTTTTTTAGCAAACATTTAGAGATGCTTATAGAAAAAAAAGAAGAGGATATGCATAGGGAAAATATTAAAAACCTATATGTACTAAGATTAAATCTTTTTAAACTATTGACAATAGAAGTAAAATTCCAATTCGAACAACGTTTCCTTATGGTATACAATTACTTTTGATGTCATACAGAATACAAAGAATAATGTTTAAAATTTAGAAAAAAGTAATCTGATGTGTCACACACACGACTTTCTCTTACCCTGAAATTTAATACTATCAATACAGGTTGGAGATTAAGATGTAAGATAACGAGTGCTGTTACGTAAACCTATATTAAACAATTCAAATTAAGCTTCGGAAGAGTTTTATAGGATAATTAGTTCTGTATGAGGGGGATACTGCCCCCTTCAAGCCCCCGTTTCATTAATGCACCTACATTTATATACAATTTAATTCGGTTATTAAAAAATAATTCTGTTCTTTAAAAAATAATTTATTAAAATTATTATTTAAAAAAATCTTTTATGATAAAGCAGACGATTTCGTTATTAGAAAAGTAGTGTAACACCAAATATTCCAAAAATGTCCATTTTATTCTCAATATTTAAAAAAAAAAAAAAAAAAAAAAAAAAAACGATTTTTGTTGTTGTTATTAAAAGTTAAAAAAATCGATAACTTTGTTTTAAATTACCGCATATCCATGGTTCAACCATTCGTTTTAAAGGTATTGGCGAGCTCTTTTGAAAGATACCCATCATGAAAATTTACTCCCCTCGAGGGGGGACTTACCCCCAGGGGAGGAGGCGAGGCTCCTACATAAACAATATTTTTTTCCCTGTTGACTATCTCTATTACAAAAAATATATATTCGTTTCAATTGGTTTAGTGCAGTCGATAGATATTAAATTCTACTTACCTGCAATTTCCCCCATACGCGTATTGTATTTGAATACTTTTGAGTGTCCCTGTACACGAACCATTTGCTTGATCTTAACGAAAAGTTTAGTGTAGCATCTTTATATGATACACATTTAGAATATCAAGTTTGAACTTTCTGCCATAATTTGTTTTCGAGATATGCTGATAACAGACAGACACACACACACACAAACATACACACAGACCATTTGCTAAAAACATGATTTTCGTATTCAGGGGACCTGAGAACATGTAAATATAACAAAAACTCGCGTTCGAAAATTTGACCCAAAAACAATACTTTCTCTTCCTTATGGGTAAGAGAAAGTAAAAAAAAGGGTTCACATTCTAAAACAAAAAATTTAACGAGACATTAAATTTTAAAAATAAAAATATTCTTGGTAAAATTACGGTTATTGGTAAATCCGTGCTTTTGTTGCACCCGATGAAAAATCTTTGCTTGAAAAGCTGTACTTAAAATGAATAAAATTTACATAAAAATTTTTTCTTGATTTTTACTTTCTCTTATCCATTTGTACGGTAGATAAAGTATTGTTTCTGTGTTAAAAATTCAAAATTGAGTTTTTATCATTTTACACGTTTTACGGTCCCCTGAATACGAAAAACATGTTTTTAGCGGATCTCAAGGACAAATAACAGTAGAAAATTCAAACTCGTTGTTCTACATCTGGATCATATAGGGATAGCATACTAGACTTTTCGCTGAGATCAAACAAATGGTTCGTGTACAGGAGCACCCAAGAGAATTCAAATACATTACATGTCTTGGGGAAATTGCAGGTAAGAAGAGTTTAACATCGGTAGACTACACTAAAACCGAATGAAAGGAATATATGCGTTTTATATGCGTAAAATCCGATTTCATGTAGAATCTCCTTATATTATTAAAATCTGTGTGCATCTGTCTGTCTGTCTGTCTTTCTTTCTGTCTGTCTGTCTGTCTGTCTGTGAGAAATGCCTTGTCATAGCTAACGCTCCGGCGCTAATGGTCGCAGCGCTTCGAAACCGGTGTCGACAGACGCAGAATTTCTTCATCTCGACATCGCGATAATTCGCTAAGCGATGCGACCCTAATTAGCGGAGATATTAATTAAAACGTCGACCCATATCTACCGAAAAATAACCCAGAATTCATGATTAAATGCCTAAAAAGCGACATTTTTACGGAAAAAGTGGGAAATAAATTAGAAAGTATCGTTACAAATAAGATCAAATGAAAGGTCCGATTTTTCTGAATCCGACGGTTTAAATAGCTTATCTATAGGGCAATTAGATTTTTTAAAATTAACTAAAGTATGAAAAAAAAGGTGACAACAAATCACAACAGTTCTATTAATTTCGCAATAGACGTATTTCGGTTACCATGGCGCCGGGCGAAAGAATAAATAGATTTTACTTCCAGCTTTACTGATTTTGTACTGGAAATAAAAATTGCAAATTTCAAAATGCTTCAATTTTCTTCGAAATTAATTCAAACTTGCTACAAACTTTTAACATCACAAGAGGAAGTTCCAGTTCAAATATCATCGGGTTTCGAGAATAAATAAAAAATGTACAATTTAATTGCAAATTAAATGTTATTATAATACGCGTATTTCAAATTCTAACTATGATTAAATTATTTTTAGTACATCATTCGAAAGATATTTTAAAGTACTTTTATATTATCGAAAGCGGGATTCAAGATTTCACTTCATTTACATGTTTTGAGGTCTCCTGAATCGGTTTTCTTTTGTATCTGAGCTACTGATTAAAATAATTCCATAAGTAATACATCATAAGATAGCTTTGTTGGTTTGAAATCGAACAGTAGATTACAGAAATTTCTACCTCCAGATAGCGCTGTAATATTTTAAAATTTCAATATTTCAATTTCTAATTATGATTAAATTGTTTTTAATACATCATTCGAAAGATATATTAAAGTTCTTTTATATTATCGAAAGTTTTAACCAGATTTGCACGTTTTGAGGTCTCCTGATTAGGTTTTCTTTTGCATCTCAGCTAATTCAGTTAGACCGTTCAAAATTGATATATGTAGGTTAATTAGGAAGGACTGAAAGGGTGGGGAAGATATAGGCGTGCACCGCGCGCACGGGACAGCGCTGCCGAAGGCAGTGGGGACCCGGTCCGACTTTTTAACCGATGAGAAATGATTTTTTTTTTTCATTTTCTTTTCTTAAGAATAAAAATTTGATTTGAGAAGGAATATGTGCGCGTAGCGCGCGTATACCTTCTATTGTGAAAAAAACAATTTCCACATATATCAAGTTAGCAGAGTTAGCAGTGCAGTGAAATGATAGTTGCTCAGCTCTAAAAAGCTATAAAGAAGATAAATATATGTTGCATTCATTGAAGACAAAAGTTCAATTAAAGCAGTTTATTAAAGTTGAAACAAAATGATGAATAACATTAAATCAGCTGAAACAATTTTAGAAAGGTTGCTGACGAAAGGTTAAATACCCTTAAAAATACTGCCATACTGAGTTCAAATAGAAAGCTACTTTTCACTAAACGAACAAGTCACAAAAACGTAATTTACAATCATAATAAAACTAAACAGTTTATAATTATATCGAAATACCAGCTCATGACTTTGAGCTAAACTGAAAAAACATAAAAGCTTAAAAGATTAAGGGCTTCAGAGCTTAAGAGACTGATTACATATTTCCTACCTCCTTTTTATAGTCACGAAACGGATTCAAAGTAACAGCTACTAGATGCTGTAGAATAGGAACGCCTCCCATAACTATAGCAACCCGACGCTGCGAGTCAGCCGCCATCTATGGGCTTAGCAAAGAGACTCTGCAGTTGAAAAAATATTACATCTCCTCGCTAAGTAGCGAAAAGAACAATCCGTAAAAGGATTTAAACATATTTTTCTTTAAGTTAATTTTAATAAAATATGCTTTTAAATATGAGGTAAGTAATTAAAGTTATTTCAAAAGACTTAAACATAAATATATTAATAAGGAATATAATTTTTAACTAAAAGTAATTATCATTAAGCTTTTTAATTTTAATTTATCTTTAACTCAAATGGCAGCATCAAAAGAGAAAATAGCACTAAACGCTATAATTCATTTAATTAATAACTTAAATTTTAAAGGTTATAACGTGAATTTAAATTATATTTAAGTAGTAAATGAATTTAAATTTAAATTTGAGAATCAACACGGAAAGGGTATAAATTTTACAACAAGGCCCCCCACCGTGTTGATTCGACAAACACAAACGTCAGCAATTACAATATAAACTTTATTAGAAAAGAAATAAAAAAATTCCTTGAATATTTAGTGACTTGAGAGATTCACATATGTCTTCTACAGAATATACTTCACACAAAGCTACAAGGTTTGTCAATCTCGTAAATCATAAGATCAAGAGTCCACAAGTCCAACTCACACTTTCAAAAAAACAGTAGCACTATCAATATACTATACATATCTACTAAAAGAAAGAACAAGATATTAATACAGAGCAAATATGCACAGCATTTCAAGGAAACCTTTTTTTCCCCCATTCCCCATTGTCAAAATAAGAAAACGATGATATTCACAAATATATGAAACATTTACATAACATACACATAACCAATTACACGTAGCGCTACGAATTTCTCTCATACAAAAGTTAAACTAAACTATACATCACTACACAATGGAAAACGTAGGAAAAACCCACCAAGAAAATGCATACATATCCCTCTAAAAAACATTTTTCAATCTCAAAAAATTTAAATATATATTATACGTTCAAAAAAAAAAATTTAAATTTACTCTATATACATTTACTTAATAAATACCTTATTTACAAACTTAGACATATCACCTTTAGTAAGGGGCTTTGTGAAGGGATCGGCAAAGTTATCTTTAGTATTTACATATCTTAAATCAAACCGTTCCTCAAATAGCCATTCACGGATGAAAAATAATTTTACATCAATATGTTTAGATTTGTTATTCTCTATAGGAGACCTCGTAAAATTAATAGCTGCTTGGTTATCAGCAAAAAGTATTGGTGGTTCATATGAAATAGCAATTAATTTAAAATCAATACAATCTCGTAATATATTATCAAACCACATTAATTCTTTAACCCCGTCACACATGGATACAAATTCACTTTCCATGGTTGAGAGGCAAACACTTTTTTGCTTAAAGGTTTTCCAAGAAATAGGGCTATTATCCAAAAATAAAATTTGTCCCCCCATTGATACGAAGTCATCTCTATTCATCGCGAAATCAGCGTCAGAGAAAGCAGTTAAACATGGATTAAAACAATTCAAATTTAATTTCAAATCTCGAGTACACGAAACATACCCAAGTAATTTAATTAACCCATTCCAATGATTAAACCCAGGTGAATTTTGAAATTGACTGAATATATTAACTGCGTAGGCAATATCAGGTCGTGTCCTGTTTGCAATGAAAGATAAACATCCTAAGATATTCCGATATGGAAATTTAGACATTTCATCAATTTCATTCTGATTAGTAGGACAATCTTTTTTCGAATACTTAATGCCTTTTACAATAGGTAATGAGCAGAAAGGGATGTTAAACGACTTAAACCTGTCATACACTTCATTAATATATAATTCCTGAAAAATTTGTACTGAATCATTTTCATAATTAAATTCTACACCAAGTAATTTCTTGGTTTTACCTAAAATTTTTATATCAAATTTACATTTTAATAAATTAAGAATTTTATCTATTTGAAATTGATTTTTACCAAACAAAACTAAATCATCTACATAAACTAATAAAACAATATAATTTTCAAAATAATATGAACAATTACACCAGTTAAATTTATTAAACCCTAAATCTAATAGTACTTTATTTAACTCATAATACCAGAGCCGGCCACTTTGATGAAGGCCATATAACGCTTTGTCTAGTTTACAAACAAGATTTTCCCCTCCCTTTACAACATATCCTTTTGGCTGAGACATATAAATTTCTTCCTTTAAAGGTGCATAAAGATAAGCACATTTTATATCGCATTGAACATTATGCCATTTATAACATGAGACCAATAATGAAAAAAAGAAACGTATTACTGAGAAATTAACGACGGGTGAAAACGTCTCGTCATAAGTGTCCCCCTTTATCTGATGAAAGCCCTGGGCCACGAGCCTCGCTTTAAAGCGGGCAACGTTTCCTAGCTCATCTCTTTTAACGGCGTATACCCATCTATTTCCCAAAACTTTTTTCCCCTCCGGTAAATTAACCAGATGCCAAACTTTACGAGTTTTCATATTATTTATCTCATCATCCATGGCATTTTTCCATTCAATACATTCTGAAGATTTAACGGCCTGATTATATGTTTTAGGTATAGGGATAACTAGTCATGATTTTTTATGAGTTAAACTTGAAGTTGGGTTATCTGAGTTTTGCTGATCAACCACCCCCTCGAACTTATTACTACTAGAGAAATCAAAAAAATTAGAGTCAAAAATTAAATTATTTTTATCACAATATTGCTTGACATCGTTCATTGATCTCAATCTAGTTTTAGTGTTGTCCGGGTAATAGAAGATGTCAACTCTGTCACTCATTTTTCTGGGTACGGGTTTTCTATTCCAAGTAATTGAAGAAAGAGGTTTAAGAGAAGATTTATCTACAGGAGTTTCATCGACGGGCTCGTCACTAGAATCATCGGGCTCACCTCCGAAAACAATGTCAACAGGATCGGAAGCTTGACAATCAACTGTACTTTCCGGAAGTAAGTCCAATTCCTCCAGTGAGGTGCCCATCACCGCTCCACTGCATTTACTAAATAGCTGATCAGAGAACGTTACGTTTATAGTTTCAACTATTTTATCCTCATCCTCCAATCAAATTTTATACCCCTTAGTCCTTAATGAATAACCTATTAGTACTCCCTTTTTAGCCTTAGGTTCAAGCTTATGGTCTCTATGCTGTTTTGGGATCCCAACATACGAAATTAATCCAAACGGCTTCAGGTGTCTTACGGATGGTTTAAACCCAGTATATAACTCAAAAGGAGTCTTAGTTTGTCCCCTGTGGATTAAACGGTTCCAAGTGTACGCGAAATACAACATTGCATCGGGCCAGAAAGAAAAAGGCAAACCACTATCCGTGATAATAGCTCTAACACAATTTAAAGAAGTTTGATTAAACCGCTCACTTAACCCATTTTGCTCAGGTGTGAACGTGTTAGTTAACTCATGAACAACTCCATTTTTACTACAAAATGATTTGAAATTGTCATTTACAAATTCGGAACCATTATCCGTACGAATAGCTTTCAATTTTTTATTCAAACTACGTTCTGCCCGTGCAATGTGTCTCTCGAATACACCAAAAACCTGAGACTTATCCTTTAAAGGATAAACAGCAACCCTTTTAGAAAATCCATCAATAATGGACAAAAAGAACCTTTCCCCATTTTTACCAGTTACTTTAATTGGGCCCCAGACGTCCATAAATACTTTCTCCAACGGTGATTTAACGCCATGAACATCGGATGATTTAAAAGACACACGGTTTTGTTTACTAATCCTACAAGGTTCACAAAAAAATTTCTTAAACTTAAGTTTAGGAAGGCCCCTCACCCCGTTCTTCTTGCTAGTATTTACAATAGTATCAGGACTTACATGCCCAAAACGAGCATGCCAATACCCAATTTCATTAACTTTTGCAAGAGAAGCTGAAGGATTTTCTGGGTGCCCCCCATTCACTTTACTCCCCTTTTTAACTTTAGAAACATTAGGATATAAATAGTAAACACCGTCTTTAATTTTAGCAGTAAAAATATGTCTTTTATCTCTACCGAACACCGACACTCGACCCTTACCGCCAGTGTATGTGGCACCGTTCACATCTAATTTAGGACCTGATATTAAATTTTTCCGTAACTTTGGTGAATATAACACATCTTTTAAATACAATACATTTTTACCAAAATCCAACTTAACAGTTCCTTTAGCAGTAATAGGAAAACTAATACCATCGATCGCGACAAAAAGCTCCTCTCCCTCCACAGGAGTATAATGCTCAAAAAGATCTAAATTTCTTAGAAAATGATTTGAAGCAGCAGTATCAAAAATAAAGCTGTCCTCATCACTTAAATTACTAAAGTTAGCTTGAGCTATATAGTAGGAGGGGGGAGATTTGCATTTGTCACGACCGTTGGAGTTATACTTTAAATTTCTAGGTTTAAATTTAACATTACTATTCAAAAAACAATTTTTCTTAAAGTGGCCAATACGGCCACACTTAAAACAAGTTAAAGGCTTTTTACCTTTTTGCTGGATGTTCTGTATCTGAACACTGTTATTGGCATCTTTCTTAATATCACCCTCACGAAGCTGTAGACGCGATTCCTCCGCTGTTAACTCGGACACAATATTCTGGAACTTGAACTGGTCGTTCTTCCAACGCAACAAATATTGCACTGCAGATTCAAACTTGGATGGTAGGTGTTGCAAGAGCTGAAAACAGCAGTACACATCCTCCATAGCATGACCAATTTCACGCAGCTGGTCCAGTATTCTTGATAACCGGGTTACAAAAGAATTCACCGTTTCATTCTCAGACATTCTACAATTAATGAACTCTGTAAACAGTCCCATATGATGAGCTCTAGAGTCTGATATAAAGGTCTTCTTCAAAGTCTCCCAGGCATCAATAGCACAATCACAATTTTCAATAATGCTTCTGACTTCAGGCGATGTATTCAGATATATTGTTGATAATGCAACTCGACTACGAGATTTAAAATCTTCCACTTGTTTTGAAGTTATTCCGGCCTCAGCATCTTCAACAGGCAGTATTTCTTTTTTACATATTATACTCCAGCAGTTTCTTTCAATTAAAATAAATTTAATATCCTTGACCCACGTAGTATAATTATTCATCCGTAATTTTTCAATCGTGGGGTTTAAACTTACTGCCATTTCAATTTCTTATCTTCAAACACTTAGAATGCCATAAAAACTATTATCAAAATTTTAATGCTATGAGCTGACAACGAGCCAAATTGCCCATAACCGCTTATTGTGAAAAAAACAATTTCCACATATATCAAGTTAGCAGAGTTAGCAGTGCAGTGAAATGATAGTTGCTCAGCTCTAAAAAGCTATAAAGAAGATAAATATATGTTGCATTCATTGAAGACAAAAGTTCAATTAAAGCAGTTTATTAAAGTTGAAACAAAATGATGAATAACATTAAATCAGCTGAAACAATTTTAGAAAGGTTGCTGACGAAAGGTTAAATACCCTTAAAAATACTGCCATACTGAGTTCAAATAGAAAGCTACTTTTCACTAAACGAACAAGTCACAAAAACGTAATTTACAATCATAATAAAACTAAACAGTTTATAATTATATCGAAATACCAGCTCATGACTTTGAGCTAAACTGAAAAAACATAAAAGCTTAAAAGATTAAGGGCTTCAGAGCTTAAGAGACTGATTACATATTTCCTACCTCCTTTTTATAGTCACGAAACGGATTCAAAGTAACAGCTACTAGATGCTGTAGAATAGGAACGCCTCCCATAACTATAGCAACCCGACGCTGCGAGTCAGCCGCCATCTATGGGCTTAGCAAAGAGACTCTGCAGTTGAAAAAATATTACATCTCCTCGCTAAGTAGCGAAAAGAACAATCCGTAAAAGGATTTAAACATATTTTTCTTTAAGTTAATTTTAATAAAATATGCTTTTAAATATGAGGTAAGTAATTAAAGTTATTTCAAAAGACTTAAACATAAATATATTAATAAGGAATATAATTTTTAACTAAAAGTAATTATCATTAAGCTTTTTAATTTTAATTTATCTTTAACTCAAATGGCAGCATCAAAAGAGAAAATAGCACTAAACGCTATAATTCATTTAATTAATAACTTAAATTTTAAAGGTTATAACGTGAATTTAAATTATATTTAAGTAGTAAATGAATTTAAATTTAAATTTGAGAATCAACACGGAAAGGGTATAAATTTTACAACACCTTCACACGTGCGTGCGCAGCGCGCATGGGTCTGCGCTGCCGAAGGCAGTGGGGATCCGGTGTGAGTTTTTACCCGATCAGAATTTTCTTTTTTTGAGGGGGGGGCACGGAGGGTCAGGGAAGGAATACGCGCATGCAGCGCGCATGGGGCAGCGTTGCCGTAGGCAGTGGGGACCCGGGCCGACTTTTTACCCAATCAGAAATGATTTTTTTTTTTTTTAATTTTTTTTCTTAACACTAAAAGTTACTGTTAGTGATTCATTAATTTTAGTGATTCATTTGAAAATGCTGACCCGCTAGCGGGCGAAGCTCGCTAGTCTCCTTATATTATTAAAATCTGTGCGCATCTGTCTGTCTGTCTTTCTGTCCGTTTGTCTGTCTTTCTGTCTGTCTGTCTGTGAGAAATGCCTTGTCATAGCTAAAGCTCCGACGCTAATGGTCGCAGCGCTTCGAAACCGGTGTCGACAGACGCAGAATTTCTTCATCTCGACATCGCGATAATTCGCTAAGCGATGCGACCCTAATTAGCCGAGATATTAATTAAAACGTCGACCCATATCTACCGAAAAATGACCCAGAATTCATGATTAAATGCTTAAAAAGCGACATTTTTACGGAAAAAGTGGAAAATAAATTAGAAATATCAGTCGTATCATTACAAATAAGATATCAAATGAAAGGTCCGATTTTTCTGAATCCGACGGTTTAAATAGCTTATCTATAGGGCAATTAGATTTTTTAAAATTAACTAAAGTATGAAAAAAAAGGTGGCAACAAATTACAACAGTTCTATTAATTTCGCAATAGACGTATTTCGGTTACCATGGCGCCGGGCGAAATAATAAATAGGTTTTACTTCCAGCTTTACTGATTTTGTACTGGAAATAAAAATTGCAAATTTCAAAATGCTTCAATTTTCTTCAAAATTAATTCAAACTTGCTACAATCTTTTAACATCACAAGACGAAGTTCCAGTTCAAATATCATCGGGTTTCGAGAATAAATAAAAAATGCGTATTTCAAATTCTAACTATGATTAAATTATTTTTAGTACATCATTCGAAAGATATTTTAAAGTACTTTTATATTATCGAAAGCGGGATTCAAGATTTCGCTTCATTTACATGTTTTGAGGTCTCCTGAATCGGTTTTCTTTTGTATCTGAGCTACTAATTAAAATAATTCCATAAGTAATACATCATAATATAGCTTTGTTGGTTTGAAATCGAACAGTAGATTACAGAAATTTCTACCGCCAGATGGCGCTGTAATATTTTAAAATTTCAATACTTCAATTTCTAATTATGATTAAATTGTTTTTAATACATCATTCGAAAGATATATTAAAGTTCTTTTATATTATCGAGAGTTTTAACCAGATTTGCACGTTTTGAGGTCTCCTGATTAGGTTTTCTTTTGCATCTCAGCTAATTCAGTTAGACTGTTCAAAATTGGTATATGTAGATTAATTAGGAAGGGCTCAAAGGGTGGGGAAGATATAGGCGTGCACCGCGCGCACGGGACAGCACTGCCGAAGGCAGTGGTGTTCCGGTCCGACTTTTTAACCGATGAGAAATGATTTTTTTTTCATTTTCTTTTCTTAAGAATAAAAATTTGATTTGAGAAGGAATATGTGCGCGTAGCGCGCGTATACCTTCACACGTGCGTGCGCAGCGCACATGGGTCTGCGCTGCCGAAGGCAGTGGGGACCCGATGTGAGTTTTACCCGATCAGAAAAAAATTTTTGAGGGGGGGGGGCACGGAGGGTCAGGGAAGGAATACGCGCATGCAGCGCGCACGGGGCAGCGCTGCCGAAGGCAGTGGGGACCCGGGCCAACTTTTTACCCAATCAGAAATGATTTTTTTTTTTAAATTTCTTTTCTTAATACTAAAAGTTACTGTTAGTGATTCATTAATTTTAGTCATTCGTTTGAAAATACTGACCCGCTAGCATGCGAAGCTCGCTACTCTCCTTATATTATTAAAATCTGTACGCATCTGTCTGTCTGTCTTTCTTTCTGTCTGTCTGTCTGTGAGAAATGCCTTGTCATCGCTAAAGCTCCGGCGCTAATGGTCGCATCGCCTCGAAACCGGTGTCGACAGACGCAGAATTTCTTCATCTCGACATCGCGATAATTTGCTAAGCGATGCGACCCTAATTAGCAGAGATATTAATTAAAACGTCGACCCATATCTACCGAAAAATGACCCAGAATTCATGATTAAATGCTTAAAAAGTGACATTTTTACGGAAAAAGTGGAAAATAAATTAGAAATATCAATCGCATCGTTACAAATAAGATACCATTGGAAAAGACTTTTTTTTCTTAATCCGATGGTTTAAACGGCTTATCAATCGGACAATTAGATTTTTTAAAATTAACTAAAGTATGAAAAAAAAGGTGGCAACAAATCACAAGAGTTTTATTAATTTCGCAATTTCGGTTACCATGGCGCCGGGCGAAAGAATAAATTGATTTTACTTCCTGCTTTACTCATTTTGTACTGGAAATAAAAATTGCAAATTTCAAAATGCTTCTGTTTTCTTCGAAATTATTTCAAACTTGCTACACACTTTTAACATCACAAGACGAAGTTGCAGTTCAAATTTCATCGGGTTTCGAGAATAAATAAAAAATGTATAATTTAATCGCAAATAAAATTTTATTGTAATACGCGTATTTCAAATTCTAACTATAATTAAATTATTTTTAATACATCATTCGAAAGATATTTTAAAGTACTTTTATATTTTCGAAAGTGGGATTTCAGTTTTCGCTTCATTTACACGTTTTGAGGTCTCCTGAATCGGTTTTCTTTTGTACCTCAGCTACTAATTAAAATAATTTAATAAGTAATACATCATTAGACAGCTTTGTTGATTTGGAATCGAACAGTAGATTACAGAAATTTCTACCGCCAGATGGCGCTGTAACATTTTAAAATTTCAATATTTCAATTTCTAATCATGATTAAATTATTTTTAATACATCATTCGAAAGATATTTTAAAGTTCTTTTATATTATCGAAAGTTTTAACCAGATTTGCACGTTTTGAGGTCTCCTGATTAGGTTTTCTTTTGCATCTCAGCTAATTCAGTTAGACCGTTCAAAATTGATATATGTAGGTTAATTAGGAAGGGCTGAAAGGGTGGGGAAGATATAGGCGTGCACCGCGCGCATGCGACAGCGATGTCGAAGGCAGTGGGGACCCGGTCCGACTTTTTAACCTATGAGAAATGATTTTTTTTTCATTTTCTTTTCTTAAGAAAAAAATTTGATTTGAGAAGGAATGTGTGCGCGTAGTGCGCGTATACCTTCACACGTGCGCGCACAGCGCGCATGGGTCTGCGCTGCCGAAGGCAGTGGGGACACGGTGTGAGATTTTACACGATCAGAAATGATTTTTTTAGGGCGCACGAAGGGTCAGGGAAGGAATACGCGCGCGCAGCGCGTGTATTCCTTAACTTAAACGCGCGCAGCTCGCACGGGACTGCGCTGCCGTAGGCAGTGAGGACCCGGTCCGACTTTGTACCCGATGAGAAATGATTTTTTAAATTTTCTTTTTTTAAGAATAAAAATTTGATTTGAGAAGGAATGTGTGCGCGCAGTGCACGTATACCCTCACACGTGCGCGCGCATCGCGCATGGGTCTGCGCTCCCGAAGGCAGTGGGGACCCGGTGTGAATTTTTACACAATCAGAATTTTTTTTTTTGAGGGGGGGGGGCACGAAGGGTCAGGGAAGGAATACGAACGGGCAGCCCTGCCGAAGGCAGTGGGGACCCGGGCCGACTTTTTACCCAATCAGAAAGGATTTTTTTTTTTTTTTAATTTCTTTTCTTAACACTAAAAATTACTGTTAGTGATTCATTAATTTTAGTGATTCATTTGAAAATACTGACCCACTAGCGGGCGAAGCTCGCTAGTATAGTATGAAAATCATTCAGCGTACGTTCACACAGCTGCACAAAAGAAGTAGAATACAGTGGGAAAGTACTTGAAAATTGATGGAATTTATTTCAAGTTGAGCTGTGTGTTATTAATTTAGGATTACATTAGGTACATAATTTTCAAAATATATACAGGGCTGCCAATAATTAAGCAAAAACATTCTATTTCATTGAATGTAAGTATTATAATATTATTCCATGTACAGGAAAACTGTTCAGAAATTTAAATTAAATCCTCATACCCGTACGGTAAATAAAGTATCTTTTAAGCGAAATATTCATCGCTTATTTTTGTATATTCAAACTCTTTGAGTTTTCTGAAATACCGAAGTCAAGTTTTTAACGTTTGATCTTTGTATATGTCACAGTTTAATACGTTTCAAGGAATGGTACATGTGAAAGTTGTCTGAAAATTTAATAATACTATATTTTAATTCTATATACATATGTAGTTTTTATAATAAAACGAGGTTTGAGGGGGGGGGGGGTAGTCCCCGCTTACAAGGAATTATTTATTAAATAAAGCTGTTCCGAAGACTTTTTCGAATTGTTTTTAAAGTAGGCTTGTATAAAATAGTACTCGTTATCTTTCCCTTCATTCTGCGATCACTATTCATTGTATTAAATTACAGGGTAAGAGAAAGTCGTGTGAGTGTCACGCCAGATTATTATTAATTATTTTTGTTTATTTATTTATTATTTTCTCTTACCCATAAGGTAGAGAAAGTATTGTTTGTGGGTCAAATTTTCGAAAGACCGTTTTTGTTGTTATATTTACATGTTTTGAGGTCCCCTGAATCTAGAAGTCCTGTTTTTAGCGGTTTATCTGTCTGCGTGTATGTCTGTATGTCTGTTATCCGCATATCTCAAGAACAAATTATAGCAGAAAGTCCAAACTTAGTATTCTAAATGTGTATCATGTGGGGATGCTACACGCTGAGATGCTTTTCGTTGAGATGAAGCAAATGGTTCGTATACAGGGACACCCAAGAGTATTTATATACATTACGTCTATGGAGGAAATTGCAGGTAAGTAGAGTTTAACGTCTATAGACTGCACTAAAACAAATGAAATGAATATATATTTTTTATATGCGTAAAAACATGTCTCATGCAGAATATGGTAGGGATATCATTCACTATTCGTTTACAGGGCTACACAAAAGAACTAGATTATAGTGCGACACTATTTAAAAATTGGTGGAAGTATATTTTAGGTTGTGCCATGTATTATTACTATAGGATTATGTTTAGGTGCACCATGTGGTTTGTACAAAAGATATAAAGGGACGCAAATATTTAAGCGATAACTTTATATTTTCTTAGTAGAAGTGCTCTAATATAATATTTTACCATGTCCAGAAAAGCTGCTCAGGAATTGAAATGAATTCTTCGTAGGCAATATGATAAGTAATGTATGTTTTTAAGCTAAATATTCATCGCTTGTTTTTTGCATATCTACACGTTTTCAGGCTTCCTGATTACCGAAGTCAAGTTTTTTAATGTTTGATCTTTGTGTGTATTAGAGTAACTTGAAAACGAATAATTTCAGGAGATCCAAAAGTTGTATTTTCCAACTAATATAAGTTTGTTACTGGAAAAGTTTGATGAAGACTAATAAGTTCCAAGGAATGTTTTTTGTGAAAGTTGCCTGAATAATTTTAAGTGAAGTTTTAATTTTAATAACACATTTAAATTCGATATAAATATAGGTGCAGTAATGAAACGGGGATTTAAGGGGGGTGGTAGCCTCACTCATACAAAACTAATTATCATATAAAATTTTCCGAAGCCTAACTTAAATCGTTTTAACATAGGTTTCCATAACAGTACTCGTTATCACTCTTAATCTCAAACCTGTATTTATAGTATTAAATTTCTGGGTAAGAGAAAGTCGTGTGAGTGAAACACAGATTTTTTTTTTTTTTTTTTCAGTTTTTTGTGAGTGTTTAACATGGATTTTAATGACTTACACTCCTTTAGTTATTGCTTATTTAAGTAATTAATTTCTTACTTTCATCCAAAAATAAATGAAGAACAATTTTTACTTTCTTTTATCTGTATATATGGTAGAGAAAGCAATGCATTTGGATGAAATTTTCGAAATTGATTTTTTGTTATATTTACATGCTTTGAGGTCCCCTGAATCCGAAAAACATGTTTTTCGCGGTTGGTCTGTGTGTGTCAGTTTTCTACATATCTGTTAATAGTACATACATCTGTTAACAGTATATATCAAGAACAAATAGCTGCAGTACGTTTTAACTCAATATTCTAAATGTCTATCGTATAGGGATGCTACACCAAACTTTTCGTTGAGATTAAGCAAATTATTCTTGTACAGTGACAACCAAGCGAATTCAAATACATTACGTCTATGGGCGAAATTGCAGGTAATTAGAATTATTTATCTCTAGGCTGTACTAAACTAAATAAAACGAATATACAGGATCTCCCAGAATTATAGAGACGACTTTAAAAGAAGATGGGGAACATCATAAGGATTCAGAATTGCATAGAAACCCGTGTTTGAAAATGTCATTTTAACCCTTTAAGAACCGGGTGTTTTGGAGTATTTTTTAACAAACGTGGGCATTGCTTCTAAATTTTGAATTTTTAATAAACATTTCTTTTATCCGTACAAATGATTACATAAAAAGATATACGCACTAACAAGACTGTTTTTGATCGATGTAATTAAAGCACCGATTACATTAATACTAATATTGTGTATGATTTTTTGAAATGATGGATCACACAAAATTTTTAAATTTACAAGGTAGGTGAAGTTACAAATAACTAAAAAACCAGACTACACATGAGCAGTCGATAATATTTATGTATGGCAGTAAAAAACTCCTGAATGCATGCGCTCCTTAAAGGACTTATGTAAAATTTGCGGTCATGGGTTGATATGCACAGGGTGTTTATAATTAAAGTTACAATTTCAAAATGTTATAATTTTAAAACTACCTATCAGAGCGCTTTGATATTTTACCAGGGCAATCGTGAGGTAATGATTTTTTTTTTTTTTTTTTTTTTTTCAAAATTAAAAAAAAAATATTTTCAAAATGTGCCGTTAATTATCCGTAAAGTATTTCGTTTCATGAAGCTTCTCTTTTTCTCTTTTCACTATGACTGTTTCCGCTCTAAACACGTATTCTTGTATTTTTGTTTAAAAAAAATTGTCGTAAACCTTTGAAGTCTATTGTTTTCTGCTATTCCATTGTGTTGCTAACAATATTCCTGTGTTTAATAAATCCATTTAAGCGTTTTTCCTGACATTACCCTGACAACGCCATCTATATGAACATGTTGGAACCACATTTTTCCTCTCCCAAACAAAATTTAATTGCCTCACGATTGCTCTGGTAAAATATCAAATCACTCTGATGAGCAGTTTTAAAATTTTAGCGTTTTGAAATCGTAACTTTATTTATAATCACCCTGTATTTACTTATAATTTCAGTTATTATCAACATCCACTTAAAGCTTATTGCTCTACGTTTGTACCTCCCATGTCTGTTGGAAAATACCTCATAATACCCACTTCTTAAAGGGTTAAGAAGACATTTGCGGATATGGGTTCCAGAGCAATTCTGAATCCTTATGATATTCCTATCTCTTCTTAAAATTTCTCGCTGTAATTTTGCAACACCCCGTATACATTTCATATGCATAAAAACATGTTTCATATAGAATATGATTTGAAAATCATGCACTGTTCGTTTTCAAGGCTACACAAAAGAACTAAAATATAGTGGAACAATATTTAAAAATTGATCTAATTCAGGTTGTACTGTGTGTTATTAATATAGGATTATATATAAGTGAACAATGTAATGCGTACATATTTTTTAAAAAGATATACAAGACTGCCAAGAACTAAGCGTAAACATTCTATTTTATTGAACGAAGTTAGTGGAAGTGCTTTATTATAGCACTTTCCAGGATAACTGCTCAGAAATTAAAATTAATTCCTCATACCCATACAGTAAATAAAGTATTTTTATTTATTTGATGTTTTTATTTATTTATATGTTTTAAATCTTCTTGGATATCGAAGTCAAGTTTTTAATGTTTGACCATTGTCTGTGCCTCTTATCAGAGTAAATTAAAAACATATCATTTCAGGAAATTCAGATGTTGTATTTTGAAGTTATTGTAAGATTATTATTTGAAAATATTGATAAGTTTTAAGAGATGATGCGGGGAAAGTTGTCTGAATTAATTTGGAAGGAACATTTAAATTTAATTACAGCTTTGTCTTCTATGTACGTTTTGGTACAATATTCAAAAGGGGATTTAAAGGGGTGTTATCCCTCCCTCTAAGACAGAATTATTTGTCAAATAAAGTTAGCCCCATGCCTAATTACTTTCTTCTATATTCAATAGAAGAAAGTATTGGATTCGTAAAAATTTTCGACCTCGGGTTTTTGATGGATTTACACGTTTTGAGAGCTGTAGAACACGATTTGGCCATTTTTAGAAAATGTCTGTCTGTCTGTGTGTGTGACAAAATTTTGTGGCAACTGTATCTCAGGAACTACTGCACAGAATTTCATACAAATTGATATGTAGTTGCACCTTGACATAAATTAGTGCCTATCAACTTTTGGTAAAATTGTCTTACAGGTTGCGTTGCCAGCCCGCTTTTTCTAAATTTTTAACATGGTGATATAGGACAAAATTTTGTATAAATGTGCATAAAGAGAATTATTTTTTAGTAATCATTATGGAATTTACAAGAATTATTTATAATAGTGATAGTGAACTCTGATTTTTTTTTTTTTATATGTATAGGCGCCTCGACACCCAGGGGAGTAAATTTTCAGGATGGGTATCTTTCAAAAGAGCTCGCCAATACCTTTAAAACGAATGGTTGAACCATCGATATGCAATAATTTAAAATAAATTTATCGATTTTTTTCATTTTTAACAAAAAAAAAAATAAAAAAATAATAATAATAATTATATTGACAATAAAATTGACTTTTTTTTATATATATTTAGTGTTATACTACTTCTCTAATATGGAAATCGTCTGCATTATTATGGAAGATAATTTTTTTAAATAATAATTTTAATAAATTATTTTTACTGAGTGAATTCGTATAGAAAAATATAGAAGAAAGTCATGTGGTAGCTACAACATACTAGTTTCAGTTGTTTTTATCGTAGGTTTATATAACAGTGCTTGTTATCTATCCCCTTAAACTGCAATCTTCCTTTATAATATTGAATTTCATGGTAAGAGAAAGTCGTGTAAGAGCCCCACCAGATTATTTTTAATCGCATACTAAGATAATGAATTGAAATTTTATATTTCTTAATTTTACGAAATAAAGCGTAATAATTTAGCCTATATTGCATTTAATATTTTTGAAATTTCAACCAAAACTTTTCGAAGACTTTTTACTTTCTTCTATATGTAATATAGAGAAAGTATTGGATTCGCGAAAATTTTCGAAGTCCACTTTTTGATGGATTTACATGTTTTGGGATGTGGAGAACACGAATTAATAGTTTTTAGAAAATGTCTGTCTGTCTGTATCATTTTTTTTTTTTGTGGACGCTGTATCTCACGAACCAATGAATGAAATTTAACCAAACTTGGTATTTAGTTGCACCCTGACATAAACTGGTGCTGATTAGATTTTGGGATCAATCGCTCAATAGGGGGCGTTGTGATAGCATTTTATGCAAATTTTTAACATGGCAGCATAGGACAAAAATTCGTATAAATGTGCATAATAGAGTTGTTTTAAACTTGTGATTGTAAAATTAATATGAATTATTGATAATAGTAGTATGTAACTAGGAAAAAATTTTTCTGCATGGGGGGGCATCGCTTCCCCCCCTAGGTGGGAAATACCCCCCAGGGGGGGTAAATTTTCACAATGGGTATCTTTCGAAAGATCAGGTTGATAATAGTAGTAGTTAACTAGGAAAAAAATTTTCTGCATGTGGGGGCATCGGTTCCCCCCCCCCACCAGGGGGGCAAAGTTTCAAGATGGGTATCTTTCGAAAGATCTCGTCAATACCTTTAAAACGAATGGTTGAACAATAAATCTGCGATAATTTAAACCAAAGTTATCGATTTTTTTTACTTTTAACAAAAAAAAAC
The DNA here is from genome assembly GCA_963930645.1 of Salticus scenicus. NCBI lineage: Eukaryota > Metazoa > Arthropoda > Arachnida > Araneae > Salticidae > Salticus > Salticus scenicus. The sequence goes on along the minus strand of OZ005658.1, from coordinate 212,257,552 downwards.
TTAGAAAAAAATCGCTTTTTTTTTTTTTTTTTTTTTTTTTTTTTAACGAAATTTAACCAAATTTGGTATTTAGTTTGTCCCCGACATTAACTGGTGCTGATTATGTTTGGGGATCAATAGCTCAACAGGTGGCGCTGTGATAGCATTTTATCTAAATTTTTAACATGGCAGCATAGGACAAAAATTCGTATAAATGTGCATAATTAGAGTTGTTTTAAACTTGTGATTGTAAAAATAATATGAATTATTGATAATAGTAGTATGTAACTAGGAAAAAAAATTTCTGCATGGGGGGCATCGCTTCCCCCCCTAGGGAGGAAATACCCCCCAGGGGGGGGTAAATTTTCACAATGGGTATCTTTCGAAAGATCAGGTTGATAATAGTAGTAGTTAACTAGGAAAAAATTTTTGTGCATGTGGGGGCATCGGTTCCCCCCCCCACCGGGGGGGAAGTTCCCACCCGGGGGGGCAAAGTTTCAAGATGGGTATCATTCGAAAGATCTCGTCAATACCTTTAAAACGAATGGTTGAACCATAAATCTGTGATAATTTAAAACAAAGTTATCGATTTTTTTTACTTTTAACAAAAAAAAAAAAAAAAAAAAAAAAAAAAGAAGAAAAAAAAAATCGTATTTTTTTTATTTTTTTTTTTTAACGAAATTTTACCAAACTTGGTATTTAGTTGGTCCCCGACATAAACTGGTGCTGATTATATTTGGGGATCAATAGCTCAACAGGAGGCGCTGTGATAGCATTTTATCTAAATTTTTAACATGGCAGAATAGGACAAAAATTCGTATAAATGTGCATAATAAGAGTTATTTTACACTTGTGATTGTAAAATTAATACTAATTATTGATAATAGTAGTACGTAACTAGGAAAAAAATTTTGTGCATGGGGGGGGGGGCATTGCTTCCCTCCCTGGGGGGTAAATTTTGAAGATGGATATCATTCGAAAGATCTCGTCAACACCATTAAAACGAATGGTTGAACTATAATTTAAAACAAAGTTATCGATTTTTTTTACTTTTAACAAAAAAAAAAAAAAAATCGTATTTTTTTTTTTTTTTTTTTTTTTTTTAACGAAATTTTACCAAACTTGGTATTTAGTTGGTCCCCGACATAAACTGGTGCTGATTATATTTGGGGATCAATAGCTCAACAGGAGGCGCTGTGATAGCATTTTATCTAAATTTTTAACATGGCAGAATAGGACAAAAATTCGTATAAATGTGCATAATAAGAGTTATTTTACACTTGTGATTGTAAAATTAATACTAATTATTGATAATAGTAGTACGTAACTAGGAAAAAAATTTTGTGCATGGGGGGGGGGCATCGCTTCCCTCCCTGGGGGGTAAATTTTGAAGATGGATATCATTCGAAAGATCTCGTCAACACCATTAAAACGAATGGTTGAACTATAAATCTGTGATAATTTAAAACAAAGTTATCGATTTTTTTTACTTTTAACAAAAAAAAAAAAAAAAAAAAAAAACTTTTTTTTTTTAATATTGTTAGAGATTGAATATGTATTAATTTTTACCAAAAAAAAAAAAAACTTAGAAAAAAAAATCGTATTTTTTTTTTTTTTTTTTTTTTTTTTATTGTTACTGATTGAATATGTATAGGAAAATATAGAAGAAAGTCTTGTGGTGGCCACAACATACTAATTTTTTTTAATTAAATAATAATAATGATTATGTATTCCTTTATTAACATAACACATGAAAACAAATTTATTATTACACTTTCAAACATTTAAATTTTTATTTTCATTTATAGGGGAGACTGGTGCACAGTGGACCTAGGGGCACAGTGGACCACCCCTATTTAAATCTCTTAATATTCAGAGCCTGATTAAGGCAGGGGCATACGGGGCAGTTGCCCGGGCCCCCACATCAGAGGGGGCCCCCAAATAGAAAGTTTATTTAACGTTTCCTTCTTTAATGAACTTTTTTTAAACAAAATATCAGTACAATGTAAAATACGGCTTAATTGAGCCATCGTAATTGCGAAAACTTATCTGAATTCCCTAATGTCAGCAAGGATATGAATTTTTTGCAGCTAGATGACAAAGTTAACAATCAGAAATAAAATGGATCTATAGTGAGGTGAAAATTTTAAATACCTCCATAAAGTTTGGTTTTTCATTAGTGAAGCAGAGGGGGGCCCCCAAAGAAGTGTTTGCCCTGGGCCCCAATTAGGCTAAGTCGGGCCCTGTTAATATTTAACTCTTTTACTTTATATTGAGACTCGTAATTGACAGCATGGTACTACCTGTATACATCCAAAAACCCACATGGTAAATGCTCAGGTAGGTATTTTATACAATTTTTATGTTTTGAGCTGCTCAGAGTAATTTTTCAAGTTTGAAGTTTTTTTTAATTTTATCATGACTGAACTATTGGCTACAAGTATTGGATAGTTGTTAAGAAAAAGGTAAGATATTGTTGTTTTTAAATTTATAAAAATTATTAACATATTTATAGTCTATATATAATTTTAATATTATTATTTGTTTTGTCTGGAAATGGGGCACAGTGGACCATACCTACATGGGGCACAGTGGGCTGCCTTCCAGTGTGCTTAAAAGTCCAAATTATATTTAATACCTTATTTATTTTAGTTAATTTTACATATACAAATATAATGTGAATCAAAATAATTAATAAAAATAACAATCTTAATGTTATAATAAAATAAATTTCTGAAAAGGGAAAATAGTTGAATAGTAGTGTAATAATAATGAATATCTAAATTTAATGACTATTTGAATTGTTTAATATTAAAAAAATAAATAAAATGATTATGTGATATAATAAATAGTAGGTTATATAAATTTATTGTTGTTGTTTTTAGAAATAACATGTAAAAGATAAAAGTAAAATATTTTTAGTTAAACTTATCTCACAAATATACTGCAAAGTATTAATATCTCATAAGAATTAATAAAAATGTTTGAATAGTAATATTAATGTTTAATTATATATTTCATTTTTTTTTTTTTTTATAAATATATAACAAATTAAAAGTATATCTTATTGTTTTTAGTGATGGCTCGTAAAAGACAAAGGAAATCTGATATAGGATTCTTCCTCTAATTTGATTTTTTATTTATTTTGATTTTCTTTAAATTTTGGCAATTTTATTTCAAGAAAATGTTCAAATTATGTTATTTAGACTAGAATTGCATAAGAAACTAATTTTAGAAAAAAACATGAGTAATTTATATTAATTGAACATGAACAACAGAGGTTGGTCCACTGTACCCCGGATTGTGGACCACTGTGCCCCAGTGATGGGGCACAGTGGTCCACTTTGTGAGTGCACACAATTTATTTATTTTTTATTCGTAATGCAGCGGCCACTTTAGAATAAAGGAAAATAGGGGGGGGGGGAGCTAAAACACCCATAGAAACAACATGGGAAGAAAAGCAAAAATACTCCCAATGCCAAGTGTGTTAAAAAAAAAAAAAAAAAAAAAAAAAAAAACAGGCTTGCACCGGAAGTAATAAGAGGAAAAAACTGACTAGAAAAAGGCATCGAAGAGCGGGAATCGGGCTGGCTGGGGCATGGGTCCTGTCGTCCAGGATTAATACGTCTCGCTTATATGTAGTGTCATGAAAAAATTAGGACATCTCAAGAAAGGTTTTTAAAGAATGTTTGCTAATTTTTACAAGTACCTTGCTTTTTTATCTTTTTTTTGGGGGGGGAGGGGGGGGATTAAAAATGTAAAAGTGGTCCACTGTGCCCCGGTCTCCCCAATATATATATATTTTATTATTTTTATTAATAATGATTCCGTGACGTGTAGGGGAAGAAAAAAATCTTGAATCATATCTTAAATCAGTCAGTATATTTCAAAAGTAGAATAAAACAGCTGATATATTACTGATATAGTCTTAAAGTTTAGTTATCTTAAAGTTTAGTTAGCTTTACATTTCATGATATTTCCAACTCTATATTAGTTAAAGCGGTCGCATGATTTTTAAAAAGATTACTTAGAAGATTATGAAATAAGGAAGAAATCCAAAAAAATTAAGTGCGCATTTATTATCTTGCTTAGACAGCTGCCTCGCTAATGGTTTATCAGCAATATTTTTTTGCGTTTTACATATAAAAGATTGATGAATCCTGAGATTTCAATAATCCGAAGTGATTCTATTTAATAGCGCAAAAACATCAGATAACTCAAAAAATATTGAATTTTGCACGTGCTATCACATAAAACTACAAGTGGATTTAACAGCTGAAAAAAGCTGAACTATATTATTTTCTGTTTAAAGTCTTATATAAAATAATGACTCGTTTAAACAATTATGCAAGTCTGGAAAAAAAAAAAAAAAAAGCTTCCTGAAATTCTTTTGGTGAATTACATATTTTCGAGAAGGCTGAATAGAAAAATGACCTGCATTTCTGATCATTACATACGCCCCCCCCCCCACACACACACACACATATAGATGTCTACACTAAAAAAGCACTAATCCTATGGAATTTAACTAATTATGTCGTGTCTCATTCAATTAAATGATTTTTTCATTATACGTTTATTATTTCGTGTTCAATCGTTTTGCCTATGAAAATTTTTCTTCTTCCTCGTCATGCCCTTCGAACAGTCTTTCACTTTCAGGCCTACCAATCCCCCCACTCCCCACCCCACGCCCATCCTTCCTATTTTCTATTTTCTATTACATTTTAGATTCCTTCTTATGCGTATAATTAGTAAGACATGATCAACATGTACAATTTCTATAATCTGCAATAGTATACAAGATTTCAGATATTTTTCTCTCAAAATTGTGCTATAAATATACACGAAAATAATAGTAATACGCACACGAAAGTAATAATGATAATGATATTGATAATCCAGTGTGGCACTCGGCGACTTTCCCTTATCCTGCATTTCAGCACTGTAAACACATACTGCAGATTAAAAGGTAAAATAATTAGCATTGTAGCGGGTGATCCAAAAGTCAGGACAAACTTTAAAAATGAATAATTCGAAAACTAATCAAGATACAAAGATACGGTTTGCGCCAAACGGATGGAAAAGAAGCCGGATTTTGTGTGGCAAAGAAAAAAAAATAGTTCTGTTGGCGACCAACAGATGGCGCTGTCGTATTTCTGATGTAGGATTATGCAAAGCACCAAACGATATAAAAAGGAACAACTACAGCAGGTAATGGTAGTCGAAGCTTATATGCATCGAAATATCGCATTCTCAGTCGCTACTTTAATCACGCATAGCCTCCAAGATGTCCCGATCTGACACCCTGTGACTTTTGGCTGTGGGGATTCTTGGAAGTCAAAAGTGTACCGCGACCAACCGGCATCACTAACAGCACTGAAAGATGCCATCCGCCAAAATGTGTCTGCCATAACGCAAGAAATGCTACTAAATGCTGTGAACCATGTGGTGAATCATCTCACAGCTGTACTTCTGAATGATGGACATTGAACAGTTACTGTAGTAGTACTAATTAACTGTAATTAAGCTGACTTGTAAGTTGTCAACATTTTTTTTTCATTTGTAAATCATCTTTTAGTGAAATAAAATACTATTGCGCCATCTGTTGGTCGCCAACAGAACTCATTTTTTTTCCTTTGCCACACAAAACTCGGTTTCTTTTTCATCCGTTTGGTGCAAACCGTATCTTTGTATCTTGATTCGTTTTCGAATTATTCATTTTTAATGTTTGTCCTGACTTTTGGATCACCCGGTATATAAAACTACGTTAAAAATAATTCAAAATAGGTTTAGGAACAGTTTTATTTTACATATAATTATGTGTGTATTGGAGGGGACGGCTATTACACCATTCAACATCTGTTTAAAGGTGGCTATAGTTACAGGGTGGCTATAGTTAAACACGGCCTATACAGCGTTTACGGTAACTGTAACTAAAATGTGGATTTAGTCAAAAATTTGTATACAGACAACCCAAAGGATGTGATCGAAGATCTAAAATAAATCAATAACATAAAATAAAATTAATCTTCTACGCAATTACACATCAAAATACAAACAAGTTACAAATTTCAAAACAAACTTCTTTATTTATTATTACAGACATTTTTTTTTTCTTAAGGGACTGTTTAGCGGTGCAAAGCATATTGTTCTATTCGGGCTCCATCCGAAAGTTATAAAATCTGCAGCTGATGAGCAACGTGTTCAACAGCTGACCGTAGCTGATCGCCAGTGATCAGACGCACATGCAGTGTTATGCCCCATTCACGTGGGAGAGATGCCTTATCTGTAAAAAGCATAATAAAAGGTTTTAACCAGTGTTGTGCAAGTTCACAAAAAAAACGAACTAGTTCAAACTCAAGTTCATCGTGTAAAAAACGAGTTAGTTCGCGCTCAAACTCATGTCTGAAAGAAATGAACGCGTTCAGTTCAAGTTCATTTTTAAAAACGAGCGAAGCTCACTATAAGTTCATTTTTACGTACATTTTTTTTTTTTAATAGATCTTATCCTCTGTGAACACTTTCATAGGTAATTTCCCCCTTTTTTTTTTCAAAAATTACTAATTACCATGAAAATTATTTTTAATTTTACGCTTAATTAAACTTATTAACTTATAATTCTTAATTATAACTTATTAATTTAATTGTGGTAAAAATTTATTTAGCAAAGACTTCTGAATAGTGTACCCACTGTTTTTGCATGGCTTTTTATTCTCAAATTTTCAATACGTTTGTTTATGGGCATGAGAACTTATTAATAGAAAACAAATTCTATCATTTAGAGGTTCCGTTGTTTTAAATCAGTGTTGCGCAGGACCGCGTTCATGAGTTTAATTAAAACTTTTTCAGTTTTGAGCTGAATTTCGCTCGTTTTTTAAATTGTGAACTTGAGCTGAGCAAAGTTCGTTTCCTCATGAATTTGAGCGGGAAAAGTAACTCAAACTCATATGGATTTTATTCCTTTGGGAAAAAAATTTTATATTCTTGGTAGCAATCCCGGGAAAAAAGGGCACCCGGAAAAAAGGGCACTGGAAAAAAGGGCACCCGGAAAAAAGGGCACTTTTTCAATTCGCAAATCGCAAAATAATAAATATCAAATAATGATATATAAGAATGGCTTTCAAATTACACATTTAGAAATTTCAATTGATTTGGTACAACATTACTTTAGTATATACCTCGGGGAAGATGGGGGGAGGGGGAGGGGGGGCAGAAGCAGATCGAAAGAAAACAATTGTTTTACATAAACTCTTACCGATTTTAATGAAACTTTGTATAATCACGTACAATTTGTGAAAAAATTACTGTAAGTGTAAGGCAAACTTTAGGGGTGGGGGGTTAAAGAGGGAGGTGCAGAGAAAAATAAAATTATCTTTTATATCACAGTTTTACCTACTTTAATGATATATTCTATAACTATCACTAACTTTTTATGAAGATCACAGTGAGTGTACTATATACCTGGGGGGAGCAAGGGGGGGGGCAGATAAAAATAAAATATATTCTTCTTATATTACTCTATTATTGATCAAAAATTTTTTTGTACAATCACGTATAATTTATTAAAAATTTACAGTAAGTGTCAGACATACTTAGTGGGGGGTGGGGGGTGGAGGGGGGCGGTTAAACAAGAGAGGGGGGAGAGGAAAATAAAGTGATTCTTTATATCACCATTTTAGCGATTTTAATGATATATTCCATAACTACCACTTAATTTTCATGAAGATTACAATGAGTGCATTATATACCTGCGGGGGGGGGGGAGTCAAGGGGGAACCGATGGAAATAAAATATATTCTTCTTTAAACTACACTATTATCGATTTAAACAAAAACTTTGTATAATAGAATACAATTTGTGAAAAAAATCACAGTAAGGTCAGACATACTTGGGGGGGGGGTTAAAGAGAGGGGGGACAGAGGAAAATAAAATATTTTTTATATCACCATTTTACCGATTTTAATGACATATTCTGTAACTATCACTTACTTTTATGAAGATCAAAATGAGGGTATTATACATTTGGCGGGGGGGAAGGGGGACGCAGATAGAAGTAAAATATATTATTCTTTAAACTACCGCATTGTCGATTTAAAAAAAATTTGTATCTACGCAATTTTCTGCTTATGAAAAGTTACAGTGAGTGTACACATATCTGGACGATTTGCTAAGAGGGGGCAGAGTGAAGAAAATGTTTGTTTTTATATAACCATGCTACCTACTAACTTTGTACCACTATCACTTTCATTTTATTAAAATTATAGTGAAAGTTAACTAAAGTTGATAAGGGGGGGGGTAGGGGGGGGGACAGATGGAAAATAAAATAATCTTTTTAAACAACACTTATTATCGTTTGTTTTATTGTTTTATTTGCATTTTGCGTAAGTATCAAATACTAAGGGCACTTTCTTTATTTCTCCTTGTAAAACTCATGCTAATCATCAACGAAAGCGTAAGTTTTTTATTTCTACGTGAGGGGGGTGGATGGACAAAAGAGACAGATTAAAAGAAGAAATTTCATTTTTGAGCAACTTTTTTACAGATTTAAATCATACATTGAATTTTTGAGTACCTCCCTGTAATTTTTCATTAATACTAACTGATATTTACACAAAATGCAAATAAAACAATAAAACAAACGGTAATAAGTGTTTTTTAAAAAGATTATTTTATTTTTCATTTGCCCCAGTACCCCCCCCCCCCTTTATCAATTATAGGTAACTTTCACTATAATTTTAATAAAATGAATGATACTCGTACAAAGTTTAATATAAATATGTAGCATGGTGATATAAAAACAAATATTTTCTTCACTCTGCCCCCCCTCCCCGTAGCAATTCGTCCAGATATGTGTAGACTCACTGTAATTTTCATAAGCAGGAAGTTGTATACATACAAAGTTTTTATTTTTAATCGAGTATACGGTAGTTTAAAGAATAATATTTTTTACTTTTATCTGCGCCCCCCCCCCCCCCAGATGTGTAATACACTCATTGTGATGTTCATAAAAAGTAAGTGATAATTATAGAATATATCATTAATATGGTAAAACGGTGCTATAAAAGATAATTTTATTTTCCTCTGCCCCCCCTCTTTAACCCCCCCCCCAAGTTTGCCTGCCACTTACTGCCATTTTTTTCACAAATTGTACGTGATTATACAAAGTTTCATTAAAATCGGTTAGAGTTTTTGTAAAAACAATTATTTTCTTTCGATCTGCTCCTGCCCCCCTCCCCCCTCTTCCCCGAGATATATACTAAATGAATGTTGTACCAAATCAATTGAAATTTCTAAAAATGTAGTTTGAAAGTCATTTTATAAATTCATTAATTGATATTTATTATTTTGCGATTTGCGAATTGGAAAAGTGCCCTTTTTTCCGGGATCCATACTTTCTACCTTTTTAATCGCAAGAGAGGACGCATTTCTCACAAGAGAGAAACGCATCGGGTCTGGTGATCGCTTATTACCTGCTTTGCTGGTCGGGTGCAGGTAAAATTTGCATTAATTTTTATTCACAAAATGTTTTCTCCGAAGATTGTTTTTTTCTTTACTAATGAATCTAAGCTTTTAAATGAAGAGATTGGATGACATTGTCTTCCTTCCTAGTAATTTAAAGACATGACTGATAACATGAATTTAATTACATTTACCTAAATATTAATACTTAACGTTTAAAGCTTTATATGGAAAACTGTTTTTTTTTTTTTCCGACCTATATTTGCTTCCTTATTTTACTGTCAAAATACTTGGAACAGTGGATTTTTTTAAATATATGTTTTAATATGCATTTATGCAATTCTAAATGCATAGTACACTGCGGTTCAATATATATCGCATTTCGCATCTATCATAAAATAGAAAAAAAATTTTTGATTGTAAAAGACGAAAATGGAGGGAAAATAAAAATTAATTTCAATTATTATTATTATTATATAACATCATAAAACTTTTAGCATTTCAATAACATTTATTAATTAAAACCCGAATAAACTACTACATCAGAAACGCCAAAGAAAAATATTGGAAATGCAAAATTGGCGTTTCTGACGTAGTAGTTTATTTGGGTTTTAATATTCCAACGCTAAGTCTCCTGTTATTAAAATTTATTAATTGCCTCATGGACTTATTCATAATTTTTCTAGTACTTCATGTGACGCTTATTTTCATCTAATACAATGTTTGAAAAGGTTTTCAATATATATATATATATGACTTTATTTCTACTATCTTATAGATTTATTTCTATTAAATCATTAAATTAAGAACTTAATATTAAAAATACACATTTAAGCAAAGAAGTAATTTATTTTTATCTTATACAAGACCTACCACGTTGCAAAGCAAACGACTTTGTGTGATTTTTATTCCCATGCGATTAACGCTCATTTTAACCATTAACTATTCTTCTTATCAATGAAAAAAGGAGAGGGCTTTAGGCAATTGCTTTTGTGTACCAGAATTGCCCACACAACAAATCTCCCCCACAGACAAATCGGCGTATACCAGTCACAATTCTCAATACATTGGATAGTTCCAAGAAAACCACATGATGTCGAAAACATTTTGACCAAGAAGAACGAATGTAGATTCTAGATTCCTTCAAATTTTAGTTAGGGCATACAAAGAACGGGGGGAAATGCTGTATTAATAATGCGCATCATAATATTTATATGGTTTCAAATTTTACTTATTTATTTATTTGTTTTATTAAACAAATAATTATTACTTATTTCTTTATTTGTTTTAAGAAATAACTATTCAACTATATGAAAGAGGGAAATTTTTATTGCCATTTTCATCTTAGATAGCTCCTAAAACTAAAATTAGAATTTTACAAAAATGATGATTATTCCATTAAACGCTGCCTTAAATATTTCAAAAAGTTATTTATGTTATATGGTTATCGTTTCTCGTAACTAAAAATATACAGAATCTATATAAAATATTTTCAAAATCGTAAATATTTATTAAATAATAAATTAATTAATTATATAAAAAAATTGCATCCCATAAAATACAGACAATTTATAAATATTTCGTAAAATCCGCAACGAAATTTTGCCATTCTTTGATAACATAATTTCCACAAAACTTTAAATGTAATTAAATATCACTATAATATTACACTCGAATTGCAAATTAATATATGTGCAAATGCCTTCAGAGCTGCTAGACAGGAAGTGCTGGGTTCGATCCCAGGTCGATGATATAAAAAAAATTTCCTCTCCCCCGCATCTTCAGCCCCCGAAGTATGTGTGACGCTGTATTTTTTTCATAAACGGCAAGTGACTATTAGACAAAGTTTAATTAAAATAAATAAGAAAGTGATATAAAAACAATTATTCGCTTTCTGTCTGTTCACAGACACCCCCCCCCCCTTTCCCCAGGTATATACTAAGTAAAAATGGTACGAATTTAATTGATTGAAATTTCTAAAAATGTATTATGAAAAATCACGCTTTAAATTCGTTATTTGATGTTTATTGTTTTTGTGAAATGCAAATTGCAAAAGTGTCCTTTTTTCCGGGTGCCCCTTTTTATGGTGCCTTTTTTCCCAAATGCCTCTTTTTTTTTCAGGAATCCATTTTGCACAGTTATTTTCTTTTCTGTCCTTTTCTTCTTCTACTTTACTTTTCATATTTCAGACAGAAATATTTAATATGAGTTTGAGTTTGAACTTGAATTGCTTTTTCACGCTCAAGTTCGTGTAAAAAACGAACTACGCTCAACTCAAGTTCATTATTTAAAAAACGAGCTAAGTTCAACTCAAAACTCAAAATTTTTGAGCTAAGCTCATGAACGCGTTCAAATGAACGCGTTCGTGCACAACACTGGTTTTAACAGTTCAAGCGCGATGCCTAACCGTCCAAAATTAATGATGTCTTTCCTTGGGGTTTTTGAACAAAAATATCTTTAAGCCATCTGAAAAAAATATCTGTACTGATGTACGATGACTTTTCATTAATGAACACTATAGATCCAGGTGGAAGACCATCAGAAAATTCTTTTTTTTCCCGAACGCCTTTAAATATGACTGAAGGGGGAGGATATTGTCCTTCTGCATTGCAACCGACAATGACTATAATACTGTTATTACACGGGATTCCTTGAAGCGACAAAAATTGCCGCAACAAAGTGTCATCGCGCCTCCCTCCTTCACGACGTAATGCTATGGTTGCTATAGTCTCTACAGCACGAAGAGGAAGAAGGAGAAGAGACGTAAATGTCAATCAAACCGTGACGTCATTTGAGACCATTTCATTGGCTGCTAGAAGCGACATCGCTTGCTTTCGGGCGATAAAATTGCTGCAACAGAAAAAAGTTGCTTGTTTCGAGCAACACACTGGGAAACCATAGCGTAGTACTGTATCGCCGGTAGATTCAAGCAACTTTTGACGCTCGTGTAATAGGAACATTACATTTTTTCCTCTCTCTGTAGACGTCAAAACATGAACATGCTTTGCCCCTTTGGTAGCCACGACCTTTCTTGGAACGTTATTTAACTGACAGCCGGTTTCGTCCATATTATAAATACTTCCCGGTCTGGTAAAAAATTCATTTTCCTCAAACGCTCTTGAGATAATTTACAAAAAAATGATCAACACTTTCTCTATTCATGCCTCCCCCCCCCCCCCACACACACACACACTTGCTAAAGAGAGCCCCTGGGTTGCCTAATACTTAGTTCTGGGTTTCTTCTAAGAAATGATGACAGTCAGGTGTAACCAGTCATTCATGCTTCTAAATTAAATCGATGCTTGAGACCTAGTTTTTTAGTAAACTGAAATGCAAGTGTCCTAATTGTCTCTCTTTCAGGTGCAAATCCACATTTTTCTAAACGTTACATGTGCTTGACGAGATATTTTTCAATTTCAACTCCAAACACTCCTTGTGGCCCCAAAGAAATTGTTTTTGGTATTATTACCTGTTTTTCTACGACGACGAATTGACCGAGAAAAAAAGCTTCATTGACATGAATTTCCTCTGCTTCTAGTCTTCTGAGAGCCTTTTTTAAATGGTCTCCTGCCCAGATCCCACGAGTTGCTCCAGGATTTTTTCTTTTGTACACTTTTGCTGAAACAAACAAGAAGCATTTGCTGAAACCTCTTTGCATTTGAGGCCTCTTTGCTGAAACAAACAAGAAGCATTGAACAACTGCATGGACAAGTACAATAATATACACTCACCGGCACAATTAACCGCCCACCTACAGTTTCGTTAGCGCCCAAGTTTGCTTAGGTTACAGTTTAAATGTCAAAGGTCAGTTTAAATGTCAAAGGTCAGTTTAAATGTCAAAGTGTTGGATGGCTCAGTGCCATCTAAGCTTCTTACACTCCTAGCTATTTTAATATTAAGCATAGTTAATTATAGTTTATGTACTAATGTACTTAACTTCATTAGCTAGGTAAAGACCAATGACCTGTACAGTGGTGTTGAGAAAAAAAATACTACAGAAGAAGAAACAACAATTTCTGAAATTATTAATTACATTTATTATTACATGTAGACTAATCATTTACATCTTCGGAATATTCTCGATAACTAGAATAATTTTATCTGGTAGATTATCGAGAGGATGCAATGTTATTATTTAAATAGTTTAACACATTATCAGAGAAATAGATCACCGACATTTTTGTAAGAAAGAGAATTGGACTCACCCCGTTTCAGTATTGCTCCATAGCTTAGACTCCCGTACGAATCCATTACGTCTTGCGTTATCCAGGAGGCACTCACACAGACACAAAAATTAAAGTTGTTTCACAGCGGATGAAGAACCGCTACTACTCATTCCTCTCTGTGCTCTGATACTTCTCCTCTTTTCTTCCCCTCAAAAAAATTCTCTATTCTTTTTTTTATCCCTTTCTTTTTCCCGCCTTCTTATTCTTTTTTCTTTTATTCATTTTCTAGTCCTACCCAATCTGAAAGTATACTTATAGTATACCTTTTTTTATATATTTTTTCTTGATCCTCAATGGTCAGTATTCCGTTTTTATTTTTTTCCTTTTACCGCCCCTTGAATTTTACCGCCCCTTGTCTGGCATACCTGAGCATTTTTTTTGCTTTCTTATCTGGGTTCAATCTGTATTTTTGTGATTTTGTTTTGAGTTGCCACTTCTAGTGATCATGAGAATTTTAATTTTATTTGATGAATTTTAATCTAAATTTATAGTTTCAAAAAAAAATTTTAAGTTGAAAAATTTAACGATTTACAAATATTACTCATTTCATAAAAGCAATATGATTTTTAAAATATCAGTTTAAAATTTAAGCAATTAAAAGACTTTTCTCCCTGAAAATGTATGAGGGGCATCTCACCCGAATATAATCTGGGTCGTGTATCTTTTTGGTATTGGAGCGATGCCGTGTCAACTGTCCAAAGTGCAAGACAGTAAAAATTGCGGATCAATGCCCAAAGTCAACTGATCAACTTCTTACTACAGGTTTTTAAGCTTATAATAAAAAAAATTCATTCTTATTAACTAGTGCCAGCCTTACAATACAACACCACTCTTATAACAGAGTATAAAAAACATGGTACTTACTTGAAATATTGTTGTGACAGCAGACAGCCAAGAAATTAGTTCACGTAACTTCCACAGCACACCATTCAACATCTATATGAAATAATAATTGGACTCGCGGAGCCATATAGTGTTGCGTTTCGAAATTACATCAAGTGAGGCATTTCTATCGGTGGGGCAACTCAACCGAAATTACCTTATAAAAAAAATTTTTTTCCGTCTAGTTTAAGACAACCTATGGATACCGAACTGTATTTAAGAGAAATTTCAAAAGTTCATACAATGCGTTGCATGAATAGAAACGCAAAATTTAACAGAGTCACCGGAATTAAATTAAAATACAGATAGTCGTGTTGCTAAATTTCTCTAAAAACAGTTTTAATGCGTGAGTGCAAAATTTACGGAGTTTGTTCAGGACGGCAAGAGGGAAAACTTTGACAGTAGACGAGAGAATAAAAGTCGACTTTATGCGTGGTAAAGTCTTTAGCAATCGTGAAATTGGGCGCCGAATCGGAAGAAATGAGTGTGTTGTGCGAAACTATATAAAGAAAGGACCAAATTACGGGGAAAAGCGTATAAGAAGCGAACAGGAAAGCTCACCAGTTACGACAAACGTCGAATATGCAACGCTGGAAAGAATAAGAATGTTTCCTGTGCGAAGATAAAGGCTCAATACAAGCTGGGTTTTCATCGGACAGCCATATGGAGAACTATCAAAGCTGCAACATTAATTAAATTTAAGAAAATGAAGGCGAAACTACCCCTCGCTCAAAAGCACAAAGATATGCGGTTGGAATGGGCCAGAAAATGGATTCTATATCAACTAAATTGGGAAAATATCATCTTCTAAGATGAAAAAAAGTTTAATCTCGATGGTCCGGACGGATTTGATAGCTACTGGCACAATTTGAGAACTGAAGAAATGTACTGTTCAAAACGTCAATCTGGAGATGGGTCTGTCATGGTGTGGGCAGCCATAGGTTTTTAAAGAGACTTTCGAATTAGACTTCGTGGAGAACACTATTTACTCTGTAGATTATGTCCAGATGCTCACAAGGAACCTCCGCCGTCAAGCAGTCAAGAAAACTGGAAGAAATTATCTTTTTCAGCAAGATTGTGCATCTGTACATACAACACATATCGTGAAAAAATGGTTCCGCGACAGTAAAATTAAAATTCTGGATTAGCCCTCAAAAAGCCCCGATTTAAGCATAATGGAGAACGTATGGGGTATTCTGGTTCACCGTTTTTACGTAAACAGAAGGCAGTTTAACACAAAGATGAACTAAAATAGGCCATTCAATTACCTTGGAAGACAATCAGCTTGGATGACCTCATGTCACTATATCAGACAATGCCAAGGCATTTACTGGCTGTTCTAGAAGCCCGTGGTGGTACAAAGTATTAGATACAGTATTTGTTACTCAGTTATTTATTTTTTACATGTGCGTTTAAATTCATGCAACATGAATTTTTCTCATAAATTCAATAAAATTATTTTCTAAAAAATAACATTGGTTTTTCATTGTTTTGACTCTTTTTTTCATTTCTTGAATCATACACATATAGTTTGCATCAAGTGTCAACTATTCATATTTTTTTTATTACACTTCAATACCATTCTAATTCTTAAAGCTAAGGTGCGTTTATATTTATGCAACGCACTGTAATGTATTTGAATTATCTTGGATGTCCCTGTACAGGAACAATTTTCTTGATCTAAAAGAAAAGTTTAGTGTGGCATCCCTATATGATGCACATTTAGACTACTCAGTTTGGTCTTTCTATTACTATTTGTTCTTGAGATATGCTGATACCAGACACACACAATAATCGCTAAAAACATGTTTTTTGGATTCATGGGACCTGAAGACATGTAAATATAGACAAAAATCAATTTCAAAAATTTGACATTTAAACAATATTATTTATAATTTTTAAGCAGTATCTTTATTTAATCTATAGAACATTATTCTAATTATGTGTGTAGGGTAAGGTGGGGTAAGTGGGACCCCTTTTCGGCATAATTCGAATTTAGCTCAGCATAGCACCGGATGTAATAGGCCTAACAACTTAATTTTTTTTGTGGTTCATTCTCTCATATGTTCTTACTGTACCCATGGCAGCCTCTAACCAAATTGGCAAATGATGAATTAAAAAAAAAAAAATATTTTGGGTAGTCATCGGGGTGGCCCACTTGCCCCGCAAGGTGGGGTAAGTGGGACCCCCCCCCCCTGAATATATTTTTACAGATAACTGGTAGAGATTTGGTGGGGCAAGTGGGACAATCTACATGGTTTTCTGAATCTTTGAAAAAAAAATCACTGAAGTATCTCCATTAGTTCACCCATAGCATCTTTTTCTGCACACAAGCCTGATAAAAGAAAAAAATGTCAACTTTTCAACTTTTTACTTTACATAGTTTAAACTAGCCTATGGCAGTATCACATGCTAGTGAACATTATATCTTGATAAATCGGTAGTAAACATGTATTTTGAAAGTCTCTTGGAAAGTGTTGGTTCATTTAGTTTCAGCTCAACATCTTCTAGGAATACATCATGAATATCATTAACTTCAGGGGGGAAAAAAGTTATTACGCATAGTTGTGTCTTTGTGCATATATTACATGACAACTGTATCTTCATCGTTTTGACTGTCATTTAATACCAAGCCAACATACTATTTCTTCTTTTTTTTTTTTGGCCTTCAAACTGGACAAAGGCATAATCCCCATTTTTAAGTACTGTGGTAGTGGGTAATAACTGATAGTTCATCTTCGGAACTTGAATCACTACTGGTGGAGTCATCCAGAGGTAAACCCTATAAATCAGTGCATATGACTATTTATTAACTATATTAAAGAATTGGGGTGGGTGGCCCACTTACCCCGCCATTGTGGTGGCCCACTTACCCCAAACACGGGGCAAGTGGGCCCCCCAATTTTTTTTTTCAACCTTATTAACATCATGAGTACACGATACTACAAAAAGATTCTGTGTTTTATACACTTTCAAAATATATAAAGTTTTGGTTTGTATCATGAACAGTTTGGAAGAAAAAAAATAATTAGTACGATGGCGCGAATTACGATAGGACTGCAAATTTAAAAATCGTCACAAAAAGGCTTGTAACTTATCACACACATAAATGAAAACGGTGCCATAATGTTTTCTACATCTATTGGGGTAGGTACATAAAATTATTATAACAGATTGTTTTGAGTCAATAACTGGGGAAATGCCAGGGGGGGTGGCCCACTTACCCCAATGGCCCACTTACCCCACCTTTCCCTAACCATGTGTATGCGAAATTTTGCCTATATTCTCAAGTTTGAATAATCTGGTGTGCCACCCACATGACTTTCTCTTACCCTGAAATTCAATACCATAAAGACAGATTGGGCATCAAGGATAAGATAACGAATACGGTTATATGATCCTTCGTTAAAAAAAAAAAAGTAAATAAGCTTCGGAAACGTTTCATTTGACAAATAATTCTGTATAAAGGGGGGGGCTACCACCCCCCCACCACCACCCCCTGTTTCAGAATATCACTCTTGGCTCTAAATCCCTTCACAGTAAAGAAATTACATATGAGGAGACTAGACAATTAAAACACTATCTGCGATTTAGGAATTTTTTTATTTTTAAGGGGAGGGAGGGGGAAAAACAATTTTTGGCGGGAAATTTCGCTAATTCCGGATTTTTGAGTTGAACTCTCCCAAATATGAAACAAAGATGTCAAAAAACGCTTAGGATATTTCCTTAACAGGAAAGCTTATGATAGGACTTGCTTAGGATATTTCCAAAAACACATTTTTTTTTTTTTTACGATTTTTTTTTGGGGGGGGGAGGGGGATACAAGGGTGCAACATTTGGACATCCCTTTTAGCGCTAAATTTGTCCTGAGAAATCTATGGGAGCTGAGGTCACGAATTTTGGTGCTGGGATTGTTTGTATGCATTCGACACTTAAAGTAACGGAATTTATTGAAATTACCTCCGCTCCCTCCTTGAAGGGGGGGGGGGACAAAAGGTAAAAACACATAACTCGGCTCCAAATTATTTCACAGGGAAGAAATTGCACATGACTACACATGAGTACAAATAAAACATTATCTGCAATTTAGGAAATTTTTATTTTTATAGGGAGGGAAGAGGAAATCGATTTTTTGGGGTGAAATTTTACAAATTCCTGATTTTGAGTAAAACTTTACCATAAATGGAACAAAGGTGTCGAAAACAGCGATGCATCTTCTTTAGGATTATTCCAAAGCATGCTTTTGATTTTTTGCGATCTGCCATTTTTTTGTGGGGTTATGCGTTACGAAGGGCAAATTCGAGACACCCTATTAAGTGCTAAATTTTACTTGGGTAATTTATGAGAGCTGCGGTCACAAAGTTTGGTGCTTGGATTGTTTATATGTATCAGACCCCTAAAATAACGGGATTTATTAAAATTCACCCCCTTTTCAAAGGGGGGCAGGAAACAAAAAAATATTTGTAAGTCTGGCCCCAAATTATTTCTCGGTGAAGAAATTGCACATGAGGAGACTAGACTTGAGTATAAATAAAACATTATGTACGATTTTGGAATTCTTGATTCTTACAGGAGAGGGGGGGGGGATAGTTTTTCTGGGAGAAATTTCAGGAATTTCGAATTTTTGAGTAGAAAAATGGTACGAAGGTATTGAAAACAGCCATTTGTCTTCTTTAAGATATTTCCAAAAACACGTTTTCATTCTTTTGTGATTTTTCGATTGTTTTTCTTTTTCTTCTTTTTTTTTTTTTTTTTTTTTTGAGGGGGGAGGGCGTTACGAAGGAGCAAATTCAAGCCCCCCCCCCATTTTTAGCACTAAATTTGCCTTGGGAAATCTATGGGATCTGCGATATTTCGCAAAAATTTTAACGTACCCATTGGGGAAGGGGAAGTAAGATGTTGCAAGCGAGAAAAACCTGTACCGAACACAGCGGGAATTTGGGTTATTAGTAATGATATGGGATTTTGACAACTCATTTAAGTATAGTGTCCAATGAAGCGGGCAAAGCCTGCTAGCATTAATATATTTTTTGTTAAAATATTCTTGCGTTAACCTATAATATCGTAATCAAACTTACTTAAAAATCTCCGGAAATGCGAACGCTAGAGGCGTGTTTTAGCATCTGTAATTCGAATTTATAACCAAATTCTGGGAAATCAAACGAAATGTTCTTACAATACAAAGTATTCGTAATATCCATATTATTGCTTCACCATCTAGAAATTTATGGACTATAAATTCTCGATCATTTCGTCTATTCAGTTTATTTGCTTACCCTATAAGCATAGCTCAGAAATCCACATTCCTAGTTATTTTTGAGCAGTTTTCCTAAACATGGTAAAATATTATAGTAGAGCAACACCCCTAATGTAGCTTTTATAGTTTTTTTTAGAGGAACACAAAGAAAAATTCTTTATCATTGTTGCTTATGAGCTCGAATTATTTAAAATACGATAGCATCTAAACACCTCGTCCGAATGGTCTTAAAATGTATGTACAGTCGGGGGGAAAAAAAACGCAACACTCAACGTAACTTCGTTGCTAATCGATGTAGAAAAATGTAATAGGTATCATTCGACGGGGAATTGTGAGTAGTTTCAGAAAATGAAGTGAAATTTTAAATTGGGGGTCGTCTACATATTAAAACGCGCACCAACTTTGATTTTTTCAATGGTAATGCCCCATTTTTATTTTATATTTGAATTCCTGGGATCACGACAACGCGAAAAAGTATATTGGTTGTATATTTTACTTATTTTTTCACAGAGTTATAAGCGTTCAAAGTTTGAAGGTGCTAATGTTAAATTCATATTTCAAACTTTTATTAATATCTTCACAAAAAATAACTTGATCGACATAATTTTTTTTTTACAAGATACAGTGAAGAAACCCAAACATAATCCATCATTACTTTTGATTCTGAAAGATATTCTTAATTCTGAAAAATATTAATAAATTCATATTTATAAAAATTATGAATTATGACCTATATTAATTTTTACATAAAATGAATCCTAATGCTGAAAAATATGGTTGTGCAAATTTGCAGCTCATTCCAGTTATTAGTTTTCGAGATATAAATAAATCTTTCTTTTCGAGTGGTTTAGGGGGCCGTCTCTTATAAAGTTTTGCATGAGATAACGAATGAAATCTTAAAAAATAACAAAGAAAATTAAACGAAATATTTTTATTTTTTACTTACGGGTCAAATCATATTAGAACAACGTCAAACGCAAAGAAATGAAGCAAAAAGGATGATTTTTAGTCATTAATCATCAAGAATTTCTGTTTTCTGAAGAAGACAAGCCCCGCCTTCATCGTTCTTCAAAACAAAACAATACAGAAAAGAAAATGTGACAGGGAGTATTCGTGTTAAACCCCTTATTTTATGTTGACAAAAATATGCGCAAGTGGTATATACTTCATCGATTACTGGTGATAAATTTTGAACCTTTTAAACGAACACTAGAAGAAAAAAATTAACTAAATAGGCGGGGTTTACTGTTTTAAATAGAAAAACTGGCTTAATATTTCAGAACAAATTTTCTGTATTCACAGTTATATTACAAATGGATATACATTATAATTATATTCTTTCTAATCAATATATTTCTATCCATAGTATATTTTATTGCAAAAATATGAACAATGGGTACACACTGAAGAAATAAGTAACACACAAATTACGAAAGAAACGCCCACTGACAGAGTTACAGATTTTCAAATGGCGTGAATCTATGTCAGCAGTCGCGAAGGGATTAATTAAGAAATTATGTTTTCATAGAAATTATAAAACGAATCGTACAGTTCCAAAGAGTTCAACTGGCACAAAACTGGTAAGTGCGATTAATATTTAATATTTACTTCATCAACCCTTACAGTAATTTATCCGAAAAGATTTAGTTTATGCGTTGTTGTATATATATATCTATATTATTTCATTTCGTATATTATGTTACACCTACAAAAGAATATTTATGCTTTATTGTTGATCAGTACAGCCATAATAAGCACTTTTACTTAAAAAATATTGCACTTTTTTCAAAGAGTACTGTCTGGACCAGTCGCAAGTGTAATGCATTTAAGTAGACCAAAAATTATCTAAAAAATTACTGAAATATATACAAATCTAAAAAACTGAATTTTGATCAATTAAGAAACTGGAAAATGTAAATGTATTTATTAATTTATGTAATTGTTTTTTTCCTGAAAGATTTCTGGTGTAAAAGATTAAAATTTTGCCTATTTCTTATAGGATCTTAATTTTATTTTTCTACATTCAGAAATAACCCCCTAACGCATTTTTGATTATAACTCTACAAATACTAAAAATAAAGTATACAAACAGTATACTTTTCCGCACTGCCAGACTCTCAGAAATTCGAATAAGAAGTCAAAATTGGGTGTTGCTATTGAAAAAATCAAATTTGGCGTTCATTTCAATGTGTAGATGACCCCTAATTCAAACTTCGACCACATTTTCAGAAAGTGCATTTAATTTCCTGTTGAATTATGTCTATTAGATTTTCCTGCGCCAATAAATAACGAAATTACAGCGGGTGTTGCGTTTTTTTTCCCCGACTGTACATGTTAAAGGTCACCTTTGTACAAACTGTGTAGATTTAGGTGATTCTAGAACTGATAGATTTTTACAGGAACACTATAAACATTTCTTTGTCATTATGATCTATGGGCTCAAATTTCTTTTTAGTCTAGAACTTATAGATTTTTACAGGGCACAATGAAAATTTCTTTATCATTATTATCTATGGGTTGAAATTACTTGAAAGGAAATAACGTTAAATTAAGCAACATTCTATATTCGGAAAAATGCTCAAACACCCTTATTACAATATTTTCTTTTGTTTATTTAACGATTTCTCTTACTTTGTTTATGTAACCTTTCATTACCTAATGTGCGGAAAGTCGAGTATAGTCACTGCAGATTTTTTTTTTTTTTTTTTTTTTATGTAAATTAAAAAATACTGGTCAAAATATTTAAATAATTTATTAAAGTTAACTAATTACTAAACTGGCTTTTGTGGGTTATTATGCCGAATTATTCATCTGTTTATTTTTCGTTTTTATTCTTATCGTTATTATAATATCTCTTATATATATAAAGCTGATTGTTTGTCTGTCCGAATTTTTAGTTCACTGTACAAAGCTAAACCATTCAAGCGGCAGCTACGAAAATTGGCACACTTACTAATCAGGAAGAAACACTAGCTAACGTCGTATTTTTTATTTCAGTCGGATAATTGGATCAAAAGATCCTAATAAAAACCCCTATTGAACTTTAAAATGATTAAAAGAAAGAAATGTTTGATGTCGACATAAACAAATAAACACACATTTCTTTATTTTCTTTATTTTAATTAAATTTTTTTTTTTCGGAAATAAAATAAAATATTTTTAACTCCCATGAAAAATAATAAAAATTTGAGAAAAAGAAAAAGACTCAGTTACACTACAAAATTTGGTTCACATTTTGTCAGGAATTCACGTGTCAATAAATATTTTCATAGCGATATTTGACATTAGCTTGAAATTATTTAAATACTTTTCTTTTTTACAGTAAAACAAAATTTTTCGTGTTTATTGATACTTACGTGTAACTTATATCTTCTTTTATTTTCTCACTTTAATTTCAAATAGTTATAATTTGTATTTTAAAAGAATTTTTTTTTTAAATATTATACAATTATTATTATTTTTATTTATTTATTTATTTATTAATATGGAATTGCTTTAGTATAGGATCTGTGTGTGTGTTCACACATATGTTCTTTAAAAGTTTTTTTTATTTATTCAAATTTAATATATAATAAAAGGAGGGATTAATATGGATAATATAAAAAAAATCTTTTTAAATTTATGTAATTCAATTAATTAATTATATAGAATTTCCCGTTTTCTTTACAAATCAATATCTTTCATTTAATAGCGTTTCTTTGTCCTTTAATAGTTACAAACACATTGCTCTCGGAATAAAATAAAGCAATTTTTATATTGGAGTTTTTGAAAAGTAATTGTGTTTATACTTATTCCCCGAAAGAATTAAATCAATTTAGCTATAATTGTTTATTTTGAGAATGTAATTTAAAAGTCGTTATCAGCGTATTTCTAGCATAAATAGCTATTAATAAAATAAAAAATAGTCATTTCAGTTCATATTTATTATCCTTGTGTTTACATTAAATGTTATTATTAATTCGAGCAGGTCATTATAGTTCTAAAAATAGATTTCTAATGGATATTCACCGCCTGAACGGCGTTTAGGAAACCGTCGGTTGTGGTACATTAAAGATGATTGACACCTGGCGATGATTTTGAATGCCAAGTCGATCTGACTTTTGTAACGACATTTTTATATTCAAAATTTTGTATTAAAATATTAGGAGGACAAAGAAACAGCTTGACATTCTTTTGGCTGAATTTTAAAGAAGCCAACCTTTTGGGGTTGCACTTTTACGACTCTGAGACTGGAGATCTCATGAAGTTTTTCGCTTTTGAATCCGTTGGTGTAAGACGTGATTTTTATTGGTCTCCTCCTCTCCTCCCGTCCCATTTACCGTATGGGATTCGTGTTTTATCAGTAATTAACAAGATGGAATAGACTTTTGAAAATGACTGTTTCCATGAGACTATCAATAAAACACCTGTTTATCTGATTGCTTTTTGCTTACTTTACCTGCAAAGAATGTTTCCTTCAACATATTTTTAACCACGTCGTCACGGCAATTCTGAAATGGATCTGGGTGATTATCTACGTTATAAAACCTTGGTGCAGTACCAGTTCCCTTGGTACTTTGGTGACGTGTGGGAGAGGAAGGAAAGGACTGAATCGAACATTTTATTAAAATGTTGTCGACGAAGAGATTCCTGCTTTAAAATCTCATTCACCAAAAAAAAAAAAAAAAAAAACTTTTTTTAAGTGTCTCTGATTATAAAAACTGCCTTTCGATGCTGCTGATAAACGCTTTCTTGATGTTTGCTTGTGTTGATGATAGACCTCCTTTTATGAAAATAGGTGGCCGTGAGTGAGGCCTGAAAACATACACAGTCATTTTTAAGGAAATAAGTGGCCGTAAGTGAGGCCTGAAAATATAAACACTCAAAAGATTTTTTTTTTTCGTTTATGTTATCAAGGATTTGTGAGTGTGATCCGAACAGGTTTCTCAAAGAATTGTTTCCTTTAGACACTCTCGCCTGTGTGGAATTGGCAAGTTCGCGTGTTCGAATCCTATGTTTTTTTTTTTTTTTTTCTGAGGATCATAATCCAGTTTTTTTTTTTTTTTTTTTTTTTTTTTTTTTTTATCAAGAATATTTTGTTGGCGACTTCACTGTCGAAAATCAGTGAATAGTAGGGATTTCAAGAGATTGTTTTTGTTGTCTATTCAAGCAACGTACCTAAACTATACAGTTTTACAAGAATGATATTGAATGATGAAACTATTACAAGAATGCATAGGGAAAGGAAAAGAGAAGAAGGGAGAAAACCACTTTTTGATAATAATTTAATAAAATAAATCGAAGAAAATTAATAAAAAATAAAGTGATAATTTTTTTTTTTTTTTTTACAAAATAAAATGATAGATTTTTTTTACAAAATATTTTTTTTTTCATTTTCTCTCTCTTAGCCAAGTTATGTTCGGGAAGTGGTAAGTTTTAAGTTTATCTTGTATTTTAGATATCTCAATGGAACTTTTGGTTTTGGTAAATAAAATATATAATATACAGATTTTATTGAAATTATATTTGTTCTTCAAGGGTCCTTGTTAGTTAGTATAAGGTTAAGATTTCTTTTTCAGTATTAAATAATGGTAATAATTATTATAAGAAATAAAAACAAGGATTCTTGGATATGATATCTAAATTTATATATTTTGGATATAATTTTTTTTGAAATTGGGTTTTAGCATTTTGTTGAAACTTTGGTTCATGTCAATAGGGATAGATAAAATTTTTGAAATAATTATAATAAAATAATTAAGTAGGACAAATATCATTTGATATAAAAGGAGAAATTTTCTTTTATTATTTTGGAATATTTTTGAAATATACATTTGTGGTAATTTTTACATGGTATTTTAATAAGGTATTTCATTTCATATATATATATATATATATTTTTTTTTTTTTCATGATGATTAGTATTTTTCTTTGCATATTGCGATTTATTTTTATGTGATTTATTACATCTATTATTACAATTTTTTTACAACTTCTTGTGATTTATTATTATGTTTTGGAATATTTTTGAAATACATATATTTTTACATAGTGTTTTAGTAAGGTATTTTATCATATATGTTTTTTTTTTTTTTTTTTGGGGGGGGGGGTTGCTTGCGGAAAATGCATAATATTTTGTGCTCATAGACCTTAATGTAATTCATATTTTTCTTACTCATAAAATTTTGAAATATATTGGTATATAATTTGAGCCAACATACTTAATTAAGATGGCCAATAAAAAAAATATCAATATCAATATTTTAAGTTTTGATGGTGATTCATCCTTACTTGAGTTTTTTTTTTTTTTTCGATCAGGTTGAGTCATATGCGAAATTAAATAAACTAAATTCAGAAGAGGCAGTGGCAATTTTGAAAGGTAAATTAATTGGCCCTGCATTAAAATTCATGACTCAATCTCCTTTACTAGATAAATCCACAGACTTGAAATTTATTAAGGATGAATTTAAGAATTTTTTTGCTCCAATGAGCAGTACTCAGGCTCTTGTGGAATTTAACAATTTGATACTTTTACCACAAGAATCTATTAGAAACTTTGCGCATAGATTAAATATTTTGGCTGATGTTGTGTATTCTCAAATTAAAGATACAAGTGCTTTAAATTCTATAAAATATACCAAGTTTATTTCAACGATTCCCTTAAATATCAGAGTTAAAATTCAAGAGGAGGGAATCTCTGAATATCAAAATGCAGTAGATAGAGCACAAAAATTGCAGGATATAAATGCCAATGAGTCCTTATTACAGTTAAGTTTAAATAATCAGGTTGTAAACACTCTTTCTGAAAAGTTAGTTGAATTAACAGATAAAATAAATAATCTGTCCTTTGCTAATAAATCTAGTGAAATTAACCATACACACGAATTCCCAGTGCAAGATAGGTCTAAAAACAGTAGGCAAAGTGAACTAAGACAAAAATATAAAGTTAGAAATCAAAATTTCAGGGGTAATCAAAATAAAAACAGATATTATTCTTCCCATATTTGCCAATTGTGCAATAAAAAAGGACATGTTGCCACTAGATGCTTTAGATGGCAGAGAAATCAGACTAGGGATAAATATTATGACAGGAGTAACTACAATAAAAGAAAAGATAATTTAAACGAGCGCAGAGATGTAGTCTAGCTGATGCAATTACATCTCAAGAATTGAATAGAGCATCAGCACAAAATTTTTCTTTGGATATTGCTTATGACTTTAATCTACAAAAATTATCTAGTGATAGATTGGTAAATTCTACTGCTTCTCAGACTCAACAAATCTTAAAAATTTCTGATTCCAAGTTCACTCAAACTACTAGTGATAAAAGGGAGAACATTTTTAACGTTCATGTAAATTCTCCAAAATTACCTCTGATTAAAATTTTGTTAGATAAGCAAAAAGTAAACACACTTTTGGACACTGGTAGTTCTGTCAGTTTGCTAGCTGAAAGCACATTTAATAAATTAAAACATAGTTTGAAATATAAACATCTATCTTCCCATGTCACAATTAAAACGGTTAACTCTAATGTGCAGTTTTAATCTACTTTCAAAATTCAAAATCAATTTTTTTCACAGAAATTTTTTATTGTGGATATTCCTGAAGGTTCTGCATTTAAGGTTATTTTGGGTTATGATTTTATTCAACAATATCATGTAATATTAGATATGCAGAGGTCTCTGTTAAAAATAAAAGACCTATGTATTCCCATAACAAACACATATAGCGACCATGAAGAAAATCTTAATATGCATACTCAAATTAAGAAACTATCTGTAAAAACTGGTCGAAAACTTATTTTACAACCAAAAGAGGAGTCTTCTATTGCTGTTTATTGTCTCAAAGTTTCCTCGGGTGATTATTTATTTCAGAGTAAAAAAAGTTCTTCTAAATTAATTTTTTTGGATTCAATAGTTATAATTGATTATTCCCAGAAACAAAATTGCAACAGTAAATATGATAGAGTAAAATTTCAGTTATATGTTAAAAATAACACTAATAGAAGTATGCATGTAAACAAACATTCAAATATTGGTACAATAAAAGAAATCGAACAAATTATTGACTATGGTTCAAAACAAAATGATAATTTTGAAATTTCAGAGGATTCGCAATTTATTAATTATATTCAACCTTCTAGTGATGTATTAAACATGAGAAAACAAGATTTAACGCCTATGGACTTTGATGTTAAACATCTCAATGGGGCTCATGCAACAAAGTCAAAAAAAATTTTACTAAGTAATTTCGCGGCATTTTCTAAAAATATGAAAAACCTTGGTCATACTGACAAGGTTGTACCAGATTTAAAATTTTTAACTGACTATCCAATTAAGACTTTGCCCTTTCCCATTCCTCAGGATTTACAACAGGAAACTAGAGACCAAGTTAACCAATTGGTAGAGGCTGGGATTATTGAGCGAAACTGCTCGGAATGGGCTTGCCCAATTTTATTGGTAAAAAAAAAAACATGATGGATCTGGTAAACAGAAATTTCGACTCGCGTTAGATTTAAGAATGTTAAATTCTATAATTCAAGGTTCTTCTTATCCATTACCTAAAATTCAAAATATAATAGCTGATTTATCTGCGTATAAATATTTCACTTGTCTTGACTTCCAACAGGCATATAATCAAATTGATTTACCCGAACATTTACAGGATAAAATTACTTTCACTTCAATGTTTGGCAGTTTCAAATTTAAAAGACTCTGTTTTGGTCTTAAAAAAGCGGCTTCTCAGTACCAAGCACTTATGGATTCTTTGATTGATGAAAATAACATAGATGGAATTTACGCGTATCAGGATGATTTAATATTTGGTGCAAATAGTTTTGAAGAGACATGTGTTAAACTTGAAAGTATTCTTAAGATTTTAATTAAATATAATTTAACGTTAGTTCCTAGTAAATGTTTATTTCATAAGAGTGCTGTAAATTATTTGGGATTTCACATAGAGAATAATTCAATTTCTCCAATTGAGTCAAATATCATTAAAATAAACTCTTTCCCTGCACCTACAACAAAAAGACAATTAACACCCTTTATAGGAGTTGTAACCTTTTATAAGTCTCTTATCCATAATTTTTCTAAATTAATTCAACCACTTATTGAATTAACTAAACCAAAGACAAAATTTATTTGGAATAAACATCATCAGGATATTTTTAAGAAATTTCAAGATATAATTTTAAACCCACCTATGGTAAGATTACCGGATTGGAACAAAACTTTCTTTCTGAACACTGATGCGTCAAGTATCTCTATTGCAGGAGTTTTGATGCAGAAGTATGACAATCAATTATTACCTGTTGCCTTTTTCTCTAAATCACTTAAACCGTCTGAAAAAAGATATCCGGCTATCAAACTTGAATTAATGGCCATTTATAAATCTGTAATAGCTTTCAAATATTACTTATACAATAGAAAGTTTATCATTTTGTCTGACAGTGCTCCTTTAAAAACTTATAGAAAAACAAATAGTCCTGCTGATTTAACTACTAAATGGATGTTAGAATTGTCTGAATACTCATTTGAATTTGAACATATTCCTGGCCCTACAAATGTTTTAGCGGATTATTTATAAAGATCAGACTTCTCAAATAATCAACAAAGTTTGAAAACAAATCCAGAATTAATATTCAGTTCTCAACCTCTTCCTATTGTACAAGATGACACACATTCAATTAATCAGATTTCCACTTCTACTCAGTCTGTACAACAAAATCAATTCAGTAATTTTCTAGTGTCTAGTAATACTGACAATAAAGATCCCCTTTTGGAAATTTCAAACAATACATTTCTATCTGAGCAAAAGAATGATCCAAAATTGTCAATTATTTATAAACAAATTTTAAGAAAAGGTTTTTCAAAAAATAATGATAATTTTTTTATTCATCCGGATTCTAAAGTTTTAATGTACAAGAAACAAAATTTGCATAATAATACTTTTTCATATCTCATTGTTGTACCGCATTCTTTAAAATCTAAAGTTTTAACTATTTCACATCTTTCTCACTTTGGTTTGACAAAAACATACGAATTTTTATAAAATAGATATTATTGGAAGGGTTTGTACACAGACACTTTAAATTTTGTTGCTTCGTGTACTTTATGTCTACAAAATAAACATCATAACACACCACCAGCTCCTCTACAACCCACCTATACTCCAACACATCCAGGGCATACTATTAGTGTCGATTTGGTTGGTTCTTTTATAGATGGACATTCAGTTTTGACTGTGATTGACCATTTTTCGCGACACATTGAATTATTTCAACTAAAAGACACTTCCGCATCGAAAATAGTTAAATGTTTATTTAATTACATTACAACATTTGGTAGACCGTCAGTAATATTATCAGATCTTGGCAAACAATTTACATCAACTATTTATAATATTTTCAATGATAAACTTGGCATAAAAATTCTACATTCATCTGTTGCTCACCCCCAAAGTAACTCGATTTCCGAGAGGGTAATAAATCTATAAAGTACTCAGTTTATACTTTACTTTCTGAGGGATATTCTTTTGAAAATTCATTAGCTATACATAAATCACTTTATAATGGTTCAACACATTCATCCACATTGTTTTCACCTAACCTACTTCATTTTGGTAGGGAACTGTCTTTAATATTTGATACATTTGACCAATTTATAAATCAACCATTTTTAGATAAAAATGTAGACATATATAAATTATTACACGACTTAGATAACATCTATAACAAAGCATATTCTAACATTAAAGAAAATCAAGACAAAATATATCAAATTTTCAAAAACGTGCAAAACTGAGGCCTGTTGCTGTTCATGATGTTGTATACTTGAAATCAATAGATAAATTTAAACCCAAGTATTCTGGCCCATTTATTGTTGTACAAAAACACTCGCCAGTTTCCTTTTCCATTAAGAGGTTACATGCACCTGATAATAAAGCTTTCAGAGTCCATATTGATAGACTCCTTATTGCTCCTCCTCGACGTAACTATTTGCTTACTAAGCCCAACTCCAACGTAACACATAATGTTAGCAATAATTCTACCCATTCTTATAATTTAAGAAATCGCAATTAGTTTTTTTTCTTTTCCTCAAAAAGTTTGATGAATATATTTTTGCATCACAAAGGCATTTTCAAATGGCCATGGAATGCATTTGTTTGCTGTGCAGGAATTTGTCTTTACTTTTTTATGTGGCTGGTCCACTGTTTCCTTTTTCTTTTGATGTAAAGACTATTTCTTGCATTGCAGTATTGTTAAATAATATATATAATATTTAAAAATAAGGTATGCCTATAGATAAAATAAATAAATAAATAAATAAAAATAAATGATTCTGATGATAATATAAAAGCTTGTAGATCATATTTTGAATTTCTAAATTATTATTCAAAGTATTATATTTTTTTATTTAATGGTTACTATCTATTTTTGTTGGGTTAATGTTAAACAAATGTAAGATATTTGAAATATATTTAATGATGATAGGTCAATGGAATAGAGATTAAGTTCATAGGTAATTAATTATTAATGACAATAGTAATAATAATATACATACAACTAAATTTTATAAGTTGGCAATTGAGTTTTGGTGTACAACATGTGTTTGGTTTGTTCAATCTGCAGTCTAAATTTTCCCCTTATTTTTTGGCATTCCATCTCATCACTCAAAATTTTTGGCAATTTGTTTTCTTTTTACTTATTTATTACCCTATCCTAGGTATATGTTGTCTCGTTCAAAAATTTTCTCCCGGGAGAGCAACATTGGATATGTGATGAGAATCTATAATTTTGTTGACATTTATTTCTCAACATTAATGACACTTGATTTTTCGGTTTCGTGAGGTGACCCTACAGGAGTCTGTAGACTCTGCTGGGGGACGGAGGCCTGTGCCTAACAGTGCAGGTCTTTCAACACGCCCTGTCCCGCTAGGATGTTAGCCTTAAGTTAATATCATTACACTTACATTTTTGTAAGGATTAAGGGAAGATTATTTATTTATTTATTTATTTTTTTTTTTTTGACTGCCAATCGCGTCCTTTTTAAAATCTTTCCTGTGTGATATACACGAAAACTTTTCTGTTTCTTTATTTTATTATTTTTTGTACATATTTTTGTTCAACGTTGACCATTGTGTGTAACCAATGTGTTAGACAAATAAATATTGCAATAATATATGCTGGAACCTTTGGTCATTACAACAATATATATATATAAATATATGTAATATATATTATTTTTCTCTATTTTACTATACATATTAGTGTGAAAATTTAATATTTTTGAATATATGAATCTAACGTTAGTGACTGGAACTTTAGCATTATTTTCAAAAAAAAAAAAATAATAATAAATAAATAAATAAATAAATAAAAATTGTATATGTTCATACAAACAGATATTGCTGACTATGATATAAAAGAGACTCTTACATAGAAAAATATTTCAGCTGAAAGTTTTTGTGGCATATAAAAGGGACAATGGACTGTATGGGACTGCATTTATATTATATTCTAGAAGCCACATTTTTGCGCATTTATGACGTCAAGTGATTTTTGTTATGTCATGACATACATTTTTTTTTCTTAAAGCTTTTGGTACCACTGGTGTTTTTGAAATATGTGTAATTTTTTTGTTTATGAATTAGTGTTTATATTTCATATATATTTTGTTTGTTCAATTTTTTAAGCATTCATATAATCTTTTACTTGTAATGTAATATCATTTTTAAGTGCACGTCTTTGGTAAGTGTTTTTGAATGTTATTCTATTTTGCACATGTTATTGTTTTGTATATGCAATTCTATACAGAGGCGAGGAAGTATTTTTTTTTTTTTTGCTAGTCGAAGGGGAGATATATGTGTGAGTGTTCGCACATATGTTTCTTTAAAAGTTTATTTATTTATTCAAATTTAATATATAACAAAAGGAGGGATTAATATGGATAATATAAAAAAATCTTTTTAAATTTATGTAATTCAATTAATTAATTATATAGAATTTCCCGTTTTCTTTACAAATCAAAATCTTTCATTTAATAGCTTTTCTTTGTCCTTTAATAGTTACAAACACATTGCTCTCGGAATAAAATAAAGCAATTTTTATACCGGGGTTTTTGAAAAGTAATTGTGTTTATACTTATTCCCCGAAAGAATTAAATCAATTTAGCTATAATTATTTATTTTGAGAATGTAATTTAAAAGTCGTTATCAGCGTATTTCTAGCATAAATAGCTATTAATAAAATAAAAATTAGGCATTTCAGTTCATATTTATTATCCTTGTGTTTACATTAAAAGCTATTATTAATTCGAGCAGGTCATTATAGTTCTAAAAATAGATTTCTAATGGATATTCACCGCCTGAACGGCGTCTAGGAAACCGTCGGTTGTGGTACGTTAAAGATGATTGACACCTGGCGATGATTTTGAATGCCAAGTCGATCTGACTTTTGTAACGACATTTTTATATTCAATATTTTGTATTAAAATATTAGGAGGACAAAGAAACAGCTTAGCATTCTTTTGGCTGAATTTTAAAGAAGCCAACCTTTTGGGGTTGCACTTTTACGACTCTGAGACTGGAGATCTCATGAAGTTTTTCGCTTTTAAATCCGTTGGTGTAAGACGTGATTTTTATTGGTCTCCTCCTCTCCTCCCGTCCCATTTACCGTATAGGATTCGTCTTTTATCAGTAATTAACAAGATGCAATAGACTTTTGAAAATGACTGTTTCCATGAGACTATCAATAAAACACCTGTTTATCTGATTGCTTTTTGCTTACTTTACCTGCAAAGAATGTTTCCTTCAACATATTTTTAACCACGTCGTCACGGCAATTCTGAAATGTATCTGGGTGATTATCTACGTTATAGGATCCCTTTAGCAAAATTTTAAATTTCCCATTAAAGTAGCTCGTACGTCTGTAGTTGCAAGGTCTTCAGTTGCGATAGCCATTTCAATTCATTGCAAAACCGGCAGAGAAAGAAAGAAAAAAAAAGTCGCCAAAGGATTCTATATTAAAGCTGTGCCTATTGTAATTATTTATTTATTTATTTTTATTACTTATTCGTACAGTTTGGACATTGGTTCACATTTTTTGGTGCGTTTTTTTAGGCGTCGTTTGGAGGGATAACGGTATCCTTCTGGATTCTTTGGCAGCATATTATAGTAATGGAATGGAATCCATGTCAACCGTTTCAGAAAGAGGCATTTCGCCATGGTCGCCAAAATAAAATAGCCATAAATGAGTTGTGGACCAATGTCCCAGTTGCTCCCTTTCATTAATTTCAAAGTTCTATGAACACTACTTCAACCTGGCCAACGACGGGTTGACCTGCTAGTATATGTGTGTGTGTGTGTATATATATATATATATACACTGGGTTTGTTCTCGATGATTTTTTTTAAACAATATAATAAACAATTTTTAAACAATTGATCCCTAACTTACATTAATTATTATTAAACTGAATGTATGTGTACTAAAATTTGTTTTTTGGAAATTTTTAGTATTTAGGAGTCATACAGGTAACTCTTAATTTTGTCAATAAAATAAATTAGGTACTCTTCATTATATTAATGATTTTGATAAATGACTATTTTTTCAAATATCAAGAAATTTGATCGTAAACACTTGTCTAATAATCTTTTGATCGAATAGTATTTTTTAATTCTTAAATGCTTCACATTTTAGAAAATAGGATTAATTTCACATATTGGTTTTAAGAATGTTATTAACATATCATTATTCATAAGTGAAAGGATTATTCCTTTTTAAATAGCCCAGATATGAAAATTAGATTTGCACGCTTTTCTCTTACATCTTAACAGGAATTTCGGCAAAGATATCAGCTGTTGATATAGCTGCTAAACTCTTACGCAAACTTCAATATAAGACTATTTAAACAGAATCAGGAGTACATATTGCATCTTAACGGACTAGCATGGCTTGGTTAATTCCATTTGCTTTTTCTGTGCTGATTCTCCAATTTTATTCATGCGCAGCTGATGATAACGAGGAGCGTTTAGCGAAGTTCATACGCCTATTTATGAGCACTATGAGTGGAGTAGGTACTTTCACTGTCGAAGATCAGTGTTCTCAGATGAATGAGGGAATGAATATGCTATGTTCATCGGTTAAAAATACGATGAATTACTTCACGAATTGCGAAGATGGAACTACTACTAGTAAAGAACCTCGCCCATAATCCATATCTCCAAGTAAGTCCATAGAATGAAGTATGTCAAAAAATATCTTAAACTAAATTTTTACTTATGCTTTCTTATTAATTATTTTAATTAATTTTAATTGTTTGATCATGTTATCATATCTAAATGGCAGCAGATAATTGTGTTTTTATTTAATTTAATCATCTGGCGGATATAATCGGCCACTGAGCTGTTCTTTTTCCGCAATACGTTTAACGTTTAAAATTTTAAATTACATAATTATGAATATTTGACTTCTTATTGAAGTTCGAAAGTCTTAAATAATAGCTATAAATATTATAGCAAACATCATTTAAACCGTGTTTTCTAAATATATATATATATAAAGAGTTAGTGAGGTTTTTTTTTCTTTTTTTTCTTTTTTTTTTTTTTTTTTTACTTAACACAAAATGTCTACATATCTTTCTAGTAACTAGTAATACATCTAAACATACGATAATTAGGGTTTAAGTTTAGTTATTTTGTAATTTATTAGTTTTTTGTATGTTCTGAAAATTTGTATCCGAAGGAGAAAGTATCATTTGAATGTTTACTCTACAATTTTAGCAAATTGAAAAACTGTGCAGCGAAAACAACGCTACAATCTTGTCCATTTCAAAGGCGGTCAAAGGGTTAAAATACGAATCATTTGTGCAGATTTTCATATTAAAAAATAACTAAAAATATAATATGTCAAAATTTCTAAGCATGTTCGATTCTAATGATCAATAAATGTAAAAAGAAAAGACAACAGCTTTTTACTTATAGAGAAATCTTGGCTTAACAGTGAAACAAATGGGTGGTAACGGCCTTTTTCCTTTCTTAAGAAAACCAATATACAAGATTCCACAGAACAAAAATTGATTGTGTAAATTGCTTTTATATCATCAATTTCATCATGAATTTTAGCCTTAAACAATCCACTGCAAGATGAAGGCCCCTTCTAGACGATTCCAATCTGCCCTGTTTTCTGAAACTCTTTTCCTTTCTTCTCTTACAAACTTCACAATTTCATCTCTCCAATGACACAGTGATCTCTACCTCGGTTTTTTCTTATTTCTCGGTATCCAGAATAGGTCTTTGATAGTCTATCATCATTTCTTCTCTCAAGGTGCCCAGCCCAGCTCCATTTTAATTTCTTAGCTTTAGAAATAATATCAAATATTTTGGTTTCCTCCCTAATCTAAGTGTTTCATTTTCTGTCTCTTCGGGGGTATCCTAACATGCATCTTTACATGCTTCTCTGGGTTTTTTGAAGTTCTTGTATAGTTTTACATGTTAATGTTCAAGTTTTTCAAACATAAGTTAAAACAGGCAAAAAGCACTGATCAAAGGCTTTTCTTTTCAAGCAAATTGGGAGGTCGCTTTTGATTATCGTGCTATTTCTTTCGAATGCTCCCTATGCAAGTTTTAACTCGGTTTTTAATTTCTTACATGATGTTCCCGTTCATCGTAAGGACTTGTGCCAGATATTTATAACTGCATACCTTTTCTAATTCATCCATATCAACAGTGATCTTCAGTAGAGAAACAAAGGAATTTCATATAATTTTTATCTTACTGCGGTTCATTTTAAACCTAACGTGCTCGTTTTCCTGAAGCATTTCTTGCAAGTTTTTAAATAAGGAAGCAAGTACTAGAATATCATCAGCAAATCTCAAAAGATTTATAAATTCTTCATCAATTTTTAAGCATTTCTCTTCCCAATTTAGTTTTTTTTTTTTTTTTTACATTTTGCAGTACCCGCCGCTTATTAAAATCACATTCATCCTGAGGCAAAGTGATTTTTTTTTTTTTTTCAGCGGCTGATTTTTATATCCGGCGAACGTTTTTGCACACACGAAAAAGTATTATTTTCCTTAATTTGGAAAGAAATATCAAAAGGTATTGAATAATGGAATTAATAAACAATATTACTTAATTGACCACTGAAAGATAATTGATTAATTGTTCCTACAGTATAATAAATACACATACCAAGTTCCGATGTGCTTTTTTGTGAGGAAAATCATCATTACTTTGCCGAAATTTCCCGCTATTCTTTAAATTTAAAATCGTTACGTTTTAATTTCTTGTTCTTAGTTTTTTCAAAATAATTATTAGATATTGTCTTTTACTAATAATAATTAAAAAAAAAAAATACTTGCAAATCAAATCAAATTTGTAACCGCGCTTTGAAGAATACATTCTTTGAAATTATTGCTAAGACAGGTGATGGAGCGTGTTTAATTTGTAATTTTGCTGTAAATGTAAAATTTTCAATTAAGAGAAAAAACGTAAAATGCTATGTTTTATTTTCTTTTTTATTTAAAAAAAAAAGTGTAAATAAAAAAGTTGGTTTAGCGTACATAAATGACATTTTTGCTGCTGAAGAGATATTTTTGAGTTTATTAAGCGACGATGTAGATTTTATAAAACGACGATTTTAAAATATTTTATGTTGATTTGATTCCGATCCTGCAATTTAATCTTATTAACCGGAATATTTTATTAACCACTAAATTTATTAAGCGGCAGTTACAGCATTGCATTGAAGAGTAGATCACAACAGAGCCATAATGGTATGCGGAACGAGCCGGTTATAATAAAAAGACTCATAAATAAGTCTATTAAAAAAAAAATCTGATGTGGACACCACATGACTTCCTTATACACTTTTAGAAATATACATAATGTTAAAAAAACATTGACATTGAACCCGAAACAGTTGGCTAAAAATATTAAAAAAAATGAATTATCACCGTGTTCTGAGCTTTTCTGAAAGTTAGTTAAAAACCGATTGCAAGATTTGTACTGGTAACGCTGACGAAGGCAGCAGGGACCCGAAAAAAATCGCTAAAAGTATTAAAAAAGGCATTTTCACCGTGTTCTGAACTATTCTGAAAGTTTCAAATGTCTACCTAGTCGGGAAGTTAGTTAAATAAATTTTCTGTTGAACCATGTAAACGCTGCCGAAGGCAGCAGGGACCTGAAACAGTTGGCTAAAAGTATTAAAAAGATGCATATTCACCGTGTTTTGAACTATTCTGAAAGTTTCAAATGTCTAGCTAGTCGGGAAGTTAGTTAAATAAATTTTCGGTTGAACCATGTAAACGCTGCCGAAGGCAGCAGTGACCTGAAACAATTGGCTAAAATTATTTAAAAAATGCATTGCCACCGTGTTCGGAGCTTTTCCGGAAGTTTTAAATGTCTAGGTAGTCGGGAAGTTAGTTAAAAATCGATTCCAAGATTTGAACTGGTAACGCTGCCGAAGGCAGCAGGGACACTGCACAGTTGGCTAAAAGTATTTAAAAAATGCATTTTCACCGTGTTTCGATCTAGTCTGAAAGTTTCAAATGTCTAGCTAGTCGGGAAGTTAGTTAAATAATTTTTCTGTTGAATCGCATAAACGTTGCTGAAGGCAGCATGTATCGGAAATAGTTGGCTAAAAATATTAAAAAAATGCATTGTCAACGTGTTCTGAGCTTTTCTCAAAGTTTCAAATGTCTAGCTAGTCGGAAAGTCAGTTAAATTGCAAAATTTGTCTAAACCGTTTTTGAGTTATTACCGTTTTTTGACACATTGTGGCCAAAACCAATGTATTTTTGTCATTATGAGCCTAATTTTCCTAAATATCTCCAAAACAGAAAATCATATAAAGTCCAAAAAGGGAAGTGCACAACTAGATGTTATAACAAACCTATGTACCAATTCGCAACTTTCTACGTCCAACCGTTTTTTAGTTATGCGACATATACACACACACACACAGAGACAGACACATACACACACATACAGACCGCACGAAAAATCGTGTAAAATCCATTATATCTCTAAAACGAGAGCTCGTGTTAAGACGACACTTGTTGGGGTGTGCAACTAGACATCATGACAGTCACACATATAAATTGGCAACATTCGGTGATCATTCGTTTTCGAGCAATGTGAAATACAAAATCCATTTCGCAAATCGGGATTACTATACTTCCTTATACTTTGTATAAGGAAGTAAAAGGGATTAAAACTTAAATAAAATTAAAAATGCACACAAAACTAATAAAAATTATACAATTGTGATCCCTTACAATAGTGGTTCATCAATTACAATCAAAAACGAAGCCACTAATATTAATATAAACATACCCATAAAACGTAATAATAACAGTCCACCAGTGGTGAAGCGGTTCTGCGCTCAAAACTGGTAGATGGGAGGTGCCAGGTTCGATCCCAGGTCACGCTCATCGACCTAGCCGTTGGGAGTGTTCCGTGATTTCCTCTGAAACTCGCGTAAATACGGGCTAGGACCCCTTAGAAAGACCTCCCACGTAGGGCATTCACCCTATAGGCGTAGGACACTTATGGAGTCAATCGGCTTTAAATCCTACAACTAACCTAATAATACCATTTTCCAGCGAATATATAGCGATAAAGACCCCATCGACCCCCTTACAAACTGCAGGTATCTATAAAATAAAATATAAAAATTAAAATAATGACTTAGGATATTATAGTGTAACTACGTTTCGTAAAACTAGCAGTGTTGAACAGTCCAAAAGTTTGTAAGGGGCCAAATAGACCGACAGCTTGGAATTTGGAAAACGTTCAGTAATTCGACACTTTCTTATCGCTTATTTCCTCTGAATCGGATGACTGTCTCCTCTATTTTAACACTGCAATCGTTTAGTCAACGCTTGCGCAGAGGCTTTTATGGTCTCATGAAATATGGTCGAAGAATACATCAGTATGTTAAAATGAAAAATCACTACTAATCGAATTAAAGAACATAAAAATGACATCAAATATGGCAAATTGGCTAACTATAATAATCACAAATATGCCACCATGCGCGAAATCATCGAAATAATGGGCAACGAGCAGGCATATGATGATCGCCAAGCGATAGCGAATGAACAGTAGATGACAGATGGCGCACCATGTTAAAAGAAAGAGGAAAGCAGAAACCCGAACACGATTAGTTAGTTTCTCC
This sequence comes from Salticus scenicus, assembly GCA_963930645.1. NCBI lineage: Eukaryota > Metazoa > Arthropoda > Arachnida > Araneae > Salticidae > Salticus > Salticus scenicus. The sequence continues at coordinate 212,217,588 of OZ005658.1, read as the reverse complement.
TAAAGATGGCCGGGAACTCGTCAGAATGGAACGAAGAGTGGGGAAAAAGTAGGCTTTTTTGAAAATTTTAAATGTAAGACTTTTCCTCTTGTTTACTATTTATAAATTTACAACTTTTAATGCTAAAGTGAGTGAAAATGAAGTAACTCGTAATCTCTTAGCAAGGATAGCGTATTCGCCTTACAAACACCCCAAAAGCATAGTTTTCAAAAGCACTCCTGAAATTGTACAGGGAATAGTTAACCCTTTCATTACCACTGGGACATATATGTCCCAATCAGTTCTGCCAGATCGAGGGAATTTTTTATTTAATATCCATCACTAAATTTTAATTGCAATGGAAGCCTACAAAGATTTCTTTGTAATATATCTTCAAAATGATTAGGCAACCATTGCAATTAAATATCATTGGTGGATATTGAATGTAAAATTCCTTTAAAGTGGCAGCACTGGTCTCAAGAGCAGTTTATATTGGTAGTGAAAGGGTTAAAAAGTTTTAAATAGTTTGACTGTAGAAATACTTTACTTGGACCTTCTTCACTCACCGCCGCCGGAAACGGAAGCTAATGTTATTCTATGAGAAATTTTTCTTTACAAATAACTTATTAACTAATACATATTTTTAAATTCTGTTTTCACATTCTGAAAATTTCCAGCTGTTAAATTTACGGACCTTTTTAATTTTTTTTTTTTTTTTTTTTTTGAACCTGCAAAATGCGAATTTTCAGTACGTGAAATTTTTTCATTTTTCAATTTCAAAAAAAAAAAAAAAAAAAAAAACATTCTTAAAAAAGGTCCGTCAATTTAACAGTTCGGAATTTTCTGAATGTGAAAACAGAATTTAAAAATATGTATTAGTTAATAAGTTATTTGTAAAGAAAATTTCCCCATAAAATAACATTGGCTCGGGCTTCCGGCGACGGTAAGTGAAGAGGGTTAACTGAAATTACTATCGTACAAGCAGTGCTGCCAGATTTGAGGGAAATTTTTATTCAACATCCACCGTTAAATTTTACTTGTAACGGTTACCTAATTACATAGACGATTTCTATAAAAGATGTTTCCAAACAATTAGCAAACCGTTTCAATTACAATTTAGTGGTGGGTGTTAAATAAAAATTTCCCTCAATCTGGCAGCACTGCGTACAAGTGAACTGTAAAACTTCCCAACCTTACTCCAAGTACTGATTACACTTTCTCTATCCAAAATCAACGCCAGCAATTTATATTCGACTGGATGTCTTTCCTTGAAATACCGCAATTCTCCAGGGACAATCTACACTTTCTGCGGAACCAACTTCTGATAAGCGAAATTCGACTGGAAGCCTTTCGTACAACTTTACGCTTACAATCTCCGTGCGATTTCGGCCAAATGAATGCATTAGGCCTCGCTTCTTTACAAGTTACAGCGTGTTTTTTATACTCCTGAAGTTTCAGAATTATTCTTTACATTATTCTAGATATTTGAAAAAACGTGCAATATCAAGTGTCCAGCTCTTTGTGTGAAGATAGTGTATTTAGGACAATAAGTGTTGTATTTGAAAATTTCATAAGATCTGGCTTTGCTATCTAATACTTTCCAAAATAATAAAAACGATTAGTGTTAAAATTTCTCAAAAGATATATTTTTTACACTCTAACTTTCATAAATACACGTTGAAGACAAACTTATGTCTTAAATTCATTAGAATAAATTTGGACTTAAACTGTTTTCGATATTACACAGGTCACACATAATAACTGAGAGACAGTGTTGGGCATAATTGATTAAAAAGTAATTGAATTACAATTGAATTACAATTATAATTATTTTACTGTCAATCAATTAACAAGTAACTGATTACAAGTAAATTGAATTACTTATTCAATTTATTTGTAATCAATTACTTGTTAATCGATTAACAGTAAAATAATTATAATTGTAATTCAATTACTTTTTAGTCAATTGTGCTCAACACTGCTGAAAGATACAGACAGGATATATGTAATTTTCCGATTTAAGCATCTTTATATCATTTTACTGTTTCTTGAAAAGAAAACATAAAAAGTAGCATGAGAACACAGAAAGAAAAGTACGATAATTTTTTTATTTATTTATTATTATTTTTTTTTTCCAGCCTTAAACTCCAAAATTATAGCATTTTTCGCTAACGTGTTGCAATTTTTGGCGCCATCTTTTGACCATCAATTATCATCAACTATAATTTTTGTCTTAGTCTTTACACTAAAATTTGTTTTACAAAATTAATGGAGATTTTTGACAGAGAAGAAATTTAAAGTTAAAAGTTATTTTTTAAATTTAATAAATGTTTTCTGTGCCACTGGCATGAAAATTCCGAAGCATCGAGGTTTTTAATTACTATCTAAAACCAAGAAATGGAAAACATTCTTTTAGGAAGCATATAAAATACAAAGGTAAAGAATAATGCAGCTATTTAATGCATGATTTCATTAATATTTATAACTATGTTTTGTTTTTATTATAATCATTAATATTTTATATATAAGTAAGTGTTGAAAAGCGTTAACCAGGCCTCGCAGCATTCCAGAAATGAGTACATATTTAACGATTTTGAATTTTCTGAATGTGAAAAGAGGTTTTAAAAAATGCATTAAGTAATGAGCCATTGTGGAGACAAATTTTCAGATAGGATAGCATGGGCCAACAGTTGCTGCATCTGTTGTAAATATATACAATGTACTTCAATTAAGTATGTTCTGAAAAAAAAAATTTCCCTGTTTCCGGTGCCCTATCAGTGGCCGAGCATTTCTGCATTCAAAACTAGTAGATTGGGAAGTGCAGGGTTCGATCCCAGGTCGTGAACCCAGCCGTTCGGAGTTTTCCGTGTTTTGTTTTCTTAACTCTCGTAAATAAGGGCTAGGACCTCTTAAAAGATCCCCCCCCTCCGGATTGAAATCCCCCCCCCCCTTAGGACTAGGAGACCTGTGTACTTAATTGGCTTTAACTCAACAAGCACAACTAATCTTCTTCCCTGTAACGAGAAATTTTCTGATACCTCCAGAGAGAGTCATTTGTAGACAAAAATACACAAAATTCGCTGAAGTTACTATTCAAGTGTTAAGGAATCGAATGATGTTTTAACTATGCGAAAAAGAAAAAAAAAAACTAAGAACAGTGTATCTTTTTTTTTCGTGTGGATATTAGTATGTGTGACTTCAGTATGAACTGGAATTTTAAATTTTGGTATGTAAAAAATTAAGCTTAAACTCAAGTTCTAGGAAAAGCTGAACTTTTGCATTAGTAATGGTGATTACTTTATAAGTAATGGCTCCAATTATAGTTAACACGAGGCTTCTTACGAGAGGGGCAAAAGAATGCTCAGCTTTAAGCATATTTATAACAGTAGGTATAGGTAAGGGGGCCTTGCAAACGCCACAGCTTTGCAGCCCACGCGCCTTATTTCTGGACCCCCCACCCCCCCCGAAATAGAATATTGTGTACGTCCTTGACTGGCACGAAAGTTTTAAAGTATCGAGATTTTTAATTACTATCTAAAACCAAGAAATGGAAAACATTCTTTTAGGAAGCATATAAAATACAAAGGTAAGAAATAATGCAGCTATTTATTGCGTGATTTCATTAATATTTATAAATACGTTCTATTTTTATTATAATCGCTAATATTTTACATATAAATGTTGAAAAGCGTTAACCAGGCCTCGCAGCATTCCTAAAATTTTACTCGCATAATATATTGTCACCACTATCGTGAATAAGAAAATGTTCTTGAGTATTTTCAATTGAATGAATAAAAAGAACATCGTGAGTGTATTTGAATGCTTTAGTGCTAAAATATTACGAAAAAAAATATTGTTTTAAATAGTGTTGTCAATATAATAAAATATAGGTAAAATTTTAGATATGCTAATATTTTATTAATAAATGGTTTGATAACAGCAAGTTTCCTAAACCTAAATCGATGAGACACATACTGGGTTTTAATTGATAGTTCTTCAAGAAATTCTGACAACCTTGTGTAAAAATTTAAGTACTTACTAAACAAACTAACTTGTGCCGCTTGCCAATGTCTTTCAGGATTTAAAAATATTTGCAATACATTTTAATAATGTTCTTTGGACTTCTATTATACAGGTTCTTAGATAAGTAAAATAAAAACTGGTAAAAAAAAAATATCCTTCTCAATTGAAGTCGGCTTGGTAGTTCGGCTGGTAGAGCGATGCCTTCAGGATTTTCAGGTCCCGAGTTCGAATCCTGGTACAGGCATGGATGTTTGTCATGTCCTATGTCTGCAAAATACGGTGCATTTGTTTCTCTGAATTGTAATATGGATCAATCGATACAAAAGTCATTCATTGTAACCATAGGTCTCAAAACTGTCACATAAATGTCAAAAATAAATGTTCCCAATTGAAAAGGATTACAAGTATGTAATCTATAAACAAAGCTATAACCTAAAGCATATGTTTGAGTTAAATATCAACTAAAGAATCTTTACTCTCTAAACTACTGTTCCAACAAGAAGTCGTTGCGTGATCGGTAGCGTATGGAACTCCGACCTGGGTGAATTGAGATCAATTCCAGCTGCTGGAAAATCGTATTTTATTTATTATTGTTATTATTATTATTATTATTATTATTTCAAGTTGCAAAACTTTTACAGCAATGTTATAAATTTATAACACAAAGAATTTACAAAAGGCTTGTTAATTTCAGCAAATTTACAAGCTCCTAAACTACAATAGCTTTATATTGTAAATTTATATGAGTTTTTTATAGTCTAAGCAAATTTGTTCTAACAGAATTTTACATTACACTTACGTAACTTAAATTCATTTAGTTATTGAGTACAAAGTTATTTAGTTATTGAGTACAAAGAGTTCTTAGCCGTATACATAGCTGCCAATATCACTGCTCTGCAAAAAAAAAAAATATTTTTTTTTCAAGATCTGATACCATTCTTGCTGATTCTTATGTAAAATGACCTTCTGAATCCGAATATGAATCCCATTTTGCCCAATCACCTACTGTTTTCTAGATACACCACCCCCTCCCTCAATTTCTTTCCCAGTTTGATAATTTTATGACCATGAATTTGATTTGAAGAATGAAAAATAATTAATTTAACACCTAAAAACAAAAAAATATAAAGTTTAAAAAATAACATTAATATGGTCTCGTTCCGGATTGTCCCCCTTTTTCATTTTTGTTATTTTTTGTTTTAGCCATCACGTTCTTTTTTTTTTTTTTTCCTTCTGCTTTCATTTTCTGGTCCGCTGAGGTGTGGGGTCATCATTGGACCCCGGGTACTCAGCACTCAGCCCCCCCCCCCTCGAAGTCTATTAAAAAAACGTAAGATATGTAATGCATAATTTCAGTGGCAAATCCCCCCAAAATTTTTCTCTTGTCGCAAATGTCCATGTTTTAGAATTTTCCATTTCTGTATCCCCTCAGAAGATATTTAACGGTTAAAATAATCCTCCCCACTCCTAAAAATCAAATTTATAGCCATAAAATCACTGAAAAATTATAAAAATAGGGAGCCATTCCTAAAAAACGGTGGGTGCTAGGGCAAAATGGGCGTCATATTCGAGCTCAGGTGGTCATTTTACATAAGAATATGCTGAAACGGTGCCAGAGGCAATTTTTAAGCCGAGCAGTGTATCCTGTCAATTTCAGCCTTTTTTTTTTTTTTTTTCACATCACTCTTTTTTTAGAGCATTTTTCTCTTTTATTTTATTCTAATTACATTTGGAGACAATAACAGAAAAAATAAAAAAGGTGGCGCGGTAAAAGGTGCAGGTACAAAGAATATGTATAGTGGTGTATTAATTAGGATTTTGGGAGCTATGTGTATATACATGCGAAGTCTTACTATTGAAAACCATCAAAACAATTTTATTAATATAGGCCTTTGGAACTAAATTAAAATCTGTTAAAGATAGATGATTTATTAGAACAAGAGGAATATTTCTTTTGAACCACAGGAAAAAAATGTGGGGCATAATTTTGTGGTAGACCATCTTGAATAAAGTAGGATGTCTGGCAATATCCAGTAGAAAATAATAGGCCCCTCGTCGAAAACTAAATTTTGTTTAGGAGAGAATCTTCATTTATATAATGCACAGGAGAAGAAAATTTCAAATGATTTAATTCTCAAATAGAACAATCGTCGTGAGACACCATGTATATGAAAATCCAAAATGCATCAAATAACAAGGCTGTCGTCAACGTAAAAGCACCTTATTTAAAATTTAATTATATTTTCTGAAAATAAAGAATTAAAAATAACTAAATGTTCAAAATGAGTTTTAAACTATGTATTTTTTAATAGCGATTTAACAAGGAGGGGGGTTGGGGGGGGGGCAAAATAAGCTACGAGAAGCAGAATTTTTTGTTAAAGTTAATAGCTTATTCAGGACTCGCTTCAACAAGCAAATAACGACACTTCTCAATCAAAATTTCAAATTTCAACGAAAGTTTCAGATGAGGAAGGGAGGCTGTAATCACTCCTCGATGCGGAAATGTATCTTATTTTCAGAATATGATGTATTTTTATTACACATCCGTGGTACTACCTCATTATTAAATGAGTTAATATTATGCATCGCGGGCCAAAAGTACCAAAGGTGTTGTAACTATGAATAATTTTTTTTCGTTATCATTAGTTTCGGTGGATAGTTTACAGACTTGAAGACCAAGGATGGAAGATTGCTTTCTCTAATATGTAGAAAGTAATCTCAGGTAGGTCACCGCCATTAGAAGCTTCAAAGTACGGTCTTTATCTAATACAGGATTCAGGAAATGTTTAACACATTTAGACTGCCCTAAACAAAATGAAATGAAAATATATTTTTTATTTTCATAAAAGCATGTTTTGCATAGAATTTGGATTTGGTATGAAAATAATTCACCACCATTCATTTACAATGGCACATAAAGAATTCGAATATATTAACGGAACACTGTACTTAAAAATGGACTTTATCCGCGTTACGTAATAAACCCCAGACACGTGACTATTATAGGGAAAAATGCAGGGTTATAATGTTTACCTTTATGCTTTATGGGGAAATGTTTGCATTGTGTAGGGAAATATTTGTATCTAAAAGGAAATTCATAGGGAAATCGAGAATCAGAAGTCACATGTTGGGTATGATTTAGCCTCGAACCCAAGAAAACGGATTTTGTCCATTGCTGAAAATACTTTTCAAGTTTTGACATTCTTTTTTGTACTGTGCAAAATTTAAATAGTTATGTGTTGTGTATATATAATTTATAGACGATATATAGGGGTAGCGAAATTTGGGTAATAACATTCTTTTTTTACCATGTTTTTATTAACTCGCTTTCTTGTTTGTTTGTTTGTCCAGTACAAATCTTGCAATCGATTTTTAACTAACTTCCCGACTAGCTAGACGTTGAAACTTTCAAAATAGCTCAGAACACGATGACAATGAATTATCTTAATACTTTTATTCAATTAATAAATGTTTGAAAATTTCTTATAATTGTTCTCTATATTACGCATTTGATCCTTTTCTTTCAAGTACACGGGATAATTCATAAAAAAAAAAAAATTATTAATACATAGAATTGTCAAGTTTATAAGATTCAACAGAAAATTTAAAAACGTAGTATAAAAAAAGTTTTTCTTTATCTTGTAATTATTATTTAATGAAATGTTTTTTCAGGAAAACTACTTAGGAATGAATTTCTCATACTTATATAGCAATGAACGCATTCCTTGAAGTCCAATTATCAACGCAACACTGTTTATTATTGTTATTATTACTATTATTATTATTATTCATCTTTACGAGGTTTTATTATGAGGTTTCTTACATGAAAACAAAGCTTTTGGCAGTTGATGTGGGCGTATATCATATTTCAGCGTAACTTGAAAGCAAATAATTCCACTAAATAAAAATTTGGTATTTTGATGCCACATATTACTACTATGCCACTTGAAAAGTTTCAGCAAGATTTGTAGGTTTCAAGGAGTGACTTGTGTGAAAACTGTCTGAATAATATGGAATATACTTTTGTAACAGCCTTAATTTCTTTTATGCTGGTATTTTATTCAACAGGGGGTTGAGAAGGCGGTAGTTCTTTCACACAGAACAATATATCAAATAAAATTGTTTCTAAAACTCTTTTGCATATTTTAAAAGTTTATTCATATAGAGTACGAGGGCTGTCCGCAAAGTATCCGGATTTAATTTAAAAAATATAATGGATATACATACTTCAGTTTAATCCCCTTCAAAGTATCGTCCTTGAGAAGCAACACACTTAGCTCGAAGTTGTTGCCACTCTTGGAAGCAGGATTGGAAGTCGTTCTTTGGAATGGCCAACAACTGTTTGATCGCTTTTTATTTGATGGTCGTCACATCCTCAAACCGTCGTCCTTTAAGCGTTTTCTTTAGCTTTGGAAATGCGAATTTTTTTAACCAAACATGGCACCTTTCAAATTGCCAAAGTATTGCCTCAAACATGGCACCGTTCAAATCGCTTAAAGGATGACGGTTTGAGGATGTGACGACCATCAAACAAAAAGCGATCGAACAGCTGTTGGCCATTCCAAAGAACGACTTCCAATCCTGCTTCCAAGAGTGGCAACAACGTTGGGCTAAGTGTGTTGCTTCTCAAGGACGATACTTTGAAGGGGATTAAGCTGAAGTATGTATATCCATTTTATTTTTTTAATTATAAATTAAATCCGGATACTTTACGGACAGCCCTCGTATTTCTTACCTTTCTTACCTTCTCTAGAGTAAATAGTGGGGCAATCGCCTATAACCGTGGTGTTAAAATAATGCTACAAAAATTAAGCTTTCCCAGATGTCTGTGTGATCGAAGCTATTGCACAAATCGAAAACCTGATTGGCTTTTCCCAGTTTCATCAGCTCAATCACGTGATCTAAGTACGTAATTAACCAATAGGGAGTCTCGGTTTTGATGAGCTGACACTAGCTTCGATTACATTGACATCTGGTGACAGGCTTAATTTTTTTAGTACAATTTTATTTGCCGCTTTCCACACTGTTTATTCTAGACGCTGTATCTAAACTGTCTTTTAGTATTCAAATGCGGATAAAAGAAAGTTGTGTCAGTGCGACAACAGACTATTTTTAATTTGATTAAAACTATCTCGTCACTGAGTTTCATTTACTTAATGTTATAATTATTATAGATTCTACATATCTTCTTTTTCAGGTTCTATATTTGTAATGATATCGAGCAGTTGAAGTCACTGATTACAACATCTGTGTTTTGCGTACAATTTCCAGCACTGACACTCTACCTTTCCTGAAAAGGTTACTCTTGCTGAAGCACTTATGGAAGATTATTGCACATAGTTTTACTTTAATAATGTTTGTTCTGCAAAATAACGAATTGATAATTCTGATTTCACTGAAATGACGTAAAGGGGATTCAATTTTCAAATGTAAAGCTTTTGTTATATGTATTTTGGCTTTTGAAAAAATTAAAGAATTTTTCTTTAATTTTCTTCTGTCTCTGTCATAATCAAAGCATTTGAAATATCTGTTTAATTTATACGTATTATGAATATAATGACTTATTTTTCTTTAAATATATATTACTAGCGCGCTCTGTCAGTTTCTCTGGTTTCTTTATTTAAACCCTAACAGCACATCTTCTCCAAATGACATCCTCATGATGTCGTATAGATGAACAGAACGCTTATGGACATCCTACGAACATCTTCAGGATGTATTGTGGACATTTGTGTTGTTACGGAAAAGAAGTACTTATAAAATCTCATAATGAAAAATCTTAAAAAAAACATAAACACCGAAACGCAGTTCTATTGAAATCAATTAAAATTTAGTTACGGATCCTCGATGTCTTCGGCAGCGTTTTTTAGATCGCAGTGTTCCAGAACCTACTGATTGCGACAACAGCTCTTTTCTGAGCACCGCGCGCGAGCATTGTTGCCAAACTAGCAATTTTGGCTACCGGAAAATTTTAATGGAAATACTTATTTTGTTTAATCAGGGAACTGATACAGTTTTCACTGATAAAGTGAAATTAAAAAATATATAAAAATTTTCCGGTAGCCAAAAGGTGCTAAGTTAGCACTTATAGGCGCGAGGATTAAGACGTTTAGAAACGAGCCGTTCCTTTTATAAGATATCTGTTATCTTTACTTATATTTGTTGATGAAATTGTTCGAAAATAAGTATAGAATAATATTATTAATGTTATAAAAAAAAAAAAAAAAAAAAAAAAAAAAAAAGTAGCGTAATTTCTGATGTTACCCGCAGGTAAGAGTGTCATTTCTCCACCAGAAATTTTATTTAATAGAGAAATCTGTACTTTTTCGAAGGAAGAGCTCGTACAAATATAAATTTATTTATCAATTGAAATTTCTGGTGCAAAACTGGATTATATGACCTGCGGGGTACCTACCAGAAATTATGGTAATAAGGTAACCATAAGTTTTCTTCGTTTTCAGCAAACATTTAAATTTGCTTATAGGAAGCCGAAGAGGATATGCACGGGGAAAATGTTAAAAACTTATACTTACTAAGTTTTAACAGAAATAGCTACAGACTTACTATTGCAAATATATGGAACAATTATATAATATTTCTAATGGTATTAAAATAATTTGAACAATATTTTGCAAAAAATAAAAATAAATAAATAAATAAAAATGCGCAATTATGTTTACAGATTTATCTTTATAGCTCGATCATTTATCGTAAATTTTGGTTATTGAATATTTGTTGTTATTATATACAATGAAGGGGCTTACCTGTTGTCATTCAAAATGTTTTTGGGTTATATATGTGTGTGTGTGTCTGTACCGCGATAGTGGCCGTTAAAATATCCGTATGACTTGAAAATTAGTACTCATTTTCCTGAGCCACACAGAATTAGCTGTGAACTTTTGCTTTCTATTTGTTTGTGGCTCATGTAAGAGGAACGTTTTAATATATTTTTTACCGTCCGGCTTATAGATAGAATTACAACCAGAATTCTTGATTACTGCGATAGGGTCGTAAAAATTACCCGATTGACTTACGAATTCGTACACATGATCATGAGCCATTTAGAATAAACTGTATGTTTTTTGGTTTGTATATTGCTCATGACTCTATGTACAAGGGCACACCAGAGTACTTCATTAAGGTCTATAAACATAATTTCGCTTTAACGCAATTTACCGGTGTTACACAAGACCATTTTCATTTAATATAATTAAATTAACTTACATTTTTTACAAGTTTAAAATTAATACAGTCGAACACCCTTAACGTGAATCTCAAGGGAAATAAAAAAATTGTTCATCTTATCAGTAATTCATGTTATCAGTAACTCAGAAAATAATCTTCATTTTGAAAGGGATTGTGGAAACAGTTCATGTTAAAAGTAATTCACGTTAACGAGACTCGACTGAACTTTTCCTGTAGAAAAGGTGTGGACAGACTTAACAATTATCTACAGAACAAAGCAAAATAATTCATATAATACTTTTACAATCATCTACAAAAAGGACAAATTTGGTAGAAATATTTATGTGTTATATGGAATGAGATGAATTGTTTTTAATATATATATAATGATTGTGGTTGTTGTATATAGAGACACACAAAAAAATTTCGTTTTTTTTTTTTTTTTTTTTTTTTAACGTCAAGATATGAAATTTCTTTTAAGTACATTTTAACATGGTTGAAATCCATTTAGCATAAAAAATTTAACAGTTGTTATTATAATGCATAGCTGCCAATATTTTAATTTATTCCGGAGTACTTTTATCCCCGCCTTTATTTATAGAAAAACTTTCTCCAATATATAACTTCGATAAAATAAGACAAATTATTTCTAAAGAAAAAGTGGTACGAAATGAGGCGAGGCTAAAAATACTCCGGAATAAATTAAAATTTTGGCAGCTATAATGTTTAAAATCATATTTCCTGTCGAAAATTATAGACACAGAATTTATAATTAGTTTAGAAAGCAGCACATACGTTATGTAATAGTTTGACAACAAATTAGGTGCAAGTATTTATGAATTACAAAAAATTAATGGTATGAATTACAAATAAATAACTATACACCTACATAAATATATCTATATATATATATATACACAAATAGACAGAAAGGACGATTCGTATCTATCAGTGAAGGACGATATATTTGTAGTTTTGTCGCAAGTTAATCATACAAATGTAATGTGTATGTGTATTGTGTACATATACGGGGTGCTCCAAAATTCTAGCGATGAATTTTAAGAGGAGATAGGGATTAAAGAAATTTTAAGGATTCGCTTTTGCATAGGAACCCCTGTTTGCAAATGTCCCTTCAAATCTTAACCCTTTACGAACCGTGTGTTTTAGGGCATTTTTTAATTGATGTAGGCGGTTCAAACATAGCACTGCTAACCAGTGTTGCCAGATCTGCTGGATTTTTTATTTAAAAACCTGCAATAATTTTGAGAAGCGATATTTACTATACATAACAGACTGTCAGTCTTCGAAGTGATTACACTAACGTTACAATTTAAAATTATTGGTGATTATTGAATAAAAAATCCTCTAGATCTGGCAACATTGCTACTGACTTTAAGATGATGTTCATATCCACTTAAAAGAAAGAAAAAGTCTTATCATCCATCCCATGAACACAAACACATATTAACACTTTAAAGAGCAAATTCATTCTGGTGTTTTTTCACGCTTCCCGCCATGTGTGTTGTATTATCGACTGTTCATGTGTAGTCTAATTTTTTGTTTATTTGTAACTCCGCCTACCTTGTAAAATTTAAAAACTCGAATGATTCATCATTTCACGAAATCATACCCATATTCATATTAATGCAATCAGTATTTCATACTTGCCAACATCCTAATTAATATTCCGTAGTGCTGCTAGTCCCGCCCTTTTTTCCACTCCAATAAATGTTTAGAGTAATATTCTTCAAATGCATTTACGATTAAATAAGAAGAAAAATACTTTTAAAAAATACTGGTGTCAGAAAGAAGGCGGGGCTAGCAGTACTACGGAATATTAATTAGTATGTTGGCAAGTATGGTATTTTAAATACATCGCTTAGAAACATCAATATTACAATAAATATCGCTTTATGGAATCATTTGCCCAATAAAAGGTTTGTTAAAAAATTTAATTTAAAAGCCGCACCCACGTCTGTTAAAAAAAAAAAAAAAAAAAAAAAAAAAAAAAAGAAAGAAAGAAAGAAAGAAAAGAAAAATATATATATATATGTTCTTAAAGGATTAATCAGAGCTGCCAACCTAATCCGGCAAATTGTTAACGCCCATTGAAAAACGCCCTTTTTTCTACACCACTTAATTTTTAGAGTAATTCTCTTCAAATGTATCTATGATGAATTAAGTAGAAAAATACTCTAAAATATGAATGGTGTAGAAAAAGGGGCGGTACTAACAATTTGCCGGATTAGGTTGGCAGCTCTGATTAATACTTTTGCGACCGCATGATTTTGTCTTTTTGACAGTAAAATCCGCCTGTGGGTGTTATTCTCCCAATTTACAGTTTTCAGAACAAAATATTCTGTATTCACACTTATATTACAAATGGATATACGTTATACTTATATTCCTTCTAATTAAAATATTTGTATCCACAGTACATTTCATTGGAAAAATATAAATATTGGGTACATACTTAAGAAATAAATAACATATAAATTGAGAAAGAAACTTCCACTGGAGGAGTTACAGATTTTCAAATGACGTGAATCTACGTCAGCGGTCGCGAAAGTGTTAAGGTGACATTTTCTGGCGTGGGTTCCTGTACAATTCTGAATCCTGGTGATGCGCCTTATATCCTCGTAAAGTTTACCGTTGTAATTTTGGGATACCCTGTATATTAATAAATATTTTAAATTATATGAAGGAGGCTATGGTAGTGCAAATGAAACCTTAAAGCTCCTGATTCACTACTTATCATAACTTCCAAAAATATCAATGATGACAAACAAACTGTTTCTTTTTACCTGTTTTAGAAAAAATTATTTTTCGAGTTTTTTTTTTTTTTCGCTCTATTCAATAATAAATATATTCATATTAGGCTATATAGGAAAATTATGTTGAAATGTTTAAAAATGAAACCTTACCCTTTTAAACAAGTAATATTATATATATATATATATATACATATATATATAATAATTTTAGTTTTATTATTTTTCTTATGTTTTATCGATTTTAATGTTTGTAGATGACTTTTGCGATTGAAGATTTTAAAAGTATGTTTTCTTTCTTTAAAAAAAAAAAAAAGCTTGAGTTTACAATTATTTATACGTTCTTTTAATACTTTCGCAACAGCATGTTTTTTTTTTTTTACAGTAAGGTCCGCATGCGGGCGTTATTCTCTCACATTAAAATAATTCAGAAAAAAAATTCTATATTCACATTTACAGAGCTGCCAACCTAATCCGGCAAATTGTTTGTACCGTCCGTTTTTCTACACCACTTAATTTTTAGAGTATTTGTTTTCTTAATTCCGCATTAATATATTTGAAGAGAATTATTCTAAAAATTAAGTAGTGTAGAAAAAGGAGCGGTACTAACAATTAGCCGGATTAGGTTGGCAGCTCTGCATTTATATTACAGACGGACATATATTATAATTATATTCTTACTAATCAAAATATTTGCATCCACATTTTTTTTGGCTGTACAAATTTGAATATTGAGTATATTCTTAAGAAATAAATAACATGCAAATCGCAAAAGAAACGCCCACTGGTGGAGTTACAGATTTTCAAATGATGTGAATCTATGTCAGCGGTCGCGAAAGTGTTAAGTGTTATCTTTAATTTTACTTTTCCTTTTATAATCTTGAGCTTGCAATTAGTATGTATACGTCCTTTTAGGTGTTATCGGGCTCTGCATACTGTAAATTTTAGCAAATTGCATACAGTATGACAGAAATGGCACATATTTTACATAAAACATCTAATCAGAGGCCTTGAAAAAGTATTGTATGTTACATGATTTCATTAAAATGATTCTTAGTTTATTTATTTATTCATTTTTTTTTTTCCAGAAATCTTTATTCATATTCTATTCTAGTTTTTCATGATATATTTGATTTCATTGTATGCAATGTTCGGAAAGGTTTTCATAATATATATATATATACATATATATACTACATGTGCCATTTAATAAAAAGACGAAAAAATGAAATTAAATTAAAAAACTTTCTGCAAAATTAGTATTTTGTGGCCACCACAAAACTTTTTTCTGTATTTTCTAATAAATCTCACACTGCACAAATCATTTATTAGAATTCTTATTTGTCGAAACTACTTTTCATGATGAATGCAGACGACTTTGACCTCAAAGGTATAGCCATAGCCTCCTTAACTTGATGCCTTTCGCGTAGCTCAGAAATTAGGCAACAGTTGAAACGGTAGACTGCGCCACCTGGTACAGATTATAGGACTTTTTTATTCAAATGTCACCAATAATTTAAAGAAGTGATACATGATATATATATAACCGACGTTTCTTCAATTCTATCTGCCTTTTATATATATCATATCCCACTTTTAATCATTTTTGGTGGCTGTTGATTAAAAAAAGTCACGCAATCTACTAAGTGGCGCTGTCTACCCCTTAAACTGTTGCCTAGTTTCTGAGCTACGCGACAGGCATCTAGTTAAGGAGGCTATGGTATAGCACTATATGTGCAAAGAACGACATTTTTGTGCCAACATAAAGAATTTTTCTTTTTTCATAAAAAAAAAAAGTCATTAATTATCCCAGATTTAGGAATTGACTTTTCGGTTTAAATGTATTCGCATTTTTTTTTTTTTTTTTTTTAGTGCCCATATTGAAAATTTACACTAGCCAAGGGGGCGAGGTTCTGTCCCCCACCCTCTTCCCCAATGAGAGGAAGCGATGCTCCCACATATGTAAAATGTTTTCCTGGTTCACTATTACTATCATAAATATTTTAAGTTTTACATTGAAAAATGAAAAATAATTCTCACTAAATACATTTGTACCACATTTTAGTCTATGCTGCTATGCTAAAATTGTCTGCTGTCTATGCTATTTCCGGTTTTAGTAATATATATATATATAGAGAGAGAGAGAAACAGCTAAAATCAACTGCTTAGTTCTTTGATTTCAGACTTAGGTTATTAGGTATTTATTTATTTATTTTCCAAAATCTGCTTTTTAATTATCGGTACACTTTTTTCGGAAAACTAATCAATTTCAAAGGTTTAAAATTCCATAGCTGTTTATCTTAATTGTTTATTTAAAACAATGCGGGAAAGAAAATATTTGGGGGACATTAATACTGGATATATTAAAAATTTAATACTATTTTTTATGATTTTCAATCCTTTTAATTAATTATTATTATCATTATTTTTAATATAAATTATTATTTACTTTTCTTAAATAGTATGTTTCTAACAATCATACGACATTTGGAAACATTTAGTGCAGTATTTTTTAAGAAAAATGTAACAAACTACAACATTGCCCTGAGAGGGGAAAAAAAAAAAAAAAAAGCCTACATCTAGAATTAGTGAGACGTTATTTTCTAAATTCTTAAACTAGAAAGATGGATTCACGAGTTACGTGTAAAAAGTAAGCAAATAACCTGGATAGACAAAATGCTCGAGAATCTATATTTTTCTTGATAGTGAAACAACATTATAAATATTATGGTATTGCGAGATATTCCCGCTTAATTTTCTGGTTGGGTTCTAAACCAAGGTTTTACAGTTACTAACGCTCGCCTCTTGATTTCTCGTTTATTTCCAGAGAGTTTTAAATAAGTTTGATCACAATAAGTAGGAAAATGATATAGAATTCTAATAAGGATTTTCAGAACTCTCGAGCAAATGGAACTAGAATTTAATGGATGATATGGAACTACATTTATTAGAGACATTATTTGGTTTCTAGATCCGAGTCAGATAATTTTTTTTTCAATGTGTCACAAAAGATTTGTCAAAGATAAGAAAAATTAATATACAAAGTTTTTAAAAATATAAAGCATTTACTAATTTTACGTCTATTACGTCATCAATATGCTATTAAGTCATCAATATACTGATGACGTCGGTTTAAGACAAGATCGGAAGGATACATTTCAGCTGCATATTTCGCAAAATCTACACAGTTTATTGCTATTACGTGAAGACATCAGTATATTGATGACGTAATAGCAATAAACTGTGTAGATTTTGCGAAATATGCACTTGAAATCTCTCCCTCCGATTTTGTCTTAAACCGTACTGACTCTGAAGACCAAACTTCTTTCCTGGATTTAAAAATTTTCAAAATAGATAATAACTGGTTTATTGGGATTTATGATAAAAGTCAAGATTTTAACTTTAAAGTTTGTAATTTAACAAACTGGTTCTCCTGTATTAGTCTTAAAGTTTTAAAAAATATTATGTTCACCCAAATAAACAGAATTAAAATGATTTGCAATAACAATTTAGACCTGAACATGGCTATGAAAAATCTCAAAAACATACTAACTGTTAACAGCTATCCTGCTTTTTTACTCAATAAACATTTCAGCATTCTTGATTACAATCCTATTTCTATGATTGTAATCTAATCCTATTTCTATGATTGTAATCTAATCCTATTTCTATGGTTCTATGTTTATACTGGTGGTGGGGGGGGGGGGGCAATTTTCCGTATTCTAATGAATATTCGAGTTTGTCCAGGTATGTATTTTTATATTCTTGTACTATTTATAGTCTTGTATTTTATATTGATGTATTATATTTTGTGCTTGATTTCTGAATTTAATTGCTTTTTATGCTTTGTATTAATTAAATTCGTTTGCTGTATGGTCTTGCTTCTTTCTGTGATAAGTTGGAGGCTAGAAACGTGTTTTTTGGTTAAATTACCAGCGTTTCGTCAGAAACTTCTCATATCCCTTCCCCTACATGGGGGAGCTCCCCTGATGAAGGCCCCTCATGTGTTTTGGGATTAATTTTTCATCTGGCTTTAGTTATTTTGCTTATTTATTATAATTTTATATTTCCGTTTGCTGCATTTCCGCATTGGTTTATAAAACTCTGTTCTTGTTCTATATATTTAATAATTCAAGTTTTACTCCATCTTATATTTAAATTTTATCTTATGTATATATATTTTTCTTTTCTACATAGATATCATAATTTGTTAGCGTTGATAAGTTGACGCTGCTTTTACAATCACGGTCCGTCACTGCGAAGCATTAAAAATTGGAGGCATTCCTTGAAGCCGCTATCAGACGGCGTGTTATATGAAAGTCTTTAGCACATGCTGCCTTATAAACAAGTTTTTCATGAGGGAAGCGTTTAAAATATCCCCCTCTGATACGATTTGCCTCCCGCATGTCTTTCAATCACGCATTTTCGACTGTTTGAATCACATACTGTAGTTGTTAGCATAATCTCCTCCAATCAGAGAATTGCGGTTCCGGTATCTCCTCTATCTTCATTTCTTTCAAACCTCCTTGAGGTGAATTATCGCCAGATGTTGTGTCCGTTATTAACATTTGTGGATTTCGTTTATGCTTAAAAATAACCATAGATTCAACTGAACAAAGTCGTTCGGTAGCTTTGAGATGCATTATCTTATGCTTCAGAATATTCGTTCTTTTGTCTGATAGCAGCTTTAAGGTGTGGCTTAGTGAACTCATCATTGCAGACATCTATGTTATGTATGATATATACTCATGTTTTACATTGTTTGTTTTCTGTTATGTCGTGCGTTTTTAAGATTGCCCATCAACTAAATAAACGTACTCGGAAAAATTAATTCTGCCATTACTCAAGTTACACAGCAAGTTCGATTGGCATTTATATTTAAAACAAAAAAATATATTTGAGAAGTGCAAAGCACCATAGAACGAAAGAACGTAGAACAACAGACGCGATATTTTCCAAAATGAGTCATGAAACGAAAGTTCATGCGAATGCAAAACATTTAGCGGGCCTTTACTTGAATACTCCTTTTTTAAATAGAAAAATCCAATATTTGTTTGTAGTTATCTTTTTCAAAAATCGAGTACTGAATTTTTAAATTGAAACTAAGATATATTTAATTAAGAGAGACAGCTAAATACTTTGAAAATATGTACAGCTACCCCAAGCCTTATATGGAAGAATTACTTAAAAAAAAGAAAGAAAAAATCCTGTCGTCCTAAATTAAATCCTGTTTTGTACAGATTTTTTAAATTTAACAGTGCCTGGATAAATTAAATATAACTTAATATACACTAAGCTCAGGGCCTGATTAAGGGGGAAGCTCGCTCATACCGGAATATTTTTACAATTATTTTTTACTTCATGTCATAGAAATTCTACGCTTTGACGAGGAAATATTTTCTATAAAAAATGAACGGTGTAAAACAATCCAATTTACTCACCGTTATTAGACACCAGAATTCTTTTAAAATAATTTTTAATGAAAAATTTCTGTTTATTATAGGAGGAAAGTATTTGTTAAAAAATAACGGTGTAAGTATAAATAATGTGTAAAGAGCGAGCTTCCCCCTTAATCAGGCCCTGACTAAGCTACAAAAAAAAAAAAAAAAAAAAAAAAAAAAAAGCCGCGCTGCAGACAAAATTACTTATACCTTTTTTATTTGTAAAAACTTTAAAATTATTGTTTGAAACAAATAAAATTGTCTTGTTTGCATAATACCAAAGGACTGAAATGATACCTATGTACATTTTCGGTTTAATAATTCGCTTTATTGCACTCTACGAAGTACTTTTTAAAAATCTGCATAAAACTTTCTTTTTGAACATAATGCAATAACCATAGACTTTATATTCTATTATGATTTATTATATGAAATAAATAAGTTATATTTTAATACATGAAATAAAACTATTTATTTGTTAGATCTAAGCAATTTTTTATTAAAAATATGTATTCTGCATTGGGTTAATTCCACCTTTATATAGAATTACTGCTTTAAAGCGCAATGGCATAGTTTTATACAGTGTCTTAATATAAATCTCAGAAATTTCAATGTGCCAAATATCACAGATAATTTTTTTAGGTCTGGCAGAGTTATAGGCTGCAAATTTCGAATCCTCTCCCCTCTCCCCCGCCTTTTTATAGACGAAACATTTTCGAGCGGATCGCGATTAGGACTATTTCCATGTCTGGTAAAGAAGAAATTCTACTATATCCTTTGTGGGATTTAACTTAAAGTGAAAAATGTTATGATAACTTTCAGAATTATAGGTTCTCATGGGAATGGGCAGGAAATTTTGACAATTTCAAGTGAATAAACTTATCACAGACGCCGTGTAGTAAAGGTGCATTATCATCTTAAAATGCTGTTTGCGGAAATGTCCAAGATACCTCCAAAATAGTCGGTCAGGCACCACATTTATGAAGAAATTGTGTTTTATTTCGAGTTAATTTATCTCTTGAGCATAAAAATTTTCCTGACTGTTTGAAAAGTTAAGCACCTCCGTACCATAATGTACGGAGAATGTGTCACTGTTTTAAAAGTGCGATTTTCATTAAATCGGTCATATTTTCGTTGTCAGATCTGCTTCTTTTCTTTAGCTCGGAATAAGTTAAACATTACTCATCAAAGAGAAACAGTTCAGCCCAATAATTAATTAGACCTTTTTTAATTCTTTTAGCCATCTGAGGTCTTGCTTTCCTATTTCTCTTCACTAAGAATGGAATTTTTTCAAATTTTCTGTCATTTAAACCTGCTTTGTTTAATAATTGCTGTACTGTAGTTATAGAAATTATGCTGCTAAACTCTTTTTCTGAATCTCTTTTAAGTTCTAAATGTAATACAAACCGATTTGATAAGCAATGGCTTTTTAACTTAGGTCATCTCGCTTGGATAAGCAACACGGCCGCCTAAAACCAAATTTCCAGTTTAAACGGCCAAAAAATTTTACATCTGGCTAAAAACCCTTTTACCAATATTTAGTTAACATTTAATTATTTTGCCATCTAACGTATTTAAATATTTTTTGATTTTCATTCAAAAATTAATACGTTTTGTGGCATCGTTAACTGCCTTATTCTTACCATTTTTGAAACAATTTCTAAAATTACAATTTTCCTGACAATTCATTTCGTTTTTAACGCTGGACTCAAAGCTAAAATGTATTTGGAAGACAACATAATAAAATCTGTTGGAAAATTTGCTTTTTAAACGATAAAATTGGCTGTTGTAGAAGGCGAAAAAGAAAATATCCAAGTGCGGCTGTTTTTTTTTTTTTTTTTTTTTTTTTTTTTTTGTTTTTTTTTTTT
Organism: Salticus scenicus; assembly: GCA_963930645.1. NCBI lineage: Eukaryota > Metazoa > Arthropoda > Arachnida > Araneae > Salticidae > Salticus > Salticus scenicus. Next base: position 212,196,321 of record OZ005658.1, on the reverse strand, counting down.
TTTGTCGCTTAGTGTGCGTGTGTGTGTGTCTATATATATATATATATATTTCTTTTTCTTTTTCTTCATTCTCTTTCCTTGCGTATTCTTTCTTTCTTTTCCTTTTCTCCATTTTATTTATTTATTCATTTATTTTTAATTTAATTTAATTAATTTATTTATTTACTTATGTGTTTTGTGCTCATAATCACAACTATTGATTAAAAAAAAAAAAAAAAACCACGGAAACATTTTTTTCATAAAATGCCTATCTAGAAAAACTGCATAATTGTTTACAGTTATTTTTATGCCAAAGATTATTGAATGTTTCAGTTTTTAAAAAGAGATTATTTCAGAGCCGATAAATGTCTGCATTTAACTTTTAAAACAAAGAGTTTAATCCTCCCAAGCTTAGAAATAGTAGGTAGGCAAAGTCATCATTTTTCTTTTTGTGTTATAAATGTAGTCTGTTTTTCGCATAAACATTGAATAAACGAATACACCTATTCGTATTCGAATTCGTAGTAACATTTTCAAGATTAAGACACAAGGAACCATATGCCAAAAATAAATTTAATGGCACGAAATTAACTCATTTAAATGGTAGCAAACAAAAGTTTTATTCAATAAATAAATAAATAAATAAGTAAATAAATAAATTAAAATAAATGGTTTTCATTTAAGGCATAGGTGCCAATAATTTAACTTATTCCGGAGTATTTTTAGCCCCGCCTTTTTTCATACCACTTATTTTTTAAGGATAAATTTTTCTTATTTTATGGAAAAGTTATACATTGAAGAAAATTTTTCTAGAAATAAAGTGGAGCGAAATAAAGGCGGGGTTAAAAATTCTCCGGAATGAATTAACACATTAGCGACCGCCTCTTTTTGTCTCTTTGGCAGTAAGGTCCGCCTGTGCGTTTTTCTTCCCAAAATTATTTCAAAACATCATTTTCTGTATTCACATTATTACGAATGGATAAACTTTATATTCTTTCTAATCAAAGTATTCGTATTCATAGCATATTTCATTGTACAAATATATATATAGGGTATATTCTTGAGAAATACATAACATACAAATTGTGAAAGAAACGTCCGCTGGTGAAGTTACAGATTTTCAAATGGCGTCAACCTACGTCAGCAGTCGCAAAAGGATTAAAATATTGACATCAATGCATTACACCATACTTTCCAATATCCTAATTAATATTCCGTAGTGCTGTTAGTCCCGCATTTTTTTCACACCTATAAATGTTTAGAATAATTGTCTTCAAATGCATTTACGATTAAATAAGAAGAAAAATACTTTAAAAAGTTGCTGGTGTCAAAAAGAAGGCGGAGCTAACAATACTACAGAATATTAATTAGTATCTAGGAAAGTATGTATTATACTTTCGTGACCGCAAAAGTTGTCTTTTCGACACTAAGTCCCACCTGTGGGCGTTATTCGCCCAAGTTACATTTCAGAACAAAATTTTATGTATTCACGTTTATATTATAAATGGATATACAATATAATTATACTCTCTCTAATCAAAGTATTTATATCCATAGTACACTCCTTCTCACATTTATAAGTACATTTTATGTTTTGAAATAACTAATGTAAAAATAATTGTGAACAAGATTATACTAAGTCAGGGGTCGTACTCTCCGCCCTTTTTTCAGGACACTCTCAAACACGACAATTTTCCGCCTCTATTCCTACCACTATTTTTTTAATATGATCTCTAAACAGATTAATCTGGAGACATTTCTATAAAAAGTACCATACAAATTTCTGCATGAAATTACTGGTGGCAAAATAGGAGAAAATTTCTTATTCTTAAGTGTGTCCTGAAAAAGGGGCGGAGAGTACTACCACTGTACTAAGTGCACTTAATATATCTAGTATTCTAAAAACGAAAACTGCTATAATTTTTTTAATATGAAACAAAATTAACCCTATAGTAGTCGCTATCGACAGCGCCACCTATTACAGATTGAGAACTTTTTATTTAACTGTCACCAATAATTTTAAGAAGTGATGTGATCGACGTTAAATCGATTTTATTCGCGTTTTATGTATATCAAATGTCATTTCTAAAAATTTTTGGTGGCTATTGAAAAACTGAAGGATGGGCGGCAAATCGACCAACTAGCGACTACTAACGGGTTAATAAAAAATAACGCAAAATATTTTTTTCTCCACGTTTTTAGATGTTCATAAATATAGGGACAATCAAGACTTTTTCGTTTCATTTAATTTACTAGCGGATAAATTACAGTTGACATGCGAATTTGTTAACTACGATGCTAGATTAATTCATATATAAGTCTTCATTTTTTCTTGGACGGACATTACTGATAATTCCTCGAAAAAAAAAAAAAGAACGTTCATCTAGTGAAGTATGATACATGTGTTTTTTAAGTGGAAGGATAATTTCAATCCGCCGAATTTCTAATGAAACTCGAAGATCTAAAATTGATGAAGGAAATGTGATCAAACATTGAACTGCTGGTTCGATAGAGAGAAATCTGATGCAAAATCAGAGTTGTTTTACAGAGATCGAAGACTCATAATTCCTCTTACTGTTCTACTCATAATGATTGCTGGATGAAAAACATTTTATTCTTGATTAACCAAATCGTTTTAACAGATACTGGCACGATTTGAAGATAGCGAAAATAGAGCAGATTTTTTAAAGGCAGATATAAATCGGGCATTTTAAAGGTGGATCTACGGTGCTCTGGGGAGCTGTTTCTACTGAAGGCAGAATGAATTTAGTAATTTTTTTCAATTATTATGAACATCAAAAGAATATCTGCAAATTTTAAACTTGGAATTCTTAGATTTTTGTTAGATTTTGGAGGGTAATAATATTTTTTTCAACAAGGCTTACATTTTTTCTCTACTTCTAGAGCAATAGGAAATAGTTTGAGGAAATAAACTTCTGTATTATTGCCTTTCCCGTGGCCTAAAAGTCGAAAAAACCTTAACTTATCATATTAGAAAAGTGCATGCAAGTGGAATGCAATTTTAAATAGTTTAAATGTATTCAGAATATCATCTATGCTGTATGAAATGGTATTGAAACTGAATATTTAAAAAAAAAAATGTATATATAAATATACCAGAGGGAAAGCCTGACTGTTTCACTCTAAAAAGAGACCCCATAAAATATTAATTTAAACAATAACTGAAAAAAAAAATTACTAAGATTCGAGTTGTCCTTATAATTGTGAACACCTGAAAAATCATCTTTTTGACCGTATTTAAAGTTTTTTAAGATAGAAAAGCGATAAAACTTTTTAAATATAGTCTTTTTATGAAATTCAAATTAATAATAAATATATTTGTTTAAATAATAGTGTTCAGTATTTAGTTAATATAGAAAAACGCGTGTCCTTATAATTATGAGAACTAGTGTATATTGATTGTACTTACATACAAACATGAATATCGGGTATCATATTCTTAAGAAATATATAACATACAAATTGCAAAAGAAACGTCCACTGGCAGAGTTACAGATTTTCAAATGACGTGAATCTACGTCACCAGTCGCGAAAGTGTTAAGGGACTGTTAAATGCTTGGCATCTAGCTTTTAATTCAAAGAATATCACTGGCATCTCTAACCAAGTGCAGTCTTCATTTTATAAATCCTTTTGCATTCTATATATACAGGCTATTATTGACATAGGAATTAGGAACATTTTCAATATTAACACACAAGAAGCCTTTAGTTATTACTTTCTTCTATCTTCAATAGAAGAAAGTATTGGATTCGTAAAAATTTTCGATTTCGGGTTTTTGATGGATTTACACGTTTTGAGAGATGTAGAACACGATTTTACCATTTTTAGAAAATGTCTGTCTGTCTGTCTGTCTGTGTGTGTGTGTGTGACAAAATTTTGTGGCAACTGTATCTCTGGAACCACTGCACAGAATTTCATACAAATTGGTATGTAGTTGCACCTTGACATAAATTAGTGCCTATCAACTTTTGGTAAAAATCGTCTTACAGGTTGCGTTGCCATCCCGCTTTTTCTAAATTTTTAACAGGGTGATATAGGGAAAAATTTTCAAGATGGGTATCTTTCGAAAGGTCTCGTCCGTACCTTTAAAACGAATGGTTGAACTATAAATCTGTGATAATTTAAAACAAAGTTATCGATTTATTTTACTTTTTACGAAAAAAAACTTAGAAAAAAAATCTTTTTTTTCTCCCCTTAATTTTATCAAACTCCCACGGTTTCCGTGTTCTGACAAACTTAAACTAATTTTTGCTTTTTTCCCCTAATTTTGTCAAAGTCCCACGGTTTCCGTGTTTTGACAAACTTTGACAAAATTTTGGGTAAAATGTAAAAATTATTCTAAGTTTGTCAAAACACGGAAACCGTGGGTCTTTGACAAAATTGGGGGAAAAATGCAAAAATTTGTTTAAGTTTGTCAGAACACGGAAACCGTGGGAGTTTGATAAAATTAAGGGGAGAGGGAAAAAAAAGTGGGACTTTGACAAAATTTTGGGTTAAATGTGAAAATTTGTTGAAGTCCCACTTTTTTCCCCCCCCTCTCCCCTTAATTCTATCAAACTCTCACGGTTTCCGTGTTCTGACAAACTTAAACAAATTTTTGCATTTTTCCCCCAATGTTGTCAAAGTCCCACGGTTTCCGTGTTTTGACAAACTTAGAATAATTTTCACATTTTACCCAAAATTTTGTCAAAGTCCCACTTTTTTTTTTTTTTTTTTTTTTTTTTAATTATTGTTACTGAGTGAATTTGTATAGGAAAAGATAGAAGAAAGTCATGTGGTGGCCACAACATACTAGTTTTCTTTCGTTTCTCTCACTTTCTCTCTATCTCCTTCTTCTTTTTTTTTGAAGTGAAAACTTCTTTAGGCGCGTTGAGCACTTTTGGGTGAACAAAAATCTTTGAACTCCCGTCATCGTCAGCTAACGCTTTCCATTTGAAGTGAAAACTTTTGGGTGAACAAAAATCATTGAATTCGCGTTATCGTCAGCAAACGCTTTCCATCCTTGTATGATACAAATAATGTATCATACAATTAACTTGCTAATGTGAAGTGTTAGTAATTATATACTGTATATTGTTTTAAAATCTGGTGCGGCTCTACACGACTTCTCTCATCTCCGAGCACTGTCTCTATTGCAGTTAGACCTCACAAAACCGTGAGAAAGCCCAAAGCTGCCATTTTTCTCACGTTTTTACAATCGGGTGCGGCTCTACACGACTTCACTCATCTCCGGACACAGTCTCTTAAAGATTGCAGCCGGAAACGTTGCAGTTAGACATCACAAAACCGTGAGAAAGGCCAAAGCCGCAATATTTCTCACGTTTTTACAATCTGGTGCGGCTCTACACGACTTCTCTCATCTCCGGACACTGTCTCTATTGCAGTTAGACCTCACAAAACAGTGAGAAAGGCCAAAGCCGCCATTTTTCTCGTGTTTTTACAATCGGGTGCGTCTCTACACGACTTCACTCATCTCCGGACACAGTCTCTTAAAGATTGCAGCCGGAAACGTTGCAGTTAGACTTCACAGAACCATGAGAAAGACCAAAGCCGCCATTTTTCTCACGATTTTAAAATCTGGTGCGGCTCTACACGACTTCTCTCATCTCCGGACACTGTCTCTTAAAGATTGCAGCCGGAAACGTTCCAGTTAGACCTCACAAAACCGTGATAAAGGCCAAAGCCGCCATTTATCTCACGTTTTTACAATCTGGTGCGGCTCTACACGACTTCTCTCATTTCTGGACACTGTCTCTATTCCAGTTAGACCTCACAAAACCGTGAGAAAGCCAAAGCCGCCATTTTTCTCACGTTTTTACAATCTGGTGCGGCTTTACACGACGTCTCTCATCTCCGGCCATTGTCTCTTATAGATTGCAGCCGGAAATGTTGTAATTAGACCTCACAAAACCGTGAGAAAGGCCAAAGCCGCCATTTTTCTCACGTTTTTACAATCTGGTGCGGCTCTACACGAATTCTCTCATCTCTGGACACTGTCTCTATTACAGTTAGACCTCACAAAACCATGAGAAAGGCCAAAGCCGCCATTTTTCTCACGGTTTTACAATCTGGTGCGGCTCTACACGACTTCTCTCATCTCCGGATACTGTCTCTTAAAGATTGCAGCCGGAAACGTTGCAGTTAGACCTCACAAAACCGTGAGAAAGGCCAAAGCCGCCATTTTTCTCACGTTTTTACAATCTGGTGCGGCTCTACACGACTTCTCTCATCTCCGGACATTGTCTCTATTTCAGTTAGCGTTTTTTTTTTTTTTTTTCGAAACAAACTAAATTTCTTTTAATTGATAAAAGTAACTGAAGTATTAATTTCAAGAGTGGGCGTGATATGCGGTTAATACGCACTAAAAATTATTATTATTATTATTATTATTTTTTTTTTTTTTTTTTTTTTTTTTTTAAGACCGAGACTGATAGTTATTTACAAATACAGTTATCCCTGGAAAAAATCTGGAAAACAATATTTATGGAATTAATTACATATTAAAATCAGAAAATACCCTTAAATTCGGTCTTCGCTTCACTCTTACGAAACAAACTAAATTTCTTTTAATTGATAAAAATAACTGAAGTATTAATTTCAAGAGAGGGCATGATATGCGGTTAATACACACTAATTTTTTTTTTAACCGAGCCTGATAATTATTTACAAACACAGTTGTCCCTGGAAAGAATTTGGAGCACAATATTTATGGAATTAATTACATATTAAAATCAGAAAATACCCTTAAATTCGGTCTTCGCTTCACTCTCGTCACTTATCAAGCCAAGCGTTAGGATATAGGCGGAGTCATCGTTTTATATTTCTGTTCTGGAACCATATACACATACTTGCCAACATCCTAATTAATATTCCGTAGTGCTGTTAGTTCCGTCCTTTTTTCCACACTAATAAATGTTTAGAGTAATTTTCTTCAAATGCATTTACGATTAAATAAGAAGAAAAATACTTTAAAAAGTTTCTGGTGTCAAAAAGAAGGCGGGCTAACAATTACAGGATATTAATTAGTATGTTGGCAAGTATGCATATACATGTGTAGACTGTAATTCTCGTATTAATATTTTCCGGATTGGTACAAAAGAGGCCATTTTTTTTTCTTTCGTTTCTCTCATATTTTTCATTCCTTTTCCTTTTTCTTTATTATTATTATTATTTTAAGATTTAAACTAATTTTTTAAATTAATAAAAATACGTAAGCATTTATTTTCATAAATTGCAAGTCTATGCATGATATTTTGTGATTGAAACACAAAATTATTATTATTATTATTATCATTGCTGTTGTTGTAAAAAGGAGTTTTAAAATTATATCTTGGCAATTATTTAGAAGAACATTTCAAGTCCAAATTTTTTTGAAGCATCATGTCGTGAGATACAGCACAAGATAAAATCAGTTCATTAATAAAAACAGTTTATGAATTGCCCTTAAATGTTAATAATTATAACTTTCAAGGTAATATATTAAATGCGATTACAGCATTAAAATCATCTCACAGGTCTTTAGAATCACCTAAGTCTATGCTGTTTATATATATATACACATTTATATATATACTGCCAAGTTATTTAATTCATTACAGAATGTTGTTAACCCCCCTCCTTTTTTTTTTAGCCACCGTAAACTTTTTTGAGCAGTTTTCTTCATATTTAATAATAGTTATATCTTGAAGAAAATTTTTCTTCAGATATTACGGTGTGAGAAAAGGGCGAGACTAACAACATTCCGGAATAAACTAAAAACTTGGCAGCTATGCATATAAATACTTGCCAATCATCTCAATAGTAAATAATCGTAAAATTGTTAATGTCTCTTTTACACATCACTTTAACTTTAGAATAATTCTCTCCATAGGACTTCGAAATTGTTACGATTCACTAAGAATAAAATTACTCTAAAAAACAACTGGTGTGAAAGAAAAAGCGGGTACTAAAAATTCTTTATTCATAATGAGATCGTTGGCAAGTATGTATATATAACATTCTTCTTTATTAATCGAAGAAAAACACTACTAACAGTTATTGAAATTTCAGCTCAAAAGATGTGGTATTCAATTAAAGAACCACTGAAAGCCCTAGTTGTGTATAATTAGAATTAAAAATCCTAGGTATACATAGCTGCCAATATTTTAATTTATTCCGGAGCACTTTTAGCCCCGCCTTTAATTCGCATTACTGTATTTACAGAAAAATTTTCTTCAATACATAACTTCGATAAAATAAGAAAAAATTGCTTTTAAAAAATAAGTGGTACGAATTACAGGCGGGGCTAAAATTACTCCGGAATAAATTAAAATATTGGCAGCTATGGGTATAGTACACTGGCACAGAACTCATACCACTATGAATGAAACAAAATTTTCTGCATCTTAAATCAACGATATTATAGGCAGATAAATCTCTGAAACAAATACTACAATGAGTTCTACGCCAGTGTTCCATCCCTGATACATCAACTTGTTCAGTATAACATACTAATTAATATTCCGTAGTACTGCTAGCCCCGCCTTCTCTTTGACAGCAGTATTTTTTTTAAAGTATTTTTCTTCTTATTTAATCGTAAATGCATTTGAAGGATATTACTCTAAACATTTATTGGTGTGGAAAAAAGGGCGGGACTAACAGCACTACGGAATATTAATTAGGATGTCGGCAAGTATGTATATTAATACATGGCGGAGTTTCTAGATTTATGGTAAAAAGTTTTATTAACTATATTGAATTCTCAAAAATTATTTAATTTTTCAATCGAACTGACTTCTTACTCTTCTTTTCACAATATAATTCATAGTATTTATTTTGAGGAGCAGACATTCAAAACGTGTTTTCTGCAAAAATAAAAAATAAAATGAGTTAGCGATTTTTCCTTAATCGCAACATAAAATAGTACGAAAATATACTATTATTGTTAATTAAAACTAATTTTTCCCATTATTAACTTACTTAGAAAATTGAGGTTTCAGTCAAAAAGTGCCTCCTCCAGAGCCTGTCTCCATTCAAACGGTGATTCCTCCAGCCAGCCAATCAGAGCTAGCTGTTCTTAATGGTCATGTGACCTGACGACACACCAGTTCTTATGTTTGTTTATTTTGTTCATGCTGTGTTGGTTTGTACTTTTTCATTCAAAAAGTGCTTTATCCACACTGGAAACAAACAAAACATATTTCCTCCTCGGGTTTTCGATCAAAACATGATTTCTCCAAACTTTAAATGCATTTTTCTAAATAATTTTAAGTTCAATAGGTAAAGTATATCTCCATATCTTCCTAGAAACCAGTAATACATCTAAACAAACAATAATTAGAGTTTGAATCAATGTCGATATTTATTAATTTACTAGTTTTTTGTGTTTTCTGATAAACTGTATCCGAAGGAGAAAACACGGTTTGAATGTTTTCTCCTGATTTTTAGTTTGTCAAGAATGAAAACGTTTCGCTCTTTGTACCACCAGTATACTCCTACAAGAAATTCTAATCTTTAAGATTACAAAAATAACTGAAAATATATGATTAAAATTTTTGTATAGACATACCGGTGGGAAAAAATGCAAAACACTTTCATCTTTGATTGTAGAGAAGCGTGTAGTTGCTAAATACTTTTTTTTTTTTGTTTGTTTGTTTATTTTCTTTTTTTTGAGTGGAATGTGCTAAATGGCTTGTATTGTTATATTATAAAATATATTATGTTTTATATTATTACATTGTGATTATATATTTATTATTATATTACATTTTTATTTTATGTACATAATAAAAGGTATGGCCTCTGATAATATGAATTATGCACCAGATAATCTAATTTACAGAGCTGCTAACCCAATCCGGCAAATTGTTCGTACCGCCCCTTTTTCTACACCACTTGATATTTACAGTATTTCTTTTATTAGCCCATTTTATCCTAATTTATTTATTTTCTCAAATTTGAGAAAAATTATATTTTTTAAGGTTAATTAAACCTAAATAAACCAAATACAACAAAATTTGAAAAAAAAAGAAAAAAAATTCTATCCTGTATAAGAAATATTATCCACCTTGTACGCAGGATATTTAAATAAAGGGGATGAAATTTGCACTTATATGTTTTAGTGTTCTCTTCAGTAGTTAAAAGTGCTTTCCTAGTATAAAGTTTTGCTTTATCTCTATAATACTTTCTTATTTACATGATAGTTCTCCAGAAAGAATTTTCAACCGCAAAGAGAAGATAAACCACGCCCCCTAATGAAACGATTGAACAGGGTGCAGCCCCCGCTCACCGCTCGAAGAGCGGTGTTGTGCGCTTCTACCTAATGTAATGATTAAACTTAAACAAAGATTCCAGATGGAGGAGGAGGAGGTGAGACTCATAACACGCTAGCAGAAGCTTATATGTACCATTATACATTCCAGCTAACAAAATATTCGCACTAAGCAAATTCTGATTTCTATATGCTATTTTTCAGCTGTCCTTTAAATAGGACAATGGGATAAAATGGGTTAATTCATCGTAACTATATTTGAAGAGAGTTAATCTAAAAATTAAGTGGTGCAGGAAAAGGGGCGGTAATAACAAATTGCCGGATAAGGTTGGCAGCTCTGAATATATATATTGATTTATTTGTCTTTATTTAGTTCAGTGTAAGTATGTCTATTCAGCACAGAAAAGTGTAACACATTCTATAACATAATCTGTTGAATTTCCTGAAAAGAATACCTCAATGCACAAAAATTAAAAGAATCGGTATCCTAACAAATATAATAAAAAATAAGAAGAAGTAATGATGTTCCCACCAGCTGATGGAAACAGGAAAATTTCTTTAAAAATATTTCATAACAGTAATAAGTAACTTAGCTTATAGTACTCTCTTTAGATCGGGTTTCTTCGTGTACGCTGTAATGGCTGTATGCGTGGTGTTGTAAAAATTCAATTGTGGAAGTATGTGTCCGTGTTTACTGCGTATTTTCAAATATCTGATAAATAAGTTTATTTACGTCAAATTTTTCCAACAAAATTTTAATTGTGAATTAATAAGTTAGTAATTTAGGACTGAAATATTATTGTTTTATGTATGTGAATAATGAATATTTTGTCACATACGTGAGCATTAATTATTCGGTCATCTGCAAATATGCTTTTTCTTCTGAATATCTTCTTATAATAATAATAATAATAAAAATGTATTAGGAAGTATCTGTAAATAGGTAAGGAGGATGATTTATATATTCTTACTTGGTTATTAAATTTCAGTTGAAAATTTTATATATACATGTTCTTAATATTGATACAAAGATTTTTTGTTTTAAATAATGTTACATCACATATACAAAATTTAAATAAAATACAACAATTGCTATGAACTTTTAAAATTTACAGTATTTGCTTACAAAGTTTTTAATTCTGTGTCTTTTTCAACATCAGTTTTTCAATACATTTTAAAGCTTTTATAACATTAAAAAAATTGCTGTTTCCTCTGTTCCTCCTAACTGTGTTTTTTTCCCCAAAATAATAACAACAATGAAAACACCTGAATTTAATATTTTAAATACATTCAAATTCCTGTATTTCATGTTTAATTTTCAGAACACTTGATATTTATAAAACTGATAGCATTAGTATAACTTTTTTTTTATTATTTATTTATTTTTAAAGAAAAATTATATGGTTTACATGATTTATAAAACAATTTACACATCTATACTTATTTTTTACATTGTTAAACCTCCCTTTCCTCATCTTTGTTTAAATACAAGTAAAAATGTGCTTTGAGAGTTTCTACTTATACACTAAAATGTATATCAATAATTTTGGCTCTATAAACTAATCATAAATATGTTAATTACACTATAGGGAACATGTTTTTTTGCTTCTGGTAAATGTATAAATTTCATAATGTTTTATGCAGTATAACAATAAAAATATGCTTTAAAGAAATACTCACATACACCATAATGTATCAGAGTTCTTTTGTGAGACTTTATACACAGACAAATAATACTTTTTATACCATTTGTTTAAATTATATAGGAAGAGATCTCGGAATTGAATATACTTCTTTTAAAGTACTAAAAACTTATCATAGTTGAAAAAAAAAAAAATAATAAATAAAAAACTTTCAAATAATTTCCATTTATATTTCATACAAGAATTACAGGTTTTGATGGTTTATATCACCAATTTAAAATTGTACTGTTACAAATAGAAAATATCTATATATAAAAAGTATGAATTATTTTAAGAAACACTATAATAAGATTGTTGTGCATTCCCATAGTTACATTTTTGTATTACAAAGAAATTTATTTATAATCAACTTTAGTAGGTAAATGTACACATTGAACATTCTATTGCTTAAAAAAAAAAAAAAAAAAAAAAAAAAAAACTTTTATGGTAGGTTGTAAACATGTTGACCACACTGAAGAACTTATGTTTATTATATTTGTAAAATGGACATAACATCTGATTTATAAATATTTCGCAAGATAGTATAATACTTTTTTCCTGTTTTCACCATTACATTATATATGTATAAATAAAAAATTGAATACACAAACTTAAGAATTTTTCATAATTTATAATGAGCATGGGGAAAATAATAGCTTTAGATATTTACTAGACGTGCACAGATTATTTAGTATTTGTTCAGATTTTCCTGTACTTTTTTCATTGAGATGAATATTTACTTTTGCCAAGTTTTTCGGTAACTTCAATATTTTCAAACAGAGTAATTTGTTATCGAATGTCTAAATATTTAGTTTCATTATTGCCAAACATAGTAAATTTTTGTCATATTTCTAGCATTTAAAAAATGTGCAATCACTTCTTCACTTATTTATTTTCAAGAGATATTTGTTAAAGATCATAAAACTATTTTGAATAGTAAATATGATTAAAAAGATATAAAACCTATTGCCAATAAACACAATATATGTATATATATATACATATAATACTTGGTGTGGACACTAGATGAAATCATTCTATACCCATATTTATAATATTTTTACATACAACTCTACATATTACTGTATACACGACAAGCCAACAATTTTTCGTCAAATGTAACTCTTTATAGCAATATCTTTAGAAAATACTAAACATAAAAATTCTGTTTTAAAATATTTTTCTCTTTAATCAGATGAAAATTATTAAGTCTTTTCACTATTTAAATTAAAGAAAAGAAATAGATGCTCTATATTTCAAATATCCAAAATATCATTCTTTTTTATTTACTAAAAGTATTCAGTATCATATACTATATTTAGTAATGCTGAAAGCACCAAGTGAAACCATATTTCTTTAAATATATTAGTTATAAAAATTTCTTTAAGCAAAATCTTGTATAAGTTATCAAAATAGAAATAAAAGTCCCTAATTTATCTAAGTATATTTTATTATTCTAATATGGTGGTTTACTTTTTTATATAATAAAAACAAAGTACTTATTTTCATTGAAATAAAAATTAATAATTTCATGAATTCAGAGTGGAAGCCAATAGCGAATCTATTGACTTATTATTTATATTACAATTTACTGTTGATTTTTTTTATCTAGCTAAAATTAATAATAAATTTTATTTTTCATTAAAAAAAACTCATACTTCATTCCCTAGAGAGAGAGAGAGAAAAAAAAAAAAAAAAAAACAGCAATACTGCTAATTTCTATCCAATTGCAAAAATATCAATTTGGCGATTTCTTGTTTCCATCCGGAAAGCTCGTCAAATGAGGATTGTATTCCATCAGTCCTTATGAATATTTATACATTTCTAAGCTAAGAAATCAAAAGATTGTATTATTTTCAAACTGATTAAAGAGAAAATTGTTATAAATTATTTTCTGTTTGCCATGCATGACAAAAATCTTAAGGTTGCCGTGAAAGGTCACATTTGGCAAAAAATCACTAGCTTCATGGCGAGAAATCCCTCATGTGGTGTAGGTAAATTACACTGCATTTGATCGAAGAACATTGATAATTTCATGTGCTGTAAAAACAATTCTTGGAAGGAAAAAAAAAAAAGGAAAGACTTTAGTTGATAAATGCAGTTTAATGAATATCCTCAAAACAATCCAATAATAGTTTTGTATAGAGACTTGAAAGTTAACAAAACTTAAAAATTGTTTGATTCAAGGGGAGTAATGCAAATTTCCACAATGTTAAAATCACTGTCTAAAAAACAATAGTCGAGTAATGCAGTATCAAGACAACTAAAAAATAAATGTTCCAACTTCCATTGACCATAACGAAATTTCTTCTAGCACTAACATTACTGCTGTGTACAAGTTTATCAAAAGATTATTGTAGCAACCGTAAGACAAGTGCCAATACTTAGACATTTTTTCTCCCCAAAAAGTGATAAATTGCTAAATATTAGCACCTACATCGATGAAACTACCTAATATTGAAAAGCACTGAAAACAACTATTTGGGATGCAAAATAAATGACCTATTATAAAAAACATATATATTAAAACCTATAATAAGTGTTATTTAGAGAGTTGTTAAAACATTATAATGCAAATTAAACATTCAAAATGAGAAAATTCTATAAAAACAAAATAATCTAACATGAAATTTAGAGACAACAAAAGTTTGAAAATTTGGTTTGCATGATTTACAAAACAATTTGCATGTCTGTTTATCTCTTACATTCATTGCTTATATGAAAGTAGTATGTATATGTTTTTATTTAATATCTTGTATCATAAAAAACTATTCTCTTGTTATGATGGTAAACTTAAAAATTGTGTAAGCATACTGATGTTTGTTTATTTATTTAAACTTTCCAAAAAAAGTTAAAAGGCATTTATAACTTTGTTGATTTTTTTTTATGACAGTTGTTGAAAATTGTTTATTCACAGTTGATGCCTCTACATAAATTTTTTTCATAATTTTTGTCATGTAAATAATAGTTTGTTGGATTATTTCAAGAATATCCATCAAATAAACATCATTCATAAACTAGAGCATTTCTTTGAAAATTTCAATATTCTCGAAACTGTTGCATTATAACGTAAACATGGTTCTCTTATTATAAACTTTCGATTTATCGCCAAATGTGATCTTTAACAACAACCTCAAGACTTTTGTTATGAAACAAAGAGAAGCAAAATCTATTTTAAAACACAATTCTCTCTTTGATTAATTGAAAATTGATGAAATCTTTTTATTTATTAAATCTGAAATATTTATAAATTTATGGACAGGTGCACACATCATAACACATCATTTAGCAAGTTTTCAAAATTGTAACCAAAAGTCGCCAAATTGAAATTTTAGCATTTTGAAGCCATTTGAAAGTTAGCTATAATTCTGTTTTTCTCTATATAATGACATGGTAGTTTTTTAACACACATATATAGGTATCAATAACATGCAATTTAATTAATGAAATAACAGTAAATCGTCTTGCAAATAATACATTAAATAATAGATTTCTACATTCAATGTATGTTATGAAATACTATCTAATTTCATAGAATTATTAATTGATATTTGAAGGTAGAATTTATAGTCTAGGAAAGTTTTATTTTTATCAATGAAAACGATTGTTTTTTTTTTGTTTTTTAATTAAAAAATATAATATAATAACAATAATATACCTAGGTAAAAATATTGACTTTTATGTTACTTTTGATAATTTATAAGAGATTTTGCTTAAAGAAATTTTATAACTATGTTTAGAAAAAATGTAATTTAACCCATGCTTTCAAACTCTAATATATTTAATAACAGCTAAATATTTAAGTTAAATTACTAGTTTATGGTTATTTGATGATTTTTCACATAATATAAACCATTAAAAACCTGTGAATCCTGTATGAAAATTATTTGATAGGTCTTTTCAATTGTGATATGATATTTCGGGGAGAAATTCAATTGTTAGATAAGGTATAGGCTACACAAATGCATTATATTTTAAGTTTTATTTATAAAAGTAAAGCTTGAGATTTCATGCTCTTGAATTTGAACAAATAATATAAATAGCACTACTGGTTCATGAATACAATCTCATGTGAGAAATCTGATATATTGCCTATGTGAATATTACTTTAATGTATATATATTATCTTTATATATCGCAAAACGTAATTAAAGTTATACATAATTCAAAGGCACAAAACCATGTTTTCTAATGAATAAGGTGTAATCAGTATTAATGATTTAATTACATGTTTATATAAAATTAATCAAGTACATTTTAAAAAATAAGTAGAAAAATTTTAAAGTGCATTTTTTTTTTTTTTGGATTGAAACAAGGATGAGAAGTTGGAGGTTTAAAAATGTAAAAAATGGGTACAGATGCAAAATGTTTTATAAATCATGCAAACCATCTGTTTTTTTTTTTTTTCTCCATCTTTTAATTTATTGAAATTTGAATTTTAAAGCAAAAAATTTTGTAAATATCAGTTTTGCAAAAAATTTAATGCATGATCATTCAATAAAATTTGATATATATATGTGTGAAGGAAGAGGAAGATCCAATTATAAAACAGATTCACAACTAGATTATAATATAAAAATTTATTATTATTGAAAAAAGCTTAAAAACCAAGCCTCACAAAAATGCATTATGGTAATTCAAAAGTCAATAGTTGTTTAACTAATCTATTTCATAAATAGAACTGATAGAAAATAGAGTTAGTAAATGCATATGGTTATTACTTAATGCAAAAATATTTAATTCTCCTTACCTATTTACAGCTTAGTGATACACATATATTTTCGTTAAATTTTCATCCCAAAAGAGGCATATTTCTTTTAGTATCCAGTTTAAAGAAAAGTACTGAATTGATACTGCTTATGAATATGGCAAAATTTTAAATAACCACATTCACAAAACAATAGCCATTCAGTCTAAGAAATGAAATTTCACTGTATCTTCATCATTTTCATTAAAAATAATGTTGAAAACTATAACTTATAATTTTCAGTGATAATTTTACAAAATAATACATTTAAAATGTAGTTAAAATAAATAAAAAAATAATATTAAAAGATTATTTTCTTAAAAAAAACGCAGTACAACTTCACAAAATAATTGTAAATCTGTCGCAAATTTCTTTTCTAAAGAGTCAACGCACATTTCTCCATCGCTGCTTCTCGGTTCTCGCCGTCATAGAAGCAGCCGAGTTCGCGATGCAAACAAATACAACGATGGAGTAGAGAAAATGAGCCCTAGAACTGCTATTTCTCACTCACCGGAAACGCTGACGTCAAAATGACGTTAGAAATGGGCGTTGTCACTGACATTTCTCCGCTCGTACGTACTGTGAATCGGCCTGTTAGAAGACAATCGTTCAAAGAGTTATTAATACGAAATATATGATCGCATTTCATTTTAAATAGTTTTTCGTTGCACATAATACTGTTGTTTGCTCAATAAATTTGATATTTTACTCATAATGCAATGAGTGGCAAAGTTAATCTCTTATATTATTAAAATCTGTACGCGTGTGTTTGTGTGTGTGTGTCTGTCTGTCTCTGAGAAACGGCTTGAAACAGCTAAGGCTCCGCCGCTAATGGTCGCACGGACTTTGGACAGGTACCGTCGGACGGAGAATTTATCGCAGATGTACGTTATCTAATTTGCTAAACGATGCGACCCTAATTAGCGGAGATATTAATTAAAATGTCGACCCATGTCAAATCAAAAAACGATTCAAAATCGCAGACGACCGTCATTTTGTTACGGAACAGCCTGCCTCAAAAGAAAAAGCAAAGAGAGAAAATTTCGTGGGTTTTTGTAAAGCGATCCTGCTCGAACGGTTCGAGATATCGAAATACACCTGCACCAAAAGAAAGAGCATTTATTACCGATTCTTACGGTACAATTTTTTTTTTTTAAATACGGATTTTTTATATTTTTAAAAAAAGTTTTTAAAAGGGTAGAAAATTTCTCTTTTTCTGGATTCTTTTTTTTTGAAACGCCCTGTACGACCGAGTAACTGTTCCATTTCTTAACAACTGGTATATTTGGAAAGACCATTTAATCCTCTTTCGAACCATATAAACATTTTTACAAAATACGGATTAGCGATCCACATTTTTAGATTTTAAGAAACATCGATTTTTTCACAAAACATTTGATAACTCAAAATCGTTTAGAGATAAAATATATCTTTTTTTTTTAAATAGATCTCACTTCGACAATTTACTTCCCAAAAGATTGAGAGAGATTTTCAAAAACTGAATGAGTTATAATTTTTTTAATTTTAGGCATTAAACCACTGAAAATGACGAACTTCATTCCAAAATGAATTCCGTAACGAAATC
Organism: Salticus scenicus; assembly: GCA_963930645.1. Taxonomy (NCBI): domain Eukaryota; kingdom Metazoa; phylum Arthropoda; class Arachnida; order Araneae; family Salticidae; genus Salticus; species Salticus scenicus. Next base: position 212,178,057 of record OZ005658.1, on the reverse strand, counting down.
ATGCAGCCATCCGTTGCGTCACCATGACAATTCGAGGGTGTGGCGGTGTCTGGTCCTCGTTAAGATGTGCTGCACCGTCAAGTGCTCGATGGGGTCGTTAAGCAGTCATCGGGCTACCAACGCGGGGAACCATCCCCCCGTGGTGGATCAAAATTGCGATGGTCCCCTCTTTCACTCCCTTCAGGCCATCCAGTGCATAGTTAAAATTATTTTTTTTTTCTTTTCTCTCCCCTTTTTCAGGCCCTGCCACATCCAAAAAAAAAAAAATAATAATAACCACTATGCACGCAAAAAATATCTCTTCCTACCCCACAGTGGCAAGTTTCCAAAACCAGTAATTTTTTTTTATTATTATTATTATTCAGCTCTGTCAACTAGTCGTTCAGCAGTTTAGGTGTCTAGCCCCCCTCCCCCTCTTAGACCTCCTCTTTTGGTGTACCTCTCAGTGCTTAACTACCTACTACGGTTCCCCATGCGATTCCCCCCCCCCCTCCCAAAATCATAAACTCGTTTTCTCAAGTTTTGTGTTTGGCTCGAAAGCTAGTTGTGCACATATTCAAAATTTTCCCTTGCACCCAGGAGCGTGTCTGTGCACCTCCGCCTTGTGCTATCTGGAGGTGTGGTGTGTCAGTCGAGCATTATGTGTCAAAGAAGCAGGCGTAGCAACCCTGCCACTCCTGATCCGTTCTGAGAAGTCACATTGTTGCTGATGTAGAAGGAGCCTGCAGCCTCCAATGGACGATGTTTGAAGACTGAACGAGCCATCTGACACAGCTCATTCTATGTAGCGACTAGGCAACAGTCTGGTTGTAGTCAGCCATCATGCAGTGATCTGGCGATTATTCGCTCCGGAGGATAAGCATCCAACCCGTGAAGCTTGGCCGTGTCCAGGCAGGCAGGGGCTGTCCAAAGGTTTCTGAGTCACCATGACAACCCGTTCAGAGAGGAAACATTTCTGGACGGAAGCGAAAAAAAAAAAAAGCTGCCACTGATTGAGAATCAGAGGTATTTTGAGTAGGATAAAAAATTGCAAATTTCTATTTTCTTCAATTTTTTACTTTCGCACACGGCACTTAGTATACAATCTTAACACCACAAAACAAACTTGCAGTTCAAAGTTCATTGATTTTGGTCAATAAACAAAAGGTTTATGTTTTAATTGCAAATTAAATTGTCTCGAAAGAGGATGCAATCTATAGCAACACTTAATTTTTTCACTTAAGGTAAAAATATTTGTTTTTCTTTTTACTTCCATTAACCGATTACCGTAGGTAATGGACTTCGAAATTTCACCTGACTTACACGTTTTGAGGTCTCATGGCGCTGTAATATTTTAAATTTTCAATATTTTAGATTCTAATTATGTTTATTTTTTTAAATACGTCATTCGATACACATTTTAAAGTACGGTTACATTATCGAAAGTGGAATTCGAGATTTCACCCGATTTACACGTTTTGAGGTCTCCTGATTAAGTTTTCTTTTGTATCTCAGTTATTAATTAAAAAAATTTCATATGTAATACATCATTTGAAAGCTTTGTTGAGTTGATACACATTTTAAAGTACTCTTACATTATCAAAAATGGAATTCGAGATTTCACCCGATTTACACGTTTTGAAGTCTCCTGATTAGGTTTTCTTTTGTATCTCAGCTACTAATTAAAATAATTTCATGAGTTATACATCATTAGAAAGCTTTTTTGATTTGGAATCGAACAGTGGATTACAGAAATATCTACCGCCAGATGCCGCTGCTATATTTTCAAATTTCAATATTTAAATTTCTAATTATGATAATATTATTTTTAATTCATCATTCGAAAGATATTTTAAAGTTCTTTTATATTATCGAAAGTTTTACCAGATTTACACGTTTTGAGGTCTCCTGAATCAATTTTTCTTTTGTATCTCAGCTACTAATTAAAATATTTTCATAAGTAGTACATCATTAGAAAGCTTTTTTTATTTGGAATCGAACAGTGGAATACAGAAATTTATACCGCCAGATGGCGCTGTAATATTTTAAAATTTTAATATTTCAATTTCTATTTATGATTAAATTATTTTTAATATATCATTCGAAAGATATCTAAAAGTACTTTTATATTATCGAAAGTTTTCACCAGATTTACACGTTTTGAGGTGTTCAGATTACGTTTTCTTTTGCATCTCAGCCAATTGAGTTAGATCGTTCAAAATTGGTATACGTAGGTTAATTAAGAGGGCCTGAAAGGGTGGGGAAGAAATAGTCGTGCACCGCGCGCGTATCCTCTAGTGCACGGGACTGCGCTGCCGAAGTCAGTGGTGACCCGTCCCGACTTTTTAACCAATGAGAATTGATTTTTTTTTTATTTTCTTCTCTTAAGAATAAAAATTTGACTTGAGGAAAATTATGTGCGTGCAGCGCGCGTGCACCTTCACACGTGTGCGTGCATGGGTCTGCGCTTCCGAAGGAAGTGGAGACCCGGTATGAGTTTTTACCCGATCAGAAAGGATTTTTTTAGGGGGCACGAAAGGTCAGGGAAGGAATAGGCGCGCGCAGCGCGTGTATACCTTAACTTGGGACTGCGATGCCGAAAGCAGTAGGGACCCGATCCGACTTTGTACCCGAGGAGAAATGATTTTTTAAATTTTCTTTTTTTAAGAATAAAAATTTGACTTGAGAAGGAATATGTGCGCGCAGCGCACGTATACCTTCTTACGTGGGCGCACAGCGCGCATGGGTCTGCGCTGCCGAAGGCAGTGGGGACCCGGTGTGAGTTTTTACCTGATCAGAAATGATTTTTTTAGGGGGCATGAAGGGTCAGGGAAGGAATACGCGCGCTCAGCGCGTGTATCCCTTAAGTTGTGCGCGCGCATCGCGAACGGGACTGCGCTGCCGAAAGCAGTGGGGACCCGGGCCGACTTTTTACCCAATCAGAAATATATATATATATTTTTAATTTCTTTTCTTAACACTTAAATTTATTGTTAGTGATTCATTAATTTTAGTGATTCATTTGAAAATACTGACCCGCTAGCGGACGAAGCTCGCTAGTTTAAAGTAAATAATCTGGTATGGCACCCATACGACTTTCTCTTACCTAAAATTAAAATTGTATGAAAATAGATTGCAGATTGAGGAGTAAGATAACAAGTACTATATATAACTAGTAGATCTGCAGATCAAGAGCCTCAACGTCCTATTTTCATCACGCATTATTCAACAGATTGTTTTTATTTGTTCCTTATTATATATATATATATATATATATATATATATATTGATTCGAATAATTTGCTACATAAACAGAAACATTTCTGAGGGGCTGCCACCCCCTCAACCCTCTTCTTTCTACATCTATCTGTATAAATATCAGTACAAAAAACCCTTAACGGGTTAAAAGTTTGTGACGCCGCTACTTTATGGCTATAAGAATTAGAAATATGAGTCTTAAAAATAATGATATCAAATTTTAAGTGACGCTTTGCAATTAGTTATAATATACATAGATTTTTTTATTTGATCATTTACTTTCTACTTTTATTTATATTTATAATGCAAACGTAATATTTTTAGCTTCAAGATCAGACAGATATATAAAATACACTCACTGATGCTTTTTCATTCACATTTCAAATTCAAAATAACAGTTTTAAAAGGAATGATATAAAAATTCCAGTGGCGCCTCGGTGTTATTTTAAAAGATTTGTTTTTAGATTCCATTAAAATTACTTTTGTTTTGTCTAATAAAGTATATTTACATATTGAAACAGTGCTTTTAAATTTCAAATATACTGTCAAATAATTATACTTTCACTGAGTTTGCATTATAAATTAAAATTATTTATTTCAATAAATTGATTTATCTTTTGCATCACGCTATCCAAAACATAGTATCATTATCATAGTATCCAGCTGAGTGAAAATTTGCGCAAAGAGGTAGTGTAACGTAAAGAAAATATTTACACAGATTTTACTTGCAGTTTTGGATTCATATATATTGCACGCAGAAATGTAGCGATTTCAGGGTAGGATCAGACAGAAGGTGAAAGTCTATTTTGAAAATATCAGAACATAACCTCCCATATTTCCTGCGATATTAAGTGTCGGCTTTCAGCGGTTTCTTTGATCTTTAAATTGGTGTATACATAAGTGTCGCAGTTTCGTTCGTTTTTCCGTTTCCGCTGAGTGTCGTGGCGTTCGTTTGTTTTTGCGCTTGCGTCACTTGAGACTCTGCCGAGTCTCTTGATGTATTCCAAGTAACTGATAGTCTTGTATTAATTCCCTGTAATTCATAAGTACTTGTACGAAATTGCACGCAAATTGATTGCATAACATACTGGAATTATTTTGTGCAACCCTGTAAATTAAATCCCAATTCTATGCCCACACTTTCGCCCTGAAAAATATGCTTTTAGAATTCTAATAAAATTTTATTATATTTTATGGGGTGTAACCATGTTAAAATACAATACCAAAGTTGAAATACGTACTATAGATGATAATAAAATGAAATTCTTTCATGTAACTTGGAAAAGCAGCCACAGTAATTATATACACTAAGAAACAATGCATCTACACTAAGCGACAAAAAAAAAAAAAAAAAAAAAAAAAAAAAAAAAGCCGCACTGCAGAAAAAATGACTTATACCTTTTTTATTTGTAATAACTTTAAAATTAATGTTTGAAACAAATAAAACTGTCTTGTTTGCATAATACCAAAGTTATGAAATGATACCTATGTATATTTTCGATTTAATAATTCGCTTTATTGCACTTTACGAAGTACTTTTTAAAAATCTGCATAAAACTTTCTTTTTGAACAAAATGCAATAACCATACAATTTGTATTTTATTATGATTTATTATATGAAATAAACAAGTTATATTTTAATATATGAAAAAAAAATTATTTATTTGTTAGATCTAAGCAATTTTTTTAAAAAAAATATGTATTCTGCATTGGGTTAATTCCACCTTTACATGGAATTACTGCATTAATGCGCAATGGCATAATTTTATACAGTGTTTTAATATAAATCTCAGAAATTTCAATGTGCCAAATATCAGAAATAATTTTTTACTAGTTCTGGCAGAGTTATAGGCTGCAAATTTCGAATCTTCTCCCCTCTCCCCCGCCTTTTATAGACGAAATATTTTCGAGCGAATCGCGATTTTGACTATTTCCATGTCATGTAAAGAAGAAATTCTACTATATCCTCTGTGGTATTTAACTTAAAGTGAAAAAGGATAAGATTACTTACAAAATTATAGGTTCTCATGGGAATGTATAAGAAATTTTAACAATTTGAAGTGAATAAACTTACCACAGACGCCGTGTAGTAAGGTGCCTTATTATCTTCAAATGCTGTTTACGGAAATGTCCAAAATATCCCCAAAATAGTCGGTCAGGCACCACTTTTATGCAGATTGTGTTTTATTTCGAGTTAATTGATCCCTTGAGCATAAACATTTGCCCGACTGTTTGAAAAGTTATGCACTTCCGTACCATAATGTACGGAGAATGTGTCATTGCTTTAAAAGTGCGATTTTCATTATGTCGGTCATATTTTCGTTGTCAGATCTGCTTGTTTTCTTTAGCTCGAAATAAGTTAAACTTGACTCATCAGAGAGAACCAGTTCAGCCCAATAATTAACTAATCATTTTTTTAATTTTTTAGCCATCTGAGGTCTTTCTTTCCTACTTCTCTTCACTAAGAATGGAATTTTTTCAAATTTTCTGTCATTTAAACCTGCTTTGTTTAATAATTGCTGTACTGTAGTTAAAGAAATTATGCTGCTAAACACTTTTTCTGAATCTCTTTTATGTTCTAAATGTAATATAAATCAATTTTATAAGAAATGGCTTTTTAACTTACGGTCATCTCGCTTGGATGTGCAACATGGCCGCCTAAAACCAAATTTCCAGTTTAAGCGGCCACAAAATTTTACATCTTTCTAAAAACCCTTTTACAAATATTTCGTTAACATTTAATTATTTTGTCATCTCACGTATTAAAATATTTTTTGATTTTTCTTCAAAAATTAATACTTTTTGTGGCATCGTTAACTGCCTTATTCTTACCATTTTTGGAATAATCTCTAAAATTACAATTTTCCTGACAATTGCATTTTGTTTTTAACACTGGACTCAAAGCTAAAGTGTATGTGGAGGACAAAATAATAAAATCTGTTCGAAAATTTGCTTTTTAAACGATAAAACTGGCGGTTGTAGAAGTAGAAAAGGAAAATATCCAAGTGCGGCTTTTTTTTTGTCGCTTAGTGTATTTACTTCATTATAACTCATGAATATTTCAATGTAATTTGAATCATTTCCATTATTACAGTATGTCATCCGAATTAATTTGTGTGTTCCTCGACATAAATCATTTAGTCTTTAGGTATCTCTTTTATTAGAGTAAACATACTTTTATGTACCTTTACAGTGTATGTTAATTCCATTATGTTAAATGCAGCATAAACGTTTTTAAATGCGCTTAATATATATATATATATATATTTACTGTAGCCAATAATGTCATGAAATTCTTTTGTGTGTCTCTGTAAACAATCCGTAAATATTGTAATACGTGAGTAAAAACTATTCAACTTATTCTATGTTTTTCATGAATAGTTATTCGAAATTTGACACAATTTGGATGATTACGTGATATTGTCTGATCACTTATGTAAAGTCCTGTGTATTCATTAGGAAGCCTAAGAGAACATATTTTCTGCAGAAAACATCAGTTTAAGTACTTCAATAATACGCTAATTTCACTTTGTTGAATGTAGAGTACGGATGTTAAAATTCGTTTGGAAAAATTTATAATTAAAACTTTGGTGTTTTACTGTACGCAGTCCATAAACAATATAGAGATAAAAATTAATACAGCTATTTCTATACGAAGCTTGAATATGTATACCAATTTGCAAGTTTGTTGGAGAATTTTTGCGGCCGTTATATACAAATTCTGTCCATAGGCCATACTGATAAGAAAAACTTTGATGCGTACACGAATTACAAATGGAATACACGCCAAAAACTATACAGATAATGCCATGTGGATCGTAAACACATGTACAAAATTGCAAATCAATAGCCTGATTTTTGCGGTCGCTGCGACAGACAGACAGACAAGCAAATATACACACATACGGAACCCAAAATCTTTTTGAGTCTCCACATTGAAGCTTCCACTGACGTTTCGACAATAAACTAGTGAATCTGCAGATCAGGAGCCCCAATAATTTATTTGCGTCACACATTAGTGAATAGGTCATTTTTATTTATTTATTATTGGATAATATATATATATATATATATATATATATATATATATATATTGATTTGATTGACTTGCTACATAAACAGATATGTTCCTGAGGGGGTGCTGCCGCATCACCCCCCCCCCCACTATATCTCTCTTTCTATATCTATCTGTATATATATGTATTCTTAATATCTGAGAGTCTTGTATTATTTCCCTGTAATTCATAAGTGTTTGTACCAACTTTCATGCAAAAAGATTATATAGCATATCGGAGTTATTTTGTGTAACACTGTGAAACAAATAGCAATTCTATGACCACAATTTTCAACAGAAAAAACATGCTTTTAAAATTCTAATAAAATTTCATTACATTTAATGGCGTGTAATCATGTGAAAATACACTTTTAAGAAATACCGACTATAGACCGTAATAGTATGAAATCCTTTTATGTATCCCGGAAAAAGGGCCACGGGTATTACATACGCCAATAATAACAATACACCTAAGTAATTATAACCCATTAGATTTTCAAACTAATTTGACATTTGGATTATTACAGTACGTTATCTGAATTTTTTTGTGTGGTCCCATAAATAAATTATTTAGTCCATACGTACCTTTTTTTAGAATAAAACATCTTTTAAAGCACCTTTATAAAATATGTTAATTCCATTATGTTCAATGCAGCATAAACGCATGAAAATGCGCTTGAATAAAATTTATTCATAAGCTCTAATGTCACGAAATTCTTTTGTATGTCTCTGTAAATGAACCATAAACACCAGCAAAAACTATTCAGCTTGTTCCACGTTTTGCATGAATGCTTTTCGAAGTTTGACATAATTTGGATGATTACGTGACATTGTCGGAACACTTTTGTAAAGTCATGTATAAAATTAGTAAGCCTAAGGAGACCTATTTCCTGCAGAAAACATAAGCATCTGAGTATGTACGCTAATTTCATCGTTTTGATCGCAAAGTAATGATGTTGAAATGCGTTTAAACGAAATTCACCCTACATGCCGTAGTGATAAGAATTTTACGTGTCCCTGTGTACAATCCATAAATAATACTGACATAAAAAAATTATATGGATATTTCTATTCATAGCCTAAATATGTATGCTAATTTGCAAGACAATCGGAGGATTTTTGCGACCGTTATTGAGGTACGTACTAATTCTGTCCGTAGGCGGTAATGATAAAAAAAATTTTGGTGTGTCCCTGTACACGAGTTACAAGTGGAATACACACCCAAGAGTATATAGCTACTTTTGTGAGGCTCATAAACATTTGTCCCAAATTGCAAGTGAATAGCGGGGTTTTTTCGGCCGCTATCGCTGTACATACAAATTCTTCGCATAGGCCATAATAAGAAGAAAAACTTTGGAGTGTCCCTGTACACGAACTACAATTGGAATACACACCCAAAACAAAACAGCTAATTCTGTGGGGCTCATGAACATGTGTACCAAATTGCAAGTCAATAGCGCAATTTTTGCGGCCGTTATCGCGCGACAGACAAGTACACAGACAAGCATACAGACAAACACACAGACGGTACCAAAATCTTTTTGAGTCTCAACAGGGAGGCCTCCACTGCAGGGTTACCAAATTTGGCCTTTTTTTTATTTAACACTCACCAATAACATTGAGAAGTAACATTTGATATACATAATACACTACCATTCTTCGAAGTGATTAGTCAAACGTTACAAATAAAAATTATTGGTGACTATTGAATGAAAAAAAGGGCCAAATTTGGCAACCCTGCTCCACTGACGTTTCGGCATCGGCAATTACATTAAAAAGAATTTAAGCTAGCTTTACGAACAATTTTGTTTGACAAATAACTCTATGGGAAAGGAGCTACCATTCTTTTAACCTGCGTTTGAAAATATCTACATTTTTTATGAAATTAAAGACTGTTATTAAATTTAAAAAGTTATTTTTACAAATTATTCACAATTTTCAGCCGCATTACTCGTCGAAACCTATCAATATTGATCTAATTATTCAAAGGTAAACCTCATAAGAACTTCTAACTACGACATTTGAGTTGTCTGCCATTATTTAATTTAAAGTTACGCTGATAACAGGCATACACAAAGAGCAACCGTTAAAAACTTGATTTTATTATTCAGGGAACCTCAAAGTGCGTAATTATACAAAAACAAGCACTTCAAATTAAATATTTTATTTATTGTAATTAATTTTTATTCCTGTGTAGTTTTCCTGGACATGTTAAAATATAGTAAAGCCCTTCTACCACCTACATAAACAAAAAAAAAAAAAGTTCTCGTTTATTTCTGGGTAACTCCATATTTTTCCTATCAATTATATTCAGTCGGTAACAAAAGTGTCCGAACACTAGCAAAAATTCCTATATCAAAAAACTACGCTTAATACAGTGTTTCTAAATAAATCCTTGTCGAATCCTGTTTTTAGACTGACTAAGAACAGGATTCGACAAGGATTTATTTAACAAAACGGAATTAAGTGTACTTTTTTTACATAGGAATTTTTGCTAGTGTTCGGACACTTTTGTTACCGACTGTATGCATACTACTTTGTGTACTTAACTATACACAATTATTAAGAACACACGGCACAACCTGAAATGAACTTATAGCAATTTCCAAATATGTTTCAAGTATACCCTAGTTCTTTTGGGTGTTCATGAAAAGGAATGGTGAATGATTTCCATATCATATTCGTTACGAAACATGCTTTCATGGATTAAAAAAAAAAAAAAAAGTTTATTCAATTTTGTTTAGAGTAACCTGTATATGTTATACTGTACAATTGCTTAATCTCCACGAAAAGTTCAGTGCAGCGTCCGTATATGGTACAGATTTAGAATACCAAGTTTAGACTCTCTGCTACTACTTTTTCTTGAGAATGCTGATAACAGACATACACACACACATACAGACTTAACGCTAAAAACTTGTTTTTCGGATTCAGGTAACTTCAAAATGTGTAATTATTAAAAAACTTAATTTCGAAGATTTGACCCAAAACAATACATTTCCATCACATATAAAGATAAGAGAAAGTAAAAATCTCAAAATAGATCTACATTAAGTTTTATTGCAAAATAATAATAATAATAATATTAATAATGATAATAATGGTAAAAACATTAAATTTGAAATTCATTAACATGCATTACAAAGATTTTCATATTGTTTTAGAAAAATAGCTACGCATTTTAAGCACATAAAAACTAGTATGTTGTGGCCACCACATGACTTTCTTCTATAATTTTCTATACAAATTCACTCAGTAAAAATAATTTATTAAAATTATTATTTAAAAAAATAATCTTCCATGATAATGCAGAAGATTTCCATATTAAAGAAGTAGACACTAAATATCCAAAAAAAGTCAATTTTATTGTCAATATTATGTAATTTTTTTTTTTTTTTTTTTTTTAAGAAAAAAATCGATAACTTTATTTTAAATTATCGCAGATCTATGGTTCATCCATTCGTTTTAAAGGTATTGGCGAGCTCTTTTGAAAGATACCCATCATGCAAATTTACTCCCCTCGAGAGGGGACTTCCCCCCAGGGGGAAGGCGAGGCTCCTACACATACAAATAAATTTTCCCAGTTGACTATCTCTGTTATAAACAATTCTTGTAAATTTCATAATGATTATTAAAAAATAATTCTCTTTATGCAATTTTATACAAAATTTTGTCCTATACCACCATGTTAAAAATTTTTAAAAAGCGGGATGGCAACGCAACCTGTAAGGCATTTTTTACCAAAAGTAAATAGGCACTAATTTATGTCAAGGTGCAACTACATACCAATATGTAAGAAATTCTGTGCAGTAGTTCCTGAGATACAGTTGCCACAAAATTTTGTCACATACACAGACAAACATTTTCTAAAAATGGTCAAATCGTGTTTTACAGCTCTCAAAACGCGTAAATCCGCCAAAAACCCGAGGTCGAAAATTTTTTCGAATCCAATACTTTCTTCTATTGAATATAGAAGAAAGTTATAAGAATATAATAAGAATAAACGGTTATCAAATGAACTATGTCATCTATTTAACTGAAACATTTCTTAGGCTTTAGTCGAGTAACGTAATAATGGAGTTACTGTGCATTGTGAAATTGCTCTATATAACTGACATTATACAAATTAAGAATATCTCTATAAATTCTATTAAAGTGCACTTGCCATATTTCCATAGAAAAGTTCTCTCTCTCTCTCTCTCTTCCATCTACAAATATGGCAGAGAAAGTATTGTTGTAGGGTCAAACTTCCGAAATCGAGATGTTATATTTACATGTTTCGAGATCCTTTGTATCGGTCTGGAAACAAATATCATGTTAATTTAAATGTTATGAGAGGTAGAAGAAAAAGAATTTCAGTTCTTCTCAGAATAAAAGGTGAACAATAAAGCCGCTATCACACGAAGTTCCGTATAAACGGCATTAGCACATAGTAACTAATAAACAGGTTTTTCATGCGGTAAACCGGTGAAAAGCTACCGTTTGATGATTTTGCTTTGCCGCACGTATATTCCTCAATCACGCATTTTCGACTGTTAAAATCACATACGCTAGTTTTTGAATGAAGTCCTCCAATCAGAGAATCGCGATTCCAGAGTATCACCTATCCGCATTCCTTTCAAACCTCCGAAAGGGGAATTTTCGCCAAATGTTGCGCTCGTTCTTTACATTTGTGGATTTCGTTTATGCTGAAAAATAACCCTTGACTGAGCACAAGAAAGTTGTTCGGTAGGTTTGAGATTCAATAGATTATACTTCAGAATATATGTTCTTTCGTGTGATAGCAGCTTAAGGGGTTTTACTCACATTTTAATTTTGACTCAATCAATGCTCAATGGTAATACAGAGTTCGCTGGTTGTAAACGAATATTAGTAAAAACCCCTATCATTCCCCGCCCCCCCTTTTTCTTTCTTAGGAGAAGAACTGAAATTCTGTTTATTCTATAACTCATACCTTTTGTGCATTTATACGATATTTGTTCGAGGTTTTCATATAAGTGGCTCAAAACTTTCGCTATTAAATTATGCAAATGAATTATTTTGAAACTTCGCAAGCGTAATTAAAAATTAAGTAAAAATATTTTGTAAAATATTTAACATTTTTGTATTTTGATTACAGTTTGCTGTATATAATGTAGTATGCTAAATTTACTAAAAATGGCTTTGCACTGTGTCTAATACCCTGCGTATCATAATTAAAACAGTAGCAATATTTTTTCCAGAAACAATTATATCTCCATGAATATATGTGATAGTTTTATAAAAATTTATACAGATAATTTGAATAACAATGATAATCACATGCTACAGCCAACACTCATTTCAAGCTTTACTTTTTTACAGGGTAATAAAAAACATTTTGATTTATTATTATTATTATTATTATTATTATTATTATTATTATTATCCCCTTTTCCTCTTCTACACAAAAATTTCGCTTTAATATATGAGGCATAACAATTTCTTCATAGTCCCAAAGTTTCAAGATAATTCCTAAACAATTTTTCCAGGTATTTGACAAAGCGTGTAAACTACAAAGTGTCCAAATACTTATTGGCAGATAATGCATATACAGATAAAGACTGTGATATTTATAGCCTTCGCTATACACGTGGGGAATTTCAGCATATAAGCGCTCTTTGTCCAACGATATGCATCAAAATTTGGTGGACACTATATTGTTGCCTACTTGGGGTTTGTGAGTTGTCCGAAAATGAAAAGCGAAACTTACAAAAATTCAATAATTTATTCACAGAAAGTTCCAGAAAAACACAGGTCTATAAACCAAGAATCAGCTTCAATTCAACCAGTAAACACAGCTTAAACAACAGCTGTCAATAGCGAATCCACAGTACAAACTGTATAGCAATAACACATAAAGCAAGTCTCTTTCAAAGAGGCTCAAAGCAATGCAAGCATTGGCGAAATTGACCGACTCTGATCTCAGACTGAACTGAACTGACTTTCCTTGGCAAGAAAGCGCTCCTTATATACTGTTCCATTGAACCCAGACTTTTCGAGAAAACTCTAGAAACTGGTCAACCAATCAACTTACAGCTTCCATATTTGGTATATCCCTAATAAGGATTTTCTCGCGAAGGTCGCCAGAAAAAATCGCCAAGGAGGGGAAAAGTCGCCAAATTTGGCGCCAAATCCATTACTTGCCTTATTGGAGCTTTTTAATGCGTTTTTAAGGGAAAATAAGGCTATTTTAACGCTAAAACGACTAGAAATGCACAAAATTAGCATTTTATCAACTAACTAAGCCTCTTTGAAAGAATTTATACAAAAATAAACACAATTAGTTTCAATTTTGTAACAATATATGTCAAGCTACAACAAATTTAAAGTTTTATGAAATTCTGTGCACTAGTTTTTGACCTATCGCTGCCACTTTTTTTTCCTTACAAACCGTATTCAGGACATCTCAAAATGTGAATACACCGAAAACAAGAGGTTAAAAACTTTCATGAATTCAGTACTTTCTTCATGTATATAAAAGGAACTAAATAAGAGGTTTCTACCAATTATAAAAGCTTCGTAAATTTTTACGAATCCAATATATTTTCTTATATACAGAAAAAAAAGTGTACTATAAAATAATAAATTAATAAATAAAACACTTTAAAACACGTATAAAAGTTTTAAAAACATATATTTAATTAAAAACTACATATTTCTAAGCTTTTCGCCCTGAAAAGCAGGGCATCATCAGGAAATCTACATGATTTTGTACAGTGTGCAGCTAGCTGTATTACAAATATATATATCATAAATCGGGTTAAAGCTACAGTTACATCGCTACTTTAATACAAAAAAATGTTTTGTATCCACAGTTTGTCTTCAAGGTTTGATTCCTTTCTACTACAAGTTTCTTCTAACAGTTGTTAATGCCAGTCCAGTGTTTCAGCTTCCATCCATTAACTCCTCCAACAGAATGACTCTACCACTGCTCGACAAGTTTTCTTCACCTTGATGTTACCACCGCGCCAGCCTTTCCAATAGTCATCAAAAACTGACTTTTTCCAACGCAAGTTGCAGTATTCAAGTGTTGCCTCAGTGTCAATGTAGAATGGCTCCAACCAATGAACTAAAAATTTTTTGTATTAAAGTAGCGATGTAACTGCAGCTTTAACCTGATTTATGGCACATATTTGTAACACAGCTGCACACTGTACAAAACCATGTAGATTTCCTGATGATGACCTGCTTTTCAGGGCGAAAAGCTTAGAAATATGTAGCTTTTAATTAAATATATGTTTTTAAAACTTTTATACGTGTTTTAAAGTGTTTTATTTATTAATTTAAAACGTTACACATGGCTTTTAAAAGTGTCTCTAAATGGGATATATTTTTTCTATAAAATAATAAGTTTAATTTGTGGTATTATTTTTCTGTTTTCTTCTTGAAAGGGGGAGAAAAAAGTGATCAAATGTGAGTAATTTCTTACAATATAAATGAGGTCAAATGACATTATAAAGAAATTTTGTTAATATTGAAGTCTATTTATGATTAGAGGAAACAAATATTTTTAATGTTATAAGCAAGTTGACTTTATGACGGAGAAGACTGTAACAATATGACGTTTGGAATATAAAGGAAAAAATATGAAGTCGTCAGGAAATGGGACCTGGAATGTTTGTAAAATTATTTCTAAACAACGAAACCGCATCAGTATTTTGAAAGATTTCGTGCGCTGGTTTTCGCACCCAATGATGTAAAGGCGCAGCTGACATTTTCAATACGGTACACAAACTCTGTTTATATCCTTTCTTTTAGAATTACAATAATTGGTTATAAAGCATAAAGAAAAAATACTTGGTCGGGTAGGGCTACGTTATTAAAATACATATAAATAGATTACTTAATACCATTGTTCCAGGTGTAATAGAAAATCTATTTTAAAATACTTTTACTATTAAAAGATTTTTTCCCTATGAGTAGTAATAATAATAATAATAATAATAATAATAATAATAATAATAATAATAATAATAAAAGCTATAAAAAGTTATTTTGTGAAATATTCTAATTTAAAAAAGAAAATTAAAAGAAAAGAAAATATCTATTAAAAATATAATTTTTAATAATAAAGTTAATTGAAATTGCTTAATAGTATTCTTTGATAATATTCTTCTTCTTATTATTATTATTATTAAAAGCCTATTTCGGAGGTCGAAATATCCTGCTCTCCAAGCTGGTAGACTGGTAGTGTTGCCAGATTGCGCGACCCTTTTATTGAACAGTCACCAATAATTTTGAGAAGTGATATTTAAAGTACGTAATCGTCTATTATGTGTATTAAACATCACTACTCAAAATTACTGGTGACTAATAAATAAAAAAGTCCCTCATTCTGGCAACACTGAACTAGAAGTGTCGGTTTCGACATCCGGTCGCGTCTGTCAGCATAGCCGTTTGGAGTTTTCCGTGTTTTATTTCCGAAAATCATCAAATATAGGCTAAAGTCTCTTGAAAAGAGAACCCCCACAAATAACATTTTACAGAGGCGTAGGACCTGGGCAAATTAGAATAATTTTATTTTAAAAACTTAATAGAAAAGCCAGTGTTGGGCATAATTGATTAAAAGTAATTGAATTGCAATTGAATTACAATTAAATTACAATTACAATTATTTTACTGTCAATAAATTAACAAATAATTGATTACAAATAAATTGAATTACTTATTCAATTTATTTGTAATAATTCAATTTATTTGTAATCAATTACTTGTTAATCTATTCACAAATATATATATATATATATATATATAATTATAATTTAATTATAATTCAATTGCAATTCAATTACTTTTTAATCAATTATGCCCAACACGGAGAAAAACTAATTTAAATGCTAAATATTTAAAGTTTAATAATTAAATTAGTTGATATTGCTCAAATAATATTGTTTGGACTTTCAACTGAAAAGTCTCTTTCAAAATAATTTTAAAGGTTTTCTTTTCTTTTTTTTTTTCCATGAATGATTATAAAAAATCTAGTTGAAAATTCTTTAATAATATATTTTATTAAATAATAACAGTTTTATTATTTGAAATAAAAAATTTTATTTGTTGAATTAGTTGAGATTGCTTAATATTACTGTTTGAGTTTTTAATTGAAAAATCTATTTTAAAATAATTTTAAATGTAAAAAGATATTTTTTTATCAATGAAAAAAGAAATAATTAAAATTATTTGATTTAAATATTATTGCTGATAAAACTAAATGTATATTAAAATAAATGCAATTTTAATAATTTAATTATCAGAGCTTATCCATTGCACCTGTTTAGGTTATTAATCGAAAAATATATTTCAAATGAATTTTTTTTTTTAAACCAATTATTATAGAAAAAGAAAAACTAATTAAAAGCTATTTAATATAAATATCTAATAAAAAAATAATAATAATGTGCATTACTAATAATTAAGTTGATTTTTTTTTTTTTTTTTTTTTTTTTTATACTATTCTTTGGTTTTTTAGCTAAAATTATCTCGAAATACTTTTTAATATATATATATATATTTTCCCCCTCTTTATAAATGATTATAGATAAAAAAGCTACCTAAAAAAGTTATTATCATTATACATATTTTTTTCTAACTTTAGTTTAAAAAGGTAATTTAACTATTTAAAATATATATTTAAAAAAAAATTATATTTGTAGAGATCCCTTAATACCTTAAGAAATGAATAAAAATACTTAAGCGTTTCTTTTCATAAATTTTAAGTGTATGCATGATTTTCTGTAACTGACATATAAAATAATTATAATTATTATTGTTGTTGTTATCGTTGTTGTAAAAACTAGTTTTAAAAATGTTTCCTGACGTTTATTTAGAAAAACAGTTAAAGTTAAAAAATAAATAAATAAATAAATAAAATAAAAAATAAAAAATAAGCGTCATATCACAAGATATAGCACAAGATAAAATCAATTTAATAACAAAAGTAATTTCTGAAATGCTCTTAAATTTTAATAATCATAACTTTCAATTAATATATTAAATGAGATAACAGCATTAAAATCATCTTACAGGTCTTTACGATCACCTAACTGAATACTTTATATATATACCGGGTGCGCCAAAAATTCGTTAAAACATTAAAAATTCATTAAAAAAAAAAAAAAAAAAAAAAAATGATGATGATGATAAAAAGGCGCGGTTTGCACGAATGGCATCAGAAAGACGACGGATTTTTTTTTAAGAACAACAACAAAAAAATAAATAAATAAATAAATAAATAGTTAAAAAAATGACTGATAGATGGCGCTGTGGTTCATATACGAAACTGATTTATGAATATCAGGTTGTCAATAAAACTCCTGAGTGCACATGGACTCTTCATTCGATGCCGGCGTTATGCTATCGTTGCAGGATCAAGTGTTGATTATCAAGCTCTTTTATAAGAATGACGAATAAATAACAGACGCACTGAGGAAATTTCGCACTGAAGGACTGAACAAGAAAAAAAGGACCCATTTCACTATCAAGGATACTGAAACTTGTCAAGCGCTTCGAAGAAATGGGTGAATATCGTCCACGAAGTGTTAGGCCTGCCGTACACTGACGAGACGTAAGACAAAGTTTGAAGCAACATGCGACACGCGCATGTTCTAAATACAACTTCATCTACTGAAAACTGTTTAGAACATGCGTGTATCGCATGTCGCATCAAACTTTGTCTCATATCTCTTCAGTGTGTAGTGGGACTTAGACCTTCCTTGAGAGAAGGGCGTGTTAATTCGTCATTCTTATAAAAGTGCTTGATAATCAACGCTTGATCCTGCAACGATAGCATAACTCCGGCATCGAATGAAGAGTCCATGTACATTCAGGTGTTTTATTGACAACCTGATATGCATAAATAAGCTTCGTGTATGCACCACAGTGCCACCTATCGGTCATTTTTTGAACTTTTTTTTTTCTTTAAAAAAAAAAAAAAAAAAAAAAAAATTCGCTCTCTTTCTGATGCCATTCGTGCAATCCGCACCTTTTTCTCATCATTTGTTCTTTTTTAATGAATTTTTAAAATTTTAACGAACTTTTGGCGCACCCTGTATATATATATAATTCTTCTTATTCAATCGGAGAGAAGCACTACTGATAAACCGCGGAAGAGAGATTCCTGGCGGCATATGTGCATGCAGGAAAATAGCTGTTCCATTTATAAAATAGGAATGTCCGTTGTATCAATGATTCTACGCATAGTAGACGAAACAAAAATAATAGAAAAATTTCCTCTCTCCCTTCCTTCGGTGTGTCTCGTAGCACGAGTGAAATCGTCCTGGCACTTTGCCAACAGGGAATCAATCCAATGAAGTCGGAGAATACTAACATTTTTTAATAAAGAAGCATCAGAAAACTGGCGTTGTAAAAATATTACTTACAAACTTTGAATAAACACCATAAAATGCAATAAACTCACAACAATTGTTTCGGGTCGAAAAAACACACGACCCTTCATCAGGCGAATAAAGTAAGCACGAGTGCTGCAGTCAAAGCGGCAACGCACAAAAAGCGGTGGTCAAAGCGGCAACGCACGCATTTCTATTTTGTGCGTTGCCGCTTTGACTGCAGCACTCGTGCTTACTTTATTCGCCTGATGAAGGGTCGTGTGTTTTTTCGACCCGAAACAATTGTTGCGAGTTTATTGCATTTTATGGTGTTTATTCAAAGTTTGTAAGTAATATAATACTAACAGTTATTGAAGTTTCAACACAAAAATATGGTATTCAGTTAAGTGCCCAATGAAAGCCCTGGTGTTATATAGTTAGAATGAAAAATTATCTTACTTATAGCCCAATAATACACGGTGAAGTTTCTAGATTTACGGTAAAATTTTCACTAACTGCATATAATTCTCAAAAATTATTCACTTATTTTTATTCCTTATTGCAATTGTCTCTTATTATCCTTTTCACAATGCAGGGATGATATCACTATCAACGTAAAAAAATTTCCTACTTCTTAAATCAATGACATCATGCGTAGAGAAATTTCTTAAACAATTACCGGTATGAGTTCTAAACCAGTGTTCCATCTCTGCACAGTGCAATTCACAATATATATTTATGGGAAAGAGTGCAGTTATTAAATACTACTACTTTTTTTTTTTTTTTTTTTTTTGAGTGAAATATGCCAAATGGCTTGTATTATTATATTATGTTTTATATTAATACATTGTGATTATATACACTAAGCGACAAAAAAAAAGCCGCACTTGGATATTTTCCTTTTCGCTTTCTACAACCGCCAAATTTATCGTTTAAAAAGCAAATTTTCGAACAGATTTTATTATGTTGTCCACCACATACACATTAGTACTCAGTCCAGTGTTAAAAACAAAATACAATAGTCAGGAAAATTGTAATTTTAGAAATTATTTAAAAAATGATAAGAATAAGGCAGTTAACGATGCCACAAAAAGTATTAATTTTTGAATGAAAATCAAAAAATATTTTAACACGTGAGATGATAAAATAATTAAATGCTAACGAAATATTGGTAAAACGGTTTTTAGTAAGTTATAACGTTTTTTGGTCGTTTAAACTGGAAATTTGGTTTATGGCGGCCATGTTGCTCATCCAAGCGAGATGGCCGTAAGTTAAAAAGCCATTTTTTTTTATAAAATCGGTTTGTATTGCATTTAGAACATAAAAGAGATTCAGAAAATTGTTTAGCAGCATAATTTCTTTAACTACAGTACAGCAATATTAAACAAAGCAGGTTTAAATGACAGAAAATTTGAAAAAATTCCATTCTTAGTGAAGAAAATTAGGAAACCATGACCTCAGATGGCTAAAAAAAATAAAAAATGATTAGTTAATTATTGGGCTGAACTGTTTCTCTTTGATGAGTCAAGTTTAACTTATTTCGAGCTAAAGAAAACAAGCGGAACTGACAACGAAAATATAACCGACATAATGAAAATCACACTTTTAAAACAGTGACACAATCTCCGTACATTATGGTACGGAGGTGCATAACTTTTCAAACAGTCGGACAAATTATTATGCTCAAGGGATCAATTAACTCGAAATAAAACACAATCTTCATAAAAGTGTTGCCTGTCCGATTATTTTGGAGGTATCTTGGACATTTCCGTAAAAAGAATTTTACGCTGAAAATGCACCTTACTACGCGGCGTCTGTGGTCAGTTTATAACTTCAAATTGTCAAAATTTCCTATCTATTCCAATGAGAACCTATAATTCTGTGAGTAATCATATCTTTTTTTTACTTTAAGTTAAATCCCACAAAAGATATAGTAAAATTTCTTCTTTACCAGACATGAGAATAGTCCTAATCGCGATCCTCTCGAAAATGTTTCGTCAATAAAAAAGCGGGGGAGAGGGGAAAGGATTCGAAATTTGCAGCCTATAACTCTGCCTGAACTAGAAAAAAATATTTGTGATATTTTGCACGTTTAAATTTCTGAGATTTATATTAAAACACTGTATAATACTATGCCATTGCGCATTAAATCAGTAATTCCATACAAAGGTGGAATTAACCCAATGCAGAATACATTTTTTTAATAAAAAATTGCTTAAATCTAACAAAAAAATAGTTTTATTTCATATATTAAAATATAACTTGTTTATTTCATTTAATAAATCATAACAGAATACAAAGTGTATGGTTATTGCATTATGTTCAAAAAGAAAGTTTTATGCACATTTTTAAAAATTACTTCATAGTGTACAATAATGCAAATTATTAAATCGAAAATGTACATAGGTATCATTTCATCCCTTTGGTATTACTGAAATAAGAGAGTTTCATTTGTTTCAAACATTAATTTAAAAGTTATTACGAATAAAATAGGTATAAGTCATTTTTTCTGCAGTGCGGCTTTTTTTTTGTCGCTTAGTGTATTTATTTATTATTATATTGCATTTTTATTTTATACACATAATAAAATGTATAACCTCTGATAATATCCATCAGGCCCCAAATAATCCAGTATATATATTGATTTATTTGTTTTTATTTAGTTCACTATAACAGAAATGTATAACATATTCCGTAATATAATCTGCTGAATTTTTTGAAAAATATACCTCAAAGAATAAAGGTTTAAAGAATCGGTATCCAAATAAACATTATAAAAAGTGTGAACAGAACAAGTAAGGATGTTTGTACCAACGGTAGGAAACAGGAAATTTTGCTTAAACGTTTCACAATCGCTTTACTCGAGAACACAAAAAGCACAGTTTACTATCGCAATTCCACGTACACGCCGTAACAGCAGCGTATGTTGTGGATCAACCAGTAAAGAGTTTGATCTTCATAGAGGAGAAATACTGATAGAGTACGCGTGCAGGGAAAAGTATGGGTGAACATTGAATGATTTTCACCCTAGTCACGTGACGGAAAAGTTACCACATATGGCTAAAACTGGCCGCTAAAAATCTTTTTTTTTTTTTTTCTCTATTATTTTACCTGCTGCAAATATTATTTTTCTAAGTACAATTGAACAGTTCGAAATATTAGCTATAAATAATTTTTAAATGTTCATTAGAGCCGTCATTAAACATGAAAATAACAATCTGATTTTTATAACAAATGTAAATGTGAACAATTATCTGGAAATTTAAATACAGTTAGTACTGCATCCTTTTGTAACCAAGTGCTTTCCAATTCTATTTTTATTAAAATTATCTGACAAGAAATGTTTTGAACATAAACGGGAATGGTCAGTGGCTTTAAAATCTTTTCTTTTAAAATCTTATCTTCTTATAATTTCCATCTATTTTTATCTTTAGGAAAGCTAAATGAAAATAATATAGACTTGAGTACATTTATGAAGGTTTAAAAACAAAATATGTATATTTTTTTAAATATTGTAGTTTAAGCAGGGCCCGACTTAGACTTCCTGGAGCCCCGGGGCAAGCCTATTCTGGGGGGAGGGGGGGGGGCCTTGCAGTGCCATAAGAGGTCTTTAGGTTGCAGAATTTCTGCATTCGCCTGTAGGGGGCCCAGGGCATTTGTCCCGTATGCCCTGCTGTAAGTCAGGGCCTGAGTTTAAGGGGCATTAACTTTGAATTGTTAAAAATATTCTTCATTTTGCTTAAATCCTAAGAAATGTATTGTTGCATTTCGAATAATATACTTTTTTTTGGATAAATAATTTTTTATTTTATTACTATTAGGACAAAAGGTAGAGGAATATTTATTTCAAACATCAACGTAATCGTTTTGCGGTAGACAGCCACAAGAAAAATAACAGTAAATAAATATATATCAGAGAAAAAAATATTTAAAAGGCCGAATATAAATACACCATGAGAAATAATTATAATGAAATAAATAAACGCATGAACAAGATAATAAATATTTTCCCGATGCATTTATCATAAATAAGTGTTTTTCTTAATTTTCATATACAAGCCTTTCTGCACAAGGAAAAAAAGCTGCATCATATCAGCGCCACCTGTCGACCAATACGGTATTTAAATTAAATCGACATATAATTTCTCTAATGGTCCTCTTGCATATAAAGTTTCGTGTAATTTTACGGAACAGAAGCTGAGACACATCATTCCCATAAATTAGAGAAATACTTATTGGGAGATTTTTACAAGAAGTTGATAGGTACTAAATTCAAGATAAAAAAAAAGGGGGGGGGGAATTAGTGCTTTAGTTCTTGATGTAGAGAAGCCACAAGTTTTTGGTCTCTCTCTCCCACACACAAAAGAGACAGGAGGCAGGTGGATTTTTCTAAAAATGGTCGAAACGTGTATAAGTCACCTCAAAAGTGTAAATTCATCGAAAACTGAAAGCCGAATTTTTTTATAAATCTAATAATTTCTAATCCTTTGAATACAGAAGAAAAAATTAGTCATAAGTAAATACACCAAGTTCTACAAAGTATAGAAAAAGTAAAGTAAAGAAATTAAAAATTATAATATTTATAGATTATAATAATGAAATATTTTTTAAATAAAAATTCTTATATGATTCAATTTGTTAATTTTGTATAGGATTAAATTTTGCCTTGTAAGAAATAAAGAGACTAATTTTATTCTGTCAATCTAACATCATAAATGCAGAACAGATGTTCAATACGAAAAATCTCTAAACTCATTTTTAAAGTACATATAGTAAAAAAGAAAAAGAGTTATTCTAATTTGTAAAAAAAAAAAAAAAAATAATAATAAAGTATATTTCTTTATGCTTCTTGCAAAAAATACAATCATTTATTTCCGTAATACCACAAAATAACGTAAAACCAAAAAATATTATCATGCATCATAGTTATTAGATATTTCTGTATTTCGCCAAATCGCGCCAAATCTGGATTCAAAGATGTGAGTAAAACTTCTTTCATTATTTCTCAATTTTTAAGAAAATAATAATTCAAAAGCATGAAAAACGAAAAAAATCAAACATATAACTACTCATAAACGTTAATCTAATAGATTATTTTTCCATAAATTAAAAAAAAAAAAAAAAAAAAAAAAAAAAAACTGTAAGGTAAACCTAGGAGAGTTGCGTACAATTCAACAAAATCAAATAAAAAATCAAAATATTATTATTATTTTTTTTTTTTTCTAAACTACTGCTGCATAACTTTGAACTGATCCTTCTTCTATGCATTTCCATTACTATTTTGTTGTTCTGTTGTAATTTAAAACAACTGTAGTAATAAAACCAAGAGAGCTATTTTGCGAAATCTCTCCTAACAGGGTAGGAGTGATTGCGCACATGGGTAGGAGAGACTGCGCTTACAGAGATGGAACACGGGCGCAGAATTCATACCGGAATGTGTTTAAGAAATTTCTCGACCTATAATATCGTCGATTTAAGAGGTAGAAAATTTTCTTACATTGATAGTGGTATGAATACTGCGCCCGTGTTCCATCCCTGCGCTTAATTAAAACTACAATTGCATTATCAATAATAATAATTCACTTAAATTACATTGTTGTATGGTATTTGTAAACAAATATTTTCGCATTGGGAATGGATATTTCAATAAAATAATTTTAAAAATCAGAAAAATAAAAGAAATTTAAAAAGAAGTACAAAAATTTATTAATATATATACATATATATATATATATATATATATATATATATATATTAAAGAAACAGAAAAAAAAAAAAAAAAAAAAAAGCTAAGATGGTTTCTTGTTTGCTGACCACATCTCTCGCTGTCCACAATCATTGCATTTATTATTGTACTTGTGAGGTTATGGTGCAACCACATACCACAGGTTAACCTGTTCGAGACGGTGTATGCGTCTCAAACAGGCATTTTCGAGCAAAAACAAAATTAGCAATTCGTGCGAGCAATATGTGGCTCGTCCCGCCCATTTCTAAGCTCAGAATCCGCCCACAATTTAATATTTATATATATTTTTTTTTTCTCAAAATCTTCCTATAAAATATACATTACGTTTTACAATACTTTACTCTTTAAAATCCTTTACGTTCATTTTATTTATTTTATATTGTTGAAATTTAGACGTATACATTCCTTAAAACAAGAGTTGTACTCTCCGCCCTTTTTTCAGGGCACTCTCACAGATAAGAAATTTTCACCTTTTCAGCCACCACTAATTTCATGTAGAATTATTCTGAATATATTTATAGTAATGTGCCACGATTATATAGGGTAGAGATTATAGTATAAATATAGTAGTAGTAATGTATTTGAAAATTTATTATTTTTGAGTGTGTCCTGAAAAAAGGGCGGAGAGTACGACACCTGCCTTAAAAAGAAGATTGAGTAAACTGATTTTTTTTGCTTGCATTTAGTTTTATCTCTTCTATTTAAGCAGCCGACAGCTGTTCTGAAAACTGAAAATTTGAGTATCATACTTGAAAATATTACAAAACTAAATAGATATACAATAACATTTAAATCCTTTGCGATAAATTTACTATATGCTAACAGCATTCTAGAGGTAGATCCCATCAGAGGTGTTCCTTTTGTCAATTATGCCACTCCTGAATAAAGTTCAATTTCTGATTCTGTGGCGCAGTGTTTTATTAAATAATTACTCACCTATAGGGGAAATCATGGTGTCTAGGTTACTAGGTTATGAGAAATTGTTTAATTAAAAAATATTTTGTACTACTACCATTGTACTGAAATTCTTAAAAAGAGTTATGAAAATTCAAACATTCATTTTTGAGAACGAGACAAAATAACTACGTTTTATCTAATACTCTTAAAGCAATCAACATGCAAATTCAAGTCGGCACTTCACAATTGATGTTGTACAACCACCTAAAACTTCAACTCGCCCACTCTACTCTTTCCTTCCAATACCCTATGTGCACAATCTCTCCTACCGCGCGATCTCTCCTAGCTTTACCTGATATAAAACACATGATTATGTGAATGATTTGGATTTCAACCATTAAAAAGTCTATTTGTTTTAATATTATGATTTTATATGAATACAATTTAGAGGTATATATATATATGACTGTGAAAGGTTATAGGTTCTCCATTGACAAATTTTTCTTTAGAACCAAATATAACGAAGTATTTCACCATTTCTTCAGTAGCATAGCAGCCATACAAATACAAACTCCCCTGTAAAAAAACTCCCCTGTCCGAATACGGTGTCCCAGTCACGTGGTTTCGATGTTGACAGAAGATTTCCCTCGGGATGCTCTCTCTAGCTCTAGGGTTATTTCTCCTCATATTAAGCGATTTTCCGAGATAAAACATGGAAACCTACAAACGGCTAGGTCAACGAATGTGACTTATGATCGTAACCGACACTTCTAGTCTACCAGCTTGGAGAGCAGAATCGCTCGACCACTGAAACAGGCTTTAAATCAAAAGTTAAACAATAGTATTAGCAATTTCAATTAATTTAATTACTAAAAATAATATTTTTAATAAATACTTTTTATTAGATTATTTCATTAAACCTTTTTTTTTAATAGCTTTTATTATTATTATTATTATTATTATTATTATTTATAGGTAAAAAAACCTTTTATTATTAAATGTACTTAAAAATAGTTTTTACTCTTAAATCCTAAACAACTGTATTAAGCAATCTCAGCTAATTTAATAAATATATTGATTAAATGAGTTTTCTAGATATTCTAATAATTTTTTTTAATTTATTTTTTAATTATTATTTTTGTCTTCAATTATTAAATGAAAAATATTTTTCAATTAAATTAAAACTATTTAAACATAGGTTTTTCAATTAGAAGCTCAAATGTTTTTCTAAACAATATAATTTAATTAAAAAAAAAATATTTTTCACAAATAAAGTAACTTTTAACTAAATTTTCTTTTATTAAATAATTCTTTAATTAATTTTTTTCATAATCTTCCATCGAGAAAATATATTTTTTTAATGAATGTATTTTGATACAATTTTTTTAATTAAAAGCATACGTATTTCATTCGTCCATACGTACAAAGAAGATTAACTATGTTTAAATTTTATCAGAAATTTAAAAAATCTTCAACAATTTGGAGATATGGAAGTACACAGCTAAGCTGGTAATGTTAAGCATTGGTACTTTATCCAGTTTTGCCTGCATACAGTCGTCAGCGAAGTTATTTGACCACTAGCAACAATTCTTATATAAAAAAAAGTACACCTAATACCGTTTTGCTAAATAAATCCTTGTCAAATCATGTTCTTAATCTATTAAATATACTTCTTATAAATAGGAATTTTCGCTAGCGCTGGAATAATTTTGCTGCCAACTGTACCTAAAACTCATTAAAAATGACGTATCACTTATACAATGATAATTTACTGGAGTTGCACCAACACAAGCGGCTATATCTAGCACGATAGCATCTGAACTATTTTGTCTTGACTGGCTCTCGAGACGTGACGTGAATTTCGTCACTCGTAGCTTACTGCGCTACACCGCGCGGCTTCGAAGGAGCCACTTCAGAGCAATTAATCGATTAATTTTGAATAATTTACTTACTTGTTTACTAATAAATTTCGTGTAACAATTATACTAATGAAACAGAGTATTATCTTAAGTGTTTACATACAAAATTTTGATCATAAAATATTTTGCTAAAAAATAATAATAATTTTTATGAAATTTAGGTAGAATATAATCAAATATTTTTTCAGAGTAAAATAATGCTTTTAAAAATTAAACATTTGAATATTTTTCTTTTTTAAAAATAATGCATTTTAACTGTTAAGTGGTTAAGAATTGTACTTATAGTGCATACTATGTACAAATATGAATTCAGCATTAATTGAGATTAGTAAAATATGAAAAAAAAAAAATGCTTTAGTCAAAAAAGAAAATATTTTGTTTTCTTTGTAATAATAAATCAGTATCAATTGAAATGTAACCTTCAATCCACAGTTAAAAGGTCATTATTTTGTATTTTCTACATAGTATTAATTATTGCATATTATGGCCTAAACGAGTATAATATTAGGTTGAGTCAAAAGTTTTGTCCTTTTTTTATTTGCGTATCAATAAGTATGTTACATAAAGTTATAATGTGAATGTCATATATATTTTGAAAGCTCATTTTCTACTGATCGAAATGATGTATTTAACTGTTATGTTATTTTAATTTTCACAGACTTATTACTCTTTAAAAAAGATCAAGTATGTCAAAAAATCGTGAACAAATCCGCAGCCTAATTTTGCACGAGTTCAAACAAGGCCACAATGCAACTGAAGCAAGTCGTAACATATGTGCAACATTTGGTATGAAGTCTGTAAACGAAAGAACATGCATACGTTGATATGAAAAGTTCTGTTCCAGGGATATGCACCACGGCGATAAGAAACACTCTGGGCAACCATCGACAACCGATGAAAGAGCTTTACTTTGTGCGATTGAAGCCGATCCGATTCAAACCACCCGGAAATTAGGGCAAGGTTTTGGAACTTCTCAGTCAACTGTCAATCGACACCTTCACAAAATTGGCATAAAGATTAGGCGTCGTGAAATGGTACTGCATGAGCTCAACAAAATGCAAAAGAATCGTTGAAAATCAGTCTGTGAATTGCTGCTGCGAGAGTTTAGCCGAGATGCATGGCGTGGAATTCTTACCTGTGAAGAGAAGTGGGTACTATAGGACAACAAAAAAACCGGATGTCAATGGCTAAACCCATATCAGCTTGGAGTTAAGACGGCTACACCTGGGGTGCATTTAAAAAACGCACTTTTGTGCGTTTTTCGGATGTCGACAGGAGTTGTGCATTGGGATCTTCTTCCTCAAAGACAAACAATGAACTCAGATGCCTATTGCACTCAAGGGAACCCCGTTCAACAGGAACTCGTGAAAAAAGGCTTTAATCCAGCTCGAGTTTTCTTCCAACATGACAATGCAAGACCACACGTTTCAAACCAGGCGCGTGAGAAGCTGAATGAGTTTTGCTGGGAACTTCTCGCATACCAGCCATATAACCCTGACATTGTCCCTACACATTACCATTTGTTCAGGTCGCTAGAGCACTTTATGCGTGGACAGCGCTTCAGCAACGAATACGAATTCGGACAAGGCATTGTCGACTTCTTCGCTCAAAAACCAGCGGCTTTTTACAACCGTGGAATTTTAATGTTGCATCCACGTTGGAAAATGGTTGTTGAAAGTAATGGTGAATATGTTAATTGAAATATGTTAAAATTGTTATAATTTTTTAACTTTTAATAAATGTTTAGAAACCGGACAAAACTTTTGACACAACCTAATACTTATAAATTATTACCCTTTATTGCATAGTCGGGGGAAGATAAAACGCAACACCCGCAAAAATTTCGTTATTAATTGATGCAGAAAAATCTAATAGACATAATTCAACAGAAAATTAAATGCACTTTCTGAAAATGTCGTCGAATATTGAATTAGGAGTCATTGAGCGCAAAGTTTTTTTTTTTTTTTTTTTTAATAGCAACACAAAATTTTTACTTCATATTCGAAATTCTGAGAGTCTGGCAGTGCGGAAAAGTATACTGTTTGTATACTTTATCTTTAGTATGTATAGACTTAAAATCAAAAATGTGTTAGGGGGTTATCTGTAAATGTAGAAAAAAAAAAATTAAGATCCTATAAGAAATAGAAAAAATTTTAATGTTTGACACCGGAAATCTTTCAGAAAAAAAAAAATAAATAAATAAAGGAAAAAAAAGAATTATAATAATTAACAAAACCATAATTTGCTTTCATAGGTGTAACCTAATATACGAGATGAAATAATATAGATATATACATACAACAACGCATAAACTAAATATTTTCGGATAAATTATTGTAAGGGTTCATGAAGTAAGTATTAAACAATTTTAATCGCACAAACCAGTTTTGGGTCAGTTGATCTCTTTGGAACTGTACGATTCGTTTTATAATTTCTATGAAAATACAATTTCTTAATTAAACCTTTCGTGACTGCTGACGTAGATTCACGTCATTTGAAAATCTGTAACTCTGTCAGTGGGCGTTTCTTTCGTAATTTGTGTGTTACATATCAATACAAAAAACACTTAACGGGTTAAAAGTTTGTGACGCAGCACTGTACTTTATGGCTCTAAGAATTAGAAATACGGGTCTTAAAAATAATGATATCAAATTTTCAGTGACGTTTTGATATTAATTAAATTATACATAGATTTTCTTATTTGAATTTGCCTTTTCCTTTTATTTATATTTACAGTGTAAACGTTATTTTCAACATAAAATAATATATAGCATTTACTCATTGATACCTTTCCATTCACATCTCTTATACTATTAAAGCATGTGTTTTAAAAGAAATTATATGAAATTCCAGTAACGCAGTGGTGTTACATTAAATGATTTGTTTTTAAATTTCACTGCAATTATTTTGTTTTCCATATTAAAGTATATGTGCACATTGAAATATTGCTTTTAATTTTCAAATACGCTGTAAAATATATCACTTTCATTAAGCTTATATTATGTACTGAATTATATTTATTTCAATGAATTATTCTATCTTTTGCGTCACGCCATCCAAAACTGAAAAAAATTTCACAATTTTTTTCTTTGCAGCACAATATCTATTTGCATGCATTTTCAATTTATTTCGATGAAATGACAGAAAGAAAACATTTCCATATATTTTACTTACAGTTATTATTAACTATAATTATAGCACATATAGAAATAATCAAAAAGAGTATTTAATGTTTTTTTTTTTGTTTTTTTTTTTTTTCTTTTAACAAAAGAAAATTGCGGTAGAAAGTAAATTGTTTTATGTATCAAATATATTTTTTGCTTGATGATTTTGAATAAAATTTAATTTTTATTCATTAATTACTCAATTTTCTGATTATGTAAGCCAACCTTGATATTATGTTCTCTTCCCTGAAACCATTTATTCTACCTTTCAGTAAAAAACTATGAGTTTGCCCTAAGTTGCACAAATATGGCAATTATGCAAGTTATGAGATAACTTACAGTTAACATCCTAGGCAAGTAAACGAACTACATATTTTGTAATTGGCAGTCAACATGTTAAAATATCAGTATGAGAAAGATTACATAATGAATAAGCCAATAAATGAACTGATTTCTAAAAAAATTAGGGAAAAAAAAATAGCAAAACAAAAAAACTACTCATTTTTTTTTTTTTTTTTTCTGAGTTTCTGTTTTCGAAAATAACAAGTTTCAATTATGGTAACTGTTTTTAAATTTAAATAAATTAAATTTTAAAATAGAAATTTTATAATATTCCAAAGTAAAATTTTATTTTCAAAATTTTTAAATAAAGTTATTTAAAATTTTCCATATAATTTTATTGGAAAATTTAAAGTAATTGCAAAACAAATATACATTTTTAATTTAAAATAAAAAAGTACTAATAATAGTAATTTTAAAGGTAAAAAAATAATAATAGTATTAATAAAGTTTAACAAACGCTATGTTGATTATGAAAATAATGTGTTTTAATACCCCCTCCCCCCAATTAAATCTACTCATATCATTCAGAGCCTAAAAAGGATTGCGGATGATAATGTTTAAATTTTAATTCATTCCTTTATTACTTCTGTTCTAATTTCATAAATACTAACCTTTCTTAAACTATATAATTATTGGAAAAGAGAAAAAGAAACTTTTCAATTAGCATAGAACCAATATTTTATATAACTGAAGTAACTTTCTTAAATGCATGCTACTTTTTATATAAAAATGAATAACTTTATTCATACAAAATCATATTTTCTAATTGTGGATTGAAGGCTCCATTTTTGATTCCAATCTCGAGAGCCAATTAGGACAAAGAAGTGCAGATGCTATTATGCTACGCTATTTCGCCAACACTCTATCCACTGACATGCCTTTTAGTCCAGGCAACGAAGGCCAAAATTTGACGAATAGAGGAAAAAAATCGTGTAGTTTTGAAATTTTACATACTCATAGCCGAGAGGGTCCTGAACAACATACTAAAAGTCCCCGCCCGTGGGGGGTGAGCGGGGGGCAGGGGGGGGCATTTAAGGGGGGCACTTTTCAGATTTTATTAAATATCTTGCAAACTATCGCATTTAGAGAAAAAATGTCAATTACAAAATTAATCTACGTAAAATTTCCTACAAACATGTATGGTACATTTTGTTTGTACGATCATTAGTTTAGAAGATATAGGGAGATGAAATAACACATTTTCTTGAAAAAATTTTTTTTGCAATAGTAAAATCAACTAAAGTGTGCAATTAAAAGGGTTCTTGTCAAATATTTTCTAATGTAAAAAACAAATATATACATAGGGAATATGCAAAGATAATACAGCATGTTTTGTAAGTTTTAAATAATTTTAAGGCTAGTAGGCGTAAGTGGTGGTTTGAGTAAAAATCCAGATAACGAAGACCCAAAATCGATCAACATTAAAAAATATCGTGTAGCTTTGAAATTGAGCACAGTTATAAGGTTAAGTTTACTGAACAACATACTAAAAGTCCCCAACCCTATTCTGTATTTTTTATTTAATTTTTTATGTTATTTGCAATAGTAATAAAAACTATATTTCGTAATTAAAAAGGTTCAGGTTAAATATTTTTTACTCATACAAATAAATATTTGTATATAAATATTTGTATGTGTGTGTGCGCGCAATGCACCAAGTTTAAAGAGTGGAAGTCAAAATATACAAATCGAAAAATTCCACTTTTCTGTAAGATATCCGTAAAATACAAAGCAACGGCTATCACAAAGGTTTGCATGGGGAAGCAAAACAAAGGGTTTCGCTAGTACTGCAATAGAACGGAGCAAATTCTCCGAATTTTTATCGTTAATGACTGAAAAAACATGTGGAAAATGTAACTAATGTGTAAAATGCAATACTTATATTTCAAATGTAAAGGTTAAACGAAGGGTTAAACGACATTAGAAAATATTTTATCAGAACCCTTTTAATTCCACAATTTAGTTGATTTTACTATTGGAAAAAAAAAAAAGAATTTTTCAAGAAAATGTGTTATTTCGTTCCCCTATATCTTCTAAACTATTGATCATACAAACAAAATAGAATATACATTTTTTTTTTTTTTTAGGAAATTTCACGTAGATTAATTTTGCAATTGAGATTTTTTTTTCCCTAAATGCGATAGTTTTCAAGATACTTAATAAAAACTGAAATGTGCCCCCTTTAAATGCCCCCCCCCCATGGTTAGGGACTTTTAGTATGTTTTTCAGGGCATTTAACTTTATAACTGTGCTCAATTTCTAAGCTACACGATTTTTGTTTTTTTTAAATGTTGATCGGTTTTGGGTCTTCGTTATCTAGATTTTTACTCAAACCGCCACTTGCGCCTGCTAGCCTTAAAATTATTTAAAACTTACAAAACATGCTGTATTACCCTCTCATATTCCCTATGTATGTATTTGTTTTTTACATTAGAAAATATTTGACAAGAACCCTTTTAATTGCACACTTTAGTTGATTTCACTATTGCAAAAAAAAATTTTTCAAGAAAATGTGTTATTTCATCTCCCTATATCTTCTAAACTAATGATCGTACAAACAAAATGTAACATACATTTTTGTAGGAAATTTTGCGTAGATTAATTTTGTATTTGACATTTTTTCTCTAATGCGATAGCTTTTGAGATATGTAATAAAAACTGAAAATTCCCCCCTTAAATGCCCCCCGCTCACCCCCCACGGGCGGGGACTTTTAGTATGTTGTTCAGGACCCTCTCGGCTATGAGTGTGCAAAACTTCAAAACTACACGATTTTCTTTTTTCTATTTTTCCTATTTTGACTGGACTTATCCAGATTTTTACTCAAACCGCCACTTGCGCCTACTAGCCTTAAAATTATTTAAAACTTACAAAACATGCTGTATTATCCTTTCATATTCCCTATGTATATATTTGTTTTTTACATTAGAAAATATTTGACAAGAACCCTTTTAGTTGCACACTTTAGTTGATTTTACTATTGTAAAAAAGAATTTTTCAAGAAAATGTGTTATTTCATCTCCCTACATCTTCTAAACTAATGATCGTACAAACAAAATGTAATATACATTTTTGTAGGGAATGTTACGTAGATTAATTTTGTAATTGACATTTTTTCTCTAAATGCGATATGTTTTAAGATATTTAATAAAAACTGAAAATTGCCCCCCTTAAATGCCCCCCGCTCACCCCCCACGGGCGGGGACTTTTAGTATGTTGTTCAGGACCCCCTCGGCTATGAGTATGCAAAATTTCAAAACTACACGATTTGTTTCTTCTATTTTTCCTATTTTGACTGGACTATCTTACCATTCGCAACACGTGCTCTGCCTTACGGCGTGCACACGAAATCTTGAGAGAACAGTTATATATTACATGCCAAAGTTAGCATTAAACATAATTTGTCTTTTAAATTTCACTTCTTAATCAGATGGTGGGAATATTATTATTTTTAATTCTTGCATTAAGTTTGAAATACTGAATGTTTCAATCGTTATTTTTTAAGGTACGTTTCTCAGAAAATTTCGTGGATTATATTACTGAATTTATCACAGTTTTCTGTACAGAATAAATATACTTACAAAGAACAGATAAAAACACTTAAATATATTTTCATGTGAATCTAGAAACTTCGCCGTGTAATATTATACTGAACACTTTATGCAGTAACAAATACAATTTTCTTTCTCTTTTTAACTCTATAAAACCAGGGCTTTTTGTAGCTCCTTAATTGACTACTATTTATTTTATTTTATTTTATTTATTTTATTTTTATTTTTTACTTTTTATTTTTATTTTTATTATTTTTTTTTTTTTTGTGCTGAAACTTCAATCATTGTTACAAATGGTGTTTTTCTTCAACTGAATAAGAATGTTTTATACATATATATATATATATATATATATATATATGTGTGTGTGTAAAAACGTGCAATTACGGTATTGTAAGACTTGAAAGATTCATTTAGTGTTTTAATTGCGTGTAATGTAATATTTTGAAAGTTTTGATTATTTACTTTAATGTGCTTCTGAAAAATTGTATTTATTATTAAATTCATTTTATCAGTATTATGCTTCAAAAAACTTTGAGCGTTAAATGTTTTTCTATATACATGTTAGGATAAATTTTCAAAACTAGTTTTGGCAACTACTACTACAACATATAGTTATAATAATAATAATAAGAAGAAGAATTTATTTTTCTAATTTATTTATTTATTTTTTGTGTGTGTGTGTGGGTGTATCTATCATAGCATATCATCAGGGATGGAACACGGGCGCAGGATTCATACCGGAATCTGTTTAAGAAATTTTACTACCTATAATATCGTTGATTTAAGAAGTAGAAAATATTCTTACATTGATAGTGGTATGAATACTGCGCCCGTGTTCCATCCCTGTAATCATGCGTAGATTTAAAATTTATGATAATAAAAGCTAAAATATATTTATTAATTTAAAAATGCAGTTTCTTTCGAAAAAAAAAAAAAAAAAAAAAAAAAAAAATGGGGGGAGGGATATAAGAGTAACGGTAGCAAATAATGAATGACCTATTGTGTATCAATCCCGAATATAATTATGGGTGAATAACGGTCTACATATGGTTCCAAAATGGAAATATAAAATAATGACTCCGCCTACCTCCCAACGCTTTGCTTGGTAAGAGATGAGATGAATCGAAGGCAGAAATTAAGTGTATTTTATAATTTTAATACTTAATTCATTTAATAAATATAGTGCTCCAAAATTTTCGAAAGAATAACTGTTTTTCAAAATAATAATCAAGGTCGATCATAAAAAAAAACAAGCAGTTTTACATAAAATAATCCTTATTGTGAATGAATCGCATATCATCGCTTCTCTAGATATAAATGCTTAAGTTAAATTTATCAATTTAAAGAAATTTAGTTTATATCGTGTTTAAAATAGAGAGAGGGAGAGAGAATATAATAAAAGAAAGTGAAAAAGAAAAAGAGAGAAACGAAACAAAATAACTAATAGCTTTTTGTGTATTAATCTTGAAAGAATACCTATAACCAGATCATCCAACGAATCCATAAATTCATGTAATAAAGAGTTAGGAGACAGCCTCTCTTGGTTGAGAATCTGAAGCACCCGAGGGTAGAAGACTGACATCGCTCATTGCCGTCTCTAGATACGGCAATGCATCGCTCCGTTCACCTACCAGATTTAGCTGGACATATCGGGATGGCTTTTATGCCTAGGGTGACCCTACCAAGAGAAAAACTCAGGAGGTACTTCGCATAACTCCTGACTTCGCACAACCCATCCAGTGCCATCCCCCCACCCCTGCTACGATGAGACAGCATGGTAGGACTTGGGGGATTGCAGCTTGTCCATCCCACATGCTCAGTTGTGTAGATTTTTCAAGGGAGGATATCCTGTGCGATCCGGTCTTGTTCTTTGATTTTCTGAGGGTGAATGGACACATGAACCTGGTCTAGCTCCGCTAGACTGTCGCGATGACTACAGAACAGGCACAGCTAGCGAGACAGGTGTTTATCACATGACAACAAGGAATACACTGTTTACATTAAGTCGCGAGTGGTTAACAGGCAGGACTAGCTTATGCGCAGATCACAATGCGCACAAGAGCAGATACTTGGAGGCAATAGTTGCTCGCTACATCTCCCCTGAAAATAGAAAACAAACATTTGATTATATTACATCACAAAGATAGTTTATAAGTTCAATTTCTTAGGTGGGCGGATAATACGGCCGGATCTGGTTTGGACAGTTTTAGGATTAGTCTTAGGCAAAGTTGCTGGAACTGGCGACACTGATGATTGGGACGGTGGTGACACCGATGATTGAGGTGGTGGCGATGAATGTACTTCACTAGTTGGCTCAGTGAACTTAACCATGCTTTCAATCTCTCCTCCTACCCAATTTTTATGATCTGTTTGCACTCTGACACGATCACCCGGACTGATAGTATACGATGAATTTTTCGTGTGTCGATTTGCAAACTCTGTTTTCTTCATTCTTGCCGCCTTCAATAATTCAGAAGCATTCTCAACAACTTTAGGCATCAACGCTTGTTTAGTAGCGGGAAGCAGTGATCTGGTTGTTCTGCTCAGTAGACGTTGGTTAATTGACATCAAATTGTTTTCTCTCGGAGTGTTTCTTATATTTAACAAAGCTAAAGCAACATCACTACTGTCTCTGAGACATCTTTCGAGAACAGTTTTTGATGCTTGAACTGCTCTTTCGGCTAAGCCATTGGACTGAGCATGATATGGGCTAAATGGTTCCCATGTAATATCCCATTCTTTCAAAAATGATCTGAATTCTCTTGAGGCATACTGAGTCCCATTATCAGATTCGAAAACTTCTGGAATTCCATGAACTGAAAACCACCTTTTAAGAATTTTTATGCAGTCCCAAGATGTCACACGCTTTAAATTCGTAAAATCATAAAATTCAGAGTAACTATCTGCAATTACGATGCACATTTTCTTGTTGAATTTGAATAAGTCTGAAGCCACTCTTTGCCACGGGTACTCAGGTATAGGTTTCATGAGGACAGGTTCTTTCTGTTTTCTGGGTTGGGTAGACTGACATATTCTGCATTTTTTTATCATTTCTTCGATATCTTTAGACATCATATACCAATAAAAAGATTCTCTGGCTCTTCTTAGTGAACTCTGGATATCCATGTGACCTCCATGGAGACGATTCAACACTTTGTTTTGTATTGATTTAGGGACTACAATTCTGTTTCCTTTAAAAATTAGTCCATCATAAATTGACAGTTCATCACGAAAGTTCCAATATTTTTGTAAATTATGTTTTACATTAGAATTTTCATTGGGCCATCCATTCTGAATTATTTTTCTGAATTCAACTAACTCAAGATCCATTTGTTCTTGATCCTTAAAATTACCTAACATATTTTCAGACATTGGCAGTACCAGATGAACAACATAAATGTCATTTTCATTATCAGAGTCTGTTACTAATCAATCACGACTCAACACATCAGCAACAGGAATGGACTTTCCTTCTTTATATACAACTTTAGGATTATATTGTAAAATGTCATAAAATATGCGTTGAAGTCTAGGGGGGCCCTGTGTTATTGATTTTTTACCTATAATTTCTAACGGTTTATGGTCCGTTTCAATTGTTACCTCTTTCCCGTAAATGTACTGGTGAAATTTGTTACACCCAAATAGCATCGCTAATGCCTCTTTTTCTATTTGCGGGTAATTTTGTTGAGTTTTTGTCAAAGATTAAGTTGCATGGGCAATTGGTTTATCATTTTGACTTAAAATTGCACGAAATGCTGAAGAACTTGCATCAACGGTAAGAGTTACTGTGTCATTAACATTGTAATAGCCTAACACCGGAGCTGACGATATTAGCTTCTTAATAGTATTAAATGCATTTATTTGTTTTTCAGCCCATTCCCATTCAACATCCTTTTCTAGAAGTATTCTTAATGGTTCGGCAACTTTAGAAAAGTTCGGAAGAAATTTTCCTAAATAATTTTGCTAGTACAATAAATCTACGCAATTCTTTAACACAGGTAGGGGTTTTGATGCTTTCAATGGCTTTAACTTTATCAGGATCTGGGGAAATACCCTTTTCATTAAGAATATGCCCAAGGAATTTTACCTCTTTAGCAAACAATACACGTTTGTCTTTATTTAAACGAAGGCCTGCCATAAAGATTTTTTTCATTACTCGATCAAGAATTTTATTTAACTGACATTTGTTTTCAGCGTAAATTAGAATATCATCCATAGAAAAATTTACATTTTCAAATTCTTACAATAATTCGGACATTTTCTGTTGATATATTTCAGGTGCAGAAACCAAACCAAATGGGATTCGTTTATAAGCGTATCTTCCCCAGGGGGTATTTACAGTGAAATATTTGGACGTTCTATGCGTGACAGGAATTTGCCAAAATCCTCTTTTGCAATCTAATAAAGCAAAACATCTTGCTCCCTGTATTCTCCCTGCAATTTCGTCAATTGTTCGTAATGGAAAATGACGTCTTTTAACACGTTTATTTAATTTAGACGGATCTATGCATACCCTTAATTTACCATTTTTTTAACAATTACTAATGGACTTACACAGTAACTTGGCTCAGTAATTGGTTCGATAACATCTAATTCTACCATTCGGTCAATTTCTTTTTTCACAGTTTTTTCAATAGCATATGGTATTTTTCTGGGGGGTGATACGTCAAATTCTACATTTTCATTAACATCTATATCATATTCAAAGTCTTTAAGACAACCTAATCCTTCATAAATTTTTATTTTCCAGTCTGGTGGAACTATTTCATTTTCTGTAGCCAAAATTCTTTTTATTAGGCCTAATTGTACACAAGTTTCACTACCTATGACCATGGATGGAACACGGGCGCAGAATTCATACCACTATCAACGTAAGAAAATTTTCTACTTCTTAAATCAACGATATTATACGTAGAGAAATTTCTTGAACGGATTCCGGTATGAATTCTGCGCCCGTGTTCCATCCCTGCTATGACTGATTTCACATTACCTTCAGGGACAATAAATTTTAAATTTACAGTTTTGTTCTTAATTTTACCTGTAACATTAATTTCCCCTATTACTTTCAATTCATGATTACTGAATGAAATCAATTTATTTACTTTTGTTTTGACAATAGGGATGTTTAATTCTTTAGCTAAATGATAACTCAAAACATTACATTGAGCTCCTGTATCTAATTTAACTTTTAAGGATTTATTACAGATATTTACTGTTTCATTCCAATCATTCTCTACAGAATTAACATCACAATTTAAGTGAATAGCATCTAAATACATTTTTGATTCATTGTCAGTTACAGAGTCATTACTAGCACTGTGGTTAAAATTTCCGTTCTCAAAATCATCAATAATATTAATATTTTTAGATTTACAAAAATTATAGAAATGGCCTACCTTATGACATTTCCGACATCTTTTATTATATGCAGGACACGATTTAGCGCCATGTTTCTTACCACACCGCTGACAATCAAAACTTTCGTTTTTAAATCCACCCCTGTTGCTAGATGAGCCGGACTGTTTAAACTTTTCCGCACTCTTTTTAAACTTTACTCGGTCTATACGATCTACTTCTGGTTTCGGGTGCTTGAATTCTTCAAATTGTTTTGAAGCTTGTTCAGAAATTCTACAAATTTGAATAGCCTTTGCTAATGTTAAATCTTCTTCCGCCAACAGCTTTTCACGAACACTATCGTTTTTAATTCCATATACTATTTTGTCTCTGAAACGCTCATCCGATAAATCTCCAAAGTTACAACCTTGAATTTTCATTTTTACTTCTGTTAGGAATTCATCAAATGTTTCTGTTCCTTGTTTCAAACGAAAGAAATTCCATCTGGTAAATGATTCATTCTTCTTCGGTGCAAAACGATCTTCGAATTTTTGAAGAATAATATCTATATCTTTACCTTCTTCATCCGTTAATTTAAATGTGTTAAAGATATTTATAGCTTCATTTCCAATAGTAGTCATCAACACAGCAGCTTGTACTTCAACTGGTTTCGCTTTCAAATGCGTAGCGATAGAATACCAGTTGAACTGTTGCTTGAAGTATTTCCATAC
Source organism: Salticus scenicus (assembly GCA_963930645.1). Taxonomy (NCBI): domain Eukaryota; kingdom Metazoa; phylum Arthropoda; class Arachnida; order Araneae; family Salticidae; genus Salticus; species Salticus scenicus. The sequence goes on along the minus strand of OZ005658.1, from coordinate 212,137,739 downwards.
TTCTGACATATCAAACGGCTGAATTTTTAATGGTTGGGGCGGTTTTAAATCACTCATTCCAGTATCAGTCTGTGATGTTGTTTCTGTGTCAGGCATTTTACGTTATAAAGGTTAATTTTACTTCTGACACCATGTCGCGATGACTACAGAACAGGCACAGCTAGCGAGACAGGTGTTTATCACATGACAACAAGGAATACACTGTTTACATTAAGTCGCGAGCGGTTAACAGGCAGGACTAGCTCATACGCAGATCACAATGCGCACAAGAGCAGATACATGGAGGCAATAGTTGGTGATGAGAAACAACGACAACACCACCAGAGCATCCAACATTTTAATTTATTGTGTAGCATTATCTGCTCCGCCTTTATTTCCAGCCACTTCATTTATAGAAGAATTTTCTCCAATATATAATTACCATAAAATAAGAAAAAATTACTCTTAACACTTTCGCGACCGCATATTTTTGTCTTTTTGAGAGAAAGCTCCGCCTGTAGGCGTTATTCTTTTACTTTACATTAGTTTAAATGAATATTTTCTGTATTCTAATTTATAATATATGAAATGATCATTCATTACAATGATACTCTTTCTAATCAACGCATTTGTGTTCATAGTGCATTTATTGTACAAATGCGAATATTGGGTATATTGTCCAGAAACAATCTAACCTATGTAACCTAAAGAACCGCCTACTGCTGGAGTTACAAATTTTCAAATTAGGTGAATTCACATCAGCGATGGCGAAAGTGTAAAGTATAAAAGAGGTATCAGGTAAAGGCAGGGCTAAAAATGCTAAAGAATAAATTAAATTTTGGTAATACTGATGTAATGCAAAAAGGAAGATTAAACTTAACCGCTAAATCTAAGCAAAGAGTGAGATTCATGGAATTAAAAACTAGATGAGAGTCATGTAGAATGAAAACAGCTAAAATGAAAACAGCTTTTTAAAATTAGAACTTTTAGTTGCAACTATTAAAATGAGTACATATGGTGGATTTATATTTATTTTTTAAGCATGGATCCTTGTCTATTAATCTTGAAAAATGTTCTTGTAAATATAGCAGCCCACATGCCTAATACAAAAAGAAATCATAAAATAATGACTCCGCCTATCAATTCTAAGATTGGGAGAGTGAAATACTTAGAAGTTATAGCTAAATGCAAGGCATTTAGCAGTTCCTCACTAACCTTCAAACTTTGAACGCTTATAACTCTGTGAAAAAATGATTAAAATATACAACCAATATCCATTTTCGTGTTGTCGCGATCCCAGGAATTCAAATATAAAATATATACAGTTAATAAAATATATAAAGTTATAAAATATATAAAGTTAAAACATATTAATAAAATTTTAAAGACTAAAGTATCCTTAAAATAATAATCCTTCCCCCACAAGATAAATAAATAAATAAAAATAAAGCAATATACGAAGCAAATGATTAAGCCTCTAGGACGGTAGTTTTGAAACGATTTTACAAGTTTACAAAACGATTTTACAAAACGATTTTGCATTCCAAATCCTTTTTTTTTTTTTTTTTTTTTTTTTTTTTCTTAATCGACAATTTTTACATTAAACCTATTTTTCTATTTAAAACAGTAAACCCCGCCTATTTAGTTAATTTTTTTCTTCTAGTGTTCATTTAAAAGATTAAAAATTTATCACCTGTAATCGATCAGTAAATACCACTTGTGCATATTTTTGTCAATACATTTTCGTGTTGTCGCGATCACAGGAATTCAAATATAAAATAAAAATGAGGCATTACCATTGAAAAAAATCAAAGTCGAGGCGTGTTTTAATATATAGACCACAAAACTTTAGTTCATTTTCTGAAACTACTCACATTTCCTCGTCGAATGATACCTATTACATTTTTCTACATCAATTAGCAACGAAGTTACGTTGAGTGTTGCTCTTTTTTTTTTTTTTTTTTTTTCCCCGACTGTACATTTAAAAATATTAAATTTGACTCAATTTGTTATTGTTTGAAATCTCTTTATAAATGAACATATATGAAATATTTCTAAGCTTTATATCCATATATTTTTAATAAAATAGTCTGTGTTTATAATTTGTATTTACACGGAGTCTTTCTTCAGTTTCTGTAAATTACATTGAAGATACTTTTAGAATGATTACAGGTTCTTTGATAGTATTTTTAACTACATTGCTGTCCTTATTAATGTGATACTATTTTTTAAGAAATAAACATTGTCGTAAATGTCAACAAAGTAATCATTTTTCTATCTATTTATTATCATCATTTTAATTCTATTTAACTTCAATCATAACAAAAGCTGATACGATTTGTATATAATGATGACTTATAAATTTGTAACTTTTTAAAAGTAATTAAATGATTGTTAAATGATTAATTTTATTTATTATTATTATTATTGTTATTATTATTATTATTATTCGGATAGTCTAGAGTGAGGCATTTTCAGTTATTATACTTACTCGATAAAAAACAGTAGCACAGAGAGTAAGTGATACTTACTTAACATGAAACAAATAAACATAAAATATAAGTAAATAAATAAAGTTATGCAAATTTTATAAAAATGGCATACATTTCTGAAAATTATTTTAGTTATTTAAAATATTATTTCCATGTTAGTGGAAAAGTTTGTCCTTAACCCCTTAACGCGCGGTGTCCTTGCTGCGAGGACGCAAAATTTAAGATCCGGCTGCAAAAATTCATCCCGGAAATTTTTTAGGAAAAATTCGCGTTTATAACATATCAGAGAAGACCGGTTTTTTAAACCTTAAAATTTAAAATTTCTTTTAGTTTAGTTTTGTTCATGAATTCCGGTGGCAGTATAATTTAAATGATTAAAATTGTCTTGCGCCGCAAAGGGTTAAATAAATAAATAAATAAATATTTTAAGATAGGTTAGTATTTATAAAATTGCAACAAAAGTATTAAAAGGAATAAATGAAAATTTAAACATTATTATCTGCCATCCTTTTTACACTGTCACCTTTGTGAATGTCATGAAGAAATTTAATTGGGGGGGGGGGGGAGGGGGGCATTAGAACATATTTTCTTCATAATCAGCATAGCCTTTGTTAGCCTTTATTACTACTGTTATTATTTTTAATACTTTCCAACAAGGTTGAAAAGTGTTTATGACTTCAGATTGTCTGTCTGTCTGTCCGTCCGTCTGTCTGTCCGCACTCTAACTCCCGTAAATATTTATGGAATTTCTTGAAACTGATATATTTTATTCAAGTTCACTATCGGACGTTCCCTATTGAAAATGGGGTTTATACCTCTTGTGGTTTGTGTACAGGGACACCCAAAAGTGTACCAAAGCATTCTGTTCTACGAGAGGCATTTCTATAAACAATATTTTCATACCTTTACTGTAGACATATCTGAATGAAATTGAAATATGTTATTCAAGTTCACTATCGGACGTTCCCTATTGAAAATGGAGTTTATACTTCTGCTGGTTTGTGTACAGGGTCACCCGAAAGTATTTCAAAGCATTGTGTTCTATGAGAGGTATTTCTATAAATCATATTTTCATACCTTTACTGTAGACATATCTGAATGAAATTGAAATGTGTTATTCAAGTTCACTATTGGATGTTTCCTGTATAAAATGGAGGAAATACCACCATCGGTTTATGTACAGGGACACTCAAAAGTTATTCAAAGCATTGCGTTCTATGAGAGATATTTCTATAAATCTAATTTTAGTAACTTTACTTTCCACAAAGTTTTTGGAAATTGAAATATGTTATTTATATGCACAAAAGAATGCTTTGCACAGAATGTAGCATGATTAGCATTAGATTTACAGGTGGCACAAAAATATCCAGTTACATTAACAGCTATTAATAAAAAATTTATAAAATTGTACTTTCAATTACGTTAAGCGTTTTTAACACTTTCTAACATTTTTTAAGTGTGAATATGATTTCAGTTTTGTGTATCTGCCTGTCCGTCTGTCTGTCTGTCCGAGCTAAAACTCCCGTAAATATTTATGGAATTTCTTGAAACTGATATATGTTATTCAAGTTCACTATCGGATGTTCCCTATTGAAAAGGGAATTTATACCTCTACAGGTTTGTGTACAGGGACACCCGAAAGTATTTCAAAGCATTGTGTTCTATGAGAGGTATTTCTATAAACCACATTTTCACACCTTTCCTGTTGACATATCTCAATTAAATTGAAATATGTTATTCAAGTTCACTATTGGATGTTTCCTGCATAAAATGGGGGAAATACCACGACCGATTTATGTACAGGGACAGTTAAAAATATTCCAAAGCATTGCGTTCTATGAGAGATATTTCTGTAAATCAGATTTTAATAACTCTACTTTAAACGAAGTTTAATGAAATTGAAATATGTAATTTATATGCACAAAAAAATGCTTTGCATAGAATATAGCATGATTAGCATTAGATTTACAGGGTGGCACAAAAATATCCATTTATATTAAGAGCTATTAATAAAGAATTGCTAGAATAGTACTTTCGTTTGCATTAAGCGTTTTTAACACTTTCGAACATTTTTAAGTGTGAATGATTTCAGTTTGTGTATCTGCCCATCTGTCTCTCTGTCTGCCTGCCCGCGCTCTAACTCCTGTAAATATTTATGGAATTTTTCGAAACTGATATATTTTATCAGGGATGGAACACGGGCGCAGAATTCATACCACTATCAATGTAAGAAAATTTTCTACTTCTTAAATCAACGATATTATAGGTAGAGAAATTTCTTAAACGGATTCCGGTATGAATTCTGCGCCCGTGTTCCATCCCTGTTTTATTGAAGTTCACTATCGGATGTTCCATATTGAAAATGGGGTGAATTTCTCTCCTGGTTTGCGTACAGGAGCACACAAAAACATTCGAAATCATTCTGTTCTATAAGTGTTATTTTTATAAATATCTTCCCTAATGAATGTTGTCCATTTAAAATGACATTAATAGGTCCTGCATAACTAGTTTGTTTACAGGGACAACAACAACAAAAAAAAAAAAAAAAGAAAGCCAAAGCATTACGTTTTAGGACAGAATTTTTTGAAAGTTATATTTAAAAATCTTTCTACTGTAAAAATCATAAAAATATTGAAATGTATTGTTAATATTCTAAAATAAATTTTTGCATAGAATATGATATGATTAACTTTCTGATTTACAGGGCTACTCTAAAATATTCAGAGAGATCAAAAGCTGTAATTATAATCTAATGGCTGCATTTTCCTTTGCGTTAAGCCTTTTTAACACTTTCAAAAATGTCTAAGAGTAATTTTAAAATCAATTAGTCTATCTCTATATTTTACAGTGCTTCAGTCTGTTGTGTGATAAAGTCGGCAATGAATATGAAAAGTTATTCGATATAACAATTACGTACAGTTGGAAAGTGTTACTAATCAATGCGTACTGCATGATTTTTCTTTCTTGTTTACCTTTATAACTGCTATTATTAATATTTGCATTTTTATTTTTTGAATTAATGATAGATATATATCTGTTTTGCAATTAACCTTAAACTTTCCAATAATCTTTTTTGAAAAACAGTTACTATAATTGAATATGTTATTTGCAAAATCAGAAACTGAAACAGAAAATAGATAAAACTCAAATCAATTCTGTGTTTAACATATTGACTGCAATTGCGCTTTACAAGGTTCCAAGTAAAAAAGATTTTTTAATTTAGTCATGTTATATTATTAAAAACTATAATTATGATACATATAGAAATAATCAAAAAGCGTATTTAAAGGTTTTTTTTTTTTTTTTTTTTTTTTCTTTGTCTTTTCTTTTTACAAAAGAAAATTGCTGCAGAAAGTAAATTGATTTATGTGTCAAATATAGTTTTTGCTTGTTGATTTTGAATAAAATTTAATTTTTATTCATTAATTAATCAATTTTCTGATTATGTAAGCCAACCTTGATATTATGTTCTCTTCCCTGAAACGATTTATTCTACTTTTCAGTAATATACTATGAGTTTTTGCCCTAAGTTGCACAAATATGGAAATTATGCAAGCTATGAGATAACTCACAGTTAGCATCCCAGGCAAGTAAACGAACTACATATTTTGTAATTGGCAGTCAACATGTTAAAATATCAGTATAAGAAAGATTACATAATAAATAGACCAATAATTGAACTGATTTCTATAAAAAAAATAAAGAAAGAAAAATAGCAAAACAAGAAACTACACTTTTTTTTTCTTTTCTGAATTTCTGTTTTCGAAAATAACAAGTTTCAATCACGGTAACTGTTTTTAAATTTAAATAAATTAAATTTTAAAAAGTAAAATTTTATTTTGAAAATTTTTATATAAAGTTATTTTAAATTTTCCATATAATTTTATTGGAAAATTTAAAGTAATTGCAAAAACAAATATATATCTTTAATAAAAAAAAAAAAAAAAAAAAAAAAAACTATTAACAATAGCAATTGTAAAGGTAAAAAAATAATAATAGTATTAAAGGTTAACAAACGCTACGTTGATTATGAAAATAATATGTTTTAATATCCCCCCCCCCCAATTAAATCTACTCATATCATTCAGAGCCTAAAAAGGATTGCGGATGATAATGTTTAAATTTTAATTCATTCCTTTATTACTTCTGTTCTAATTTCATAAATACTAATATTTCTTAAAATATATACTTATTGAAAAAGAGACTTTTCAATCAGTATGGAAATAATATTTTATATAACAGAAGTAACTTTCATAAATGCATGCCTCATTTTATATAAAAATGAATAACTTTATTCATACAAAATCATATTCTCTAATTGTGGATTGATGGTTCCATTTTTGATTCCAACTCCGAAGTAAATTCGCAACAGCGCGAAGCAATCTACCTATGAATGATGAAATGCATAGCTGCCAATATTTTAATTTATTCTGCAGTATCTTTAGCTCCGCCTTTATTTCGCACCACTTTATTTTTAGTATATTTTTCTCCAATATATAACTATGATAAAATATGAAAAATTTACTTTAAAAAAAAAGTGGTATGGAATAGAGTCGGAGCTAAAAGTACTCCGGAATAAATTAAAATATTGGCAGCTATGTGCAATGGCGTCAATCTCGAAAGCCAGTTAGGACAAATAGTGCAGATGCTATTGCGCTAAGCCTGCGTATTTCGCCAATACTCTGTCCACTAACACGCCTACGTCCTTTTACAATTTGTAACATGTGCTCTGCCTTACGGCGTGCACACGTAATCCTGAAAGATCAAGGTCAGTCAACTTATGTACACTCCACGTGAAAATGAATATAATTTTTGTTTTAAATTCCACCTCCTAATCAGATGGTGTGAATATTGTTATTTTTTATTTCTGGTGTTATGTTTACAATACTGAATGTTTCAATCGTTTTTTTTTTTTAAGGTACGTTTCTCAGCAAATTTCATGGATTATAATTATATTATTGAATTTGTCACAGTTTTCTGCACAGAATAAATATACATACAAAGAACAGATAAAAGCACTTAAATATATTTTTATGTGAATCTAGAGACTTCGCCGTGTAATATTATACTGAACACTTTACGCTGTAACAAATACAATTTTCTTTCTCTTTTTAACTATATAAAACCAGGCCTTTTAGTGGGTCTTTAATTGACTTCTATCTTTTTTTTTTTTTTTTTTTGGGGGGGGGGGGCGGGTCCTGAAACTTCAATCATTGTTACAAGTACTGTTTTTATTCAACAGAATAAGAAGAATGTTATATATATATATATATGTATGTAAAAGCATTTAATTACGGTATTGTAAAAGACCTGAAAGATTCATTTAGTGCTTTAACTGCGTGTAATGTAATATCTTGAAAGTAATTATTGACTTTAAAGTGCGTTTGAAAAAATGTTTTTATTATTAAATTCATTTTATCAGTATTGTGCTTCAAACAACTTTAAGCGTTAAATGTTTTTCTATATACATGTCAGTACCAATTTTCAAAACTAGTTTTGGCAAATACTACTACAACAATTAGTAATAATAATAATAATAACAATAATAATTTATTTATTTATTTTATTTTATTTTATTTTATTTTTTTTTGTGTGTGTGTATCTACCATAGCATATCATGCATAGATTTAAATTTTATGATACTAAATGCTAAAATATATTTATTAATTTACAAATGTAGCTCCTTTCGAAAAAAAAAATTGGGGGGTGGGAGATATAAGAGGAACGACAGCAAATAATTAATGACATCTTGTGTATCAATCCCGAACATATTGATAGATGAATAACTGTTTACACATGATTCCAAAATGGAAATATAAAATAACGTGCCCGCCTACCTTTCCCTGGTAAAAGATGAGATGAATCGGAAACAGAAATTAGGGTATTTTATAATTTTAATACTTAATTCATTCAATAAATATAGTGCTCCAAAATGTTCGGAAGGAAGACTGTTCTTCAAAATAATAATCAGGGGCGATCATAAAAAACAAACAATCTTACATAAAATAATCCTTATTGTGTATTAATCGCGTATCATCGCTTCTCTAGATATAAATGCCTAAGTTAAATTTTTCAATTTAAAGAAATTTAAGTTATATCGTGTTAAAAAAAAGAGAGAGAGAGAGAGAGAGAGAGAGAGAGAGAATATAATAGCAGAAAGTGAAAAAGAAAAAGAGAAAGAAACGAGACAAAATAACTAATAGCTTTTTGCGTATTAATCTTGAAAATATACCTATAACCAGATCATCCAAAGAATCCATAAACTCATGTAATAAAGAGTTAGGAGACAGCCTCTCTTGGTTGAGAATCTGAAGCACCCGAGGGTAGATGACTGACTTCGCTCCGTTCATGTTTACATACAAAATTTTGATCATAAAATATTTTGCTAAAAAAAAAAGAAAAAAATTAATTTTTGGTAGATTTAGGTAGAATATAACCAAATATTTTTTCAGAGTAAAATAATGCTTTTAAAAATTAAACATTTGAATATTTTTCTTTTTTAAAAATAAAGCATTTTAACTGTTAAGTGATTAAGAATTGAACTTATAGTGCAAACTATGTACAAATATGAATTCAGCATTAAATGAGATTAGTAAAATATGAAAAAAATGCATCTGTCAAAGAAGAAAATATTTTGTTTTCTTTGTAATAATAAATCAGTATCAATTGAAATGTAACCTTCAATCCACAGTTAAAAAGATCAATATTTTGTACTGTCTACATAGTATTAATTATTGTATATTAAGATCTAAAGGAGTACCCTTTATTGTACAGTCGGGGGGAAGAAAAAACGCAACACCCGCAGCAATTTCGTTATTAATTGATGCAGGTGGCGCTGTGATAGCAAAATTTCGTTTTTTTCACCGTATCTAACGAACCAGTGAATGAAATTGAACCAAACTTGGTATATAGTTGGACCCTGACATAAACTGGTGCTGATTAGATTTGGGGATCAATCGCCCAGCAGATGGCGCTGTGATCGCCTTTTTTCTAAATTTTTAACATGGCAGTATGGGACAAAATTTCGTACAAATTTGCATAATGAGCGTTATTTTAAACTTGTGATTGTAAAATTGATATGAATTATTGATAATAGCAGTAGTTAACTAGGAAAAAATTTTTGTGCATGTGGGGGCACCGGTTCTCCCTCTAGGGGGGAAATATTCCCACGGGGAAGTAAATTTTCAAGATGGGTATCTTTCGAAAGGTCTCGTTGATAATAGTAATAGTTAACTAGAAAAAAAAATTGTGCATGTGGGGGCATCAGTTCCTCCCCACTGAGGGGGAAATTTCCCTCCGGGGGAGGGGGGGGGGGCAAAGTTTCAAGATGGGTATCTTTCGAAAGGTCTCGTCAATACCTTTAAAATGAATGGTTGAATTATAAATCAGTGATAATTTGAAACAAAGTTATCGATTTTTTTTACTTTTAACAAAAAAAAAAAAAAAAATCGTTTTTTTTTTTTTTTTTTTTTTTTTTTTTTTTTTTTTTTAAATGAAATTTAACCAAACTTGGTATTTAGTTGGTCCCCGAAATAAACTGGTGCTGATTACATTTGGGGATCAATAGCTCAACAGGTAGCGCTGTGATCGCATTTTTTCTAAGTTTTTAACATGGCAATATAGGACAAAATTTCGTATAAATGTACATAATGAGTTGTGTTTAGCTTGTGATTGTAAAATTAATATGAGTTATTGATAATAGTAATAGTTATCTAGGAAAAAAATTCTGTGCATGTGGGGGCATCGCTTCCCCCCTAGTTGTGGGGTAAATTTTCAAGATGTTTATCTTTCGAAAGATCTCGTCAATACCTTTAAAACGAATTGTTGAACTATAAATCTGTGATAATTTAGAACACAGTTATCGATTTTTTTCACTTTTATCAAAAAAAAAAAAAAATCTTTTTTTGTTTTTATTGTTTTTTTATTGTTACTGATTGAATATGTATGTAGGAAAATATAGAAGAAAGTCTTTTGGTGTCCTAACTGTATTCATTAATTAATCAATTTTCTGATTATGTAAGCCAACTTTGATATTATGTTTCAGGGATGGAACACGGGCGCAGAATTCATACCGGAATCTGTTTAAGATATTTTACTACCTAGAATATCGTTGATTTAATAAGTAGAAAATTTTCTTACATTGATAGTGGTATGAATACTGCGCCCGTGTTCCATCCCTGTATGTTTTCTTCCCAGAAACCATTTATTCTATTTTTCAGTGATATACTATGAGTTTGCCCTAAGTTGCACAAATATGGCAATTATGCAAGGTATGAGATAACTCACAGTTAGCATTCTAGGCAAGTAAACGAACTACCTGTTTTGTAATTGGCAGTCAACATCTTTAAATATCAGTATACGAAAGATAACATAATGAATTGACCAATAATTGAACTGATTTCTAAAAAAAAAAAAATAAAGAAATAAAAATAGCAAAAGAAGAAACTACTCATTTTTTTCTTCTTCTTTTCTGTTTTCGAATATAACAAGTTTCAATTACGGTAACTGTTTTTAAATTTAAATAAATTAAATTTTAAAATAAAAATTTTATAATATTCCAAAGTAAAATTTTATTTTGAAAATTTATAAATAAAGTTATTTTAAAATTTCCATATAATTTTATTGGAAAATTTAAAGTAATTGCAAAACAAATATATATCATTAATAAAAAGAAAAAAAACTATTAATAACAGTAATTGTAAATGTAAAAAAAAATTATAATAGTATCAATAAAGGTTAACAAACGCTATGTTCATTATGAAAACAATATACTTTAATACCCTCTCCCCCAATTAAATCTACTCATATCATTCAGAGCCTAAAAAGGATTGCGGATGATAATGTTTAAATTTTAATTCATTCCTTTATTACTTCTGTTCTAATTTCATAAATACTAACCTTTCTTAAACTATATAATTATTGAAAAAGAAACTTTTCAATTAGCATGGAACTAACATTTTATATAACTGAAGTAACTTTCATAAATGCATGCCACATTTTAAAAGAAATGAATAACTTTATTCATACAAAATCATATTTTCTAATTGTGGATTGAAGGTTCCATTTTTGATTCCAACTCCGAAGCAAATTCTTTGCGGCCGCGCGGAGCAATCTACCTACGAGTGATGATATCGGGTCAATCACGAGAGCCAATTAGGACAAAGAAGTGCAGAGTCTTTTATGCTACGCAGCTCTCTGTCCACTGACATGCCTTTTACCATTCGCAACACGTGCTCTGCCTTACGGCGTGCACACGATATCTTGAGAGAAAAGCAAAATTTAATACGCCGAAGTCTGCACTAAATATAATTTTTCTTTCAAATTTCACTTCTTAATCAGATGGTGGAAATATTATTTTTTTTCCCTTGTATTATGTTTGAGATACTGAATGTTTCAATCGTTATTTTTTAAGGTAAGTTTCTCAGAAAATTTCATGGATTATATTATTGAATTTGTCACAGTTATCTGTACAGAATAAATATATTTACAAAGAACAGATAAAAACACTTAAATATATTTTTATGTGAATCTAGAAACTTCAACATGTAATTACATACTGAACACTTTATGCAGTAACAAAAACAATTTTCTTTTTCTTTTTAACTCTATAAAACCAGGGCTTTTAGTAGCTCCTTAATTGACTGCTTTTTTTTTTTTTTTTTTTTTTTTTGTGCTGAAACTTCAATCATTGTTACAAATAGTGTTTTTCTTCAACTGAATAAGAATGTTTTATACATATATATATATGTAAAAGCGTGCAATTACGGTATTGTAAGACTTGAAATATTCATTTAGTGCTTTAATTGGGTGTAATGTAATATCTTGAAAGTTATGATTATTGACTTTATTGTTCTTCTGAAAAATTGTTTTTATCATTAAATTCATTTTATCAGTATTGTGCTTCAAAAAACTTTGAGCTTTAAATGTTTTTCTATATACATGTTAGGATAAATTTTCAAAACTAGTTTTGGCAAATACTACTACAACAAATAGTTATAATAATAATAATAACAATAATAATTTATTTTCTTATTTCTTTTTGTGTGTGTATCTATCATAGCATATCATGCGTAGATTTAAAATTTCTGATAATAAATGCTAAAATATATTTATTAATTTAAAAATGCAGTTTCTTTCGAAAAAAAAAAAAAAAATGGGGGGAGGGGGAGGGATATAAGAGTAATGATAGCAAATAATTAATGACCTATTGTGTACCAATCCCGAATATATTAATAGATGAATAACGGTCTACATATGGTTCCAAATTGGAAATATAAAATAAAAACTCCGCCTACCTCCTAACGCTTTGCTTGGTAAGAGATGAGATAAATCGAAGACAGAAATTAAGTGTATTTTATAATTTTAATACTTAATTCGTTTAATAAATATAGTGTTCCAAAACTTTCGAAAGAATAACTGTTTTTCAAAATAATAATCAAGGGCGATCATAAAAAAAAAACAAGCAATTTTACATAAAATAATCCTTATTGTGAATTTATCGCATATCATCGCTTCTCCAGATATAAATGCTTAAGTTAAATTTATCCATTTAAAGAAATTTAGTTTATATCATGTTTAAAAAAGAGAGAGAAAGAGAATATAATAGAAGAAAGTGAAAAAGAAAAAGAGAGAGAAACGAAACAAAATAACTAATAGCTTTTTGTGTATTAATCTTGAAAATATACCTATAACCAGATCATCCAAAGAATCCATAAACTCATGTAATAAAGAGTTAGGAGACAGTCTCTCTTGGTTGAGAATCTGAAGCACCCGAGGGTAGATGACTGACTTCATCCCATTCACCTACCAGATTAAGGTGGATAAATTGGGATGGCCTTCATGCCTAGGGTGACCCTACCAGGAAAAAAACTCCGGACGTACTTCGCACAACCTGTCCAGTGCCATCCCCCTTCCCCTGCTAGAATGAGGCAGCATGGTATGACTTGGGGGCGGGGGGATTGCATTTAGTCCAGCCCACATGCTCAGTTGTGTGAATATTTCAAGGGAGGATTTCCTGCTCGATCCGGTCTTGTTCTTTGATTTTCTGATGGTGAATGGACTCATGAACCTGGTCTAGTTCGCCAGACTGATGGTGATGAGAAACAACGACAACAACACCAGAGCATCCAACATTTTAATTTATTGTGCAGCATTATCTGCTCCGCCTTTATTTCCTGTCACTTCATTTATAAAAGAATTTTCTCCAATATTTAATTACCATAAAATAAGAAAAAATTAATCTTAACACTTTCGCTACCGTATGTTTTTTTTTTTTTTTTTTTTTTTTTTTTTGAGAAAAACCTCCGCCTGTAGGCGTTATTTTTTTTTTACTTTACATTAGTTTAAATAAATATTTTCTGTATTCTAATTTATAATATATGAAATGATCATTCATTACAATTATACTCTTTCTAATCAACGCATTTGTGTTCATAGTGCATTTATTGTACAAATGCGAATAATGGGTATATTGTCCAGGAATAATCTAACCTATGTAACCTAAACAAACGCCCACTGCTGGAGTTACAAATTTTCAAATTAGGAGAATTCACGTTAGCGGTGGCGAAAGTGTTAAGTATAAAATTGGTATCAGATAAAGGCAGAGCTAAAAAAGCTCAAGAATAAATTAAATGTTGGCAATACTGACATAGTACAAAAAAGAATTATAAAAGGAAGAATAAACTTAACTACTAAATCTAAGCATGGTGAGAGATAAGAGTCAGGTTCTTGGAATTAAAAACTAGATCAGAGTCATTTAGTGATCCCTTAAATGAAAGTAACCTATGAAACAAATTTTTAATATTAGAACTTTTAGTCGCAACTATTAAAATGAATACATATGGTGGATTTATATTTATTTTTTAAGCATGGATCCTTGTGTATTAATCTTGAAAAATGTTCTTGTAAATATAGCGGCCCACATGCCTAATACAAAAAGAAATCATAAAATAATGACTCCGCCTATCAATTCTAAGCTTGGGAGAGTGAAATTCTTAGAAGTTATAGCTAAATGCAAGGCATTTAGCAGTTCCTCACTCACCTTCAAACTTTGAATGCTTATAACTCTGTGAAAAAATAATTAAATTTTCAACCAATATCCTTTTGCGTGTTGTCGCGATCCCAGGAATTCAAATATAAAATAAAAATGAGGCATTACCATTGAAAAATATCAAAGTTGAGGCGTGTTTTAATATGTAGACGACAAAATTTTAGTTCATTTTCTGAAACTACTCACATTTCCTCGTCAAATGATACCTATTACATTTTCTACATCAATTAGCAACGAAGTTACGTTGAGTGTTGCTCTTTTTTTTTTTTTTTTTTTTTTCCGACTGTACATTTAAAAATATTAAATTTGATTTAATTTATTATTGTTTGAAATCTCTTTATACATGAACATATATGAAATATTTCTAAGCTTTATATCCATATATTTTTAATAAAATAGTCTGTGTTTATAATTTGTATTTACACGGATCTTTCTTCAGTTTCTGTAAATTACATTGAAGATACTTTTAGAATGATTACAGGTTCTTTGATAGTATTTTTAACTACATGGCTGTCCTTATTAAAGTGAGACTATTATTCGACAAATAAACATTGTCGTAAATGTCAACGAAGTAATCATTTTTCTATCTATTTATTATCATCATTTTAATTCTATTTAACTTCAATCATAACAAAAGCTGATACGATTTGTATATAATGATGACTTATAAATTTGTAACTTTTTAAAAGTAATTAAATGATTGTTAAATGATTTATTTTATTTATTATTATTGTTATTATTATTATTATTATTCGGATAGTCTAGAGTGAGGCATTTTCAGTTGTTATACTTACTGGATAAAAAACAGTAGCACAGAGAGTAAGTGATACTTACTTAACATGAAACAAATAAACATAAAATATAAGTAAATAAATAAAGTTATGCAAATTTTATAAAAATGGCATACATTTCTGAAAAAATTATTTTAGTTATTTAAAATATTATTTCCATATTAGTGGAAAAGTTTGTCTTGAAATATATAAATAAATAAATATTTTAAGATAGGTTAGCATTTATAAAATTGCAACAAAAGTATTAAAAGGAATAAATGAAAATTTAAACATTATTATCTGCCATCCTTTTTACACTGTCACCTTTCTGAATGTCATGAAGAGATTTAATTTGGGGGGAGGGGGGTATTTAAACATATTTTCTTCATAATCAGCATAGCCTTTGCTAGACTTTATTACTACTGTTATTATTTTTAATATTTTCCAACAAAGTTTAAAAGTGTTTATGACTTCGGATTGTCTGTCTGTCTGTCCGTCCGTCTGTCTGTCCGCACTCTAACTCCCGTAAATATTTATGGAATTTCTTGAAACTGATATATGTTATTCAAGTTCACTATCGGACGTTCCCTATTGAAAATGGGGCTTATACCTCTTCTGGTTTGTGTACAGGGACACCCGAAAGTATACCAAAGCATTGTGTTCTACGAGAGGTATTTCTATTAACAATATTTTCATACGTTTACTGTAGACATATCTGAATGAAATTGAAATATGTTATTCAAGTTCACTATCGGACGTTCCCTATTAAAAATGGAGTTTATACTTCTGCTGGTTTGTGTACAGGGACACCCGAAAGTATTTCAAAGCATTGTGTTCTATGAGAGGTATTTCTATAAATCATATTTTCATACCTTTACTGTAGACATATCTGAATGAAATTGAAATATGTTATTCAAGTTCACTACTGGATGTTTCCTGTATAAAATGGAGAACATAGCACCATCGGTTTATATACAGGGACACTCAAAAGTTATTCAAAGCATTGCGTTCTATGAGAGATATTTCTATAAATCTAATTTTAATAACTTTACTTTCCAAAAAGTTTTTGGAAATTGAAATATGTTATTTATATGCACAAAAAGAATGCTTTGCACAGAATGTAGCATGATTAGCATTAGATTTACAGGTGGCACAAAAATATCCAGTTACATTTACAGCTATTAATAAAAAATTGATAAAATTGTACTTTCGTTTACGTTAAGCGTTTTCAACACTTTCTAACATTTTTTAAGTGTGAATATGATTTCAGTTTTGTGTATCTGCCTGTCCGTCTGTCTGTCTGTCCGAGCTAAAACTCCCGTAAATATTTATGGAATTTCTTGAAACTGATATATGTTATTCAAGTTCACTATCGGACGTTCCCTATTGAAAATGGGGTTTATACCTCTTCTGGTTTGTGTACAGGGACACCTGAAAGTATTTCAAAGCATTGTGTTCTATGAGAGGTATTTCTATAAACCATATTTTCGCACCTTTACTGTTGACATATCTCAATTAAATTGAAATATGTTATTCAAGTTCACTATTGGATGTTTCCTGCATAAAATGGGGGAAATACCACCACCGATTTATGTACAGGGACAGTTAAAAATATTCCAAAGCATTGCGTTCTATGAGAGATATTTCTGTAAATCAGATTTTAATAACTCTACTTTAAACGAAGTTTAATGAAATTGAAATATGTTATTTATATGCACAAAAAAATGTTTTGCATAGAACATAGCATGATTAGCATTAGATTTACAGGGTGGCACAAAAATATCCATTTATATTAAGAGCTATTAATAAAGAATTGCTAGAATAGTACTTTAGTTTGCATTAAGCGTTTTTAACACTTTCGAACATTTTTAAGTGTGAATGATTTCAGTTTGTGTATCTGCCCATCTGTCTGTCTGTCTGCCTGCCAGCGCTCTAACTCCTGTAAATATTTATGTAATTTCTCGAAACTGATATATTTTATTGAAGTTCACTATCGGATGTTCCATATTGAAAATGGGGTGAATTTCTCTCCTGGTTTGCGTACAGGAGCACACAAAAGCATTCGAAATCATTCTGTTCTATAAGTGTTATTTTTATAAATATCTTCCCTATAGAATGTTGTCCATTTAAAATGACATTAATAGGTGCTGCATAACTAGTTTGTTTACAGGGACAACAACAACAACAACAACAAAAAAAAGCCAAAGCATTACGTATTAGGACAGAATTTTTTGAAAATTACATTTTAAAATCTTTCTACTATAAAAATCATAAAAATATTGAAATATATTGTTAATATTCTAAAATAATTTTTTGCATAGAATATGATATGATTAACTGTCTAATTTACAGGGCTACACTAAAGTATTCAGAGAGATCAAAAGCTGTAATTATAATCTAATGGCTGCATTTTCGTCTGCGTTAAGCCTTTTTAACACATTCAAAAATGCCTAAGAGTAATTTTAAAATCAATTAGTCTATCTCTATATTTTTCAGTCCTTCAGTCTGTTGTGTGATAACGTCGGCAAAGAATATGAAAAGTTATTCGATACAACAATTACGTACAGTTGGAAAATGTTACTAAGGAATGCGTACTGCATGATTTTTCTTTCTTGTTTATCTTTATAACTGCTATTATTAATATTTGCATTTTTATTTTTTGAATTAATGATAGATATATATCTGTTTTGCAATTAACCTTAAACTTTCCAATAATCTTTTATGAAAAACAGTTACTATAATTGAATATGTTATTTGCAAAAACAGAAACTGAAACAGAAAATAGATAAAACTCAAATCAATTCTGTGTTTAACATATTGACTGCAATTGCGCTTTACAAGGTTCCAAGTAAAAGAGATTTTTTAATTTAGTCATGTTATATTATTAAAAACTATAATTATAATACATATAGAAATAATCAAAAAGCGTATTTGAAGTTTTTTTTTTTTTTTTCGTCTTTTCTTTTAACAAAAGAAAATTGCTGCAGAAAGTAAATTGATTTATGTGTCAAACATATTTTTTGCTTGTTGATTTTGAATAAAATTTAATTTTTATTCATTAATTAATCAATTTTCTGATTATGTAAGCCAACCTTGATATTATGTTCTCTTCCCTGAAACCATTTATTCTACTTTTCAATAATATACTATGAGTTTTTGCCCTAAGTTGCACAAATATGGAAATTATGCAAGCTATGAGATAACTCACAGTTAGCATCCCAGGCAAGTAAACGAACTACATATTTTGTAATTGGCAGTCAACATGTTAAAATATCAGTATAAGAAAGATTACATAATGAATAGATCAATAATTGAACTGATTTCTAAAAAAAAAAAAAAAAAAAAAAAATAGCAAAACAAGAAACTACACTTTTTTTTTTTCTGAGTTTCTGTTTTCGAAAATAACATGTTTCAATCACGGTAACTGTTTTTAAATTTAAATAAATTAAATTTTAAAATAAAAATTTTATAATATTCCAAAGTAAAATTTTATTTTGAAAATTTTTAAATAAAGTTATTTTAAATTTTCCATATAATTTTATTGGAAAATTTAAAGTAATTGCAAAACAAATATATATCTTTAATAATAAAAAAATAAAAAAAAAGAAAAAACTATTAACAATAGCAATTGTAAAGGTAAAAAAATAATAATAGTATTAATAAAAGTTAACAAACGCTATGTTCATTATGAAAATAATATGCTTTAATACCCTCTCCCCCAATTAAATCTACTCATATCATTCAGAGCCTAAAAAGGATTGCGGATGATAATGTTTAAATTTTAATTCATTCCTTTATTACTTCTGTTCTAATTTCATAAATACTAATATTTCTTAAAATATATACTTATTGAAAAAGAGACTTTTCAATCAGTATTTAAACAATATTTTATATAACAGAAGTAACTTTCATAAATGGAAATGCATGCCTCATTTTATATAAAAATGAATAACTTTATTCATACAAAATCATATTCTCTAATTGTGGATTGAAGGTTCCATTTTTGATTCCAACTCCGAAGTAAATTCGCAACAGCGCGGAGCAATCTACCTATGAATGATGAAATGCATAGCTGCTAATATTTTAATTTATTCTCGAGTATCTTTAGCTCCGCCTTTATTTCTCACCACTTTATTTTTAGAATATTTTTCTCCAATATATAACTATGATAAAATATGAAAAATTTACTTTAAAAAAAAAGTGGTATGGAATAGAGTCGGAGCTAAAAGTACTCCGGAATAAATTAAAATATTGGCAGCTATGTGCAATGGCCTCAATCTCGAAAGCCAGTTAGGACGAATAGTGCAGATGCTATTGCGCTAAGCCTGCGTATTTCGCCAATACTCTGACCACTAACACGCCTACGTCCTTTTACAATTTGTAACATGTGCTCTGCCTTACGGCGTGCACACGTAACCCTGAAAGATCAAGGTCAGTCAACTTATGTATATTCCACGTAATATTAAATATAATTTTTGTTTTAAATTCCACCTCCTAATCAGATGGTGTGAATATTGTTATTTTTTCTTTCTGGTATTATGCTTACAATACAGAATGTTTCAATCGTTATTTTTTAAGGTATGTTTCTCAGAAAATTCCATGGATTATATTATTGAGTTTGTCACAATTTTCTGTACAGAATAAATATACTTACAAAGAACAGATAGAAACACTTAAATATATTTTTACGTGAATCTATAAACTTCGCCGTGTAATATTATACTGAACACTTTACGCTGTAACAAATACAATTTTCTTTCTCTTTTTAACTATATAAAACCAGGCCTTTTAGTGGGTCTTTAATTGACTTCTATCTTTTTTTTTTTTTTTTTTTTTTTTTTTGGGGGGGGGGGGGGGGTGGCGGGTCCTGAAACTTCAATCATTGTTACAAGTAGTGTTTTTATTCAACAGAATAAGAAGAATGTTATATATATATATATATATGTATGTAAAAGCATTTAATTACGGTATTGTAAAAGACCTGAAAGATTCATTTAGTGCTTTAACTGCGTGTAATGTAATATCTTGAAAGTTAGAATTATTGACTTTAAAGTGCGTTTGAAAAAATGTTTTTATTATTAAATTCATTTTATCAATATTGTGCTTCAAACAACTTTAAGCGTTAAATGTTTTTCTATATACATGTCAGGACCAATTTTCAAAACTAGTTTTGGCAAATACTACTACAACAATTAGTAATAATAATAATAATAACAATAATAATTTATTTATTTATTTATTTATTTATTTTTGTGTGTGTGTATCTATCATAGCGTATCATGCATAGATTTAAATTTTATGATACTATTATGATACTAAAATATACCTATAAGCAGATCATCCAAAGAATCCATAAACTCACGTAATAAAGAGTTAGGAGACAGCCTCTCTTGGTTGAGAATCTGAAGCACCCGAGGGTAGATGACTGACTTCGCTCCGTTCATGTTTACATACAAAATTTTGATCATAAAATATTTTGCTAAAAAAAAAAAAAAAAAATTAATTTTTGGTAGATTTAGGTAGAATATAACCAAATATTTTTTCAGAGTAAAATAATGCTTTTAAAAATTAAACATTTGAATATTTTTCTTTTTTAAAAATAAAGCATTTTAACTGTTAAGTGATTAAGAATTGAACTTATAGTGCATACTATGTACAAATATGAATTCATCATTAAATGAGATTAGTAAAATATGAAAAAAATGCATCTGTCAAAGAAGAAAATATTTTGTTTTCTTTGTAATAATAAATCAGTATCAATTGAAATGTAACCTTCAATCCACAGTTAAAAAGATCAATATTTTGTACTGTCTACATAGTATTAACTATTGTATATTAAGATCTAAAGGAGTACCCTTTATTGTACGGGGGGAAGAAAAAACGCAACACCCGCAGCAATTTCGTTATTAATTGATGCAGGTGGCGCTGTGATAGCAAAATTTCGTTTTTTTCACCGTATCTAACGAACTAGTGAATGAAATTGAACCAAACTGGTATATAGTTGGACCCTGACATAAACTGGTGCTGATTAGATTTGGGGATCAATCGCCCAGCAGATGGCGCTGTGATCGCCTTTTTTTCTAAATTTTTAGGACAAAATTTCGTGTAAATGTGGATAATGAGCGTTATTTTAAACTTGTGATTGTAAAATTGATATGAATTATTGATAATAGCAGTAGTTAACTAGGAAAAAATTTTTGTGCATGTGGGGGCACCGATTCTCCCTCTAGGGGGGAAATATTCCCACGGGGAAGTAAATTTTCAAGATGGGTATCTTTCGAAAGGTCTCGTTGATAATAGTAATAGTTAACTAGAAAAAAAAATTGTGCATGTGGGGGCATCAGTTCCTCCCCACTGAGGGGGAAATTTCCCCCGGGGGAGGGGGGGGGGGCAAAGTTTCAAGATGGGTATCTTTCGAAAGGTCTCGTCAATACCTTTAAAACGAATGGTTGAATTATAAATCTGTGATAATTTGAAACAAAGTTATCGATTTTTTTTACTTTTAATAAAAAAAAAAAAAAAAAAAAAAATTAAAAAAAATCGTTTTTTTTTTTTTTTTTTTTTTTTAAATGAAATTTAACCAAACTTGGTATTTAGTTGGTCCCCGAAATAAACTGGTGCTGATTACATTTGGGGATCAATAGCTCAACAGGTAGCGCTGTGATCGCATTTTTTCTAAGTTTTTAACATGGCAGTATAGGACAAAATTTCGTATAAATGTAGATAATGAGTTGTGTTTAGCTTGTGATTGTAAAATTAATATGAGTTATTGATAATAGTAATAGTTATCTAGGAAAAAAATTCTGTGCATGTGGGGGCATCGCTTCCCCCCCCTGGTTGTGGGGTAAATTTTCAAGATGGGTATCTTTCGAAAGATCTCGTCAATACCTTTAAAACGAATTGTTGAACTATAAATCTGTGATAATTTAGAACACAGTTATCGATTTTTTTCACTTTTATCAAAAAAAAAAATCTTTTTTCGTTTTTATTGTTTTTTTATTGTTACTGATTGAATATGTATGTAGGAAAATATAGAAGAAAGTCTTTTGGTGTCCTAACTGTATTCATTAATTAATCAATTTTCTGATTATGTAAGCCAACTTTGATATTATGTTTTCTTCCCAGAAACCATTTATTCTATTTTTCAGTGATATACTATGAGTTTGCCCTAAGTTGCACAAATATGGCAATTATGCAAGCTATGAGATAACTCACAGTTAGCATTCTAGGCAAGTAAACGAACTACCTATTTTGTAATTGGCAGTCAACATCTTTAAATATCAGTATACGAAAGATTACATAATGAATTGACCAATAATTGAACTGATTTCTAAAAAAAAAAATAAAGAAATAAAAATAGCAAAAGAAGAAACTACTCATTTTATCTTCTTCTTTTCTGTTTTCGAATATAACAAGTTTCAATTACGGTAACTGTTTTTAAATTTAAATAAATTAAATTTTAAAATAAAAATTTTATAATATTCCAAAGTAAAATTTTATTTTGAAAATTTATAAATAAAGTTATTTTAAAATTTCCATATAATTTTATTGGAAAATTTAAAGTAATTGCAAAACAAATATATATCATTAATAAAAAGAAAAAAAACTATTAATAACAGCAATTGTAAATGTAAAAAAAAATTATAATAGTATCAATAAAGGTTAACAAACTCTATGTTCATTATGAAAACAATATGCTTTAATACCCTCTCCCCCAATTAAATCTACTCATATCATTCAGAGCCTAAAAAGGATTGCGGATGATAATGTTTAAATTTTAATTCATTCCTTTATTACTTCTGTTCTAATTTCATAAATACTAACCTTTCTTAAACTATATAATTATTGAAAAAGAGAAAAAGAAACTTTACAATTAGCATGGAACTAATATTTTATATAACTGAAGTAACTTTCATAAATGCATGCCACATTTTAAAAGAAATGAATAACTTTATTCATACAAAATCATATTTTCTAATTGTGGATTGAAGGTTCCATTTTTGATTCCAACTCCGAAGCAAATTCTTTGCGGCCGCGTGGAGCAATCTACCTACGAGTGATGATATCGTGTCAATCACGAGAGCCAATTAGGACAAAGAAGTGCAGATGCTATTATGCTACGCAGCTTTCTGTCCACTGACATGCCTTTTACCATTCGCAACACGTGCTCTGCCTTACGGCGTGCACACGGTATCTTGAGAGAAAAGCAAATTTAATACGCCGAAGTGTGCACTAAATATAATTTTTCTTTCAAATTTCACTTTTTAATCAGATGGTGGAAATATTATTTTTTTTCCCTTGTATTATGTTTGAGATACTGAATGTTTCAATCGTTATTTTTTAAGGTAAGTTTCTCAGAAAATTTCATGGATTATATTATTGAATTTGTCACAGTTATCTGTACAGAATAAATATATTTACAAAGAACAGATAAAAACACTTAAATATATTTTATGTGAATCTAGAAACTTCAACATGTAATTATATACTGAACACTTTATGCAGTAACAAAAACAATTTTCTTTTTCTTTTTAACTCTATAAAACCAGGGCTTTTAGTAGCTCCTTAATTGACTACTTTTTTTTTTTTTTTTTTTGTGCTGAAACTTCAATCATTGTTACAAATAGTGTTTTTCTTCAACTGAATAAGAATGTTTTATACATATATATATATGTAAAAGCGTGCAATTACGGTATTGTAAGACTTGAAATATTTATTTAGTGCTTTAATTGCGTGTAATGTAATATCTTGAAAGTTATGATTATTGACTTTATTGTTCTTCTGAAAAATTGTTTTTATCATTAAATTCATTTTATCAGTATTGTGCTTCAAAAAACTTTGAGCTTTAAATGTTTTTCTATATACATGTTAGGATAAATTTTCAAAACTAGTTTTGGCAAATACTACTACAACAAATAGTTATAATAATAATAATAACAATAATAATTTATTTTCTTATTTCTTTTTGTGTGTGTATCTATCATAGCATATCATGCGTAGATTTAAAATTTCTGATAATAAATGCTAAAATATATTTATTAATTTAAAAATGCAGTTTCTTTCGAAAAAAAAAAAAAAAAAAATGGGGGAGGGGGTGGGATATAAGAGTAATGATAGCAAATAATTAATGACCTATTGTGCACCAATCCCGAATATATTAATAGATGAATAACGGTCTACATATGGTTCCAAATTGGAAATATAAAATAATGACTCCGCCTACCTCCTAACGCTTTGCTTGGTAAGAGATGAGATGAATCGAAGACAGAAATTAAGTGTATTTTATAATTTTAATACTTAATTCGTTTAATAAATATAGTGTTCCAAAACTTTCGAAAGAATAACTGTTTTTCAAAATAATAATCAAGGGCGATCATAAAAAAAAACAAGCAATTTTACATAAAATAATCCTTATTGTGAATTAATCGCATGTCATCGCTTCTCCAGATATAAATGCTTAAGTTAAATTTATCCATTTAAAGAAATTTAGTTTATATCATGTTTAAGAAAGAGAGAGAAAGAGAATATAATAGAAGAAAGTGAAAAAGAAAAAGAGAGAGAAACGAAACAAAATAACTAATAGCTTTTTGTGTATTAATCTTGAAAATATACCTATAACCAGATCATCCAAAGAATCCATAAACTCATGTAATAAAGAGTTAGGAGACAGTCTCTCTTGGTTGAGAATCTGAAGCACCCGAGGGTAGATGACTGACTTCATCCCATTCACCTACCAGATTAAGGTGGATAAATTGGGATGGCCTTCATGCCTAGGGTGACCCTACCAGGAAAAAAACTCCGGACGTACTTCGCACAACCTGTCCAGTGCCATCCCCCTTCCCCTGCTAGAATGAGGCAGCATGGTAGGACTTGGGGGCGGGGGGATTGCGTTTAGTCCAGCCCACATGCTCAGTTGTGTGAATATTTCAAGGGAGGATTTCCTGCTCGATCCGGTCTTGTTCTTTGATTTTCTGAGGGTGAATGGACTCATGAACCTGGTCTAGTTCCGCCAGACTGATGGTGATGAGAAACAACGACAACAACACCAGAGCATCCAACATTTTAATTTATTGTGCAGCATTATCTGCTCCGCCTTTATTTCCTGTCACTTCATTTATAAAAGAATTTTCTCCAATATTTAATTACCATAAAATAAGAAAAAATTAATCTTAACACTTTCGCAGAGCTGCCAACCAAATCCGGCAAATTGTTAGTACCGCCCCTTTTTCTACACCACTTAATTTTTAGAGTAATTCTCTTCAAATATATTTACGATGAATGAAGAAAACAAATACTCTAAAAATTTAGTGGTGTAGAAAAAGGGGCGTTTTTCTATGGGCGTTAACAATTTGCCGGATTAGGTTGGCAGGTCTGCTTTCGCTACCGCATGTTTTTTTTTTTTTTTTTTTTTTTTTTTTGAGAAAAACCTCCGCCTGTAGGCGTTATTTTTTTTTTTTACTTTACATTAGTTTAAATAAATATTTTCTGTATTCTAATTTATAATATATGAAATGATCATTCATTACAATTATACTCTTTTTAATCAACGCATTTGTGTTCATAGTGCATTTATTGTACAAATGCGAATAATGGGTATATTGTCCAGGAATAATCTAACCTATGTAACCTAAACAAACGCCCACTGCTGGAGTTACAAATTTTCAAATTAGGAGAATTCACGTTAGCGGTGGCGAAAGTGTTAAGTATAAAATTGGTATCAGATAAAGGCAGAGCTAAAAAAGCTCAAGAATAAATTAAATGTTGGTAATACTGATATAGTACAAAAACGAATTATAAAAGGAAGAATAAACTTAACTACTAAATCTAAGCATGGTGAGAGATAAGAGTCAGGTTCTTAGAATTAAAAACTAGATCAGAGTCATTTAGTGATCCCTTAAATGAAAACAACCTATGAAACAACTTTTTAATATTAGAACTTTTAGTCGCAACTATTAAAATGAGTACGTATGGTGGATTTATATTTATTTTTTAAGCATGGATCCTTGTGTATTAATCTTGAAAAATGTTCTTGTAAATATAGCAGCCCACATGCATAATACAAAAAGAAATTATAAAATAATGATTCCGCCTATCAATTCTAAGCTTGGGAGAGTGAAATTATTAGAAGTTATAGCTAAATGCAAGGGATTTAGCAGTTCCTCACTAACCTTCAAACTTTAAACGCTTATAACGCTGTGAAAAAATAATTAAACTATACAACCAATATCCATTTACGTGTTGTCGCGATCCCAGGAATTCAAATATAAAATAAAAATGAGGCATTACCATTAAAAAAAATCAAAGTTGAGGCGTGTTTTAATATGTAGACGACAAAACTTTAGTTCATTTTCTGAAACTACTCACATTTCCTCGTCGAATGATACCTATTACATTTTTCTACATCAATTAGCAACGAAGTTACGTTGAGTGTTGCTCTTTTTTTTTTTTTTTCCCCGACTGTACATTTAAAAATATTAAATTTGACTTAATTTATCTTAATTTATTATTGTTTGAAATCTCTTTATACATGAACATATATGAAATATTTCTAAGCTTTATATCCATATATTTTTAAGAAAATAGTCTGTGTTTATAATTTGTATTTACAGGGAGTCTTTCTTCAGTTCCTGTAAATTACATTGAAGATACTTTTAGAATGATTACAGGTTCTTTGATAGTATTTTTAACTACATGGCTGTCCTTATTAATGTGAGACTTTTATTTGACAAATAAACATTATCATAAATGTCAACAAAGTAATCATTTTTGTATGCATTTATTATCATCATTTTAATTCTCTTTAACTTCAATCATAAGAAAAGCTGATACGATTTGTATATAATGATGACTTATAAATTTGTAACTTTTTAAAAATAATTAAAAGATTGTTAAATAATTTATTTTATTTATTATTGTTATTATTATTCGGATAGTCTAGAGTGAGGAATTTTCATTTGTTATACTTACTGGATAAAAAACAGTAGCACAGAGAGTAAATGATACTTACTTAACATGAAACAAATAAACATATAATATAAGTAAATAAATAAAGTTATGCAAATTTTATAAAAGTGGCATACATTTCTGAAAATTATTTTAGTTATTTAAAATATTATTTCCATGTTAGGTGAAAAGTTTTTCTTTAAATAAATAAATATTTTAAGATAGGTTAGTATTTATAAAATTGCAACAAAAGTATTAAAAGGAATAAATGAAAATTTAAACATTATTATCTGCCATCCTTTTTAGACTGTCACCTTTCTGAATGTCATGAAGAGATTTAATTGGGGGGGGGGGGGGTGTATTAAAACATATTTTCTTCATAATCAGCATAGCCTTTGTTAACCTTTATTACTACTGTTATTATTTTTAACACTTTCCAACAAGGTTGAAAAGTGTTAATGACTTCGGTTTGTCTGTCTGTCTGTCCGTCCGTCTGTCTGACCGCGCTCTAACTCCCGTAAATATTTAGAGAATTTCTCGAAACTGATATATGTTATTCAAGTTCACTATCGGACGTTCACTATTGAAAATGGGGTTTATACCTCTTCTGGTTTGTGTACAGGGACACCCGAAAGTATACCAAAGCATTGTGTTCTACGAGAGGTATTTCTATAAACAATATTTTCATACCTTTACTGTAGACATATCTCAATGAAATTGAAATATGTTATTCAAGTTGACTATCGGACGTTCCCTATTGAAAATGGAGTTTATACTACTGCTGGTTTGTGTACAGGGACACCCGAAAGTATTTCAAAGCGTTGTGTTCTATGAGAGGTATTTCTATAAATCATATTTTCATACCTTTACGGTAGACATATCTGAATGAAATTGAAATATGTTATTCAAGTTCACTACTGGATGTTTCCTGAATAAAATGGAGGACATAGCACCATCGGTTTATGTACAGGGACACTCAAAAGTTATCCAAAGCATTGCGTTCTATGAGAGATATTTCTATAAATCTAATTTTAATAACTTTACTTATTGAAATATGTTATTTATATGCTCAAAAGAATGCTTTGCACAGAATGTAGCATGATTAGCATTAGATTTACAGGTGGCACAAAAATATCCAGTTACATTAACAGCTATTAATAAAAAATTGATAAAATTGTACTTTTGTTTACGTTAAGCGTTTTTAACACTTTCTAACATTTTTTAAATGTGAATATGATTTTAGTTTTGTGTATCTGCCTGTCCGTCTGTCTGTCTGTCCGAGCTAAAACTCACGTAAATATTTATAGAATTTCTTGAAACTGATATATGTTATTCAAGTTCACTATCGGATGTTCCTATTGAAAATGAAATTTATACCTCTACAGGTTTGTGTACAGGGACGCCCGAAAGTATTTCAGAGCATTGTGTTCTGTGAGAGGTATTTCTATAAACCATATTTTCACACCTTTACTGTTGACATATCTCAATTAAATTGAAAAATGTTATTCAAGTTCACTATTGGATCTTTCCTGTATAAAATGGGGGAAATACCACCGCCAATTTATGTACAGGGACAGTTAAAAGTATTCCAAAGCATTGCGTTCTATGAGAGATATTTCTGTAAATCAGATTTTAATAACTCTACTTTAAACGAAGTTTTATAAAATTGAAATATGTTATTTATATGCACAAAAAAATGCTTTGCATAGAATATAGAATGATTAGCATTAGATTTACAGGGTGGCACAAAAATATACATTTATATTAAGAGCTATTAATAAAGAATTGTTAGAATAGTACTTTCGTTTACTTTAAGCGTTTTTATCACTTTTGAACATTTTTAAGTGTGAATATGATTTCAGTTTGTGTATCTGCCCATCTGTCTGTCTGTCTGCCTGCCCGCGCTCTAACTCCTGTAAATATTTATGGAATTTCTCGAAACTGATATATTTTATTGATGTTCACTATGGGATGTTCCATATTGAAAATGGAGTGAATTTCTCTTCTGGTTTGTGTACTGGGACACCCAAAAGCATTCGAAAGCTTTATGTTCTATGAGTGTTATTTTTATAAATATTTTCCCTATAGAATGTTCCCGATTTAAAATCACATTAATAGATCCTGTATAACTAGATTGTTTACAGGGACAACAACAACAACAAAAAAAAAAAAAAAAAAAAAAAAAAGACAATGCATTACGTTTTAAGACAGAATTTTTTGAAAGTTATATTTAAAAACCTTTCTACTCTAAAAATCATAAAAATATTGAAATGTATTGTTAATATTCTAAAATAATTTTTTGCATAGAATATGATATGATTAACTTTCTGATTTACAGGCTACACTAAAATATTCAGAGAGATCAAAAGCTGTAATTATAATCTAATGGCTGCGTTTTCTTTTTGTGTTAAGACTTTTTAACACCTTCCAAATTGCCTAAGAGTGATTTTAAAATCAATTGGACTATTTGTATATTTTTCAGTCCTTCTGTCTGCTGTGTGATCACGTAGGCCCCAATTAAATCTAGTCATATCATTCAGAGCCTAAAAAGGATTGCGGATGATAATGTTTAAATTTTAATTCATTCCTTTATTACTTCTGTTCTAATTTCATAAATACTAACCTTTCTTAAAATATATACTTATTGAAAAAGAGAAAAAGAAACTTTTCAATTAGCGTGGAACGAATATTTTACGTAACTGTAGTAACTTTCATAAATGCATGCGACATTTTATATAAAAATGAATAACTTTATTCATACAAAATCATATTTTCTAACCGTGGATTGAAGGTTCCATTTATGATTCCAACTCCGAAGCAAATTCTTCGTGGCCGCGCGGAGCAATCTACCTACGAGTGGTGAAATCGCGTCAATCTCGAGAACCAATTACGACAAGACAGTGCCGATACTATTGTGCTACGCTTGGCGGCGTATTTTGCCAATGCTCTGTCCACTGACAACCTACATCCTTTCCTTTAACCATTCGTTTCGTAACACGTGCTCTGCCTTACGGCGTGCAAGTGCAATCCCGAATTATGATATCTAGAATACTCAAGTGTGTTCCACAAGTTATTAAATATAAATTTTGTATACATTTCACTTTTTAATCAGATGGTGTGAATATTATTATTATTTTTTTTTTCCGGGTATTATATTTAGCATACTGAATGTTTCAATCGTTATTTTTTAAGGTACGTTTCTCAGAAAATTCCATGGATATGTTATTGAATTTGTCACAATTTTCTGTAGAGAATAAATATACTTACAAAGAACAGATAAAAACACTTAAATATATTTTTGCGTGAAACTAGAAAATTTGCCGTGTAATATTATACTGAACACTTTACGCTGTAACAAATAGAATTTTCTTTCTCTTTTTCACTCTATAAAACCAGGCCTTTCAGTGGGTATTTAATTGACTTCTATTTTTTTTTTTTTTTAAACTTCAATCATTGTTACAAGTAGTGTTTTTCTTCAACTGAATAAGAAGAATGTTATATATATATATATGTATGTAAAAGCATTTAATTACGGTATTGTAAAAGACCTAAAAGATTCATTTAGTGCTTTAATCGCATGTAATGTAATATCTTGAAAGTTATAATTATTGACTTTAAAGTGCGTTTGAAAAAATGTTTTTATTATTAAATTCATTTTATCAGTATTGCGCTTCAAAAACTTTGAGCGTTAAATGTTTTTCTATATACTTGTCAGGACAAATTTTCAAAACTAGTTTTGGCAAATACTACAACAACAAAT
Source organism: Salticus scenicus (assembly GCA_963930645.1). Classification (NCBI taxonomy): domain Eukaryota; kingdom Metazoa; phylum Arthropoda; class Arachnida; order Araneae; family Salticidae; genus Salticus; species Salticus scenicus. The sequence goes on along the minus strand of OZ005658.1, from coordinate 212,106,746 downwards.
AGTTATAATAATAATAATAACAATAATAATTTATTTTTTTATTTCTTTTTTGTGTGTGTATATCTACCATAGCATATCATGCGTAGATTTAAATTTTATAATACTAAATGCTAAAATATATTTATTAGTCTAAAAATGTAGTTTCTTTCGAAATAAATTGGGGGGGGGGGGATATAAGAAGAACGATAGCAAATAATTAATGACCTCTTGTGTATCAATCCCGAATATATTGATAGATGAATAAAAGTCTACACATGGTTCGAAAATTGAAATGCAAAATATTGTCTCCGCCTACCTCCCAAAGCTTTGCTTGGGAAGTGATGAGATGAATCGAAGACAGAAATTAGGGTATTTTATAATTTTAATACTTAATTCATTTTAATAAATATAGTGCTCCAAAATGTTCGAAAGGATTACTGTTTTTCAAAATAATAATCTGGGGCGTTCATAAAAAGAACAATTTTACGTAAAATAATCCTTATTGTGAATTAATCGCATATCATCGCTTCTCTAGATATAAATGCCTAAGTTAAATTTATCAATTTAAAGAAATTTCAGTTACATCATGTTAAAAAAAAAAAAAAAAGAGATAGAGAGAGAGAGAGAGAGATAGAGAATATAATAGCAGAAAGTGAAAAAGAAAAAGAGAGAGAGATACGAAACAAAATAACTAATAGCTTTTTCCGTATTAATCTTGAAAATATACCTATAACCAGAGCATCCAAAATTTTAATATATTCTGTAACGTTTTCAGCTCCGCCTTTATTTCACATCACCTTATTTATAGAAAAATCTTCTCCAATATATAATTATGATAATGTAGGAAAAAATTACTTTTAAATATAAAAGTAGTATCAAATAAGGGTGTGGCTAAAAATGCTCAAGAATAAATTAAATGCTGGCAATGTTGATATAATGCAAAAAGGAATTATAAAAGGAAGATTAAACTTAACTACTAAATCTCAGCTTGGTGAGAGATGAGTGTGAGATTCTTAGAATTAAAAACTAGATGAGAGTCATTTAGGGATCCCTTAATTGAAAACCACTTTGTTTGGTTGCATTATTTATTTTTAGCATATGCATACCTGCCTATATTTTAATTTATTCCGAAGTACTTTTAGCCCTGCCTTTATTTCGCACAACTTTATTCAAAGGATATTTTTCTCCAATATATAACTTCGTTAAAATAAGATAAAATTACTTAAAAAATAGTAATAATAATAATAAGTGGCATGAAATAAAGTTTGGGCTAAAAATACTCCGAAATAAAATATAATATTGGCAGCTATTGCATACGGATCCTTGCGTATTAATCTTGAAAATTGTTCTTGTAAGTATAACACCTCGCATATATAATACAAAAGGAAATTATAAAATAATGACTTGCCAATCTAGCAATTCTAATCTTGGGAGAATGAAATTCTTCGAAGTAAAAGCGAAATTCAAGTCATTTAGCGGTGTCTCAGTAACCCATATTTGCCAACATCCTAATTATAAACCGGAAGATTTTTAGACCACGCCCCTTTTTTTTTCAACACCACTATATTTTCAGAATAATTTTCTACAAATTTAAATACGATTCAATAATCTAGAAACATTCAATAATCTTTGTCCTAAAAATATCTGTAAACGATTACACAGATTTTCTAGAAAAGCATTTTATGAATGAAATGTTTCCCTAGCTAAAATATCAAAAAAGTTTTTTTATAGCGTTTTTATAAATCAACAGTTATGATGATGAGTAAATACACACAAACACACACGCACAAAAGAAAAAAAAAAAAGAGAAAGAAAGAAAAAAAGAGAGAGAGAGAAGAAAGAAAGAAAGAAAATACATCGAGAGAAAATACTTTGAAAATAGAAAAAAAAAAAAAGAAAGTTTTTTTTTTTTTTTTTTTTTTCCTTTTAGGTTAAATTTCATTTATTCAGGAACAATTAAATTTAAATTATGTGTAAAAAGAATTTAATTTGGGACGATATGACTTTTTTTTCTTTCTTTCTTTTAGGTAATTCTTCCATATAAAGCATGCGGGAGATGCACACATTCGCAAAGTAATTAGATGTTACACTTAATTAAATATCGTTTAGTTTTAATTAAAAAAAAAAAAAAAAACAGCAATTGATTTTTGAAGAATAAATCACGTAGAATTGCTGTATTTTTCTATTACAAAAAAAAAAAAAAAAATAAAATAAAATAAAAATAAACAGTTGTATTTAAATAAGGGACGACTAAAAGTTCTCCATTTGCATAAACTTTCGTTTCATTATTCCTATTGGAAAATTTTGCGTCTATTGTTTTACGTTCTTTCGTCGTATGATGTTTTCCATTTCTCAAACATAATTTTTGTTAAATACAATGTCAAGTGGGCTCATTGAAACCTTTGGACAGCCCCTGCCTGCCTGGACGTGCCAAGCTTAACGGGTTGGATGCTGTCCGCCGGAGCGAATAAATCGCCGGATCACTGCATGATAGCCGCCTACTGCCAGACAGTAATCTAGACGCAACAGAGAATGAGCTGTGTCCGATGGCTCGTTCAGACTTCTAACATCAATCGGGAGATGACCACTCTTCTGCTAGGGAACAGGGTGACATCACAAGACAGCTCTGGTACGACAGGGTTGCGACATCTTCTTCTGGACACATTATGCTCGACTGACACGCCACACCTCCAGATCGCACAAGGTAGGAAGCGCACAGTCACGCTACCTGGATGCGGGAATTTTGAATATGTGCACACTATCGGTGAGCCAAAGGGAAAAAAAAAAAAAAAAATTAAGACAAATAGATATTTAAAGTTAATTAAAAATGATTTCTGAATTTTGGAGTGGTGGGGGGAACTTCAGGGGGAGCCAAAATGATAAGTTGTGCACTCTGAATTATGCCAAAATGAGGAGGCTAAAAAGAAAAAAGGGGGGGGGGGGAGCTAAACACCAAGACTGCTGAACGACAAACGTGAGAGAAGAAAAAGAAAAAAAAAAATTAATTCTTGCCACTGGTGGGGGGAAGGAAAACTTTGGTAGCGCATAGTCTAGAGATTTGAAGTGGCTGGGTGAAAAAGGGGGAATGGGACCATGCGCTAAAGGCCTAAAAGGAGAGGAAAGAGGGACCATCGCAATTTTGATCCACCACGGGGGGATGGTGCCCCGCGTTGGTAGCCCGACGACTGCTTAACGACCCCATCGAGCACTTGACGGTGCAGCACATTTTTACGAGGACCAGACACCGCCACACCCTCGGAACGTTGACAAAAACTTTGACAAAAAATAATAATAATAATAATAATAATAATAATAATAATAATAATAAAAATAGAAAATAAGAGTAAATGATTAAATAAATTAATAATAATAAATAATAATAATAATAAAAAATAAATAAATAAATAAATAAAATAAAATAATATAAATAATAAAATTGTGATAAAAAATAAATACAAATAAATAAATAATTAAAAGTAATATAAAATAAGTTTATAATTATTGTTGCGGTTAGTTGTTGTTAACCAAACCTTCGGGGCTTCGGAGAATTGCGGGGAGGCGAAGAGAGAACAGCGGAGCTTGCAAGGAGCCGCGGAAAGAAAGAAAGAAAAAAAAAAAAAACCAGGGAGAGAGCCGCTCTAGCTTGGCTCCCGGTCACCTTACCCACTCAAGGGTCCGGTTCAGGAAAACCAAGGGGCTATAAAAAAAAAAAAAAAAAAAAACGGGGAGAGAGCCTCTCTAGCTTGGCTCCCGGTCACCTTACCCACTCAAGGGTCTGGTTCAGGAAAACCAAGGGGCCAAAAAACCAAAAAAAAAAAAAAAAAAAACGGGGAGAGAGCCGCTCTAGCTTGGCTCCAAGTCACCTTACCCACTCAAGGGTCCGGTTCAGGAAAACCAAGGGGCCAAAAAAAAAAAAAAAAAAAGGGGGGGAGAGAGCAGCTCTAGCTTGGTTCCCGGTCGCCTTACCCACTTAAGGGTCCGGTTCAGGAATACCAAGGGGCTCGAGAAGAAGAAAAAAAAAGGTGGGGGGGAGAGCCACTCAAGCTTGGCTCCCGGTCACCTTACCCACTGAAGGGTCCGGTTCAGGAAAACCAAGGGGCTCAAAAAAAAAAAAAAAAAATTGGGGGGGTGGGAAGGGCCGCACAAGCTTGGCTCCCGGTCTCCTTACCCATTTAAGGGTCCGGTTCGGGTAAACCAAGGGGCCCAAAGAGGGGGAGGAAAAAAAAAGGGGGGGAGGGAGCCACTCGAGCTTGGTTCCCGGTCGCCTTACCCACTTAAGGGTCCGGTTCAGGAATACCAAGGGGCTCGAAGAAAAGAAAAAAAAAAAGGAAAAAAGGGAGGAGAGCCACTCAAGCTTGGCTCCCGGTCACCTTACCCACTGAAGGGTCCGGTTCAGGAAAACCAAGGGGCTCAAAAAAAAAAAAAAGGGGGGGGTGGGAAGGGCCGCACAAGCTTGGCTCCCGGTCTCCTTACCCATTTAAGGGTCCGGTTCAGGAAAACCAAGCGCCCCCCCCCAAAAAAAGGGGGGAGGCACCCACGAGGGGGCGAACCCGGGGTCCTGAGCTGGAAACCATAGCTCTGACCCCTCCCCGCACTAATCCAAACTAACCCGCCGAAGAGAGGGAGGAGAGAGTTAAAAAAAAAAAAAAGAAAGAAAAAAAGAAAAAAAAATTATTGTTGGTAAATAACAGTTTAGTAATTAGTTAATTCAGTTAAAATTGTTTTATGAAGAGGAAAAACAAAGGAGAGAAAAAAAAAAAAAAAGGGGGTGCATGATCAAGATTCGAATGAGGCACTACGGACGTAAGGTGGCTTGCGAGGCCCGATGCGAGGATTCAACCTTTGGGTCCCTTCCTGGGATTCTGGAGTTTAGTACTTCTTCTGTTCGGACCTAAGAATGCTGATAGGTGAATCCAAAGCGGTGTGCTGAGCGGTAGTGCCTAGCTTCTTGATCACGCCATTCATACAGCTCATGGGAAAAAAGAAAAAAGAAAAAAAAAAAAAAAAAACTGGATTTTGTACTTAACTGAGATTAATTAATTTAGTTACTTATTGTTGATTTTATGAGAAAAATAAAATAAAAAAAAAATAAAATAAAAGATAAAACTATCCCTTAATTTTTTGGTTCCATAACCCATTCATGCGCGGTCATGAGCGTGGTGCGGACTTACAGACCAATTAAGACCGAGGACCGTTTACATTTATATGCACATTTTTTATACAATTTTTATTTTTTATAATTTTTTATACATTTTTTATTATAATAGTTTTTTATACATTTTTATTTTTTTAATAATTTTTATTTTACAAAGATTTTATAATATTAACATTTTTATTTTTACCGGGCCTCAAGTAATATCGATACTAGCCGCTTTAATAGCAAGGGCCTCGTTCATGACCTAAAATAAACAAAAAGTGGCGGTAGCGGTAGGTGCCTCTATTGGCTGGGAGGTCCTCTTCTTTCGGTTGTTTGTTACTATTTTCCTCTGAAGGTTGTAGACAGTAGTAGAAGGAGTTAGTTGTGGGAGGTGCTGACACTGCTTGTTGTTATTGTGAGATGTCATCTATGTTGTTCGTGAGCCATCTGACTATGTGTTTTGCCTTGTTCTGTACGTGTGTGTTTTGTGCTAGCTGTTTGTACCATAGTGTTTCATTTGCTTGTGTTATTTGGGCCAGATGGTGTTCATCCGTTAGAGGGCAGGCTGTTAGATAGTGAATTGTTGTGCCTAGTGCACCACAGGCGCAGTCCGGGCTTCTCTTCTTCTTAATGCGATGGAGGTAAGCCGGAAAGGCCCCATGTCCTGTGTAGACTTGTGTTAATAGCTTGCAGCTGACCAGTGTTTTAGTGTCCACTTTTGGGAAGTATCTGTGTGTTAGCCTACCCGTGTCCCCATAGTCCCACTCGAACTGCCATTGATCCATTGTTAACCCTTTAAGTCTTCTCTTTAAGTGGGAAATCGGTTTTTCAAGGTGGAAGTAATTGCGGTTTGTATTGTTTTCCGCTGCTGTTTTTGCTAGTTTATCTGCCTCTTCATTCCCGTATATTCCTACGTGGGCTTTAACCCATTCTATTTTAAAGGTGTTGTTAGATCTTCTGATTTCCGAATGGATTTTATGGACCATGTTATCTGTCGTAAATGGTTTAGAGAGGGCCTGTATGGCTGACATGCAATCCGAGTGGATGCTATATGAAATGCCCTTTGTATTTCCCCACTCCGCAGCTTTGAGTATAGCCAGTAGTTCGGCCTGGAAGACACTGTTGCACTTTCTTAGGGGCGCTGACCATTCGTAGATTTTGGATGTGTTTTCAAAGGCTACATAGGCCGAGCCTGTAGCTCCTGATTCCAGCTTCGAACCATCCGTGTAAATTTGTATGTCGTTTGCTGAAGAGCCGATTTGTGGTTCTGGAGTGTCGGCTGGGTGCTTGCGCCAAATGCTTTGCTTCGCGACATAGTCAGTGTGGTTGAACATTTTGTTGTGTAGGTTGTAGTTCTTGTGGAGTCTTGTGATTGTGCCATATGCTGCCTCGTATTGTACTTGGAGGTGTACTGGAATCAGGCCTGAGAGAACCAGAAGTGCCGATGTTGGGGCTGTTCTGTATGCCCTTACGATGGCCAGCGCAAAGTGCCTTTGGCAGCTGAGCAGTTTGTTTTTGTTCTGCTGCGTTAGATTGTTCCCCCAGATCGGGGATGCATAGATCAGTGTCTTTTCCACTACTGTTTTGTACCAGGTTTTTACCAGGTTTGGCTTTAGTCCCCATCCCCTTGAGACCATACGTCCAAACAGATTGAAGGACTTGTAGATTTTTTTTGTTTGGCTCTCTATGTAGGGTTGCCATCTGAGGTTTTTGTGGATAGTTACACCTAGATACTTCCTTTTTTCTTGAGTCTCTAGCGCTGTCCCATTATAGTGAATCCCTTCTAGTTTGTGGGAGCATGCGGTCGGGAGGTTTCCTAGTCGTGGTCTGTTGAGGTATAGCAGTTCCGTTTTACTCCAATTAATGGTTAGGTCGTTTTCTATTGCCCAAGTTCCGAATTTTTGTATTGCTGTATTTGCAGTGTTTATGAGTGTTTCTGTGTTTTTTGCTGAGATTGTCAGTATGAAGTCATCTGCGAAGGCTTGGATCTTTGTGTTGTTCCCCCAGCTATGGTTGAGTGCTGTCTCAGCTATTAATAGCCAAAGGAGGGGCCCTAGGCAATGTCAAGTGGGCTCGTCATGTAACTGGAATAATGACAGAATTACTTTTTGCGAGTACATTTATTTTGTCGATGGATCATTTTAAAAACACGCGACATAAGGGAAAAAAAAAACATTCTAAAAAAAACAATCTAAAACATTCTAAATAATCAAACTATTATTTTTTAATGGAATATAATATACGAAGATTTTGAACTAGATTTTCTATAAACATTAAAAATCATTCTAAAAATGTTTTGAAATAAACTTTTCAATTGAAAATCATTCAAAAAAAAAATAAATAAATAAATAAATAAATAAAATATTTATGTAATATCAGCTAATTTAATTATTAAAACCTAAATATTCAGTAATTAAATAAGTTTATTTATTTATTTATTTATTTTTTATTTATTTATTTATTTATTTTAAGAATTGTTTTCAGTAAAATAATAAATAATTTTAATACGCAAAGTTCCGATGCCTGTTAAAATGGCCTCTATGTGGGGGAGGGGAGGGGGGGCTCTCTCTTTAGATTGTATTAAGCGATTTTCAGAGATAAAACATAAAAACCTCCAAACGGCTAGTTCGACGAGTGCGACTTAAGATCGAAACAAACACTTCTAGTCTAACAGCTTGGAGAGCAAAATAGGTCGACCTTTGAAACAGGCTTTTAATCAAAAGTTAAGAAAATATTATTAACAATTATTATGATTTAATTACTAAAAAAATTATTCTTAATATATACTTTTTATTAGATTACTTAATTAAACAAATTTTTAACAGCTTTTACTATTATTTCGAGCGAGCTTCACCCGCTAGCGGACTCTATTTTTAAATGAATCGTTATAATTAATGAATCACTAACACTAACTTTTATTGTTAAGAAAAGAAATTAAAAAAAAAAAATCATTTCTGATCGGGTAAAAAGTCGCACCCGGTTCCGATTGCCTTCGTTGGCGCAGTCCCATTCGCAGTGCGCGCGCCCAGAGGAAGAATACGCGCGTTGCGCGCAAGTATTCTTTCTGTTCCTTCGTATTACTTCGAAAATATTCTCATTCAAATTATAGACCCCAAAAACCTATACATACCAATTTTGAACGGTCTAACTCAATTTCTAAAATATTGCACCCCCTAATTTCTAAAATCCTGCCCCCCCCCCCCCCAATAAATTTACCCTTTCGAAAACATCCTCATTCGACTTCTAGACCCAACAAACCTTCATACACCAGTTTTGAACGGTCTAACTCAATCTCTATTTTTTATACCCTTGCCTCCTTTCCAGCTCCCTAGTAGTAATTTCGCGTATATAACCCGCGGGTAATCTATTAAAAAAACTGACTTTGCATATCCTGCGGGTTATAATCCGGTGCGGGGTATCTATCACGAACAAGGAGAAAATCAACACAACTCTCATTTTAACTCTAAAGGACTGCTCATTATGGATTCCATGAAATGTCATATAGATGATGCAGTAAAGGCAGCTTTTACCTCGCGAAATGTTGCAGCAAAATTAACTGTGATCCCTACTGGTTTGACCAAATTATTACCATTAGACAATTTCGTTAACCTATCATTCAAAACCAAAGTTTGAGCTTAGTGGGAGGACTGGATGTCTAGCGGCTTTAAAGAATACACTAAGTCAGGCAATCTTAAAAAAGCATCTCTAGTGAAAGTAGTTCAATGAGTACAAAATGCTTGGGACTCTATTACTATCAAAACGGTAAAATTTGGATTCAAAAAGTCGGGTTATTAACGTATAATGATGATGAAATTGAGGGCAATGAAAAGGAACTTGATGTGGAAGATAATAAGGATGATGAAGAAAACGAACTGTCCCAAACAATATTGCAACAATTTAATTCTGATACGGAAAAATCAGATTTCTATGGATTTGAATGAATTTTATAAATAAATTTATTATTTATCTATAATTTTTCTTATAAATTGAATAAAGGTGTTCATCATTAGAAGTTACTCCAGGTTATAGTAATTTATATAGAGAGAAAGATTAATAATAAGTTTTGATTATTTACATTTTCGTTATAGGTAAGTAAATTTATTTGTTTATTATTTATATTTAGTTGTATATTTGTTTATTATTTGTATCTTTTCCTACTTATAATTAAAATAATAGCAATTAGTATTGAAATTATAAACGGTGGTTGCCGATCATGCGATTTTAAAAGTGCGGGGTATCTTCTAGTGCGGGTTATCTTTCGGTTATAATTATTTTTAAATAATTTTTTTTATGCTGCGGGTTAACTTCCGCCGCGGGTTATATACGCGAAATTACGGTAATTGAACATTTTCGAAAATATCCTCATTCAACTTGTAGACCCCGAGCATCCCATTCAAAAAGAAGGTGACCTCAATCAGAAACAGTTGTTTTTCTTCCGCTCCACTTTCGAGATATCGTCGGTGAAGTTAAAAGAGAGTTGTCATAGTAACCAAAATATCAAGTACTGTTCGATCGGCAAACGCTGGATTGAGAATCTCATGAAAAAGAAGTACAGGGATGCAGAAAATTAAAAAAAATTATAACTGTTTGAGTTTTTAAATAATCTCTCAATCTTTTGAGATACGTTTCGTTTCATCGAGGTCTATATGACAAAAAAAAAAAAATGATTTATCTCGGTTAGATTTTGAGTTATAAAATGTTTTGTGAAAAAATCGATGTTGCGTAAAATCTAAAAATATGGATCGCTAATCCGTATTTTGTTAAAATTTTTATATGGTTCGAAAGAGGATGAAACGACCTTTCAAAATATTCCGGTTGTTAAGAAATGGGACAATTAATCTTTCGCAAAGCGCGGTTCAAAATAGACGATCGCAAAAAAGAGAAATTTTGGACACATTTTAAACTTTTTTAGAATATAAAAAATCCGTACTTAAAAAAAAAAAAAAAATGTATCGTAAGAATCGGTAATAAATGCTCTTTCTTGTGGTATAAGCGTATTTTCAATATCTGGAATCGTTGAGCAGGGATCGTTTTACAAAAATAAGGGAAATTATCTCTCTTTGCTTCTTCTTTTGAGAAACTCGCATGATTCTTCTTGGAGGGTGAAAATACGATCCGTTCGCTTTTTGATTAGACATAGGTCGACGTTTTAATTAATATCTCCGCTAATTAGAATCGCATCGTTTAGAAATCTAGATAACGATTATCTGTGATAAATTCGCCGTCCGACGGTACTTTTCCGAAGTCCGTTCGACCATTAGCGCCCGAGATTCAGCTGCTTCAAGACATTTCTCACAGACAGACACCACACGCACATATTTTAGTAATATAAGATATTATTATTATTATTATTATCATTCATATGGAAAATATTCTCTATTAATAAAATCTGTGCCTATCTGTTTGTCTGTTTGGTTGTCTGTCACGCTGCCACTGAAATACAATAAACTCCTGCTCTAATGGTCGCACGGACTAGTACCGTCGGACAGAGAATTTATCACAGATGTTCGTTATCTAATTTACTAAACGATCTTACACTAATTAGCGGCGATATTAACTAAAACATCGACCCATGTCGATGGAAAAGTGACCGGGAATCCACGGCTTATTGATTAAAGAGAGACATTCTTACCGAAAAAGGGGAAAATAAATTAGAAATACCAGCCGTATTGTTACAAATAAGGTACCAATGGAAAAGGCCGATTTTTCTTAATCCGACGGTTTAAACGGGTTATCGATCGGACAATTACATTTTTTAAAATTATGTAAAGTATAAAATTTCGGTGGCAACAAATCACAAGAATCTTAAATTCAGCAGACGATTTATCTACTGTCTTGATCCGAAACAAAACATCTGGAACTAAACTGAGGTCAAGTGTTTTTGAACTGGGATTAAAAATTGCAAATTTAAAAATTCTTCAATTTTTCTCTCTCGCACACAGAACTTACTATACAGCCTGCACATCACAAGATCAACTCTCAGTTGAAATTTCATCGATTTCGGTTAATAAACAAAAAAATTACATTTTAATTGCAAATTAAATTTTATTCTAACATACGTAATATATCTCTCGAAAGGCGATGTCAGTTTCTAAAGCAACGAGTATACTTAAGATAAAAATATTTCTTTTTCTTTTTACTTCCATTAACCGACTACCGTAAGCAATGGAAGTATTGTATTCGGTCAAAAATTCGATATCGAGATTTTATCTGATTTACATGTTTTAAGGTGTCCTGAGTGAAAAACAGGGGGGACGAAGGAGACAAAGAATTAGAAGTTGAGTTAAACCGTTCAACATTGGTATATAGATGTTTATGGGGCTTACAAGTCGAATGAAGATATTTTCGAAAAAGTTAGAAATTAAGTTAGACTCATTTCAGAAAATTTTGGAGTGGAAGACTGATATTTTATAAGTGGGGCAAAAATTAGAAATTGAGTTAGACCATCCAGAATTAGTATAGGTAGGTTTGTGGAGTGTACAAGTCGAATGCGGATATTTTCGAAAATCCAAAAATATTAGGGGGTCGCGAAAAGGGGGCAAAGGGGAGGTAAAAAATTAGGAATTTAGTTAGACCGTTCAGAACTGGTATATGTAAGTTTGTGAGGACTACAAGTTGAATGAGGATATTTTCGAAAATGTTCAATTACCAGGGAGCCGGAAAGGGGGCAAGGGGGGCAAAATTTGAAATTGAGTTAGACCGTTCAAAACTGGTGTATGTAGGTTTGTGGGGTCTGGAAATCGAATGAGGATGTTTTCGAAAGGGTAAATTTATTAGAGGAGGGCAGGATTTTAGAAATTAGGGGGTACAATATTTTAGAAACTGAGTTAGACCGTTGAAAATTGGTATGTATAGGTTTTTGGGGTCTATAATTTGAATGAGAATATTTTCGAAAGAATACGAAGGAATAGAAAGAATACTTGCGCGCAACGCGCGTATTCTTCATCTGAGCGCCCACACTGTGCATGGGGCTGCAATGCCGAAGGCTATCGGAATCCGGTGCGACTTTTCACCCGATCTAAATGATTTATCTTCCCTTTTCTTAAGAATAAACGTTTCTGAGTGATAATATGCAATTTTGAGAATTCATTCATTATAGTGATTCATTTAATATTAGTGACCCGCTAACGGGCAAAGCTCGCTAGTCTTTTATTATTAATTGTATTTTAAAATAGATTGCTTTATTAAACCAGAAACAACTGTATTAAGCAATCTCAATTAGGTAATTTAATTATTATACATATATATATATATATATATATATATATATATATATATATATATATATATATATATATTAGTTAAATTGGTTTTCTAGATATTTTCATAATTTTTTTAATTTATTTTTTAATTGTTATTTTTGTCTTTAAATATTAAATGTGAAAACATTTTTCAATTAAATTACAAGAATTTAAAGATAGGTTTTTCAATTAGAAGCTCAAATATTTTTCTAAACAAAATAATTTAATTATTAAAAACTTTTATTTTTCACAAATAAAATAAGTTTTAAATAAATTTTCTTTTATTAAATAATTCTTTAATAATTTTTCTATAATCTTCCATCGAGAAAATATATTTTTATAATGAATGTGCTTTGATGCAGATTTTTTAATTAAAAGCAGACATATTACATTCATCCATCCATACAAAAGTAATAACAATGTTTAAATTTTATCAGGAATTTAAAAGATCTTGAAGATATGGAAGTACACAGCTAAGCTGGTAATGTTAAGCAATGGTACTTTACCCAGTTTTGCCTGCACACAGTGGTCAGTGAAATTATTTGATCACTAGCATTAATTCATATATAAAAAAAAGTACACTTAGTACTGTTTTGTTAAATAATTCTTTGTCAAATCATTTCCATAATCTATAAAATGTACTTTTTATATATAGGAATTTTCGCTAGCGCTCGAATAATATTTCAGCCAACTGTACATAAAACGCATTGAAAATAACGTGTCACGTATACTATGATAATTTGCGGGGGTTTCACCAACACAAGCGGCTAGACCTAGCACCATAGAATCTGAACTATTTTGTCTTGATTCGCTCTCGAGATATGACGTGAATTTCGTCACTCGTAGCTTACTGCGCTACACCGCGCGGCTTCGAAGGATCCGCTTCAGAGCAACGAATCTATTAATTTTGAATAATTTGCTTACTTGTTTACTCAGAAATTTCGTGTAACAATTATACTAATGAAACAGAGTATTATTTTAAATGTTTACATACAAAATTTTGATCATAAAATATTTTGCTAAAATATAATAATAATTTTTGGGAAATTTAGGTAGAATATAATCAAATATTTTTTCTGAGTAAAATAATGCTTTTAAAAATTAAACATTTGAATATTTTTCTCTTTTAAAAATAATGCATTTTAACTGTTAAGTGATTAAGAATTGTACTTATAGTGCATACTATGTACAAATATGAATTCAGCATTAATTGAGATTAGTAAAATATGAAAAAAAAAAAAATGCATTAATCAAATAAGAAAATATTTTGTTTTCGTTGTAATAATAAATCAGTATCAATTGAAACGTAACCTTCAATCCACAGTTAAAAAGGTCATTATTTTGTATTGTCTACATAGTATTAATTATTGCATATTATGGCCTAAACGAGTATAATACTTTTAAATTATTACCTTTTATTGCACAGTCGGGGGAAGAAAAACGCAACACCCGCAAAAATTTCGTTATTAATTGATGCAGAAAAATCTAATAGACATAATTCAACAGAAAATTAAATGCACTTTCTGAAAATGTCGTCGAATATTGAATTAGGGTTCATTGAGCGCAAAGTTCGTTTTTTTTTTTTTTTTTTTTTTTTTTAACAGCAACAGCCAATTTTGAGAGTCTGGCAGTGCGGAAAAGTATACAGTTTGTATACTTTATTTTTAGTATTTATATACTTAAAAACAAAAATGTGTTAGGGGTTATCTGTAAATGTAGAAAAATAAAATTAAGATCCTCTAAGAAATAGACAAAATTTTAATGTTTGACACAGAAAATCTTTCAGCAAAAAAAAAAAAAAAAAAAAAAATATATATATATATATATATATAATAATTAACAAAACCATAATTTGCTTTCATAGGTGTAACCTAATATACGAAATGAAATAATATAGATATATACATACAACAACGCATAAACTAAATATTTTCGGATAAATTATTGAAAGGGTTCATGAAATGAGTATTAAACAATTTTAATCGCACTAACCAGTTTTGGGTCAGTTGAACTCTTTGGAACTGTACGATTCGTTTTATAATTTCTATGAAAATACAATTTCTTAATTAACCCTTTCGCGACTCCTGACGTAGATTCACGTCATTTGAAAATCTGTAACTCTGTCAGTGGGCGTTTCTTTCGTAATTTGTGTGTTACATAACAATGCAAAAAACCCTTAACGGGTTAAAAGTTTGTGATGCAGCACTGTACTTTATGGCTATAAGAATTAGAAATACGGGTCTTAAAAATAATGATATCAAATTTACAGCGACGCTTTGATATTAATTAAATTATACATAGATTTTCGTATTTGAATTTGCTTTTTCCTTTTATTTATATTTACAGTGTAAACGTTATTTTCAACATAAAATAATATTTAGCATTTACTCATTGATACCTTTCCATTCACATCTCTTATACTATGAAAGCATGTGTTTTAAAAGAAATTATATCAAATTCCAGTAACGCAGTGGTGTTACATTAAATGATTTCTTTTAAATTTCACTGCAATTATTTTGTTTTGCATATTAAAGTATATGTGCACATAGAAATATTGCTTTTAATTTTCAAATACGCTGTCAAATATATCACTTTCATTAAGCTTATATTATGTACTGAATTATATTTATTTCAATGAATTATTCTATCTTTTGCGTCACGCCATCCAAAACTGAAAAAAATTTCACAATTTTTTTCTTTGCAGCACAATATCTATTTGCATGCATTTTCAATTTATTTGGATGAAATGACAGAAAGAAAACATTTACATATATTTTACTTACAGTTATTATGAACTATAATTTTAGTACATATAGAAATAATCAAAAAGAATATTTAATGGGTTTTTTTTTTTTTTTTTTTTTTTTTTTAACAAAAGAAAATTGCGGTAGAAAGTAAATTGATTTATGTATCAAATATATTTTCTGCTTGATGATTTTGAATAAAATTTAATTTTTATTCATTAATTAATCAATTTTCTAATTATGTAAGCCAATCTTGATATTATGTTCTCTTCCCTGAAACCATTTATTCTACTTTTCAGTAAAAAACTGTGAGTTTGCCCTAAGTTGATAAAATATGGCAATTATGCAAGCTATGAGATAACTCACAGTTAGCAACCTCGGCAAGTACACGAACTACATATTTTGAAATTGGCAGTCAACATGTTAAAATATCAGTATAAGAAAGATTACATAATGAATAGACCAATAATTGAACTGATTTCTAAAAAAATTAAGAAAAAAAAAAAAAAGCAAAACAAAAAAACTACTCATTTTTTTTCTGAGTTTCTGTTTTCGAAAATAACAAGTTTCAATTACGGTAACTGTTTTTAAATTTAAATAAATTAAATTTTAAAATAGAAATTTTATAATATTCCAAAGTAAAATTTTATTTTCAAAATTTTTAAATAAAGTTATTTTAAATTTTCCATATAATTTTATTGGAAAATTTAAAGTAATTGCAAAACATATATATATCTTTAATTTAAAAGAAAAAAGTATTAATGATAGCAATTTTAAAGGTAAGAAAATAATAATAGTATTAATATAGTTAACAAACACTATGTTGATTTTGAAAATAATGTGCTTTAATACCCCCTCCCCCCAATTAAATCAACTCATATCATTCAGAGCCTAAAAAGGATTGCGGATGATAATGTTTAAATTTTAATTCATTCCTTTATTACTTCTGTTCTAATTTCATAAATATTAAACTTTCTTAAACTATAACTTATTGAAAAAAAGAAAAAGAAACTTTTCAATTAGCATTGAACCAATATTTTATATAACTGAAGCAACATTCATAAATGCATGCTATATTTTATATAAAAATGAATAACTTTATTTATACAAAATCATATTTTCCAATTGTAGATTGAAGGTTCCATTTTTGATTCCAACTCCGAAGCAAATTCTTCGCGGCAGCGCGGAGCAATTTGCCTACGAGTGATGATATCGCGTCAATCTCGAGAGCCAATTAGTACTAAAAAGTGCAGATGCTATTGTGCTACGTCTGTCTAAATACGTATTTCGCCAATACTCTGTCCACTAATATGCATTTTACCATTCTCAATGCGTGCTCTGTCTTAAGGCGTGCACACGAAATCTCGAAACAGAAGTTCCATAAAATACTCAAGGCAACATTAAATATAATCTTTTTTTAAAATTTCACTTCTTAATCAGATGGTGTGAATAATATTATTTTTTTCCTTGTATTATGTTTGAGATACTGAATATTTCAATCGTTTTTTTTTTTTTTTTTAAGGTACGTTTCTCAGCAAATTTCATGGATTATATTATTGAATTGTCACAGTTTTCTGCACAGAATAAATATACATACAAAGAACAGATAAAAGCACTTAAATATATTTTTATGTGAATCTAGAGACTTCGCCGTGTAATATTATACTGAACACTTTATGCTGTAACAAATACAATTTTCTTTCTCTTTTTAACTATATAAAACCTGGGTTTTTAGTAGTTCCTTAATTGAATATTTTTTTTTTTTTTTTTTTGTGCTGAAACTTCAATTATTCTTACAAGTAGTGCTTTTCTTCAACTGAATAAGAAGAATGTTTTATATATATATACATAAAATCGTTCAATTACGGTATTGTAAAAGACCTGAAAGATTAATTTAGTGCTTTAATTGTGTGTAATGTAATATCTTGAAAGTTATGATTATTGACTTTAATGGGCTTCTGAAAAATTGTTTTTATTATTAAATTCATTTTAGCAGTATTGCGCTTCAAAAAACTTTGAGCGTTAAATGTTTTTCTATATACATGTTAGGATAAATTTCCAAAACTTGTTTTCGCAAATTCTACTACAACAAATAGTAATAATAATAATAATAATAACAATAATAATTTATTTTTCTTATTTATATATATATATTTATTTATTTATTTATTTATTTATTTTTGTGTGTGTGTGTATCTGTCATAGCATATCATGCGTAGATTTAAAATTTCTGATACTAAATGCTAAAATATATTTTATTTAAAAATGCAGTTTTTTTTTCGAAAAAAAATGGGGGAGGGATATAACAGTAACGATAGCAAATATTTAATGACCTATTGTGTATCAATCCCGAATATATTAATAGATAAATAACAGTCTACACATGTTTCCAAAATGGAAATATAAAATAATGACTCCGCCTACCTCCTAAGGCTTTGCTTGGTAACAGATGACATGAATCGAAGACAGAAATTAAGTGTATTTTACAATTTTAATGCTTAATTCATTTAATAAATATAGTGCTCCAAAATTTTCGAAATAATAACTGTTTTTCAAAATAATAATCAAGGGCGATCTTAAAAAAAACAAGCATTTTACATAAAATAATCCTTATTGTGAATTAATCGCATATCATCACTTCTCTAGATATAAATACTTAAATTAAAGAAATCAATTTAAAGAAATTTAGTTTATATCGTGTTTAAAAAAGAGAGAGAGAGAGAGAGAATACAATAGAAGAAAGTGAAAAAGAAAAAGAGAGAGAAACGAAACGAAATAACTAATAGCTGTTTGCGTACTAATCTTGAAAATATACCTATAACCAGATCATCCAATGAATCCATAAACTCATGTAATAAAGAGTTAGGAGACAGCCTGTCTTGGTTGAGAATCTGAAGCACCCGAGTGTAGAAGACTGAATTCGCTCCGTTCACCTACCAGATTTAGCTCGACATATCGGGATGGCCTTTATGCCTAGCGTGATCCTGCCAAGAGAAAATCTACGGAGGTACTTCGCATAACCCTGACTTCGCACAACCCATCCAGTGCCATACATACCCCCTTCCCTGCTACGATGAGACAGCATGGTAGGTCTTGGAGGGGGGGGGGGGATTGCAGCTTGTCCAGCCCACATGCTCAGTTCTGTGGATTTTTCAAGGGAGGATTTCCTGCACGATCCGGTCTTGTTCTTAGATTTTCTGAGTGTGAATGGACTCATGAACCTGGTCTAGCTCTGCTAGACTGATGGTGATGAGAGACAACAACACCAGAGCATCCAACATTTTAATTTATTGTGCAGCATTTTCAGCTCCGCCTTTATTTCCTATCATTTTATTCATAGAAAAATTTTCTTCAATATATAATTACGATAAAATAAGAAAAAATTACTTTTAACGCTTTCGCGACCGCATATTTTAGTCTTTTTGGGAGTAAGCTTCGCCTGTGGGCGTTATTCTTTTACTTTACATTAGTTTAAATGAATATTTTCTGTATTCCAATTTATAATATATGAAATGAACATTCATTACAATTATCCTCTTTTTAATCAACGCATTTGTATTCATAGTGCATTTATTGTACAAATGCGAATATTGGGTATATTCGCCAGAAATAATCTAACCTATGTAACCTAAAGAACCGCCCACTGCTAGAGTTACAAATTTTCAAATTGCGTGAATTCACGTCAGCGGTGGCGAAAGTGCTATGTATAAAAGTGGTATCAGATAAATGCAGGCTAAAAATGCTCAAGAATAAATTAAATGTTGATAATACTAATATAATACAAAAAGGAAGATTAAACTTAACTACTAAATCTAATCATGGTGAGACATAAGAGTGAGATTCTTGGAATTAAAAACTAGATGAGAGGCATTTTGTGGTCCCATTAATGAAAACAATTTTTTAAAATTAGAACTTTTAGTCGCAACTATTAAAATGAGTACATATGGTAGCATTATATTTATTTTTTGAACATGGATCCTTGCGTATTAATCTTGCAAAATGTTCTTGTAAGCATAACAGCCCGCATGCATAATACAAAAAGAAATTATAAAATAATGACTCCGCCTATCAATTCTAAGATTGCAGGGATGGAACACGGGCGCAAAACTCATACCACTATCAACGTACCATAACCAACCATATTATAGGCAGAGAAATTTCTTAAACGAATACCGGTATGAATTCTGCGCCGGTGATCCATCCCTGAGATTGGGCAAAGGGGGGAGGGGGGTGGAATTTCTTAGAACTGAAAACTAAATGCAAGGCATTTCGCAGTTCCTCACTAACCTGTACTTGCCAATATCCTAATTATAAACCGAAAGGGAGCATTTCTTTTTTTTTTTTTTTAAACCACTATATTTTTAGTGTAATTTTCTGCAAAATTAAATACGATTAAAGAAAAAGAAAATCACTCAAATAATGTACTAGTGCGGAAGAAAAGAGGCGTTTACTAAAACAAATCGCTTTTCATAATTAGGATGTTGACAAGTATGATAACCACTTATTAAGAAGAGAGACATTCAATAATATTTTTCCTAAAAATCTCTGTAAACGATTACACAACTTTTCTAGAAAGGTATTTTATGAATGAAATGTTTCCTTAGCAAAAATAATAATACAAATCTTTTGTAGCGATTTCATGAATCAACAGTATCGATGATGAGCAGACACACGCACCAAAAAAAAAAAAAAAAAAAAAAAGAAAAAGAAAGAAAAGAAAAGAAAATACGTCGATAGAAAATATTTTCAAGGAGGTTTTGAAAAAGAAAGAGAAAGCGAGCAATAGATAAAAAAGAAAGAATGAAAATACACCCAGATAAAATATTTTCAAGGGGGTTTCGATGATTTTTTTTTTTTTTTTAGTTACATTTCATTTATTCAGGAACAATTAAATTTAAATTTAAATTCTGTATTAAACATAATTAAATTTAGAATCACCTGAGTCCTTTTTTTTTTTCCCTTGTCCCTTTTTTTTTTTTTTTTTTTTTTTAGGTACTTCTTCCGTATAAGGCATGTGACAGATGTACATATTCTCAAAGTATTTAGCGGTTACTCTTAGTTACATATCTCTTAGTTTCAATTTAAAAAGCAATTGATTTTTAAAGAATAAAATCGGAAAGAATTACTGAATTTTTCTATTTAAAAAAAGTTGTGTTCAAATAAGTGACGGCTAAAAGTTCTGGATTTGCGTAAACTTTCGTTCCATTATTCCTATTGGAAAATTTTGTTTCTATTTTTCTGCGATCTCTCGTCGTATAATGTTTTACTTTTCTCAAATATATTTTTTGTAAATACAATGTCAAGTGGACTCGTCATGTAACTTGAATAATGACAGAATTACTTTTTGCGACTACATTTATTTAGTCGATGGGTAATCTTAAAAGCACGCGATATAAGGAAAAACAAATATTCTAAAACATGAACATAGATCATACATAGCATATGCCTGCAATGGGGCATTTACTGCGTCATAACATAATAACGAATGTCTACAATTGTTACGGCTTTGCAGTGACGACTCATAATTGTACAATCAACACCAACAAATTACGATAACTATGTAGAACAGAAGTATTTTTTTAAAGAATTAATAAAATTATCAAAATAGCACAAATAAATACATAGATGTGAGAAATGTAATATTGATGTAACATGTAAATAATGATAACATGCATTAAAATTACTTAAACTTTTGATGAACACCGTTCCTTGATTTGGAAATCGATTTGTTTGTATGCTTTTTTATGATAGAAATGACACTTCATATTCAAAGTAAAAACTAAAATATATATCTAAATCTGTTTCATTGCAGTGCACAAAATAAAAATTCCTACAAAATTGCAAAATTACTTTATAGAGGAAAGTGGTGTACTTCGGACATAAGTGTACCTTGGACCTATGCCATTTCTAGCTCTATTTATTTGGATATATAAACAATATCACATGCAGTAAAATCACTTAATGTCAGAGGTTTCAGTAAAGAAATCTATGTTCGCTTGGAAGCTCAACTTCTTAAAGGGTTTTTAAGAAAGAAAATTCACCTTACAAAAATAATTTTTTCTCAGATACTCGTATATTTCTATACCCACAAACGAGGTCTGGCTATTAAATAACGAGACTATTGCTGCTACAGATGAACTACACATGAACCACCGAACGACCGACAGCTGTGCAGCGTAAAGCCTTTTCTTTCGATTGCAGCGCCTCCCGTGTTTGTCGAGAAATCAGTCTGGGAGTAACCTTCGTTTGTGTAAGAATTGTTTGTTTCATTTTTCGAAAACATGATAAGTGTAGAAGTAGAGCAAAGAATTGTTGTAAAATTTCACGTGAAACTTGGTAAAACCATTAGGGAAACTTATATTTTATTAAAACAAGTTTATGGCGATGAATGTTTATCACGTGCATAAATTTTTGAGTGGTTCAAGCGTTTCCAAGATGGCCGAGAAGACTTTGGAGATGATGACCGCCCAGGTCGCCCTTCCATGTCTAAAACGGATGAAAATATCGAAAAACCCGCTAATTTAGTTCGATCTGACTATCATTGCTATTTGGAAATGCTTGCTTAACTCCGTGAAAGAGTAAGCAAAAAACGACCCGAATTGTGGAAGAACAAGTCATGGGTTCTCCATCAAGGCAACGCGCCAGCTCACACTGCATTATCTGTCAAGACGTTTCTAGCCAAGTGCAACATCACAGTTTTAGACCATCGCTTTTATTCGCCTGAACTGGCTTCATGTGACTTTTATCTGTTCCCCAAAGTCAAATCTCCATTAAAAAGAACAAGATTTGAGTCAGTGCAAGCTGTGAAAGAAAAAGCGGTACGCCTCATGCAGAAGCTCAAAGAACAAGACTTCCAACGTTGTTTCGAACAATGGAAAACTCTCATGGGGCGTTGTAGGAATAGAGGAGGGGGTGTATATTGAAGGTGATAATCACTAAATAGGTGTAAATTTAAAATAAAATATTTTACAGCAACAGTCTCGTTATTTAATAGCCACACCTCGTATATATTGTATATTCTGAAATGAGTGTTATGCATCATGAAGTAGCTTTCTACCTATAACCCCATATGTTTTTAATCAAATTAAGCCCAACCTGAAAATCATGATAAGCAATTTCGTTTTTATTAATAGCGTGGTGTACCTTCAGCCCAATACAAATAGTGTACCTTGGACTGGTCATACTGTGTGGTGGATTAGAAATGTAGCTGCAAAAGTTAACATTTGGAACTGATCTATCCAACTACAATCTTGATTATATGTAAGTGTGAGGAAATTTTCCATTAATTACAATATGACTTAATGACATTTTTTGGTTAATATTTAATATTTTCCACTTTTTATACTAAAATTAGACTTGATGTTAATACGATTGCAACAGATTAATGATTCTAATAAAAAAAAAAAAAAAAAAAAAAAAAAAAACAGTAGTATTGGGCAGGTTTGCTAATTTAGTTTTTTAAATTGCGTACACATTAATATAAATTTAGTTTTATCAATTAGATTATTTCAATCAAATAATTTTAATTGTATTCCTGATAGAAAAAGTCCTTTAAAATTAAAAATTATTTTGAAATAGATTCTTTATCGAAAAATACAACAGTAATATTAAGCAATCGCAGCTATTTCAATAACTGAAAAAATTATACTTTAAATATTTAAACTATTATTTTTTAATAGCATATATTATACGAAGATTTTGAACTAGATCAGGGATAGAATACGGGCGCAGTATTCATACCGGAATCTGTTGAAGAAATTTATCTACCTATAATTTCGTTGATTTAAGAGGTAGAAAATTTTCTTACATTGATAGTGGTATGAATTCTGCGCCCGTGTTCCATCCCTGCTAGATTTTTATAATCATTTCGAGGGAAAAAATCATTTTTATTTAAAAAATATTTTGAAATAAACTTTTCAATTAAAAGTCACCCAAACAAAAATATTTATGTAATATCAGCTAATTTAATTATGTTAAAATCTAAATATTCGATAATTAAATAAGTTTTTTTTTTTTTTAATAAACTTTTTTTCAAAAAAAAAAAAAAAAAAAAAAAAAAAAATTAATTTGCAAAGTTCCGATGCCTGTTAGAATGCCCTCAATGCGAGGGGATCGAAACCGACACTTCTGGTCTACCAGTTTGGAGACCTAGAATAACCTCGACCTTTGAAACAGGCTTTTAATCAAAAGTTAAAACAATAGTATTAGCAATTATAGTTGATTTAATTAACTAAAAAAATTATTATTTATAAATATTTTTTATTAGATTATTTCATTCAACAAATTTTTAACAGCTTTTATTATTATTATTGTTATTATTATTATTATTATCATCAGTCACATGAAAAAATATCTTTTATTAGTAACTGTATTTTAAATTAGATTGTTTTATTAAACCCGAAACAACTCTATTAAGCAATCTCAATTAATTTAATTATTAAATATATATATATATATATATTAGTTAAACTAGTTTTCTAGATATTTAAATTAAAAAAATGTATTTATTTTTTAATTATTCTTTTTATTTTTAATTATTAAGTGAAAAAACATTTTTCGATTAAATTACAAGTATTAAAAGTATCCCGGGAATTCAAATATAAAATAAAAATGCGGCATTACCATTGAAAAAAAATCGAAGTTGAGTCGTGTTTTAATATGTAGACGTATTAAAAGGAATAAATAACAAAAGTATTAAAAGGAATGAATGAAAATTTAAACATTATTATCTGCAATCCTTTTTAGATTGACAACTTTCTGAATGTCATGAAGAGGTTTAATTGGAGGGGGGGGGGGGGTGTATTAAAACATATTTTCTTCATAATCAGCATAGCCTTTGTTAGCCTTTATTACTACTGTTATTATTTTTTATCTTTATAACTGCTATTATTAATATTTGTATTCTTTTTTTTTTTTTTTTTAAATTAATGATAGATATACATATTTTTTTAAATTAACCTTAAACTTTCCAATAATCTTTTTTGAAAAACAGTTACTATAATTGAATATGTTATTTGCAAAAACAGAAAGTCAAACAGAAAAAAGACAAAACTCAAAACAATTCTGTGTTTAACATATTCACTGCAATTGAGCTTTACAATATTCCAATTAAAAAAGCTTGATTAATTTAGTCATGTTATATTATTAAGAACTATAATTATAGTACATATAGAAATAATCAAAAAGCGTATTTAATGTTTTTTTTTTTTTTTTTTCTTTTAACAAAAGGAAATTGCTGCAGAAAGTAAATTGATTTATGTATCTGTAAATGGTCACATCTTGGACGTGAAATTCTATGTGAGTGGTCAGAGACGATCAAGAAAAATCACAGTTAGTCCCAAGTCATTTATTAAAATTTCTATAATGGGACACATCACAGATGAATTATATAATTAATTTGATGATATTTACAATGATAAAAAGAATAAATTCGGGTTTACATTTCGTTCATAACTACTATAGTCGCTGACACCAGCACACATCCTAGTTCTTCCTTCACCCCCGACTCCGTCTCTCGAGATGTGCTTCTCGTTCCGAGAGTTGGGTTGCCATTCTTATTTGTGGCGGCGCAGGTTTGCCAGATTTGGCGCATTTTACAGTATCAAATATATTTTTTGCTTGATGATTTTGAATAAAATTTAATTTTTATTCATTAATTAATCAATTTTCTGATTATGTAAGCCAATCTTGATATTATGTTCTCTTCCTTGAAACCATTTATTCTATATTTCAGGGATATACAAGGAGTTTGCCCTAAGTTGCACAAATATGGCAATTATGCAAGCTATGTGATAACTCACAGTTAGCATCCTAGGCAAGTAAACGAACAACATATTTTGTAATTAGCAGTCAACATGTTAAAGAAAGATTATATAATGAATAGGCGAATAATTGAACTGATTTCTAAAAAAATAAAGAAAGAAAAATAGCAAAACAAAAAACTACTCTTTTTTTTTTTTTTTTTTTTTTTTTTTGAGTTTCTGTTTTCGAAAATAACAAGTTTCAATTTCGGTAACTGTTTTTAAATTTAAATAAATTAAATTTTAAAATAGAAATTTTATAATATTCCAAAGTAAAATTGTATTTTGAAAATTCTTAAATAAAGTTATTTTAAATTTTCCATATAATTTTATTGGAAAATTTAAAGTAATTGCAAAACATGGGACCAATATTTTATATAACTAAAGTAACTTTCGTAAATGCATACCACATTTTATATAAAAATGAATAACTTTAATCATATTTTCTAATTGTGGATTGAAGGTTCCATTTTTGATTCCAACTGGAAGCAAATTCTTCGCGCCGCGCGGAGCAATCTTCCTACGAGGGATGAAATTCACATTAATCTCGAGAACCAATTAGGACAAAAAAAAAAGTGCAGATGCTAGGTCTAGCCACGCATTTCGCCAATACTATGTCCTTGTCCGTACCCACTGAGAAGCATAAGACCTTTTACCAATCGGAACACGTGCTGTGCCTTACGGCGTACACATGAAAACTTGAAAGAGCAAGAAAGAATATATACCACAACTTTAACGTTAAGAATAATATTGTATTAAATTTCGCTTTTGAATCAGATGGTGTGAATATTATTATTTTTTCTATCTGGTATTATGTTTACGATACTGTATTTTTCAATCGTTTATTTTTTAACGTACCTTTCTCAGAAAATTCCATGGATTATATTATTAAATTTGTCACAATTTTCTGTACAGAATAAATATACTTACAAAGAACAGATAAAAACACTTCAATATATTTTTACGTGAATCTAGAAACTTCGCCGTGTAATATTATACTAAAACTGAACACTTTACGCTGTATGAAAAATTATTTTCTTTCTCTTTTAAACTATATAAAACCAGGCCTTTTAGTGGGACTTTAATTGACTATTATTATTTTATTTTATTTTATTTATTTAATTATTTTTGTGTGTGTGTGTGTGCTGAAACTTCAATCATTGTTACAAGTAGTGTTTTTCGTCAACTGAATAAGAAGAAAGTTATATATATATATATATATATATATATATATATATATATATATATGTATATATATACATATATATATGTGTAAAAGCATTTAATTACGGTATTGTAAAAGACCTGAAAGATTCATTTAGTGCTTTAATCGCACGCAATCTTGAAAATTATGATTATTGATTTTATTGTGCTTTTGAAAAATTGTTTTTATTATTAAATTCATTTTATCAATATTTTGCTTCAATAAATTTTGAGCGATAAATGTTTTTCTCTATTCACGTTAGGATAAATTTTCAAAACTAGTTTTGGAAAATATTACTACAACGAATAATAATAATAAAAATAGTAATAATGACAATAATAATTTATTTTTCTTACTTCTTTTTTTTTGTGTGTGTGTGTGTGTATCTATCATAGCATATCATGCGTAGATTTAAAATTGCTGATAATAAATGCTAAAATACATTTATTAATTTAAAAATGCAGTTTCTTTCAAAAAAAAATAAAAAAAAAATAGGGGGTAAGGGATATAAGAGTAACGATGGCAAATAATTAATGACCTATTGTGTATCAATCCCGAATATATTAATAGATGAATAACAGTCTACACATGGTTCCAAAATGGAAATATAAAATAATGACTCCGCCTACCTCCAAACGCTTTGCTTAGTAAGAGATGAGATGAATAGAAGACAGAAATTAAGTGTATTTTATAATTTTAATACTTAATTCATTTAATAACTATAGTGCTACAAAATTTTCGAAAGAATAATTGTTTTTCAAAATAATAATCAATGGCGATCATAAAAAAAACAAGCAATTTTACATAAAATAATCCTTATTGTGAATTAATCGCATATCATCGCTTCTCTAGATATAAATGCTTAAGTTAAATTTATCAATTTAAAGAAATTTAGTTTATATCGTGTTTTAAAAAGAGAGAGAGAATATAATAGAAGAAAGTAAAAAAGAAAAAGAGAGAGAAACGAAATAAAATAACTAATAGCTTTTTGCGTATTAATCTTGAAAATATACCTAACCAGATCATCCAAAGAATCCACAAACTCATGTAATATAGAGTTAGGAGACTGCCTCTCTTGGTTGAGAATCTGAAGCACACGAGAGTAGAAGACTGACTTCGCTCCGTTCACCTACCAGATTTAGCTGGACATATCGGGATGGCCTTAATGCCTAGGGTGACCCTACCAAGAGAAAAACTCCGGAGGTACTTCGCATAACCCTGACTTCGCACAACCCCATCCAGTGTCATCCCCCTTCCCCTGCTACGATGAGATAGCATGGTAGGACTTGGGGTAGGGAGGCGGGATTGCAGCTAGTCCAGCCCACATGCTCAGTTGTGTGGATTTTTCAAGGGAGGATTTCCTGCACGATCCGAACTTGTTCTTTTATTTTCTGAGGGTGAATGGAGTCATGAACCTGGTCTAGCTCCGCTAGACTGATGGTGATGAGAAACAACAACAACAACACCAGAGCATCCAACATTTTAAATTATTTATTTATAACATTTTAATTTAATTTTTTGTCTTTTTCAGAGTAAGCTTCGCCTGTGGGCGTTATTCTTTTACTTTACATTAGTTTAAATGAATATTTTCTGTATTCAAATTTATAATATATGAAATGAACATTCGTTACAGTTATACTCTTTCTAATCAACGCATTTGTATTCATAGTGCATTTATTGTACAAATGCGAATATTGGTTATATATTGTCCAGAAAAAAATCTAACCTATGTAACCTAAAGAACTGCCCACTGCTGGAGTTTCAAATTTTCAAATTACGTGAATTCACGTCAGCGGTGGCGGAAGTGGTATGTATAAAAGTGGTATTAGATAAAGGCACGCTAAAAATGCTAAAGAATAAATTAAATGTTGGTAATACTGATATAATACAAAAAGGAAGATTAAACTTAACTACTAAATCTAATCATGGTGTGAGATAAGAGTGAGATTCTTGGATGGAATTAAAAACTAGATGAGAGTCATTTAGTGGTCCTTTAAATGAAAGCAACTTTTTATAATTAGAACTTTTAGTCGCAACTATTAAAATGAGTACATATGTCAGCATTATATTTATATTTTGAGCATGGATCCTTCTGTATTAATTTTGAAAAATGTTCTTGTGAGTATGACAGCCCGCATGCATAATACAAAAAGAAATTATAAAATAATTACTCCGCCTATCAATTGTAAGCTTGGGGGGGGGGTGAAATTCTGAGAACTGAAAGCTAAATGCAAGGCGCTTAGCAGTTCCTCACTGACCCGTACTTGCCAATATCCTAATTATAAACCGAAAGGGAAGATTTTTTTTTTTTTTTTTACCACCACTATAATTTTAGTGTAATTTTCTCCAAAATTAAATACGGTTAAAGAAAATGAAAATCACTCAATAAATGCACTGTTGCGGAAAAAAAGAGGTGTGTTCTAAAACAAATCGGTTTTCATAATTAGGATGTTGGCAAGATAACCACTTTTTAAGAAGAGAGACATTCAATAATCTTTTAAAATTAAAATTAAAATCTTTTAAAATTAAATTTTATTTTGAAAATTCTTAAATAAAGTTATTTTAAATTTTCCATATAATTTTATTTAAAAATTTAAAGTAATTGCAAGACAAATATACATCTTTAATTAACAAAAACAAAAAAGTATTAATAATAGCAGGGATGAAACACGGGCGCAGAATTCATACCGGCATCTGTTTAAGAAATTTCTCTGCCTATAATATCGTTGATTTAAGAGGTAGAAAATTTTCTTACATTGATAGTGGCATGAATTCTGCGCTCGTGTTCCATCCCTGTAATAGCAATTGTAAAGGTAAAAAAAAAAAAATAATAATAATAGTATTAATAAAGGTTAACAAACGCTATCTTGATTATGAAAATAATATGTTTTAATACCCCCTCCCCAAATTATATCTACTCATATCATTTAGAGCCTAAAAAGGATTGCGGATGATAATGTTTAACCCTTTGCGGCGCAAGACAATTTGAAACATTTAAATTATACTACCACCGGAATTCATGAACTAAATTAAACTAAAAGAAATTTTAAATTTAAGGTTTAAAAAACCGGCCTTTCCTGATATGTTATAAACGTGAAATTTTGCTAAAATATTTCCGGGATGAATTTTTGCAGCTGGATCTTAAATTTTGCTTCCTCGTGGCGAGGACACCGCGCGTTAAGGGGTTAAATTTTAATTCCTTCTTTTATGATTTCTGTTCTAATTTCATAAATACTAACCCTTTTCAAAATATATACTTATTGAAAAAGAGAAAAAGAAACTTTTCAGTCAGCATGGAACCAATATTTTATATAACTGAAGTAACTTTCATAAACGCATGCCACATTTTATATAAAAATGAATAACTTTATTCATACAAAATCATATTCTCTATTTGTGGATTGAAGGTTCCATTTTTGATTCCAACTCCGAAACAAATTCTTCGCGACAACGCAGAGCAATATACCTGCGAGTGATGATAAACGTCAATCTCGAGAGCCAATTAGGACAAAAAAGTGCAGATGCTATTGCGATAAGCCTGCGTATTTCACGAACACTCTGCCCACTGACAAGCCTGCGTCCTTTTACCATTTGATAAATTAAGTATATTCTACGTAATATAAATATGATTTTTGTTTTAAATTTCACCTCTTAATCAGATGGTGTGAATATTATTATTTTTTTCTTTCTGGTATTATGTTTACGATACTGAATGTTTCAATCGTTATTTTTTAAGGTACGTTTCTCAGAAAATTCCATGGATTATATTATTGAATTTGTCCCAATTTTCTGTACAGAATAAATATACTTACAAAGAACAGATAAAAACACTTAAATATAATTTTGCGTGAATTTAGAAACTTCGCCGTGTAATATTATACTGAACACTTTACGCTGTAACAAATACAATTTTTTTTCTCTTTTTAACTATATAAAACCAGGCCTTTTAGTGGGTCTTTAATTGACTTCTATTTTTTTTTTTTTTTTTTTTTTGGTGCTGAAACTTTAATCATTGTTACAAGTAGTGTTTTTCTTCAACTGAATAAGAAGAATGTTATATATATATACGTAACAGCATTTAATTACGGTATTGTAAAAGACCTGAAAGATTCATTTAGTGCTTTAATCGCAGGTAATGTAATATCTTGAAAGTTATACTTACTGACTTTAAAGTGCGTTTGAAAAAATGTTTTTATTATTTAAATTCATTTTATCAATATTGTGCTTCAAACAACTTTAAGCGTTAAATGTTTTTCTATATACTTGTCAGGACAAATTTTCAAAACTAGTTTTGGCAAATACTACTATAAAAAATAGTAATAGTAATAATAATAACAATAATAATTTATTTATTTATTTATTTTTGTGTGTGTGTGTGTGTATCTACCATAGCATATCATGCGTAGATTTAAATTTTATGATACTAAATTCTAAAATATATTTATTAATTTAAAAATGTAGTTTCTCTCGAAAAAAAAAAAAAGTTGGGGGGGGGGGAGGAGATATAGGAGGAACGATAGCAAATAATTAATGACCTCTTGTGTATCAATCTAGAATATATTGATAGATGAATAACAGTCTACACATGGTTGCAAAATGGAAATATAAAATAATGTCTCCGCCTACCTCCCAACACTTTGCTTGGTAAGTGAGGAGATGAATCGAAGACAGAAATTAGGGTATTTTATAATTTTAATACTTAATTCCTTTAATAAATATAGTGCTCCAAAATGTTCGAAAGGATAACTGTTTTTCAAAATAATAATCAGTGGCGATCATTAAAAAACAAACAGTTTTACATAAAATAATCCTTATTGTGTATTAATCGCATATAATCGCTTCTCTAGATATAAATGCCTAAGTTAAATTTAACAGTTTATAGAAATTTAAGTTATATCGTGTTTAAAACAAAGAGAGAGAGAGAGAGAGAGAATATAATAGCAGAAAGTGAAAAAGAAAACAAGAGAGAAACGAAACAAAATAACTAGTAGCTTTTTGCGTATTAATCTTGAAAATATGTCTATAACCAGATCATCCAAAGAATCCATAAACTCATGTAATAAAGAGTTAGGAGACAGCCTCTTTTGGTTGAGAATCTGAAGCACCCGAGGGTAGATGACTGACTTCGCTCCGTTCACCTACCAGATTTAGGTGGACATATTGGGATGGCCTTCATGCCTAGGGTGACCCTACCAGGAGAAAAACTCCGGACGTACTTCGCACAACCTATCCAGTGCCATCCCCCTCCCTCTGCTACAATGAGGCAGCATGGTAGGACTTGGGGCGGTAGGATTGCAGCTAGTCCAGCCCACATGCTCAGTTGTGTGAATTTTTTAAGGGAGGATTTCGTGCTCGATCCGGTTTTGTTCTTTGATTTTCTCAGTGTGAATGGACTCATGAACCTGGTCTAGCTCCGCTAGACAGACGATGATGAAAAATAACAACAACAACAACAGAGCATCCAACATTTTAATTTATTGTGCAGCATTTTCTGCTCCGCCTTTATTTCCTGTCACTTTATTCATAGAAGAATTTTCTTCAATATATAACTACGATTAACTAAGAAAAAATTACTCTTAACACTTTCGCCACCGCATGTTTTTGTCTTTTTGAGAGTAAGCTCCACCTGTCTTCTACTTGGCATTAGTTTAAATGAATATTTTCTGTTTTCAAATTTATAATATATGAAATGAACATTCGTTACAATTATACTCTTTCTAATGAACGCATTTGTATTCATAGTGCATTTATTGTACAAATGCGAATATTGGTTATATATTGTCCAGAAAAAATCTAACCTATGTAACCTAAAGAACTGCCCACTGCTGGAGTTTCAAATTTTCAAATTACATGAATTCACGTCAGCGGTGGCGGAAGTGGTATGTATCAAAGTGGTATTAGATAAAGGCACGCTAAAAATGCTAAAGAATAAATTAAATGTTGCTAATACTGATGTAATACAAAAAGGAAGATTAAACTTAACTACTAAATCTAATCATGGTGTGAGATAAGAGTGAGATTCTTGGATGGAATTAAAAACTAGATGAGAGTCATTTAGTGGTCCTTTAAATGAAAGCAACTTTTTATAATTAGAACTTTTAGTCGCAACTATTAAAATGAGTACATATGTCAGCATTATATTTATATTTTGAGCATGGATCCTTCTGTATTAATCTTGAAAAATGTTCTTGTGAGTATGACAGCCCGCATGCATAATACAAAAAGAAATTATAAAATAATTACTCCGCCTATCAATTGTAAGCTTGGGGGGGGGGGGGGTGAAATTCTGAGAACTGAAAACTAAATGCAAGGCGCTTAGCAGTTCCTCACTGACCCGTACTTGCCAATATCCTAATTATAAACCGAAAGGGAAGATTTTTTTTTTTTTTTTTTTTTTTACCACCACTATAATTTTAGTGTAATTTTCTCCAAAATTAAATAGGTTTAAAGAAAATGAAAATCACTCAATAAATGCACTGTTGCGGAAAAAAAGAGGTGTGTTCTAAAACAAATCGGTTTTCATAATTAGGATGTTGGCAAGATAACCACTTTTTAAGAAGAGAGACATTCAATAATCTTTTAAAATTAAAATTAAAATCTTTTAAAATTAAATTTTATTTTGAAAATTCTTAAATAAAGTTATTTTAAATTTTCCATATAATTTTATTTAAAAATTTAAAGTAATTGCAAGACAAATATACATCTTTAATTAACAAAAACAAAAAAGTATTAATAATAGCAGGGATGAAACACGGGCGCAGAATTCATACCGGCATCTGTTTAAGAAATTTCTCTGCCTATAATATCGTTGATTTAAGAGGTAGAAATTTTCTTACATTGATAGTGGCATGAATTCTGCGCCCGTGTTCCATCCCTGTAATAGCAATTGTAAAGGTATAAATAAAAAGTAAAATTAAAAATAAAAAGTATAAATTAAATTTTGGTAATACTGATGTAATACAATAAAGTCCGGTTTCCACTTGAGTTCATTGGGCGGCTTCTATTCAGAATCCTTTGATGTGGTCACCCCATCTCACCCCAGCTCATAACCCTGGAACGGGGTCCCCTGCTGAGATAATTGAGGGGCTGGGGGTAGATATCTGTCAATTTTGCATGCTTTCCTTTGAGGTAACTGCGCAATCTGATAAAAAAGGGCTACAACTGATGACAAGTCATTTGGCTCTTTGTGTC
Source organism: Salticus scenicus (assembly GCA_963930645.1). Classification (NCBI taxonomy): domain Eukaryota; kingdom Metazoa; phylum Arthropoda; class Arachnida; order Araneae; family Salticidae; genus Salticus; species Salticus scenicus. The sequence goes on along the minus strand of OZ005658.1, from coordinate 212,073,450 downwards.
GGAAGCGTGATTAATCACGTTTTGAGCGTTGATCTTGAGCCCAAGTGGATACTGGCCTTAAGGAAGATTAAACTTAACCGCTAAATCTAAGCGTGGTGAGAGATAAGAGTGAGATTCATGGAACTGAAAACTAGATGAGAGTCATTTAGTATTCCCTTAAACGAAAACAGCTTCTTAAAATTAGAACTTTTAGTCGCAACTATTAAAATGAGTACATATGGTGGCATTATATTTATTTTTTGAACATGGATCTTTATGTATTAATCTTGAAAAATGTTCTTGTAAGTATAACAGCCCGCATGCATGATACAAAAAGAAATTATAAAATAATACTCCGGCTATCAATTCTAAGCTTGGGAGAGTGAAATTCTTAGAACTTAAAGCTAAATGCAGGGCATTTAGCAGTTCCTCACTAACCCGTACTTGCCAATATCCTAATTATAAACCGGAAGGGAAGATTTTTTTTTTTTTTTTTTTCTTTAACTCCACTATATTTTTAGTGTAATTTTCTCTAAAATTAAATACAATTAAAGAAAAAGAAAAAACCTCAAAAAATATACTGGTGCGGAAAAAAAGAGGCGTGTACGAAAACAAATCTCATTTCATAATTAGGATGTTGGCAAGTATAGATGGGAATTATCGATTGATTTTGATAATCGAGTGATTTGCTTTCGAATGATTTTAATAATCGAATGATTTTACAATCGATTATCAGTGACGTAAGCGTAGAAAAAGCGTTTTTAATTAGTTTCGGTTTCTTCGTGGCTATCTTAAAATTTCATAGCAATGAGTGAAAAAGTAAAGTATAATCAATTATACTTTATTTTTTCACTCATTGCTATAAAATTTTAAGTTCTAACTTTTAACAATTGAGATTTTTTAAACTTTTTATGCAGACTTTTTTCAAATATCAAAGTAATTATTTGTAATAATTACTTTGTTTTCTCCCCCCCCTCTTTCTCTCTGTGTGTATATATGTAGTATGTATGTATGTGTAGTATGTATGTATAACTGTATCAATTGAAACACAAATTTGACAATGGATTTACCATTTGAAAATTTCAAGTTCGGATAAGAAACGCATTTTTCAATAGATTTGCTTAAAATTCGGTATCTACATAGTTCATATCATGGTCTTAACCAAGATTATTAATCAACCCGATTGGGTGTTCGTGTTTCAAAATAACGGCCACTTAAAATATTCAAACTCACATAAAAAACGTATTCATGAACAGATTTGAATGGATCTTGATATATGCATAACTCATATGAAGATCTCAACTCAACCAATTTTTTTTAGTCAACTCGATCCCTCAACTTGCTTCAAAATTGCAATTACTTCAACATTTCAAACTCATTTAAAAAAATTATTTATGAAACGATTTGTCTGAAAGTCATTATGTACATAACCCAAGTTTATTAATAAGCTCGATGTACCATTTTTTCTAAATTGCGGCTACTTCAAAAGAACAAAGAAATCAGACTGAATTGTAAGCATTTATTCGCACTGTTTAATTTTGCTGCGCTGCTATCAAAGAAAGGTATAAAAGTAGTGGTATTAGTACAGTAACTTGAACTAACAGATAACGTTTTACTACTTGTTTACAAAACGCGTGCCGATTTTATTCGACTAACAAAGGGTTTTTTTTTATTATTACAGTTATTATCATTATTATTATTATTATTATTATTCAACCTAACACAATTATTGCCAGTTTTTTTTTTTTTTTTTTTTTTTTTTTTTAACTATTTAAATGGAAACCTTACATGAAATTCAAGATACAAATTTGATTTTTTTTTAAATTACTTATTTTTTAAGTTATGCGTTTAGCACACATTAAACATTTAAAAAATTTGACTGTCATACACATGAGGCCACAAAACGCGACATTATACAAAAAACAGAGCTGAAAATTAAATTTTAAAAACACTTTGTCTATCATATTATTATGATCAATTAGTTTTTATTCCTGAGCAGTTTTCGTCGACATTGTAAAATGTAGTTAAACGTCTACATGAAATATATTCAACAGAATAAACAATTTCGCTTAATTTTGAGTAGCCCATTATACGGTCGAAAAGTCCCATTCTGTAATTTAGACCTATATGAAAAAGATATGTATTAATTTCTAGAATTTCAAGTTATAGCCCCAATATATCCATGATCGATGATTTTCATACAATATTGTGGTCTGCACAAAACGTGATTTTATTTATATAAAGAAAAAAGACCGTATGCTAATGTAATTTTGTTAATCACAAAATATAGATGTTAAATTGCAACTACAAGAAATTTTACCCATAATGTATTTGAAATTTGAATTATCTTGGTTGTCTCTGTACACGAACCATTTGTTCAACCACAACAACAAAAAGTTTAGTATAGATAGCATCCCTATATACTAAAGATTTAGAAAAAAATAATTGACTTCTTGCTACTATTTTTTCTAGAGATATACAGCTAATAAACACACAGACCAACCGCAAAAAAACTTATTTTTGGATTCATTGCTCCTTAAATCGCGTAAATATAACAAAAACTCACTTTCGAAAATTTGACTGCAAAATAATACATTCTCTACCATATACAGGTACGAGAAAGTTTAAAAATGGAGCATTAATGTCATTAGTATAAAGCTAAATTTTTTTTATTATTTTATGTAGTAAATTCTCAATTTTGTTTATTTTTTATTTATTTATTTATTTATTTGTGAGTGTGTGTGTGTGTGTTTCAATTTGTGTAATATATCACAATAAATTGAAAATAATATAAAATGTTTTTATTTATGTATTCTAATAAAACTGGATTTATTATTTGAAAATATTTGAACCCTTAAATTTTTCATATAAATTTGAAAAATTCATGTATGTAATTAAAAATTATGAGTACTCCTTTTTTTTTTTTCCCTTAAAAGAACAAAAATTTTTATTACTTTTTTATGTATTTTTTTGAATAGAAATATTACTAAATCTAAATAACGCATATTATGAAAAACAACGGTTCACAAACTACACATAACGTGTGAAAAGCAAGCATTCAAAGAATGGCCACTCTGAATTGCAGCCGAACCACCAGACGAATGATTAATAAACAAGAAATAAATCGCTGCAAATAATCGGAATATAGAATAACCAAGTAAACTTTTGCCGTTAAAATCACTCGAAATAAAATAATCGAGACAATCACTCGCGCACGCGCATAAGGGATGTAATATCACTCGAAATAAATTAATCGAGATAACCATTCGCACACGCGCATAAAGGTTATAAAATCATTCGAAAGAAAATAATCCATAAAATTATTCGCGCACGCGCATAAAGGATATTATGGCAATCGAGAGAAAAAATAATCGGAATGAAATTAACGAATGAAATAATCGGAATGATTAACCGAATGATTTTTAGATAATCGAGTTAATCGAATGATTACAAATAATTGAGTTAATCGATTATTTCACTCGAATCACGGCTCATCTCTACTTAGGGGACCGAGTGCACGCGGTCTTATTGTAAAATACTATCGTTGTGTAGATGCAGTAGTTTGTCTTCAGATAATTCTATTTCTGATTTGTTTGCCTAAGGCGAAGTGCCAGTTATCGTTGTAAGCTGATTTTCAAGGAAACAAGTAAAATCCAGTTCAAAGTATTGTTCAAAGTATTAAAATGAGTACATATGGTAGCATTATATTTATTTTTTGAACATGGATCCTTGCGTATTAATCTTGCAAAATGTTCTATTAAGCATAACAGCCCGCATGCATAATACAAAAGAAATTATAAAATAATGACTCCGCCTATCAATTCTAAGATTGCAGGGATGGAACACGGGCGCAGAACTCATACCACTATCAACGTAACAAATTTTTCTACTTCTTAAACCAACCATATTATAGGCAGAGAAATTTCTTAAACGAATACCGGTATGAATTCTGGCCGGTGATCCATCCCTGAGATTGGGGAGGGGGGGGAGAAGGGGGGTGAAATTTCTTAGAACTGAAAGCTAAATGCAATGCATTTTGCAGTTCCTCACTAACCTGTACTTGCCAATATCCTAATTATAAACCGAAAGGGAGCATTTCTTTTTTTTTTTTTAAACCACTATATTTTTAGTGTAATTGTCTGCAAAATTAAATACGATTAAAGAAAAAGAAAATCACTCAAATAATGTACTAGTGCGGAAGAAAAGAGGCGTTTACTAAAACAAATCGCTTTTCATAATTAGGATGTTGACAAGTATGATAACCACTTATTAAGAAGAGAGACATTCAATAATATTTTTCCTAAAAATCTCTGTAAACGATTACACAACTTTTCTAGAAAGGTATTTTATGAATGAAATGTTTCCTTAGCAAAAATAATAAAAAAAATCTTTTATAGCGATTTCATGAATCAACAGTATCGATGATGAGCAGACACACACACGCACAAAAAAAAAAAAAAAAAAAAAGAAAGAAAGAAAAGAAAAGAAAATACGTCGATAGAAAATATTTTCAAGGGGGTTTTGAAAAAGAAAGAGAAAGCGAGCAATAGATAAAAAAGAAAGAATGAAAATACACCCAGAGAAAATATTTTCAAGGGGGTTTCGATGATTTATTTATTTTTTATTTTTTTAGTTACATTTTATTTATTCAGGAACAATTAAATTTAAATTTAAATTCTGTATTAAACATAATTAAATTTAGAATCACCTGAGTCCTTTTTTTTTCCCCCTTTTCCTTTTTTTTTTTTTTTTTTTTTAGGTATTTCTTCCGTATAAGGCATGTGACAGATGTACATATTCTCAAAGTATTTAGCGGTTACTCTTAGTTACATATCTCTTAGTTTCAATTTAAAAAGTCAGCAATTGATTTTTAAAGAATAAAATCGGAAAGAATTACTGAATTTTTCTATTTAAAAAAAGTTGTGTTGAAATAAATGACGGCTAAATGTTCTGGATTTGCGTAAACTTTCGTTCCATTATTCCTATTGGAAAATTTTGTTTCTATTTTTCTGCGTTCTTTCGTCGTATAATGTTTTACATTTCTCAAATATATTTTTTGTAAATACAATGTCAAGTAGACTCGTCATGTTGTTGAATAATGACAGAATTACTTTTTGCGACTACATCTATATAGTCGATGGATAATCTTAAAAACACGCGACATAAGGAAAAACAAATATTCTAAAATACGAACATAGATCATACATAGCATATGCCTGCAATGGGGCATTTACTGCGTTATAACATAATAACGAATGCCTACAATTGTTACGGCTTTGCAGTGACGACTCATAATTGTAAAATCAACACCAACAAATTACGATAACTATGTAGAACAGAAGTATTTTTTTAAAGAATTAATAAAATTATCAAAATAGCACAAATAAATAAATAGATGCGAGAAATGTAATATTGATGTAACATGTAAATAATGATAACATGCATTAAAATTACTTAAACTTTTTATGAACACCGTTCCTTGATTTGGAAATCGATTCGTTTGTATGCTTTTTTCAGATAGAAATGACACTTCATATTCAAAGTAAAAACTAAAATATATATCTAAATCTGTTTCATTGCAGTGCACAAAATAAAAATTCCTACAAAATTGCAAAATTACTTTATAGAGGAAAGTGGTGCACCTTGGACATAAGTGTACCTCGGACTTATGCCATTTCTAGCTCTATTTATTTAGATATATAAACAATATCACATGCAGTAAAATCATTTAATGTCAGAGGTTTCAGTGAAGAAATCTATGTTCGCTTGGAAGCTCAACTTCTTAAACGGTTTTTAAGAAAGAAAATTCACCTTACAAAAATAATTTTTTCTCAGTTACTCGTATATTTCTATACCCACAAACGAGGTCTGGATATTAAATAACGAGACTATTGCTGCTACAGATGAACTACACATGAACCACCGAACGACCGACAGCTGTGCAGCGTAAAGCCTTCTCTTTCGATTGCAGCGCCTCCTGTGTTTGTCGAGAAATCAGTCTGGGAGTAACCTTCGTTTGTGTAAGAATTGTTTGTTTCGTTTTTCCGAAAACATGATAAGAGTAAAAGTAGAGCTACGAATTGTTGTAAAATTTCACGTGAAACTTGGTAAAACCATTAGGGAAACCATTATTAAAACAAGTTTATGGCGAGGAATGTTTATCACGTGCATAAATTTTTGAGTGGTTCAAGCGTTTCCAAGATGGCCGAGAAGACTTTGGAGATGATGACCGCCCAGGTCGCCCTTCCCTGCCTAAAACGGATGAAAATATCGAAAAACCCGCTAATTTAGTTCGATCTGACTATCATTGCTATCTTGAAATGCTTGCTTAACTCCGTGAAAGAGTAAGCAAAAAACGACCCGAATTGTGGAAGAACAAGTCATGGGTTCTCCATCAAGGCAACGCGCCAGCTCACACTGCATTATCTGTCAAGACGTTTCTAGCCAAGTGCAACATCACAGTTTTAGACCATCGCTTTTATTCGCCTGAACTGGCTTCATGTGACTTTTATCTGTTCCCCAAAGTCAAATCTCCATTAAAAAGAACAAGATTTGAGTCAGTGCAAGCTGTGAAAGAAAAAGCGGCACGCCTCATGCAGAAGCTCAAAGAACAAGACTTCCAACGTTGTTTCAACAATGGAAAACTCTCATGGGGCGTTGTAGGAATAGAGGAGGGGGTGTATATTGAAGGTGATAATCACTAAATAGGGATAAATTTAAAATAAAATGTTTTACAGCAATAGTCTCGTTATTTAATAGCCACACCTCGTATATATTGTATATTCTGAAATGAGTGTTATGCATCATGAAGTAGCTTTCTACCTATAACCCCATATGTTTTTAATCAAGTTAAGCCCAACCTGAAAATCATGATAAGCAATTTCGTTTTTATTAATAGCGTGGTGTACCTTCGGCCCAATACAAATAGTGTACCTTGGACTGGTCATACTGTGTGGTGGATTAGAAATGCAGCTCCAAAAGTTAACATTTGGAACTGATCTATCCAACTACAATCTTGATTATATGTAAGTGTGAGGAAATTTTCCATTAATTACAATATGACTTAATGACATTTTTTGGTTAATATTTAATATTTTCCACTTTTTATACTAAAATTAGACTTGATGTTAATAAGATTGCGACAGATTAATGATTCTAAGGAAAAAAGAAAAAAAAACAGTAGTATTGAGCAGGTTCGCTAATTTAGTTTTTTAAATTGCATATACATTAATATAAATTTAGTTTTATCAATTAGATTATTTCAATCAAATAATTTTAATTGTATTCCTGATAGAAAAAGTCCTTTAAAATTAAAAATTATTTTGAAATAGATTCTTTATCGAAAAATACAACAGTAATATTAAGCAATCGCAACTATTTCAATAACTAAAAAAATTAAATTTTAAATATTTAAACTATTATTTTTTAATAGCATATATTATACGAAGATTTTGAACTAGATTTTTATAATCATTTCGAGGGAAGAAATCATTTTTATTTAAAAAATATTTTGAAATAAACTTTTCAATTAAAAGTCACCCAAACAAAAATATTTATGTAATATCAGCTAATTTAAAATATGTTAAAATCTAAATATTCGATAATTAAATAAGTTTTTTTTTTTTTTTTTAATAAACTTTTTTCAAAAAAATAATTTTAATTCGCAAAGTTCCGATGCCTGTTAGAATGCCCTCAATGCCAGGGGATCGAAACCGACACTTCTGGTCTACCAGTTTGGAGACCTAAAATAGCCTCGACCTTTGAAACAGGTTTTTAATCAAAAGTTAAAACAATAGTATTAGCAATTATAGTTAATTTAATTAACTAAAAAAATTATTATTTATAAATATTTTTTATTAGATTATTTCATTCAACAAATTTTTAACAGCTTTTATTATTATATTTTTTATTATTATTATTATTATCATCAGTCACATGAAAAAATATCTTTTATTAGTAACTGTATTTTAAATTAGATTGTTTTATTAAACCCGAAACAACTTTATTAAGCAATCTCAATTAATTTAATTATTAAATATATATATATATTAGTTAAACTAGTTTTCTAGATATTTAAATTAAAAAAATGTATTTATTTTTTAATTATTATTTTTATTTTTAATTATTAAATGAAAAAACATTTTTCGATTAAATTACAAGTATTAAAAGTATCCAGGGAATTCAAATATAAAATAAAAATGCGGCATTACCATTGAAAAAATCGAAGTTGAGGCGTGTTTTAATATGTAGACGTATTAAAAGGAATAAATAACAAAAGTATTAAAATGAATGAATGAAAATTTAAACATTATTATCTACAATCCTTTTTAGATTGTCACTTTTCTGAATGTCACGAAGAGGTTTAATTGGGGGGGGGGGGGGGGGGGGTATTAAAACATATTTTCTTCATAATCAGCATAGCCTTTGTTAGCCTTTATTACTACTGTTATTATTTTTTATCTTTATAACTGCTATTATTAATATCCATATTCTTTTTTTTTTTTTTTTTTTTTTTTTTGAATTAATGATATATACATCTTTTTTGGAACTGACCTTAAACTTTCCAATAATCTTTTTTGAAAAACAGTTACTATAATTGAATATGTTATTTGCAAAAACAGAAACTGAAACAGAAAAAAGGCAAAACTCAAATCAATTCTGTGTTTAACATATTCACTGCAATTGAGCTTTACAAGATTCCAATGAAAAAAGCTTGTTTAATTTAGTCATGTTATATCATTAAGAACTATAATTATAGTACATATAGAAATAATCAAAAAGCGTATTTAATGTTTTTTTTTTTTTTTTTTTTTTTTTTTTTTTTAACAAAAGAAAATTGCTGCAGAAAGTAAATTGATTTATGTATCTGTAAATAGTCACATCTTGGACGTGAAATTCTATGTGAGTGGTCAGAGACGATCAAGGAAAATCACAGTTAGTCCCAAGTCATTTATTAAAATTTCTATAATGGGACACATCACAGATGAATTACATAATTAATTTGATGATATTTACAATGATAAAAAGAATAAATTCGGGCTTACATTTCGTTCATAACTACTGTAGTCGCTGACACCAGCACACATCCTAGTTCTTCCTTCACCCCCCAACTCCGTCTCTCGAGATGTGCTTCTCGTTCCGAGAGTTGGTTTGCCATTCTTATTTGTGGCGGCGCAGGTTTGCCAGATTTGGCGCATTTTACAGTATCAAATATATTTTTTGCTTGATGATTTTGAATAAAATTTAATTTTTATTCAATAATTAATCAATTTTCTGATTATGTAAGTCAACCTTTATATTATGTTCTCTTCCCTGAAACCATTTATTCTATATTTCAGTCATATACAATGAGTTTGCCCTAAGTTGCACAAATATGGCAATTATGCAAGCTATGAGATAACTCATAGTTAGCATCCTAGGCAAGTAAACGAACTACATATTTTGTAATTAGCAGTCAACATGTTAAAATATCAGTATAAGAAAGATTATATAATGAATACACCAATAATTGAACTGATTTCTAAACAAATAAAGAAAGAAAAACAGCAAAACAAAAAACTACTCTTTTTTTTTTTTTTCTTCTGAGTTTCTGTTTTCGAAAATAACAAGTTTCAATTTCGGTAACTGTTTTTAAATTTAAATAAATTAAATTTTAAAATAGAAATTTTATAATATTCCAAAATAAAATTTCATTTTGAAAATTCTTAAATAAAGTTATTTTAAATTTTCCATATAATTTTATTGGAAAATTTAAAGTAATTGCAAAACAAATATATGTCTTTAATTAACAAAAACAAAAAAGTATTAATAATAGCAATTGTAAAGGTAAAAAACAAAAAAAAATAATAGTATTAATAAAGGTTAACAAACGCTATGTTGATTATGAAAATAATATGTTTTAATACCCCTTCCCCAAATTATATCTACTCATATCATTGAGAGCCTAACAGGGATGGAACACGGGCGCAGAATTCATACCGGAATCTGTTTAAGAAATTTCTCCACATATAATATCGTTGATTCAACAGGTAGAAAATTTTCTTATAATGATAGTGGTATGAATTCTGCGCCCGTGTTCCATCCCTGGCTTAAAAAGGATTGCGGATGATAATGTTTAAATTTTAATTCATGCTATTATTATTTCCGTTCTAATTTCATAAATACTAACCTTTTTTAAAAGTATATACTCATACTTGCCAACATCCTAATTAATATTCCGTAGTGCTGTTAGTCCCGCCCTTTTTTCTACACCAATAAATATTTAGAGTAATATTCTTCAAATGCATTTACGATTAAAAAAGAAGAAAAATACTGGTGTCAAAAAGAAGGCGGGGCTAGCAGTACTACGGAATAACAATTAGTATGTTAGCAAGTATGTATACTTATTGAAAAACAGAAAAATAAACTTTTCAGTCAGCATGGAACCAATATTTTATATAACTGAAGTAACTTTCATAAATGCATGCCACATTTTATATAAAAATGAATAACTTTATTCATACAAAATCATATTCTCTATTTGTGGATTGAAGGTTCCATTTTTGATTCCAACTCCGAAACAAATTCTTCACGACAACGCGCAGCAATATACCTACGAGTGATAATAAACGTCAATCTCGAAAGCCATTCAGGGCAATAAAGTGCAGATGCTATTGCGGTAAGCCTGCGTATTTCACGAAAACTCTGCCCACTGACAAGCTTACTACTACAGTCAAATTAGGAAAAATAAGGGAAAAAATTTATAAAGTTTTGAAACTTTGGGATTATACTTATGAAGGGTCTAATAATTCAAAACAAAAAAGTTCCCCACTCTGAGGGGGGAGCTTCCCCCCCTACGGCCCCCCCCCAAAAAAAAATCGTATAATTCGTTGAAACGAAGAAAAAAATATGGATTAATTTATCGAGCATTAGAATTATGGCATAACATTCCTGAGGAGTCTAATAATGCAAATCAAAAAAGTTCCCCACAGTGGGGAGGGAGTTTACCCCTCCCCCCCCCAAAAAAAAAAAAAAAAAACTGTATAATTCGTTTAAATAAAGAAAAGAAAAAAAAAAGAAAATTAATTTATAGAGTATTGAAATTTTGGTACAACATTCCTGAGTAATTTAATAATTGAAAACAAAAAAATTTGCCACCCAGGGGTAAGAGCTTCCTTCTCCCCCTCCTCCCCCCTCCCCTAAAATATATATATATATATATAAAGTACTGAAAATAAGAAATATGGTTAAATAGAGTTTTGAAATTTTGGTATAACATATTCTTGAAGTGCTTAATAATTTGATACAAAATTTTAAAAAAATCCACCATGCAGTGGGAACTCTCCTCCTTCACCTCCCCCCTCCCGCCCCACCACCACTAATAAAAAAATAGTTCAGTTTTGCTGAAATTAAGAAAAATACGAAAATAAGTTATATAAGAGTTTTTAGTTTTGGGGAAAGTTCTCTTGAAGTGTCTTAATAATAGAAAATAGAAAAGTTCCCTTCTCCCCCTCCCCCCCCTCCGCGTTAAAAGAAAAAATCGTATAATTTTTTGAAATTAAAACAAATGGGGAAATAATTTGTAGAATTTTATAGTTTGTGGACAAAATTGTTGAGTGGTCTAATAATAATAATTCACCCTCTTCTGGAGCAAGAGCTTCTCCCTCTGTCCCTTTGCCCCATAATTGTATAATCCATTGCAAGTAAAACAATAGAAATTATTTATATAATTTTGAAATTTTTTAGATAGTATGCTTGAAAAGGTTTCAATGAAAACAAAAAGCCTTCCCCCCCCCCCCTAAAAAATACTGCAGTTCCTTCAATAATAATAATAAAAAAAAATAGTTAGAAAGAAGCATACAGATTTAAAACTTTGGGACATTAACCATATGGGGTATCTCAATGGAAAACAAAAAAGTCCCCTCTTTGAGAGGGGCTTCCAACTCCCCTTTCCCCCCATAAAAACTACTTCAAAATTTTCCGTAAGTTTTCCTTTTTTTTTTTTTTTTTTTTTTTTAAATTAACGCAAAATTATTTGGTTTTCAAAGACAGCTACTATTATAATAAATAAATAAATAAATAAATAAAATATGCCTTGAAAAATTCTGCACAAAATGTCCTCTTCATTATGTATAAACGAAAAATTATTTTTCCTTTAAGTTTTTAAAAGCTACTAAATTGTAAAAAATAAAATAAATTGAAATGATAATAATTAAATTCAGGTAATAACTAGGTAAAATAAATATAGCAATAATTAAGTAAAATGTAGATAAAATAATTTTAATGTAAGTCAATAATTTATTACTTACAAAATCGTCTGAACATCGAATAAAAAGTGATCAAGTTCATCATGAAAGTCATCTTCAAACTCCACTGTCATGTCAATAGGTCCTTTATTGGTGCAGGTTTGCCCGTGACAATTTTTATACTTTCCTGTACACAATAAATTTGCTTTTACACATTTGCACTTCCTTCCACAACCTTGCATACAGCCACATGAAATCAAATTTAGTATTTTTTCTGAAGCAGAGGCTTGTCTTAGATTTACAGGAGACAAGTATGAATTAGATACTTTCCAGCCCCAGGTCTTTGGATCCAAGCGATTCCCCAACCACATCTGTACTTGTAGGTAAACCCGATGAAAATTCAGCATCAGTGGTAGGTGGCAAGCACGATAGGATGACAGCATTGCTTGCCTGTCCTACTAATTCATTAAAACATTGTATTCTGAGATCTTTCAATTTTTTCATTTCAGAAGTTATAGATGCGTTTTTCATTTTTATTTATTTATTTATTTTTAACTTTACTGTACATCTCACTAATACATTTTCACCAACTTTTTCAATTGAGTCACGAGTCGATCTTGGATCATTGTACACTTTGGGTACATCATGGAGGAGGTGAGATCGGTTAAACGATTGAACTACTTGCACTTCCCCTTTTCCAAACATGACCGAATTCGTGTCGCAACCACTCATTGCGTGAAGAACGCAACCACTCATTGCGTGAAGAAATAGAATAGAATCCTCGACATTTTTAATAACAGATGACTTTGCAAATCCTTGGAACTATAAAATCTTGCTTTGACATTTCCCTTTCCTTCTTTTATGAATAGAATGTCCTTATCTTCCGGGGCGTGCTATCAGTAAAACTATAAGGTCCACATCTTGTCCAACAATAACGACTTGCTTGTTTAAATCAGATGCATCAGTTGCTTTCCTAACTACCAAAGCATCTGCGTCATCTTTTGCTATGCTTATACCAGAAATTTCTAAGCAATGAGCAAATTCAAAATATTTAAAACCCGTTCTTTGTATCTGACAATGACAAATTGAAAGAAGAGAGTACATTTTTCTCCTCTGTAAAAAATATATAAAACATACCAAAATCAAGTATACATTTTTTTTTCTCCGATGCCAATTACCCCGAAAAGATTGATTGTATTTATATATATGATATATATATATGTAATATATATCATATATGAGGTCTTAAAAAAGAATTATTTTTTGTAATAGTAAACTTAACGATTTTGTGTAAAAAATGTAAAACTGAAAAGTCACAGTTGGATTTCCTAGAACGAAAAGAGGAAAACGGGATTTTGAGGACACCCCCCCCCCCCCTCCAAGAAGGGAGATCTATTCTATTTTCCATTGGTAGTCAATTCATAAGTGCTAAATTTCCTAAATTTCAAAACATTGTAAATTATTTTCTCGGTTTTTCTTAATCTGAAAAAGTTGTACAAATTCGGGAGGAAAAGAGATATCCTCCGCCCACAGATGGAGAGGGGTGTGGAATTTTCGTTTTTCCATTGCTAGAGCTCTCGGGTGCAATATTAGAAATTTCAGAACATTATAAATATATACCTCTGTAATAAATTCCTGTAATCCTTTAGAGTCTCCTATTTTTCATAATCTGAAGGAACTGTATGTTTTGGGGAGAAAGGGGGGGGGGAGGTGCTTATTCAGGGAAGGGGGGTGTCTTCTTTTTTAATAATATTCTATTCATGAGTGTTATCTCAATGCTTCAAAGTTTCAAATGTGTATAAATTATTTCCTCCGTTTTTTTTTTTTTTTTTTCAAATCTAAAAGAGCTTACACTGGCTTTTTTTTTTTTCTTTTTTTTTTTTTTGGGGGGGGGGGGGAAGAGGAGAGGGAACTCTCAAGAGTATTAATTCAAAATTTTATAACTTTATAAATATTTATTCCTATAATATAACCTTTTTATAGTCCCTCATTAAAAAAAAAATGCTAAACAATTTTGGGGGGAAAGGGGGTAGCATACCCACAGGGGGGGGTGAATTTTTTTTCTTGGCCATTACTGGACTTTTCATGAATGTTATCCTAAAATTTCAAGCGTTTATAAATTATTATATCTTTTTTTCCTAATATGAAATAACTATATGGGCTAGAGGTGAAGCTCCCCCCAAGGGGGAACTTTTTCGTTTTGCGTTACTAGAGCCCCCAGGAATGTTATTCCAAAGTTTCAAAACTTCATAAATTTTTTCCCTTATTTGGTGTTTGTTGGTATAATTTGACTGTACTGTCCTTTTACCATTCGTAACACGTGCCCTGCCTTTTGGGCGTGCACACGTAATCCTGAATGAGTGAATATTCTATTATATATTCTACGCATTATTAATATAATTTTTGTTTTAAATTTCACCTCTTGATCAGATGGTGTGAATATTATTATTTTTTAATAACTTGTATTATGTTTACGATACTGAATGTTTCAATCGTTATTTTTAAAGTTACGTTTCTCAGAAAATTCCATGGATTATATTATTGAATTTGTCACAATTTTCTGTACAGAATAAATATATTTACAAAGAACAGATAAAAACACTTAAATATATTTTTGCGTGAATTTAGAAACTTCGCCGTGTAATATAATACTGAACACTTTACGCTGTAACAAATGCAATTTTCTTTCTCTTTAATTGTCTTTTTTTTTTTTTTTTTTTTTTTTTTTTTGTGCTGAAACTTCAATCATTGTTACAAGTAGTGTTTTTCTTCAACTGAATACGAATAATGTTACATATATATATATATATATATGTGTGTGTGTGTGTGTGTGTGTGTGTGTGTGTGTGTGTGTGTAAAAGCATTTAATTACGGTATTGTAAAAGACCTCAAAGATTCCTTTAGTGCTTTAATCGCATGTAATGTAATATCTTGAAAGTTATGATTATTGACTTTAAAGTGCGTTTGAAAAAATGTTTTTATTAATAAATTCATTTTATAAATATTGTGCTTCAAACAACTTTAAGCGTTAAATGTTTTTCTATATACTTGTCAGGACAAATTTTCAAAACTAGTTTTGGCAAATACTACTACAATAAATAGTAATAATAATAATAAAAAAAATAATAATTCATTTTTTTATTTCTTTTTTTGTGTGTGTGTATCTACCATAGCATATCATGCATAGATTTAAATTTTATGATACTAAATGCAAAAATATATTTATTAATTAAAAAATGTTGTTTCTGCCGAAAAAAAAAAATTGGGGGGGGGGGAGATATAAGACGAACGATAGCAAATAATTAATGACCTCTTGTGTATCAATCCCGAATATATTGATAGATGAATAACAGTCTACACATGGTTCCAAAATGGAAATATAAAATAATGTCTTCGCCTATCTCCCAACGCTTTGCTTGATAAGTGATGAGATGAATCGAAGACAGAAATTACGGTATTTTATAATTTTAATACTTAATTCATTTAATAAATATAGTGCTCCAAAATGTTCGAAAGGATAACTGTTTTTCAAAATAATAATCAGGGGCGATCATAAAAAAACAAACAATTTTACATAAAATAATCCTTATTGTGTATTAATCGCATATAATCGCTTCTCTAGATATAAATGCCTAAGTTAAATTTATCAATTTAAAGAAATTTAAGTTATATCCTGTTTAAAAAAAAAAAAAAAAAAAAAAAAAAAGGACAGAGAGAGATAATATAATAGCACAAAGTGAAAAAGAAAAAGAGAGAGAAAGGAAACAAAACAACTAATAGCTTTTTGCGTATTAATCTTGAAAATATACCTCACCTACAACCAGATCATCCGAAGAATCCATAAACTCATGTAATAAAGAGTTAGGAGACAGCCTCTTTTGGTTGAGAATCTGAAGCACCCGAGGGTAGATGACTGACTTCTTTCCGTTCACCTACCAGATTAAGATGGATATATTGGGATGGCCTTCATACCTAGGGTGACCCTACCAGGAGAAACACTCCGGACGTACTTCGCACAACCTATCCAGTGCCATCGCCCTCCCACTGGCACGATGAGGCAGCATGGTAGGACTTGGGGGCGGGGAGATTGCAGCTAGTTCAGCCCACATGCTCAGTTGTGTGGACTTTTCAAGGGAGGATTTCCTGCTCGATCCGGTCTTGTTCTTTGATTTTCTGAGGGTGAATGGACTCATGAACCTGGTCTAGCTCCGCTTGACTGATGGTGATGAGAAACCATAGCTGCCAATATTTTAATTTATTCCGGAGTACTTTTAGCGCCGCCTTTATTTCGCACCACTTTATTTATAGAAAAATTTTCTTCAATACATAACTTCCATAAAATAAGAAAAAATTACTTTTAAAAAATAAGTGGTACGAAATAGAGGCGGGGCTAAAATTACTCCAGAATAAATTAAAATATTGGCAGTTATGAGAAACAACAACAACAACACCAGAGCATCCACCATTTTAATTTATTGTGCAGCATTTCCTGCTCCGCCTTTATTTCCTGTCACTTTATTCATAGAAGAAATTTCTTCAATATATAACTACGATTAACTAAGAAAAATTTACTCTTAACACTTTCGCGACCGCATGTTTTTGTCTTTTTGAGAGTAAGCTCCTCCTGTCTGCGTAATTCTTTTACTTTACATTAGTTTAAATGAATATTTTCTGTATTCAAATTTATAATATATGAAATGAACATTCGTTACAATTATACTCTTTCTAATCAACGCATTTGTATTCATAGTACATTTATTGTACAAAAGCCAATATTGGGTATATTGTCCAGAAACTATCCAACCTATGTAACCTAAAGAACCGCCC
Organism: Salticus scenicus; assembly: GCA_963930645.1. Classification (NCBI taxonomy): domain Eukaryota; kingdom Metazoa; phylum Arthropoda; class Arachnida; order Araneae; family Salticidae; genus Salticus; species Salticus scenicus. The sequence continues at coordinate 212,056,420 of OZ005658.1, read as the reverse complement.
ACTGCTGGAGTTACAAATTTTCAAATTACGTGAATTCACGTCAGCGGTGGCGAAAGTGTTAAGTATAAAAGTGGTATCAGATAAAGGCAGGCTAAAAATGCTCAAGAATAAATTAAATTTTGGTAATACTAATATAATACAAAAAGGAAGATTAAACTTAACTACTAAATTTAATCACGGTGAGAGATAAGAGTGAGATTCATGGAATTAAAAACTATATGAGACATGAGAGTGATTTAGTGTTCCCTTAAATGAAAACATCCTTTTAAAATTAGAACTGTTAGTGGCAACTATTAAAATGAGTACGTATGGTGGCAGTATATTTATTTTTGATCATGGTTCTTTGTGTATTAATCTTGAAAAATGTTCTTGTAAGTATAACAGCCCGCATGCATAATAGAAAAAAAATTATAAAATAATGACTCCGCCTATTAATTCTAAGCTTGGGAGAGTGAAATTCTTAGAACTTAAAGCGAAATGCATTTAGCAGTTCCTCACTAACCCGTACTTGCCAATATCCTAATTATAAACCGGAAGGAAAGATTTTTTTTTTTTTTTTAACTCCACTATATTTTTAGTGTAATTTTCTCTAAAATTAAATACAATTAAAGAAAAAGAAAAAAAACCTCAGAAAATATACTGGTGCGGAAAAAAAGAGGCGTGTACGAAAACAAATCTCATTTCATAATTAGGATGTTGGCAAGTAGAGATGGGAATAATCGAATAATTTTGATAATCGAGTGATTTGCTTTCGAATGATTTTACAATTGATTATCGATGACGTAAGCGTAGAAAAAGCGTTTTGTAATTAGTTTCGGTTTCTTCGTGGCTATCAGGTTGCTCTCTGTTTATACTTTGTTTTTTCACTCATCGCTATGAAATTTTAAGGTCTAACCTTTAACAATTGAGATTTATTTAACTTTTCATGTAGACTTTTTTAAAAAATCAAAGTAATTATTTGTAATAATTACTTTGTTTTCTCCCCCCCCCCCCTCTTTCTCTCTCTGTGTATATATATAGTATGTATGTATGTATAACTGTATCAATTAAAACACAAATTTAACAATGGATTTACCATTTGAAAATTTAGAGTTCGGATAAGAAACGCATTTTTCAATAGATTTGCTTAATATTCGGTATCTACATATCAAGGTCTTGACCAAGATTATTAATCAACCCGATCGGGTGTTCGTGTTTCAAAATAACGGCCACTTAAAATATTCAAACTCACATAAAAGACGTATTCATGAACAGATTTCCCTGGATCTTGATATATGCATAACTCATATGAAGATCTCAACTCAACCAATTTTTTTTAGTGAACTCGATCCCTCAACTTGCTTCAAAACTGCAATTACTTCAACATTTCAAACTCAGTTAAAAAAATTATTTATGAAACGATTTGTCTGAAAGTCATTATGTACATAACCCTAGAGATGTAAAAAACTCGGGAATTTTGCTTCAGGGGAATAAACATGGGAATTTTCGGGTTTAAACCGGGAATTTTGGGAACTTTGGAAACTTTGATGGGAAGGAACTAATATTCAGTGTTTAGATTTAATTTCACTACTTTTTAGTCTACAAACAACTTGTTTCAATATCATTTTTATTCTATTTGCTTAAATAAAAGTGATATAAAAAATTATTTAATTATTTTACAAAAAATTGTAAAAAATTAAACATTTACGTTATTGACAATAAGAAGTTTTGTCTGCCTATTTAAATAACTTTAGATTTTTTTTTTTTTTATGAATACCATAATAAAATATGTTATAAAAAATAATACAATGAAATTAAATTATGGTTAGAATACTTAAAATTATTAAATTTTATTATAATTGATCGAACAAAATTTCGCAATAGTTCATGAAATTTTGTTATAATCAGTTAAAGAGCTCGGGCAACAAAATTGAACATGAGTTCTTCGGTTATTAAGTATTAGAGCAATAATTTTTTAAAGCATCAAATCAATACAGAAAATATCCAATAGCTAATAATTAATAATTTGGCTGTTATTTCTTTCTTTCTTTATTTTTTGCATATTAATATTGTTTAAATTTTAATCGAAATAATATTTTCCATTGTAATATTATTGATTGTTTTAGTAAATGCAGAATATTTTGAAGCATTTTTGTTTTATTTTTGAAATAAAATGTTGAGCAACTGAAACATGATAAACTCCGATTGCGATTAAAAAAAAAAAAAAAAAAAAAAAAAAAAAGAAAAAGAAAGAAGAAGTGTTATATTGAACTCAATGTGTATACAGTCAGGAACTAAGATAAAAGCTAAATTTGTAACTTTTGAAAACTTCCAAAATTCCCGTGTTTTGGAAACTTTCAAAATTCCCTTCCCAAAAAACCGGGTTTATTCCCTGGTTTAAACCCGGGTTTTTTCCCAGCTCACATCTCTACATAACCCAAGTTTAATAATAAGCTCGATGTACCATTTTTTCTAAATTGCGGCTACTTCAAAATAACAAAGAAATCAGACTGAATTGTAAGCATTTAATCGCACTGTTTAATTTTGTTGCGCTGCTATCAAAGAAAGGTATAAAAGTAGTGGTATTAGTACAGTAACTTGTAGTAGCAGATAACGTTTTACTACTTGTTTGCAAAACTCGTGTCGATTTTGTTCGACTAACAAAGGGCCGTAGTTTTTATTATTGCTATTATTATCATTATTATTATTATTATTATTATTCAACCTAACACAATTATTGCCAGTTTTTTTTTTTTTTTTTTTAACTATTTAAATGGAAACCTTACATGAAATTCAAGATACAAATTTGATTTTTTTTAAATTACTTATTTTTTAAGTTATGCGTTTAGCACACATTAAACATTTAAAAAATTTGACTGTCATACACATGAGGCCACAAAACGCGACATTATACAAAAAACAGAGCTGAAAATTGAATTTTAAAAATACTTTGTCTATCATATTATTATGATCAATTAGTTTTTATTCCTGAGCAGTTTTCGTCGACAATGTAAAAAGTAGTTAAACGTCTACATGAAATATATTCAACAGGATAAACAATTTCGCTTAATTTTGAGTAGCCCATTATACAGTCGAAAAGTCCCATTCTGTAATTTAGACCTATATGAAAAAGATATATATTAATTTCTAGAATTTCAAGTTATAGCCCCAATATATCCATGATCGATGATTTTCATACAATATTCTGGTCTGCACAAAACGTGATTTTATTTATATAAAGAAAAAAGACCGTATGCTAATGTAATTTTCTTAATCACAAAATATAGATGTTAAATTGCAACTACAAGAAATTTGACCCATAATGTATTTGAAATTTGAATTATCTTGGTTGTCTCTGTACACGAACCATTTGTACAACCACAATAACAAGTTTAGTATAGATAGCATCCCTATACACTACAGATTTAGAAAAAAAAATTGACATCTTGCTACTATTTTTTCTAGAGATATACAGCTAATAAACACACAGACCAACCGCAAAAAAAACTTATTTTTGGATTCATTGCTCCTTAAATCGCGTAAATATAACAAAAATTCACTTTCGAAAATTTGACTGCAAAATAATACATTCTCTACCATATACAGGTACGAGAAAGTTTAAAAATGGAGGATTAATGTCATTAGTATAAAGCTAAATTTATTTTATTATTTTATGTAGTAAATTCTCAATTTTGTTTATTTTTTATTTATTTATTTGTGAGTGTGTGTGTGTGTGTAATATATCACAATAAATTGAAAATAATATAAAATGTTCTTATTTATGTATTCTAATAAAACTAGATTTGTTATTTGAAAATATTTGAACCCTGAAATTTTTCAGATAAATTTGAAAAATTCATGTATGTATAGCCATAATTCATATATGTATATTTAAAAAAAAAAAAAAAAATTGACCTGAATATAATTAAAAATTATGAGTACTCCTTTTTTTTTTCCCTTAAAAGAACAAAAATTTTTATTACTTTTTTATGTATTTTTTTGAATAGAAATATTACTAAATCTAAATAACGCATATTATGAAAAACAACGGTTCACAAACTACACATAACGTGTGAAAAGCAAGCATTCAAAGAATGGCCACTCTGAATTGCAGCCGAACCACCAGACGAATGATTAATTCGTTATAAACAAGAAATAAATCGCTGCAAATAATCGGAATACAGAATAACCAAGTAAACTTTTGCCGTTAAAATCACTCGAAATAAAATAATCGAGACAATCACTCGCGCACGCGAAAAGGGATGTAATATCACTCGAAATAAATTAATCGAGATAACCGTTCGCACACGCGCATAAAGGTTATAAAATTATTCGAAAGAAAATAATCCATAAAATTACTTGCGCACGCGCATAAAGGATATTATGGCAATCGAGAGAAAAAATAATCGGAATGAAATTAACGAATGAAATAATCGGAATGATTAACCGAATGATTTTTAGATAATCCAGTTAATCGAATGATTACAAATAATCGAGTTAATCGATTATTTCACTCGAATGACGGCACATCTCTACCTAAGGGACCGAGTTCACGCGGTCTTATTGTAAAATACTATCGTTGTGTAGATGCAGTAGTTTTTCTTCAGATAATTCTATTTCTGATTTATTTGCCTAAGGCGAAGTGCCAGTTATCGTTGTAAGCTGATTTTCAAGTACACACGTAAAATCCAGTTCAAAGTATTGTATCAATTCTCTCTCTCTCTCTCTCTCTATATATATATATATATATTCTGAAAATCGTTCAAGCCGTTTTCTAAAAAACACACACATTTCTGCTATATATTGTTCTAGGTAAAAACCAGCGACGGTTAAGTTTCTCTAAAGAAGAAGATACGTACGAAAATAATAAAATAAAATAAAATAAAATAAAATAAAAACTGATAAATAAATAAATATATATATATATATATATATATATATATGTTACCGTTAAAGTAAGAAATCCGTTAATTCATAGAATAATTAGGTATTTCATGAAATAACTAGACAAGTCAGTTAAATTATATAATATTATTGAATTCTACGATTTAACTAGGTATTCTATAGAATAACGATTACTTGATCGTTAAAGTATGAAATGATTATGCATAATCCCCGGTAAATTTTGGGGAATGTGATTAATTATTCAATATTTACCACATTTACCGGTTATTTTAGCAGTGCTGCAGCACATAATTTTGCATATTTTTCAGACACATGCACTTTGAGATAGGAGTACCCACAGTGATTTTCTTTTCATGTTCGCAAAGCGTACACACGTTCGAAATACTGGCTGCTGCAGTACAAAATTGTACATACTTTTCGGATTCATGCATTTTGAGATAGGGATGCCCAGTGATGTTTTATTTTTGAAGTGAAAACTTCTTTAGGCGCGTTGAGCACTTTTAGGCGAACAAAAATCATTGAACTCGCGTCATCGTCAGCTGACGCTTTCCATTTGAAGTGAAAACTTTTGGGTGAACAAAAATCATTGAACTCACGTCATCGTGAGCTGATGCTTTCCATCTTTGTATGATACAAATAATGTATCATACAATTAACCAGCTAATGTGCAGCCGGAAACGTTGCAGTTAGACCTCACAAAACCGTGAGAAAGGCCAAAGCCGCAATTTTTCTCACGTTTTTACAATCTGGTGCGGCTCTAAACGACTTCTCTCATCTCCGGACACTCTCTCGCAAAGATTGCAGCCGGAAACGTTGCAGTTAGACCTCACAAAACAGTGAGAAAGGCCAAAGCCGCCATTTTTCTCACGTTTTTACAATGTATTGCAGCTCTACACGACTTCTCTCATCTCCGGACACTGTCTCAATTCCTGTTAGACCTCACACAACCGTGAGAAAAACCGTTTGCTAAAAGTATTAAAAAAATGCTTTGTCACAGTGTTCTGGGCTATCCTGAAAGAGGAGAGGGAACCCTCAAGAGTATTAATTCAAAATTTTATAACTTTATAAATATTTATTCCTATAATATAACCTTTTTATAGTCCCTCATTAAAAAAAAAAAATGCTAAACAATTTTGGAGGGAAAATGGGGTAGCATACCCACAGGGGGGGGGGGGGGGTGAATTTTTTTTCTTGGCCATTACTGGACTTTTCATGAATGTTATCCTAAAATTTCAAGCGTTCATAAATTATTATATCTTTTTTTCCTAACATGAAATAACTATATGGGCTAGAGGTGAAAGCTCCTTCCCAGGAAGGGGGAACTTTTTTGTTTTGCGTTATTAGAGCCCCCAGGAATGTTATTCCAAAGTTTCAAAACTTCATAAATTTCTTCCCTTATTTGGTGTTTGTTAGTATAATTTGACTGTACTATACGACCTTTTACCCAAAGAATATTAACTAAGATAAGAAGTCCAGCTCCCTCTGAAGCATAAGTATCGCCGTCTGGTGACAAACTAGTGGATTTTGAAATGCCTGTGCAAGAAGCGAACTTTACAGGCTCGGATGAGAGGGGAAATTTAAACTGAAACAATCCTCCAAGATAACTGCAACGCGCATGCGTTAACTCAGGAGGGAAGGGGGAAGAAGGTCGGGAAACGAACGAAAAGCAAAACATCCGTTATAGCTTTGCTTAGCGCGCTGCAGACGACTATTTTGAATTAGAAAACATTTTAATTTTAATTATGTTTTCTTTGACTTATTTTACATTGGTTACCAGCTGATCTCACCAAATTCACCTTCCACTTCGAATCAAGCTGAATCTAGTACTAGGTAAGTGATATATTTAAGCTATATGAATTATTACTTTTTTATATAGTTATTACTTAAGGATATAAACTAAACACTACTAGTATATATTAATTAATAAAAAATAAATTTTAAAAATAATTAATGTATAATTGTGATTATAATAATATATATAATAATGTATTAATGAATAAATTTAATCGTAAACAATTTTAATAATAGTCAGTAAAGAAATCTGTGCTTTGCTGTATTTGAAAGGTTTATTTAATAAATCTAATGTTTATGTATGTTTAAAAAAATAATAATAATCCCCCCCCCCAGAAACTAGAAGTCGCCTACGACAAACAGGTGTGCTTTGTGTGGCGAGTTATAAAATAATTGGCCCAATATAAGATTTTTTGTTTTTGTAGTTGATCATGAACGGTCAGTACAAAATCTGTTTTTTACTAATAATAACTCGTTTGTATGAATGCGATTCGTATATCATAATTTATGAATTCATGTGATTGAATATAATAATAATGTGACATTAATAATAATTCATTAAAATCTCAAAGTATTATTTTTCGTTATTAATAACTAGAAATTAAAATTATTATTATAATAGAGAAAAATGTCGAATTATATCTCTCTGCAACCTGGATTTTAAAAATCTCTCTAAAAATTTTTTTCTTTCTTTTTGTCATTCAATTTCAAATGATAAGAAATAGTGGAAATTGAAGCAAATTAATTTAAATTATTAATACACAAGCAAAATATTAAGGAGAAAAATGTTTTTCTGCTTCATATATTAGGTTATTAATTCATTATAAATAATTAAGTAAAATAAATGGATTCTGTATGTTATGTTAATGATATTTAATAACTTAATTTTTTGAATATATATACATTATTTATAATGTATTGATAATGCATTAATTTTTAAACTAATTTAATAATACCTATTTTAATCATTAAATTATTATTATCATTATTTTATTGTAATGTTTTTACATTTTAAAATATCCTTTAATTAATCAAGTCCAAGTTGGTGTTTTGGAATAAGGACGATTGATTGCATTTGGGTGGGTCCTAGGACTGAAGGGAAGTGCCTTCATGGAGGTCTTTCTAAGGGGTCTTAGCCTGTATTTACTCAAGTTTCGGAGAAAACCACGGAAAACTCCAAACGGCTAAACTGACGAATGCGACCTGCTATCGAACCCGGCACCTCATGTTTACCAGCTCTGAGCGCAGTTATGCTCAGTCGCTGGTGGGCCAAAATCAAGTCTTATACATAAAATTGCAGTAGCCTTAACTTCATTTAAACTATTAATTGTAAAAAGGTACAGTTTTTAATAATTTCAAATGATGTTAAGAAAAGTTTGCGGTTTTGATTTGTTTGCCTATACCTGATGAATATATCAATATATAGTGCCTTGGAAATGATTTTTTATTCAAGTGACTTGTAAAAGAATTTGAATACATTAAGGTCAGATATTGTTAAAATTGCTGCATACCTCCCCCCCCCCCCCCCCCATTTTCCGTTAGAAGCATATATGAAAGATGAAATATTTTCATAAGATGCTTTGTAATAAATAAATACATGAAATGTGCACTAAATATTGATATATTCATCAGGTATAGGCAAACAAATCAAAACCACAAACTTTTCTTAACTTCATTTGAAATTATTAAAAACTGTACCTTTTTACAATTAATAGTTTAAATGAAGTTAAGGCTACTGCAGTTTTATGTATAAGACTTGATTTTGGCCCACCAGCGACTGAGCATTTCTACGCTCAAAGCTGGTAGACATGAGGTGCCGGGTTCGATAGCAGGTCGCATTCGTTAGTTTAGCCGTTTGGAGTTTTCCGTGGTTTTCTCCGAAACTTGAGTAAATACAGGCTAAGACCCCCTTAGAAAGACCTCCATGAAGGCACTTCCCTTCAGTCCTAGGACCCACCCAAATGCAATCAATCGGCCTTATTCCAAAACACCAACTTGGACTTGATTAATTGAAGGATATTTTAAAATGTAAAAACATTACAATAAAATAATGATAATAATAATTTAATGATTAAAATAGGTATTATTAAATTAGTTTAAAAATTAATGCATTATCAATACATTATAAATAATGTATATATATATATTCAAAAAATTAAGTTATTAAATATCATTAACATAACATACAGAATCCATTTACTTTACTTAATTATTTATAATGAATTAATAACCTAATATATGAAGCTGAAAAACATTTTTCTCTTTAATATTTTGCTTGTGTATTAATAATTTAAATTAATTTGCTTCAATTTTCACTATTTCTTATCATTTGAAATTGAATGACAAAAAGAAAGAAAAAAATTTTTAGAGAGATTTTTAAAATCCAGGTTGCAGAGAGATATAATTCGACATTTTTCTCTATTATAATAATAATAATTTTAATTTCTAGTTATTAATAACGAAAAATAATACTTTGAGATTTTAATGAATTATTATTAATGTCACATTATTATTATATTCAATCACATGAATTCATAAATTATGATATACGAATCGCATTCATACAAACGAGTTATTATTAGTAAAAAACAGATTTTGTACTGACCGTTCATGATCAACTACAAAAACAAAAAATCTTATATTGGGCCAATTATTTTATAACTCGCCACACAAAGCACACCTGTTTGTCGTAGGCGACTTCTAGTTTCTGGGGGGGGGGGGGGGGGGATTATTATTATTTTTTTAAACATACATAAACATTAGATTTATTAAATAAACCTTTCAAATACAGCAAAGCACAGATTTCTTTACTGACTATTATTAAAATTGTTTACGATTAAATTTATTCATTAATACATTATTATATATATTATTATAATCACAATTATACATTAATTATTTTTAAAATTTATTTTTTATTAATTAATATATACTAGTAGTGTTTAGTTTATATCCTTAAGTAATAACTATATAAAAAAGTAATAATTCATATAGCTTAAATATATCACTTACCTAGTACTAGATTCAGCTTGATTCGAAGTGGAAGGTGAATTTGGTGAGATCAGCTGGTAACCAATGTAAAATAAGTCAAAGAAAACATAATTAAAATTAAAATGTTTTCTAATTCAAAATAGTCGTCTGCAGCGCGCTAACAAAGAATATTAACTAAGCCCAATTTAAATCGAAGCTCAACAACATATCAAGTTTGGTTAAATTTCATCCATTGGTTTGTGAGGTACAGCATCTGCAATATTTTTAATATACACATAGACATTTTCTAAAAATGATTTCCAAGACATCTCAAATCATGTACATCTATCGAAAACAAGAAGTTGATTTTTTCTTTATATATTATTTCGTTCTACATAATGTAGAACAAAGTAATAAAAGACAAGCTTAGTTTTATTCCTTATACAAATAGAGTTATTAAAGAAGAAAAAAGAAAATTTTCATTAGTCTGAAAAAGTTCTGTTTTTATACAAATACATATTCATTTATACTGAAGAAATTTTAAAACGTATTTTTTTTTTTTTTTTTTTTTTTTTTTTTTAATACAAGAGCTTTATATACATATGTATACACATTTATTTATTTGGGGAAAAAAAGGTTGTCATGACAACTGATATTTACAAATTTACAAAAATAATTATCTTTCCGTAGATAATAAATGCTTCATGAATTACACATTTTAAGTAATGAATTTTATTCCACATATATTATATAAATGCTAATTTTATTAGTATTTAATTATTTTTGTAAAAACAATACATTTTCAGAAATAAACATAAAATAATAATAAATTGAATGACTTCAGTTTTCAAATATAATGAAGAAAAAAAAAAAGTCCACTTTTTCTCCATGATTTAAAGAAAAAGAGAGAGAGAGAGAAAAAAGAAAAAAAAAAAGAGGCTTTATCCCAGTTTTATAAACTTCTATTAAAATAATAAGTTATTTTGAATTAGTTATTCTTATAAAACAAAATTTATTATTTATTAAATCTTTGAAAAACATACTTCAAAGTTTGATTTATATTTAAAATTATATTCGTTTTAAGTATTATTCAGGAATTTACAAAAAATAAATATATACAAAAATAAAAACACAATAAAATATAAGTAAATCTAGCGCTAACCTGAATTAACGGAAACATGGATTGGAGAAAGGGGAAAAGGAAGCTAAATTCGCCCATCGTCTGCGCTGCTCCCCTGTAAAGTTGTCTTTCTCGCACAGTTGTTTGAAGCTGAAAGCTGATTGGGCGATTTACATTATCCCTATGGCAGCCGGGCTTCTTCACGTAGTAGATGTTCTTTGCTTTTACCATTCGTAACACGTGCCCTGCCTTTCGGCGTGGACACGTAATCCTGAATGAGTGACAATAGTAATATATATTCTACGCGTTATTAATATAACTTTTGTTTTAAATTTCACCTCTTGATCAGATGGTGTGAATATTATTATTTTTTAATATCTTGTATTATGTTTACGATACTGAATGTTTCAATCGTTATTTTTTAAGTTACGTTTCTCAGAAAATTCCATGGATTATATTATTGAATTTGTCACAATTTTCTGTACAGAATAAATATATTTACAAAGAACAGATAAAAACACTTAAATATATTTTTGCGTGAATTTAGAAACTTCGCCGTGTAATATAATACTGAACACTTTACGCTGTAACAAATACAATTTTCTTTCTCTTTAATTGTCTTTTTTTTTTTTTTTTTTTTGTGCTGAAACTTCAATCATTGTTACAAGTAGTGTTTTTCTTCAATTGAATACGAATAATGTTATATATATATATATATATATATATGTGTGTGTGTGTATAAAAGCATTTAATTACGGTATTGTAAAAGACCTCAAAGATTCCTTTAGTGCTTTAATCGCATGTAATGTAATATCTTGAAAAATATGATTATTGTCTTTAAAGTGCGTTTGAAAAAATGTTTTTATTATTAAATTCATTTTATCAATATTGTGCTTCAAACAACTTTAAGCGTTAAATGTTTTTCCATATACTTGTCAGGACAAATTTTCAAAACTAGTTTTGGCAAATACTACTACAATAAATAGTAATAATAATAATAATAACAATAATATATTTTTTTTTTATTTATTTTTTTTTTGTGTGTGTGTATCTACCATAGCATATCATGCATAGATTTAAATTTTATGATACTAAATGCAAAAATATATTTATTAATTTAGAAATGTAGTTTCTGCCGAAAAAAAAATTGGGGGGGGGGGGGGGGAGATATAAGAGGAACGATAGCAAATAATTAATGACCTCTTGTGTATCAATCCGAATATATTGATAGATGAATAACAGTCTACACATGGTTCCAAAATGGAGAACTATAAAATAATGTCTTCGCCTATCTCCCAACGCTTTGCTTGATAAGTGATGAGATAAATCGAAGACAGAAATTACGGTATTTTATAATTTTAATACTTAATTCATTTAATAAATATAGTGCTCCAAAATGTTCGAAAGGATAACTGTTTTTCAAAATAATAATCAGGGGCGATCATAAAAAAACAAACAATTTTACATAAAATAATCCTTACTGTGTATTAATCGCATATAATCGCTTCTCTAGATATAAATGCCTAAGTTAAATTTATCAATTTAAAGAAATTTAAGTTATATCCTGTTAAAAAAAAAAAGACAGAGAGAGAGAGAATATAATAGCACAAAGTGAAATAGAAAAAGAGAGAGAAACGAAACAAAATAACTAATAGCATTTTGCGTATTAATCTTGAAAATATACCTTACCTATAACCAGATCATCCAAAGAATCCATAAACTCATGTAATAAAGAGTTAGGAGACAGCCTCTTTTGGTTGAGAATCTGAAGCACCTTAGGGTAGATGACTGACTTCTTTCCGTTCACCTACCAGATTAAGGTGGATATATTGGGATGGCCTTCATACCTAGGGTGACCCTACCAGGAGTGACCTACAGGAGAAACACTACGGACGTACTTCGCACTACCTATCCAGTGCCATCCCCCTCCCACTGGCACGATCAGGCAGCATGGTAGGACTTGGGGGATTGCAGCTAGTCCAGCCCACATGCTCAGTTGTGTGGATTTTTCAAGGGAGGATTTCCTGCTCGATCCGGTCTTGTTCTTTGATTTTCTGAGGGTGAATGGACTCATGAACCTGGTCTAGCTCCGCTAGACTGATGGTGACTGAGAAACCATAGCTGCCAATATTTTAATTTATTCCGGAGTACTTTTAGCCCCGCCTTTATTTCGCACCACTTTATTTATAGAAAAATTTTCTTCAATACATAACTTCCATAAAATAAGAAAAAATTACTTTTAAAAAATAAGTGGTACGAAATAGAGACGGAGCTAAAATTACTCCCAGAATAAATTAAAATATTGGCAGTTATGAGAAACAACAACAACAACACCAGAGCATCCACCATTTTAATTTATTGTGCAGCATTTTCTGCTCCGCCTTTATTTCCTGTCACTTTATTCATAGAAGAATTTTCTTCAATATATAACTACGATTAACTAAGAAAAATTTACTCTTAACACTTTCGCGACCGCATGTTTTTGTCTTTTTGAGAGTAAGCTCCTCCTGTCGGCGTAATTCTTTTACTTTACATTAGTTTAAATGAATATTTTCTGTATTCAAATTCTATATGAAATGAACATTCGTTACAATTATACTCTTTCTAATCAACGCATTTGTATTCATAGTACATTTATTGTACAAAAGCCAATATTGGGTATATTGTCCAGAAACTATCCAACCTATGTAACCTAAAGAACCGCCCACTGCTGGAGTTACAAATTTTCAAATTACGTGAATTCACGTCAGCGGTGGCGAAAGTGTTAAGTATAAAAGTGACAAAAATATGCACTAGTGTTAAGTATAAAATGATTATGCATAATCCCCGGTAAATTTTGGGGAATGTGATTAATTATTCAATATTTACCACATTTACCGGTTATTTTAGCAGTGCTGCAGCACAAAATTTTGCATATTTTTCAGACACATGGACTTTGAGATAGGAATACCCACAGTGATTTTCTTTTCATGTTCGCAAAGCGTACACACGTTCGAAATACTGGCTGCTGCAGTACAAAATTGTACATACTTTTCAGATTCATGCCTTTTGAGATAGGGATGCCCAGTGATGTTTTATTTTTGAAGTGATAACTTCTTTAGGCGCGTTGAGCACTTTTAGGCGAACAAAAATCATTGAACTCGCGTCATCGTCAGCTGACGCTTTCCATTTGAAGTGAAAACTTTTGGGTGAACAAAAATCATTGAACTCACGTCATCGTGAGCTGATGCTTTCCATCTTTGTATGATACAAATAATGTATCATACAATTAACCAGCTAATGTGAAGTGTTGATAATTATATACTGTATATCGTTTTAAAATCTGGTGCGGCTCTACACGACTTCGCTCATCTCCGAGCACTGTCTCTATTGCAGTTAGACCTCACAAAACCATGAGAAAGGCCAAAGCCGCCATTTTTCTCACGTTTTTACAATCTGGTGCGGCTCTACACGACTTCTCTCATCTCCGGTCACTGTCTCTTAAAGATTGCAGCCGGAAACGTTGCAGTTAGACCTCACAAAACCGTGAGAAAGGCCAAAGCCGCATTTTTTCTCACGTTTTTACAATCTGGTGCGGCTCTAAACGACTTCTCTCATCTCCGGACACTGTCTCGTAAAGATTGCAGCCGGAAACGTTGCAGTTAGACCTCACAAAACAGTGAGAAAGGCCAAAGCCGCCATTTTTCTCACGTTTTTACAATCTGGTGCGGCTCTACACGACTTCTCTCATCTCCGGACACTGTCTCAATTCCTGTTAGACCTCGCACAACCGTGAGAAAAACCGCTTGCTAAAAGTATTAAAAAAATGCATTGTCACAGTGTTGTGGGCTATCCTGAAAGTTTGAAATACATAGCTAGTCGGGAAGTTAGTTAAAAAACGATCGCAAGATTCGTACTGGTAACGCTGCCGAAGGCAGCGGGTACCCGAAACCGTTAGCTAAAAGTATTAAAAAAAATGTATTGTCACAGTGGTCTGGGCTATCCTGAAAGTTTCAAATGCCTAGCTAGTCGGGAAGTTAGTTAAAAATCGATCGCAAGATTTGTTCTGGACAAAGAAACAAGAATCGAAGTTAACAAAAACATGGTAATAACTTTGAAATTGTTTATTTTATACTGTAACGGTCTGTTATTAGTTATTTCATAGAATAACTAGCTAAGTATAAATTTTTTTTATCTATTATATACTTTAACTGACTTGTCTAGTTATTTCATGAAATACCTAGTTATTCTATGAAATAACTGAATTATATACTTTAACGGTAACATATATATATATATATATATTCTCTTTTCAAAAAATTTCCAGCTATTCACTAGAAAACAAAGCTTATACCGTAATTCCACATGGTGAATTTAATTTAGTGCCCATTATTATTATTTTTTTTTACTTTCATGACTAGTGGATCTGCAGATCAGAAGCCTCAACATCATATTTACTCACCACTTAGCAGATCATTTTCATTTATTCAATATTATTTAAAATAACACACACACACACACATATATATATATAATAATCATATATATATATATGATTAATCATATATATATATGATTAACTCCCAACATAACCAGGTACGTTTCAAATAGGGTGCTGTAGCACCCTCAAACCCCTGTTGTATCTGCCCATCTATATCTATATCAGGGATGGAACACGGGCGCAGAATTCATACCGGAATCCGTTTAAGACATTTCTCTACCTATAATATCGTTGATTTAAGAAGTAGAAAATTTTCTTACATTGATAGTGGTATGAATTCTGCGCCCGTGTTCCATCCCTGCTATATGTATAAATGTGTGTATATATTTTTTTTCTTGTAACTTCCAGCCTTGTGTTACTACTTTATAACACATAAGTACTTGTATCAAACTTGATGTCAGATGATTGCATGACTTCAGAATTATTTTTTGTAGCCTTGTAAATTAATTACCAATTCTATGCTAAACATTTTTCAGTCGACCGCTACTGCGAGGCCAGGGACCTTTTAGATTCGTAGACTGCTGTTGCAGCTGTTCTATTCTTTTTGTTCTTTTTATTCGTTGCTCTTTGTATTCTCTGCTGTAATTGTTTTTATCTTGTAATTGGGAAAGAAAGAAAAAAGTAGCAGGAAATCAAAATTGTATTCTAAATCTGTAACATATAGGAAAGATACACTAAACTTTTTGTTGAAATCAAGCAAATCGTTCGTGGTCAACAGGGACATCCAAGAGAATTCAAATACATTACATAAATAAGTAACTGTTATCAGAATAATTCAAGAAGAAAATAGTAGCAGGAAGTCAAAGCTAGTATTCTAAGTCTGTAACATACCGGAACGATACACTAAACATTTTGTTGAAATCAAGCAAATCGTTCCTGTATAACAGAGACATCCAAGTGAATTCAAATACATTACATAAATGAGAGACACTTTTGGAAGTTACAGTTTAACAATTATAGACCGCACAGTGCAAATGAAACGAGCATATATTTTTTATATGCATAAAAGCATGTTTCATGCAAAATATGATATGAAATTCCTATAAGATTCATTTACAGGGATACACAAAAGAAGTAGAATGTAAGGTAAAGCTAACAGAGTTTGCACATAGTTCAACAGAACATCATAAAAAATCCAAATATAAATATTTTGCTAAACTGTTAGTGCATAATTTTGAATCGTTCTTCCTTCTATGCATATCCATTTTTTTGGTGTTCTGTTAAAATTTAAAACAACAGGTGTAATAAAACCAAGAGATCTAATTTGCGCAATCTCTTCTTATAGGGTAGGAATGATTGCGCGCATCAGTAAGGCTCTGTTCTGATACTAGCGACGATTCAGAACGGCAAAGTCATAAATTATCCATTGTCTGAAAGCGACCTTTGAAATTATGGACATGTTTACAATGAAGAACATTACTTTTTATTGTTCTTTGACAAAGGAGACCTATTTTCCCCATGCAATTATCCCATTAGGAGGTTTGTCAGGGGAGAAAACTGATCTTCGAGACAAGCGGCAAAGTGAATCACATATCAAAGTATTTTGAATAGAAACCGCACTTGCCGTGTTGACGTCGCTAGTATTTAAACACTCCTTCACAACTTGAGCGCCTCGCGAATTCTTAATAAAATCCATTAAAATTCCTTGATAATATTATCCTGTAAAAAAAAAAAAAAAAAAAAAAAAAAAAAGAAAAAAAAAAAGTAAATTTTGAATAAATTTTCAGCAATTACATAAAACAACGTAATATTTTTAGTTTTATATCATATTTTACACTGTCAACCATCGATGGTTGACGCGACTTTATATCATATTTGACACTATCAGCCACCGATGGCTCACATGGCGCTCAACTTGTTAAGGGAGATTGCGCTCAATTGTAACTACAATTATATTGTCAATAACTGTACTTAAATGACATTGTTGGAAAGCGTTTCTAAACAAGTAATTTTATATTACGAGTAGATATTTTCATTCAATAATTGAAAAAATGAAAAAAAAAAAAAAAAAAAAAAGTAAAAAGAATTACAAAAATTTATTTAAAAAAAAAATATTAAAGAAACAGAAAAAAGAACAAGGCCAGATAAAGATTGCAAATTAATATTAATTTATTAGTAGACATGTTTAATTTAAAATTAGTACATTTTCTTTTCAGCTTGAATGGTTTCTTGTTTGCTGTCCGAAATTCCCGTTATCCACAATCGTTTCAATCCTGTACAAAGTGAAGTTATCATGCACCCACCTGCCACAAGTGAACCTGTTCGAGACTATTGCACACCGTTTGCGCAATGCATTTTTGAGCAAAAAAAAAACAAAAAAAAAAAAAACATGTAGCACACCAGAAGTGTAAAAAGATATGTGGCTAATTCCACCCTTTTTGAAGACCATAATCCGCCCATCGTTCACTATCAAAGTTTTTTTTTTTTTTTTTTTTTTTTTTTTTTCCGCACAAAAATGTTTAAAACGCAAAATCTAAATTTTACTTGGTTTGAAATTTTCTCGTTTCAACTTTAAAATCCTTTATGTTTATTTATTTTTTATTGAAATTTAGACGAATACAGTACTTAAAAAAAAAAAAAAAATGAGTAGGCTGATAATTTTTGCTTGCATTTAGTTTTCTCGCTTCTATTTAAGCAGCTGACACAACATACTAATTAATTTTCCGTAGTATTGTTGGCCCCGCATTCTTTTTCACACCAGTAACTTTTTAGAGCATTTTACTTCTTATCTAATCGTAATAGCATTTGGAGAAAAAAATTTCTGGTCTGATAAAAAGGGCGGGATTAACATCACTACGGAATATTAATTAGGATGTTGGCAAGTATGTGTTTATAACAAAGCTGCCAATATTTTAATTTATTCCAGAGTACTTTTAGCCCCGCCTTTCTTTCATACCACTTTATTTATACAATTTTTTTTTTTTTAATGCATAACTTCGATAAAATAGTAAGAAATTACTTATAAAAAATAAGTGGTACGAATTACAGGCGGAGCTAAAACTACTCCGGAATCAATTAAAATATTGGTAGCTGCAGTTTGTAATAATATGATTATACAGCATAGAGATTATTTCTTAAAAATAGTGGTAGCAATAAATTTAAAATTCTCCATTCATTAGAGTGTCCTGAAAAAAAGGGCAGAAAATACTACCTCTGCAACCGAGAGCCCACATAAAAAATTATTAATATGCTTTAGAAAATTACTAGAAACATCATGTAGAAAGAAAAAATTAGTAAATTTTCCGAAAATCTTTACAAATAAGGACAACTCTCTCTGGCGATCCCAAAAGTACACATGTAAGCATTCAGTAAAATCTCGATTATCTGTGAGGCAATCCAGAATGCCATAACTAATAAAAGATTAGACGTTAGACAGATGACTGAGAGAGAAAAAAAAAAAAAAAAAAAAAAGTAAAATAAAAATAAAAGAACTTAAAGTAATTTAAATTTTATATTAAAAAACTACGTAGAATTAATCCGTTTACGTAGTCGTATTATTTTTTAGGAGAGCAGAAATAGAGATTTTTGTTGAAGAGATTATTTATACTGACGATTTTGCTAAACTACTAGCTCATTATTTGAAAGAATCCGTCATTTCATGTGCTTTAATACTTCACAAGCCTCTTTACTTGTTGTGGTAGTGGTGTTTCCTAACAGCAATAATTTTTAAATTCCTGTATTTTCTTGTTGCTAAAACCATTCACCAACATAGAAAGCATAGAATTAGATTTAGTGTAACTAATTATTATTATTATTGTTATTTTATCGTAGATGTAAAACTCAGAAACCCTCATTTCGTCATCATTTAGAATTTTAAAGCCTCCGTCATACTTTACATTCCCATTATAACCCATTATTTGTGTGTTACATATTCCTTAAGTTTACACCCAGTGTTCATATTTTTGCAATAAAATATACTATGGGTAGAAATATATTAATTTGAAAGAATATAATTATAATGTATATCCATTTGTGATATAATTGTGAATTCAAAAAATTTGTTCTAAAATATTTTATTCTCAGAGAATATAACGGCCTTAGGCGGATTTCACTGTCAAAAAGACGATATCCTGCGGTCGCAAAAAGTGTTAAAATATATTTATAAAAGTTAAAGTATATTTTTAAAAATATATAAAGTTAAAATATATTAATAAAATTTTAAAGACTAAAGTATCCTTAAAATAATAATCATCCCCCTACAAGATAAATAAATAAATAAATTAAATTAAAGCAATATATGAAGCAAATGATTAAGCCTTTATCTATGACGGTAGTTAAGAAACGGTTTTACAAGCCTGTCTTGCATTCCAATTCCATTCTTTTTTTTTTTTTTTTTTTTTTTTTTTTTTTTAATCCACAATTTTTACATTAAACCTATTTTTCTATTTAAAACAGTAAACCCCGCTTATTTAGTTATTTTTTTTCTTCTAGTGTTCATTTAAAAGATTCAAAATTTATCACCTGTAATCGATCAATAAATACCACTAGTGCATATTTTTGTCAATATAAAATAAGGGGTTTAACACGAATACTCAATGTCACATTTACTTTTCTTTTCTGTGTTGTTTTGTTTTGAAGATCGATGAAGGAATCGATTTTCTTCTTTAGAAAAAATGAATTCTTGATGCTAACACTAATTTCTAAAAATCATCATTTTTTTTTTTTTTTTTTTTTTTTTTTTTTTTTTCATTTCTTTGCATTTGACGTTGTTGTTATATAATTTGACCCGTAAGTAAAAATAAAAAATATTTTGTTTAATTTTCTTTGTTATTTTTTAATATTTGATTCGTTATCTCATGCAAAACTTTATAAGACACGGCCCCCTAAACCACTCCAAAAGAAAGATTTATTTATAACTCAAAAACTAATTACAAAAATGAGCTGCAAATTTGCACACCCATATTTTTCATCATTTGGATTCATTTTATTTAAAAATTAACATAGGTCATAATTCATAATTTTTATGAATAAGAATTTATTAATATTTTTCAGAATTAAAAATATTTTTCAGAATCAAAATTAATGATAGATTATGTTTGGGTTTCTTCATTGTATCTCGTAAAAAAAATTATATCAATCAAGTTATTTTTTGGGAAGATATTAATAAAAGTTTGAAATATGAATTTAACATTAGCACCTTCAAACTTTGAACGCTTATAACTCTGTGAAAAAATAATTAAAATATACAACCAATATACATTTTCGTGTTGTCGTGATCCCAGGAATTCAAATATAAAATAAACATGGGGCATTAGCATTGAAAAAAAAAAAAAAATCAAAGTTGAGACGCGTTTTAATATGTAGACGACCCCCAATTGAAAATTTCAGTTCATTTTCTAAAACTACTCACAATTCCCCGTCGAATGGTACCTATTACATTTTCCCACATCGATTTGCAACGAAGTTACGTTGAGTGCTGCTCCCCCTCCCCCCATCCCCCCCCCAACTATACCAATAGAGATAGCTATGTTATGTATGGTCTATGTTATAGAATATTTCTTTTCCCTTATGTCGCATGTTTTTAAGATTATCCATTGACTAAATAAACGTACTCGTAAAAACTGTTTCTGTCATTATTCAAGTTACATGACGAGTCCGCTTGAAATTGTATTTAACAAAAAATATATTTGAGAAATCTAAAACATCATACGACTAAAGAACGTAGAACAACAGACACAAAATGTTCCAGTAGGAATAATGAAACGAAAGTTTACACGAATGCAGAACATTCAGCCGTCCCTAATTTGAATACCATTTTTTTAAATAGGAAGATTTAGTAATTCTTTGCGATTTTATTCCTCAAAAATCAATATCTGATTTTTTAAATTAAAACTAACAGATATGCAATTAAGAGTAACCGCTAAATACTTTGCGAATATGTACAGCTGCCACATGCATTATATGGAAGAATTACTTAAAAGAAAAGAAGAAAAAAAAAAAGAAAAGACTCATGCCGCCCTTAATTAAATTCTGTTTTATACAGAATTTAAATTTAAATTTAATTGTTCCTGAATAAATGAAATAAAACTTAAAAAAAAAAAAAAAAAAAAAAAAAACTTATCTTTTTCAAAATATTTTCTCTCGATGTATTTTCTTTCTTATCTTTTTTCTCTCTTTCTCTTATTTATTTATTTAATTTTTTTTTTCTCTTTTCTTTTCTTTTTCTTTGTGTGTGTGTCTGCTCATTATCATAACTGTTGATTCATGAAATCGCTATAAAAGACTTTTTTTTAATTATTATTTTAGCTAGGGAAACATTTCATTCGTAAAATACATTTCTAGAAAAGCTCTGTAATCGTTTACAGAGATTTTTAGGAAAAAGATTATTGAATGTCTGTATCCTTAAAAAGTGGTTATCATGCTTGTCAACATCCTAATTATAAAAAGAGATTTGTTTTAGTACACGCCTCTTTTTTTCGACACCAGTATAATTTTTGAGTGTTTTTCTTTAACACTTTCGCCACTGCTGACGTAGATAGATTCACGTCATTTCAAAATCTGAAACTCCACAAGTGGGCGTTTCTTTTGCAATTTCTATGTTATTTGTTTCTTAAAAAATATACATAATATTCATATTTGTACAGTCAGTATGCTATAGATAAAATTACTTTGATTAGACAGAGTATGATTATAATGCATATCCATTTGTAATATAAATCTGAATGCAGAAAATTTTGTTCTGAAAAATGGTAACTTATAATTATAACGCCTATACGTGGACCTTAGACAAAAACATGCGGTCGCGAAAGCGTTAACACTTTCGCGACCGCTGACATGAATTCACGTCATTTGTAAATGTATAACTCCGCCAGTGGGTTTTTCTTTAGATTACATAGGGTAAATTTTTTCTTAACGTTACTGTACACCCAATATCCACATTTGTGAAATCAAATGTACTATGGATACAGAGTATAATCGTAATGTATATTAATTTATATTTTCAATATGAATACAATAAATATTGATTTAAAACAATGTAATATAAAAGAATAACGCCCACAGTTGGAACTTGATGTAAAAAAGACAGAAACATGTTCTCACGAATGTGTTAATCGTATTTAAATTTGGAGAAAAAAACTAAAAATGTAGTGGTTTTGAAAAAAAAGGGGCGTGTACCAAAACTCTTCCAAGTAGTTTTGCGAGATCTGGCGGATTTTTTATTCACTAGTCGCCAACAATTTTGAGAAGTAATATTATATATACATAGTAGACTATCAAGTACGGGTTACTAAGCATCGCTAAATGCCTTGCATTTAGCTCTTAGTTCTAAGAATTTCACTCTCCCAAGGATAGAATTGATAGGCGGAGTCATCATTTTATAATTTCTTTTGTATTATGTATGTGGGCTGTTATACTTACAAGAACATTTTTCAAGATTAATACACAAGGATCCATGTGCTAAAAATAAATATAATGCCACCAAATGTACTCATTTTAATAGTTGCAACTAAAAGTTCTAACTTTAAAAAGTTGTTTTCAATTAAGGAACCACTAAATGACTCTAGTTTTTAATTCCAAGAATCTCACTCTCATCTCTCACCAAGCTTAGATTTAATAGTTAATCTGCCTTCTATAATTCCTTTTTGTGTTATAACAGAATTACCAACATTTAATTTATTCTTGAGCATTTTTAAACCTGCTTTATTTAATACCACTTTTATACTTAACACTTTCGCGACCGCTGATGTGAATTTACGTCATTTGAAAATTTGTAACTCCAGCAGAGGGTGGTTCTTTAGGTTAAATAGGTTAGATTATTTTTGGACAATATACCCAATATTCACATTTGTACAATCAGTGCATTATAAATACAAGGACTTTGATTAGAAAGAGTATAATTGTAAAAAATGTTCATTTATATTATAAATTTGAATACAGAAAATATAATTTTAAAATAATGTAATGTAAAAGAATAACGCCCACAGGCGGAGCTTACTCTCAAAAAGACAAAAACATGCGGTCTCGAAAGTGTTAAGATTAATTCTTTCCTATTTTATCATAATTATATATCGGAGAAAATTTTCAATAAATAAAGTGACATGAAATAAAGGCGGAGCAGAAAATGCTGCAGAATAAATTAAAATGTTGGAAGCTCTGGTGTTGTTGTTGTTGTTTCATATCCCCATCGGTCTAGCGGACGAGGCCCATGAGTCCATACAATCTCAGAAAATCAAAGAACAAGATCGAATCGCACAGGATATGCTCCCTTGAAAAATCCACACAACTGAGCAGGTGGGCTGGACTAGCTGCAGTCGCCCCCGAAGTCCTACCATGCTGCTTAATCGTGGCGTAAGGGGGGGGGGGGGCACTGCATGTTATGGGCGAAGTACGTCCTAAGTTCTCCTCCTGGTTGCAGAGCTGACAACTCAATCCGGGAAATTGTTAATACCGCCCATTTTTCTACACTACTTAATTTTTAGAGTTTTTCTCTGCAAATGTATCTACCATGATTTTAGAAGAAAAATACTCTAAAATTTAAGTGGTGTAGAAAAAGGAGCGGTACTAACAATTTGTCGGATTTATTAGGTTGGCAGCTCTGTGGTAGGATAACCCTAGGCGTGAAGGCCCAATATGTCCAGCTAAATCTGGTAGGTGAACGGAGCCAAGTCGGTGTTCTACCCTCGGGTGCTCCAAGTTCTCAACCAACAAAAGCTTTCCCCTAACACTTTATTTCCTGAGTTTATGCATCCTGTGGATGCTCCGGTTGTAGGTATACTTTGAAGATTAATACGTAAAAAGCTACTGGTTATTTTGTTTTATTTCTCTCACTTTTTCTTTTTCATTTTCTTCTCTTATGGTCTCTGTCTTTCTCTCCCTCTCTCTCTCTCTCTCTCTTTTTTTTTTACGCGATATAAACTAAATTTCTTCAAATTGATAAAATTAGCTTAAGCATTTGTAGCTAGAGAAGAGATGATATGCGATTAATACACAAAAAGGATTATTTTATGTTTTTTTTTTTTTTTTAAGATCGCTCCTGATAATTATTTTGAAAAACAATTATCTTTTCGAACATTTTGGAGCACAATATTTATTAAATAAATTAAGTGTTAAAATTATAAAATTCACTTAATTTCGGTCTTCGATTCATCTCATCTCTTACGAAGCAAAGCGTTAGGAGGTAGGCGGAGTCATCACTTTATATTTCCATTTTGAAATCATGTGTAGACTGTTATTCATCTATTAATATTTTCGGGATTGATACACAAGAGGCCATTAATTATATTCTATCGTTTCTCTTATATCCCCCCCCCCCCTTTTTTTTTCGAAAAAAAAAAAAAATACGATTAATACACAGTAAGGATTATTTTATGTAAAATTGTTTGTTTCTTTATGATCGCCCCTGATTATTATTTCGGAAAACAGTTAACCTTTCGAACATTTTGGAGCACTATATTTATTAAACGAATTAAGTATTAAAATTATAAAATACACTTAATTTCTGTCTTCCATTCATCTCATCTCTTACCAAGCAAAGCGTTAGGAAGTAGGCGGAGTCATTATTTTATATTTCCATTTTGGAACCATTTGCAGACTGTTATTCATCTATTAATTTTTTCGCGATTGATACCCAAGAGGTCATTAATTATTTACTATCGTTTCTCTTATATCTCCCCCCCCACCCACCCACCCCCGTTTTTTCGAAGGAAACTACATTTTTAAATTAATAAATACATTTTAGCATTTATTATCATAAATTTTATATTTACACAACACGTGATATGCTATGATTGATACACACACAAAAAGAAATAAGAAAAATAAATTATTATTATTATTATCATTATTATTATTACTATTAGTTGTAGTAGTAGTATTTGCCAAAACTAGTTTTGAAAATTTATCCTGTCATGTATATAAAAAAAAACATTTAACGCTCAAAGTTTTTTGAAGTACAATATTGATAAAATGAATGTAATAATAAAAACAGTTTTTCAAAGCGCTTTAATGTAATGTCAATAATCATAACTTTCAAGATATTATATTAAATGCGATTAAAGTACTAAATGAGTCTTTCAGGTCTTTTACAATCCCGTAATTCAATGCTTTTATATATATATATATATATATATATATATAAAACATTCTTCTTATTCAATTGAAGAAAAGCACTTATAACAATGATTAAAGTTTGAGCACACACACACACAAAAAAAAAAAAATAATAATAATAATAATAAAATAAAAAAAAAAATAATAATAATCAGTTAAGGAGCCACTAAAAGCCATGGTTTTATATAGTTAAAAAGGGAAAGAAAAGTGTATTTTTTACAGCATAAAGTGTTCAGTATAATATTACACGGCAAAGTTTCTAGATTTACGTAAAAATTTATTTAAGTGTTTTTATCTGTTCTTTGTAAGTATATTTATTCTGTGCGGAATAAAAATTCAATAACATTATTCAATTGTGACAAATTCAATAATATAATCCATGGAAGTTTCTAAGAAACGTACCTCGAAAAATATCGATAGAAATAACCAGTGTCTCAAGAAACATAATAACAAAAAGAAAAGTAATTATATTCACACCACCCGTTTAAAAAGTGAAATTGGAAAAAAATAAAAATAAAAATGTGCTGCAGTGTCAGAAAGACGGCATTTTTTTCATTCTGGAATTCGCGTACACGCCATAAGGCAGAGTACGCGTTACGTATGGTAAAGGAATTTAAACTTTCTTTGTCTTGTTACTAGTCAGGGTGTTGGTGGGAGGCCGGCGAGATAGTAGGTTTTTCCACTAGACGGTGGGGGGCCTCCAAACTCTCATCCAGGGTCCAACCTAGTATCCAATCGTGTACGACTTTACATATCTGATGAGTGAACCAATCAGACGAAGCGTTAGACTAGTGATTGGCCTGAGATGGATGTAAACAAAACAAGAATGTATTTGGAAGAGAATATTTTTACTGACGATCTGAACGCAACGTAATATAAAAAGATAATAATCCGTAATTTTATAAGATAATTCATCCCAAAATCCGGTACCCCCTTCAACATTAAAAAATTTAATAATAATAAAATGATTTAAACAAAAAATTAAAATATTAAAGTAGTTATTAATGGCTTAAAGTTTTAAATCTTTTTAAAGTAAAAATCATTTAATAAACATACTTGCCAACCATCTCATTATGAACCGTACAATTTTTAGTACGCGCCTTTTATTTTTACACACCAATAATTTTTTAGAGGAATTTTAGTCTTATTTAATCGTAACAACATTTGGAAAGAATAATTCTAAAAATATAGTGGTGTGAGAAAAGGGGCGTTTTTTCAGGGGGCGTTAACAATTGTACGGTTATTAAGGGCACTGCCTCGTTTCCCCGTAACTCCTTGCTATAGAAAACGAAACTATAAAACTGGCTCAGTTGAAGTAAAAAACTTCCCCGCCTTTTACCTAGTGTGACATTTTTTGTCCAATTAGGGACGTATAAAGTATTTCGGCTGTCAATATGAGAGTAAATAATGATCACAAGAGGCGGGGTCATTTTCGTCCCCCAAAAATTAGTCAATTATTCAAAAGGACTGTCAAGAAAGAAACAGTACTGATTTGTCTTTTGATAAAAAGACAGCGCGTTATTGAATGAACCTCAATATTATGTAATGAATGCATGTAAAAACACATGTATACATGCACATATGTATAGTACTGATTCATATATATATAGAGAGAGAGAGAAACACAGGTTATTATTATTACTACTACTAATAGTAGTAGTACTAAGACAGGTCGAACAATTTCTTTCAGATAGCGATTTTGTCTTCGTTACCAATTTTTACCTATTACCTTGAATGTACTTTCAAAACTTTTTTATTTTGTCGTCTAAATATAAAGAGCTAAACGATTGTTATTGTATATGTTCGGATTTTTAGTCCGGATTATATCAAAAATTGGTACACTTAAGTATGAAAACGAAATCTAGGTAATTATGTATTTTTGTGTTCAATCGAATAATTGGTTCAAAAGTAATAAAAATCCTACTTAAACTTTAAAATTATTAAAAAGAAAAAAGGAAAAAATAAATTAATGCCAAAAATATATACGTAATTATTTTTATGTCGGGAAAAAAAAAAAAAAAAAAAAAAGTGAACTTATTATTATTACATTATTAATTAAAATAAATTTTAGAAAATTCGGTCTAATTAAATGGAATAGCGTATTTTTAGTTCAATCGGATAATTGATTCAAAAGGTAATAAAAACCCACTTTAAAATTATAAAAAGAAAGAAAAAAAATAAGTTGATGCCAAAAATGAATATCTAAGTAAATATATTTTTCTTTGTGTCAAAAAATAAAATAAAATAAAAATAAATAAAAATCGAACGTGTAATTAATAAAAAATAAATAAATAAATAAATAAAATAAATATCAGAAATATTGTGTGAAGAAATTGGACAACCTCAGTATAGAAGGATACATTTATTGTATTATTATTATTATAACTTGAAAAAAATTATCTGGTGTGTCACTCACACGACTTTCTCTTACCCTGAAATTTAATACTATAAATACAGGTTGCAGATTAATAGGTAAGATAACGAGTACTGTTATGTAAACCTATGTTAAACAATTCTTATTAGGCTTCTGAAGAGTTTTATAAGATAAATAGTTCTGTGTGAGAGGGGCTACCGCCCCTCTCAACCCCATGTTTCATTAATGCACCTACATTTATATAGAATTTAATTCGGTTATTAAAAAATAATTCTCTTTTTAAAAAATAATTTATTAAAATTATTAAAAAATATATATCTTTTATGATAAGGCAGACGATTTTCATATTAGAGAAGTAGTATAGCACGAAATATATATATATTAAAAAAAAAGTCCATTTTATTCTCAATATTTGAAAAAAAAAAAAAAAAAAAAGTACGATTTTTTTTAAAGTTTTTTTTTCGTTAAAAGTAAAAAAAATCGATAACTTTGTTTTAAATTATCGCAGATCAATGGTTCAACCATTCGTTTCAAAGGTATTAGCGAGCTCTTTTGAAAGATACCCATCATGAAAATTTACTCCCCTCGAGGGGGGACTTCCCCCAGGGGGGGGGGGGGAGGCGGGGCTCCTACACACAAAAAAAAAAAAATTCCCAGTTAACTATCTCCATTACAAAAAAATATATATTCGTTTCATTTGGTTTAGTGCAGTCTATAGACGTTAAACTCTACTTTCCTGCAATTTCTCCCATAGACGTAATGCATTAGAATTCTCTTGATTGTCCCTGTACACGAACCATTTGCTTGATCTTAACGAAAAGCTTACTGTAGCATCCGTATATGATTATGGGAAATATCCTAATTCACATATCATGTAAAGTGCCACTGATCGCCACTTACCAGCATAAATAATTATTTTAGATGTTATATATAAAACAGATGGGTTGGTGACAAACCTTTTCTTCCTTCCGTTATTTTATGTGCATGGGAAAATGGACGCTTTTTTTAAAACATAAAGCAATAAAACTATTATTCTATTATCCTGTTTACTTGAATAAAAGAGAGAAACTTGGACCACCCCATGGAGAGAACGGAGCTCTGAGAAGGAAGGAAAATGATGCTCCAGGGGATGTTATGAGGTAAAACCATCGTTCGAAAGTGCGGACAGCAAAAATTCAAGGAAGAGCGAGAGACAGGGTTATTTCTAATGAGATGCTTAGCTATTGGTGAAGCAAGCTACCAATAGAAAAAAAAAATAAAATAAAAAAAGAAAGGTTCAGCCCCTCTCAATGAGTCTAAGAAAAAATATTGACCAGAAGAAGAAAAAAAGAAGGTATGGATATAAGATCTCTCGAAGATTTTTGATGAGTGAAAAATATTATTAGAAAAATTCCCCGGATGCTCTATCGCTAAGCAGTCTTGAAGAATGTTAAAAAAGAAGAAAAAGATGAATCTCTATTTAGTCGAAATTGATAATTTTTTTCCTTTGATGAATATGCTCCTGGAAATATAATTTTAACAGTCTTTATATATCCGAAGAGGCTATTGTTTTGGAGGATCCCTCATACCTCGAAATGGAGCAAAGAAGTAGTTTATTTTATGAAATATGCAATATGATCTGTGATGCGAAAAGAAGTGTTCTTTATTTAAAGAAGAAAAAGATGAATCTCCATTCAGTCGAAATTGATAATTTTTGCTTTTGATGAATATGCTCCTGGAATTATAATAGTAACAGTCCTCTTATATTCTTAGAGTCTATTGTTTTGGAGGATCCCTCATACCTTATGCAATATGAACGGTGATTGAAAAAAGGAAATGTTCTTTATCGATGAAAATAGTGCATATGTGGGGACTCAACGATTTTTCGTTTGCGTGTGATATAATTAGATTCTTCAAATAAAATAAATATTGTAAGTGCACTCAAAGAACTTCCTGTGTCGAAAAAAAATATAAGTTTATAATAATCTTCATATGTGTAGATTGCCTTGAATAACGTATGCGGTCGCAAAAATTTTCGTGTGTAATAATTATATTTCCTGACAGTTTTTCATGAGTGTGGACTTCATAATTCCCATAAGTGAACTCTTATGTGTGTGGACAGTGTTAATATATACTATGGATTATACGGTTATCTAAGAACAATATTTTCCGAAAGTGCCGCATCTGTTGAAGGGTAAGTGGCTATTATTCAATTTTTATTTTGTGGCAAACATCCCCTTTAAAGTGATAGATGGTAAATTGAGTGATAATATATATATCCCAGCATTTTTAAAATTGATAAATAAATGATATATTTGATAATTAATACTGTATTTTGTGTCTATGATTTTTTTTTAATTTAGATAAATGTGTATAGATTGAATTAATGTTTTTCTAGGTTGAAGGATAAGATTTGAAAGGTTTAAAGATATATAATAATAAAATAGATATATGAATGAATAAAGATAAAAGAATAATAATGATAAATTGATAGTTAAGTAAGATTGGTATAATTGGAATTTATTTGAAAATAAATTTGGGTTATTGCAGATATTTTAGTATTTGAACAACGCAATGTGTTTTGATGGGATTATGTGGTCGGATTATACATAAAAAATTCATAAGAGTTTTAATTAATCACCACATGGCCCCATCAGTGTATTGTTGGTGCCGTAATTCCAGGTGTTAAAGAAAAAAAAAAATTTTGGGGGTATAATATCAGCTAGTATATTGGCTGCCTTTAATTCCAGGAGTTAAATGAATTTTTGTATGTGTATTAAATATTTTCATGGTTTTAGTATTATATATATATATATATATATATATATATATTATGTCATGTATGATTTAAAAGCTTTTGATAAGAGTTAGGGGTTTTTCATGTCAAAATATTGCATGTGAATTGATACATAAGTCACGAAAGAATTTGAAGAAAATTTTTGGGGTAAAATTCAATGAGTATTTAAGTAATAATTTATGTCAAAAAGAACACAGCTTCCCAGAGAAGTTAAAAAACAGATTAATTATTGTGAAAAGGAATTTAGTCACAAAATTAAAGAAAAAAGAAATATGGGGGACAAACCCACATTAAGCATGGATACGCTAATTAATTTAGTGCCTAATTTTGATGATAAAAAACAAATTGACATAAATTCATTAATTAAACAAATTGATGATATAACAACTAGTTTAGAGTTGCCAGAACCAATAAAAATTATTCTACTTAAAAATAAAATCCAAGGTAAGAATAGGGAGTTACTTAACAATTCTACAGAAATTGTAGAAGAAACTAATTATGAAAATTTGAAAACTAAGTTAAAAGACATTTTTAGCACTCCAAAGTCTTTTGAAACGACACAAAAAAAATTTATGGAATTAAAACAGCTTCCGAATCAAAACATAGATGAATTTCAAAAACAATTTGATATAATATCAGCAAAATATTTGAAACAATCAGGGCATAATGCGAAAGAAGGCGCATTGGATTTATTAAAAACAATAAAATTATCGCGTTTTCTCGATTCAATCCGTAGTGACATCGCATTTGAAGTAAGAAAAAATGCTCCAGCAACATATGAAGAGGCCACGAAAATAGATAAACAAATAGAGTTGGCTTTCGAAAGCAAACAATCAGATGCTAATAATGCGGAACAAGTGAATACATTATGTTCAACACTATTAGAATTATCAAAAAATCAAAATGATCAGATTAACAGGTTACAAGAGGAAATTAATTCCCTAAAAATTAAAAATACTAATGAGGAAAGTAAAACACAATTAGCAGACAGTCGATGGTGTGACATTTGTAAAAACACCAGTCATAACACTGATATATGCTGGTTTAATTCGAGAGTACAAAAAACACGAACAAAACCAAAAAATAACTGGCAACATGGAGAAAGTCATGAAACACAATATCAGTCTCTTCCAGTAGGAGGTAATATACAACCTATGACAACAAATTATATACCACCTATATACTATAACCCGAATTCACAAGATAATACTGGAGATTTTCTACAAAATATTGACCCGTACAGATCAATAAATTATCACGATGAGAGAGGTTTTAATAGAGAAAACTATCAGGGACGAAATTCATTTCCACCAGGTAATAAATTTGAAAAACAGACTGGGTACCAACAAGGGAGAAATTATAGGCAAAATACCAGTAATTATAATAGAGAAGGTCGTAGAAACTCCCCTAAGCGAAATTTCGATCAACAGAAAAAATATTATAAAAATTCCAAATGGAACAATAATCAGGGAAACTAAGAAGGGAATTTTCGCAATTGTATAATATTAACAAAAAGCACTGTAATGCCCACAGAAAATTCCCTAAGAATGGGCAGTATAAATTTGATAATTATAAATTTGCCTCAAAAAAATATCAAATGAGAAAAAATAATTTCGAAACAGATAAAAAGAAAAGAAAAAAAATTGAATATAGAATAGATGAGAGACAAAAAAATGATACATGTATCAAAAGAGAGCAGATCAGTAGTGCACATGGAGACAATATAAATAATTTGCCCTTAATCAAATTCAGTATAGCAAAGGTTCCAGTTATAGGGCTCGTCGACAGTGGGGCCAGTATATCATTAATTAGTGATGAATTATACGAGCAATTAAAAAATGATACTATAAAGATACACTATTTATCAAGACAGGTAACAATCCTTACTTTAGATAATTCCACAATCCCTTTTAAATGTTGCATTAAGATTAATTTCAGAATAGAAGGAATTTATGTTTCAGGTACATTTTATGTGACGACCCCAAAGTTTAACAGACAATACCATCTTATATTAGGTTATGATTTTCTAAAGTCAAATAGAATTTTATTAGACTGTCCAAAAAAGCAATTAAAATTAAAAGACAGAGAAATCCCATTCTTAGACGATACACAAACAGATAATTCAATCCCACAGAATCAACAAATAAATCAGTTGGAAATAAAAAACAATAGAACGACTGAATTAAAGGAAAGTGATAATAAAGCAGTTTTTGCGAAATTGGTAAAAAAAGTATTTTTAGGGCCTAAGGAAGCAAAGATAATTAAGTTGAGATGCGCATCGCAAATTGAACCCTATACGACAATTCTGTTAGAACAATACAAAGAAACAGATAATATTAGAATGGATTTATCAATTCATACGGTTGATAAAGATAATAATATGTCGGTAATTGTTACTAACAAATCGGACAAGAAATGCACTATTAATAAACACACTAAAATTGCAAAAATTGATACAGATTTCATAATAGAGGAAGATATTTCTGAGAATAATGATTGGAATACTGAACAAATTAATGCATTGTCGTTACAAGAAATCAAACAATTAAGAATAAATCAATTAAAAAAAGAAGATTTCCAATTAGATCATTTAAGTGAACCAATGAAATCACAAGTACAAAAAATTTTGCTAGAGAATGCAGAAGCATTCTCAAAAAGTTATGCTACTCTGGGTCAAACCTCTTTAGTAACGCCGGAATTTAAATTTTTACATCATTATCCCATACAATCTCGTCCATATAAAATATCAGAACACTACCGAGAAGCTGCGAAAAAGGAGATAGACGAATTATTAGAGGCAGGTATTATTCAAAAATCCACCTCTAATTACGCATTTCCTGTAATTTTTGTTAAAAAAAAGCCAATACCAAATACAAATAATGGCCAAATTAGGATGAGAGCGGCCATTGATTTTCGTTTAATTAATGAGATAATTGAAAATAAACCTTATCCTTTGCCGCAATTGAGAAATATTTTACATTCCATTAGCGGAAAACAGTATTATACGACTTTAGATTTCCACAGCGCATTTTTTCAGATTAATTTACGGCCTGAAGACAGGCAGAAATTTGCATTTATTACGGAGTTTGGACTTTTCGAATCCAACCGCTTATGTTTTGGGAATAAATTAAGTTCTATATACTTTTCGGAATTAATGGACACAGTACTGGGAAAATTTGATAAAAGTAAAGTTCAGTACTATATCGACGATATTATTTGGGCGGCAAATTCACAGGAGGAAATGCTAGAAATATTAGAACAGGTATTACAAACTTTAAAAGAAAATAATTTAATGATTGACCCAAGAAAGGCACAAATTATGAAAGAAAAAATAGAATTTTTGGGTTTTAAAATTGATAAAAATGGATATTCGCCATCCGAGGATAATATAACTAAAGCGAAAAATCTTAAACGACCCAAGAACAAGAAAGGCGTACAATCCCTAATCGGTTTTACAAATTTTTTTAAAACACTAATTCACAACTATTCCGAAATCATATACCCACTCACGGAATTAACGAGGAATGATAAGAAATTTAGATGGACGGAGATAGAAGAAAATGCATTTAGGAAAATACAAGAGGCGATCATACATAATCCAACGTTAAAACCTCCAGATTTTAAAAAAGAATTTTATCTTATAAGTGATGCCTCAAAAATTGCACTCTGCGGCATTTTAGCACAAAAGAATGATCAAGGTGAATTAATTCCAATTGAATATTTTGCCAGAAAATTAAAACAGACTGAATGTAAATACCCAGCGATGAAATTAGAATTGCTTAGTATTCACGATTCTTTGATGTTCTTCAAACATTTAATATTAGGGAAAAAAATAAATATTTGGACAGATAGTAAAGCACTAACGTATAATATAAGTCTGGAACACCAATCAGATTTAATTAATCGTTGGATTTTTAATATCCAAAATTTTGATTATTCGATTAGGTTTATAACAGGAAAAAATAATCCTGCGGATTTCATGAGTCGACATATAAATACTTTAACCCACCATCAGGCCAGGGAAATGGATATTTTTACGGTGGAAAAAGGTCTAACAAGAGAAAATATAAAAAAAGAGCAGCATAAGGATACACAGATTAGTAAAATAAGACAAGCGCTAATTAATGATACGAGTACAAAATTAAAAAAGAAATATCATTTAATTGATAATGAAATATTGGTATTAAATGATAAAGAAAACCAGTATGATAATCCAATTTATATAGCACCATATAGATTAAGGCAAAGAATTATGGAAGTGGGACATAAGCCCCATTTTGGTTTCGCAAAAACGTATCATACCATAAAAACCAGATTTTATTGGATTGGCATGTATAATACAATTAAATATTATGTAGCTAAATGCATAAATTGTAATACATTTAAAAGCAGACCGACTTGTGACCCTAAATTAACCAAAATTGAAAGAAATGACCCACCAGGTTCTTATTTACAATGCGACATTGTAGGACCTCTACCATTATCATATAAAAAGAATAGATTCGTCCTCACGGTAATTGATAGTTTTTCACGCTTTTTAGAAACTTTTGCTTTGCCAAATACGAATACAGAATCGATTATATCGTGCTTTAATTACTATTTTGGAAGATTTGGCTAATGCCAAACTTTACAAATGGACAATGAACCATATTTCAAAAGTAAATTATTTAAAGAATATTTAACATCATTAAATATCGAAATTAGACACAGTAGCCCATATTTACCGAGGAGCAATGCTTTAATAGAACGTGTACACAGAACTATGAAAAATTCAATTGCATCGATATGTAATAAGTCTTTTGACTGGGATGTACAACTAAATTTTTTTAAACTCGCGTATAATACACAGCAACATCGATCGACAGAGTACACCCCCGCACTACTATTTTTGGGAAGGGAAATACGTAACCCCTTTAATAATTTTGAACAACCACGAATGACAAATATAAGTCAGTATGTAAAAGAATTGAATTATAATATTAATGAAGTTCGAAAAATTGCTCAAGAAAACGCAAGACAAACACTCAACGAATATGATAAAATAAATCTTACAAAGAAAGATGTTGATCTAGATTTAAATGATGAAGTGTATTTAAAATTAATGGGTAAAACAGGAGCATTACAACCTAAATTTGCGGGACCATTTTTGATCTCAAGAAAGCTGCGAAATAATAATATGCTTTTGACGCCTAAAGACAACCCAATGGGTAAAAAAATAAAACGGCATATTACAAAGCTGTTTAAAATTCCAAGTGATAATTTATTGAGGGATAATGAAGATAATAAGTAATAATTACAAGAGTGTAAAATGAAAATAAGTTTATTTACGCAGAAAATAATAATAGAAAATCAAAATTAATCGAAAAGGCGATTTACACCCAAAAAAAAAAAAAAAAAAAAAAGGAAAGAAAATGAGAATTGTAAATATTGTACTGTAGGTTAAAATGTTTGTAAATGTATCCAAGAAAGTATATTTTTCGATAATTATACATATATTATGCATATCAAAATAATCAAAATAATGTAAATAGATACGTGTAAAGATGTGGGTTCGTGAATCTATACAGATAAAAACACGCGTATACAGATTGTACGTAAAAATGAGATTAGGTAGAGAAAATTGATGGAGAAATACTCAGTAAGTATACAATACGTTAGAAGGAGAGATTCAATCACGTAAAACACTCTTTCACCCCTCTCTCAACCCCCAGGGCTCACGACACCAGAAGATACAAGAGAAAATTTTAGAGCGAAGAGGAGATGCTCAAACGAGTTGTTGATCGCGATGGGGAAGTGAAAAGAATCGCTAGGAAGTGTAGAATCTTTCAATCGTAGCGATAGATGTATAAAAGAAACAGTTACTAGTCTATATTAGGTTAAAAGAGGCACCACAGTTAGAGAGAACAAACGATTAAAAAAAAAAAAAAAAAAAAAAAAGAGGATTAAATAGCAACCCCCCCCCCCCCCCCCCCCCCCCCCCCCCCACACACACACACAAAGTAACTCCAAGAAAATGAATATTTTGCTTTAAACAACTTCCTCAACGATTAAAACGTAGGATTGATGTACATAGTGTAATTAAAATTAAGATGAAACAGGTTTCTACATGACATGATCATATTAAAATATCAATATGCACGTTGATATAGATATACAAAGAATAGATAAAGAAATGGAAGTTTAAGAGATGGCTATAATGGTGTAAATATGAATTAGTACATATCACAGATGTAGAATAGATATGGTCATATATATAGAGATTATTTTCTTTCAAAAAATGAGGGTTTGTTCACCCATTGGAATATAGATATGGAGACAAAAAAAAAAAAATGCGCAATGTGCCTTGGATAGGAAAATAACTGATAAACTCAGTTTAAAAAAATAAATAAAACAGCGTGAGAGACAAAGGTTACGCCTCAGGCAGAAAAAAGTTAACGAGAATACAGGGTAAACTTCAATGCAGTCTAAACTATGATGAAGGAAGAAGTAATAAAAAATTATATATACCAAATAAAAGGTATAAAGAAAATACGGAATGTCTACTGCGGTCATTTAAGGACAGAATTATTAGGTAATCTACAATCTTAATAAATAATCCAATAGATAATTACACATTAAAAAAAAAAAAAAACCCTCTAATATGATATTTTTTTTATTGTTCTAAAGGCTGAGCCTTGTTCAATTAGTGCCAAGGAAGCTCTAAATGCCAATGTTGCGGGCAATGGTGGCAGATACGCTAACCCTGGAAGGCCTCGCTAATTGAATCGGGAATTAGCCACAAAGGATGAATGAAGGGAATACATAAAGAAAGATTAATAAAATCACAGCAGAAATAAACAGGATATTTAATAAGGGATTATCTAGATACAAAGAAACATCAATATATATAGATATAAATATGTATGTATTTGTTTAATTAAAAAAAAATCCTGTCTTAGCGACGTTTTTGGTTAGACAAGAAAATGCTGGACGATATAAATGGTTCGGACTAACAGACTCTTTCGTCGGTAGCATAAGTATACAGTAGGAGTTACATTTAGGGTAGGAGCAATAATAAGAATTAAAATAGATAGGAATATAGACTGCAATACTAATTTAAAAAGACAATTTAAGTTTAATACCCTCTTTGTCTAAAATTCTAGTTATGATCATATCATATCATATCATGCCATATCATATCATATCATATCATATCATATCCATTTTTTTTTCTCTTGTCTTCGATTTTTAAACATGGTAATAATGAGAAAGTATGAATTTAGAATAAGAAAGAATAATTGTTTGCCACAAACCGAGTTGAATATTGCCACTTCTATTTCAAGTACATTAAATTATGTCCATATATGTACACAAAATATTATTATTATTTTATGTTTATTTTATTAGAGATTATGTAGATATAAAACAGTTATTATGATTTATGTTTTTTAGCCAAGCAATTTTGTATGTAAGTATATCTATCCAAACAAAGTATATTATTATAGTAATACTAGAATTTGTTCGTTTAATGTTTGTTATGCTATCAAGATGTATCTTCTATGATATTACATTTTTTTTTACTTATGTGACGGGGGATAATAATATGGGAAATATCCTAATTCCCATATCATGTAAAGTGCCACTGATAGCCACTTACCAGCATAAATAATTATTTTAGATGTTATATATAAAACAGATGGGTTGGTGACAAACCTTTTCTTCCTTCCGTTATTTTATGTGCATGGGAAAATGGACGCTTTTAAAACATAAAGCAATAAAACTATTATTCTATTATCCTGTTTACTTGAATAAAAGAGAGAAACTTCGACCACCCCATCGAGAGAACGGAGCTCTGAGAAGGAAGGAAAATGATGCTCCAGGGGATGTTATGAGGTAAAACCATCGTTCGAAAGTGCGGACAGCAAAAATTCAAGGAAGAGCGAGAGAGAGGGTTATTTCTAATGAGATGCTTAGCTATTGGTGAAGCAAGCTACCAATAGAAAAAAAAAAAAAAATAAAAAAATAAAGGTTCAGCCCCTCTTAATGAGTCTAAGAAAAAATATTGACCAGAAGAAGAAACTAGTATGTTGTGGCCACCACGAGACTTTCTTCTATCTTTTCCTATACAAATTCACTCAGTAACAAAAAAAAAAAAAAAAAAAAAAAAGTATAGAATTAAGGGGAGAGGGAAAAAAAAAAAAAAAAAAAGTGGGACTTTATCAAATTTTCACATTTTACCCAAAATTTTGTCAAAGTCCCACTTTTTTTTCCCTCTCCCCTTAATTCTACCAAACTC
Source organism: Salticus scenicus (assembly GCA_963930645.1). Classification (NCBI taxonomy): domain Eukaryota; kingdom Metazoa; phylum Arthropoda; class Arachnida; order Araneae; family Salticidae; genus Salticus; species Salticus scenicus. The sequence goes on along the minus strand of OZ005658.1, from coordinate 212,017,700 downwards.
CCACGGTTTCCGTGTTCTGACAAACTTAAACAAATTTTTTCATTTTTCCCCCAATTTTGTCAAAGTCCCACGGTTTCCGTGTTTTGACAAACTTAGAATAATTTTCACATTTTACCCAAAATTTTGTCAAAGTTTGTCAAAACACGGAAACCGTGGGACTTTGACAAAATTAGGGGAAAAATGCAAAAATATGTTAAAGTTTGTCAAGACACGGAAACCGTAGGACTTTGACAAAATTAGGGGAAAAAAGCAAAAATTAGTTTAAGTTTGTCAGAACACGGAAACCGTGAGAGTTTGATAAAATTAAGGGGAGAAAAAAAAAAAAAAAATCTAAGTTTTTTTTCGTAAAAAGTAAAAAAAATCGATAACTTTGTTTTAAATTATCACAGATTTATAGTTCAACCATTCGTTTTAAAGGTACTGACGAGACCTTTCGAAAGACACCCATCTTGAAAATTTTTGCCCTATATCATCCTGTTAAAAATTTAGAAAAAGCGGGATGGCAACGCAACCTGTAAGACGATTTTTACCAAAAGTTGATAGGCACTAATTTATGTCAAGGTGCAACTACATACCAATTTGTATGAAATTCTGTGCAATAGTTCCAGAGATACAGTTGCCACAAAATTTTGTCACACACACACACACAGACAGACAGACAGACAGACAGACAGACAGACAGACAGACATTTTCTAAAATTGGTAAAATCGTGTTCTACAGCTCTCAAAACGTGTAAATCCATCAAAAACCCGAAATCGAAAATTTTTACGAATCCAATACTTTCTTCTATTGAAGATAGAAGAAAGTAAAAAAGAAGGTATGGATATAAGATCTCTCGAAGATTTTTGATGAGTGAAAAATATTATTAGAAAAATTCCCCGGATGCTCTATCGCTAAGCAGTCTTGAAGGATGTTAAAAAAGAAGAAAAAGATGAATCTCTATTTAGTCGAAATTGATAATTTTTTTCCTTTGATGAATATGCTCCTGGAAATATAATTTTAACAGTCTTCTTATATCCGAAGAGGCTATTGTTTTGGAGGATCCCTCATACCTCGAAATGGAGCAAAGAAGTAGTTTATTTTATGAAATATGCAATATGATCTGTGATGCGAAAAGAAGTGTTCTTTATTTAAAGAAGAAAAAGATGAATCTCCATTCAGTCGAAATTGATAATTTTTGCTTTTGATGAATATGCTCCTGGAATTATAATAGTAACAGTCCTCTTATATTCTTAGAGTCTATTGTTTTGGAGGATCCCTCATACCTTATGCAATATGAACGGTGATTGAAAAAAAGGAAATGTTCTTTATCGATGAAAATTGTGCATATGTGGGGACTCAACGATTTTTCGTTTGCGTGTGATATAATTAGATTCTTCAAATAAAATAAATATTGTAAGTGCACTCAAAGAACTTCCTGTGTCGAAAAAAAAATATAAGTTTATAATAATCTTCATATGTGTAGATTGCCTTGAATAACGTATGCGGTCGCAAAAATTTTCGTGTGTAATAATTATATTTCCTGACAGTTTTTCATGAGTGTGGACTTCATAATTCCCATAAGTGAACTCTTATGTGTGTGGACAGTGTTAATATATACTATGGATTATACAGTTATCTAAGAACAATATTTTCCGAAAGTGCCGCATCTGTTGAAGGGTAAGTGGCTATTATTCAATTTTTATTTTGTGGCAAACATCCCCTTTAAAGTGATAGATGGTAAATTGAGTGATAATATATATATCCCAGCATTTTTAAAATTGATAAATAAATGATATATTTGATAATTAATACTGTATTTTGTGTCTATGATTTTTTTTTAATTTAGATAAATGTGTATAGATTGAATTAATGTTTTTCTAGGTTGAAGGATAAGATTTGAAAGGTTTAAAGATATATAATAATAAAATAGATATATGAATGAATAAAGATAAAAGAATAATAATGATAAATTGATAGTTAAGTAAGATTGGTATAATTGGAATTTATTTGAAAATAAATTTGGGTTATTGCAGATATTTTAGTATTTGAACAACGCAATGTGTTTTGATGGGATTATGTGGTCGGATTATAAATAAAAAATTCATAAGAGTTTTAATTAATCACCACAATGATACACATTTAGAATACCAAGTTTGAACTTTCTGCCATAATTCGTTTTTGAGATATGCTGATAACAGACAGACACACACACAGACAGACACACAGACCATTTGCTAAAAACATGATTTTCGTATTCAGGGGACCTCAAAACGTGTAAATATAACAGAATCTCGCGTTCGAAAATTTGACCCAAAAACAATACTTTCGCTACCTTATGGGTAAGAGAAAGTAATAAAAGCAAACTTGCATGCATTTATTATGATTCGTTAGCTGACAAATTTAATTTAAAATATTTATAATTAACATTTTTAAAATTACTGCAAATAAAGTTTCTAAAATAGTGATGGCAATTTCTAATAAATTAAAATAAATGGAAAAAGATTAAACTTAAAAAAAAAAAAAAAAAAAAAAAAAAAACGGAAATGAAAATTTCTAAAAATAAAGAAATTTTGTAACATAAGTTTAACTATTAAAAAAATATTAAAAGTATAAAGACTATGCATAGAATGATTTTATTATTCGTGATCTGTAATTTGCATAACTTCAAAACTACTCCATAAAAATTCAAAAAGTTAATATCTGCACGAAGGGATTTAATATATATTATTACTTACAAACTTTGAATAAACACCATAAAATGCAAAAAACTCGCAACAATTGTTTCGGGTCGAAAAAACACACGACCCTTCATCAGGCGAATAAAGTAAGCACGAGTGCTGCAGTCAAAGCGGCAACGCACAAAATCATTTAGAATGAAAAGAAGATCTTTATAAAGTAGAAAGTGAATATAGCTACTGGTGTGAGTAGAATTGTACAAGAAAAAAAGAAAATAAATAAATGAGTGAGATTAAACATATAACAATCTAAGGATATCAAAATTAAACGAAAATCTAAGTTACGTGAGTAATTTCCAAGCATCAGAGAAGAAAGGAGTGGAAGAAATATCATTAACAAGATTTTTCGAATTTTTAAATATGTAAAATGCTTCATGAATATCCAAATGGGAGGAACAGACAGGAGATGAAATTATGTTAGTTTTGGAAAAATCAAAACGATGACATTGAGACCAGCAGTGGGAAGCAATAGAAGATTTGGTAATCTCTGCATTACTAACATTCCGACGGTGCTCATTTATTCTGTATTTCAATATTCTGTATTATCTTCTATTGCTTCCCACTGCTGGTCTCAATGTCATCGTTTTGATTTTTCCAAAACTAACATAATTTCATCTCCTGTCTGTTCCTCCCATTTGGATATTCATGAAGCATTTTACATATTTAAAAATTCGAAAAATCTTGTTAATGATATTTCTTCCACTCCTTTCTTCTCTGATGCTTGGAAATTACTCACGTAACTTAGATTTTCGTTTAATTTTGATATCCTTAGATTGTTATATGTTTAATCTCACTCATTTATTTATTTTCTTGTTTTCTTGTACAATTCTACTCACACCAGTAGCTATATTCACTTTCTACTTTATAAAGTTCTTGTTGTTGGTATTGTTACTTATGCCACTCGGAAATTCCGAGCCCCGGTAGTGGAACTAACCGGGTTTAAGGCAGGAGGGGTGCGTCATTATAGGGAGGAAGTACGTCTTAGAGTTCTTTTCATTCTAAACGACTTTGTGCGTTGCCGCTTTGACTGCAGCACTCGTGCTTACTTTATTCGCCTGATGAAGGGTCGTGTGTTTTTTCGACCCGAAACAATTGTTGCGAGTTTTTTGAATTTTATGGTGTTTATTCAAAGTTTGTAAGTAATAATTTTTACAACGCCAGTTTTGTGGTGCTTCTTTATTATATATATATATATATATTTGAAAATTGTCCAATTTCATCATTTAAAATTAAGGACAAAACGAATAGCGATTTTGCCCAATGCCGCATATCAGTATCCACCTGACATCAGTGTTTCAGATATATCCGGCAAAAATTACTCTCTGTTAAATCCCTACGTTTAAATTTTAAAATTGGTGATTTTTGAAAAGAACAATAAAAGTATCCAAGCTCGCGCGCGCCTTTTTCTTTCTTTTTCTTCTTTTTTTTCTTTTTTCTTTTTTTTTGTCCCTTAGTGTATATAAAGGTAATGTTATAAAGAAAAAAAGGTACCATATGCTTATGATTGATACTTACCCTTATTACATAATTAGCTGCTCATAATTAAAGAGTAAAATAAAAACCAAGTCACAATTGAGGAAAAACATAAAAGAATAAAAATTGACCTTTATATATATATTCAAATATATTTCTTTTTTATATCGAATAAAAACTGAATGTGCACACATTTTCTTTTAAATAATAAAAATAAATTTGAGAAAAATCGTGCTAAAAAATGGATTCAGTATAGAACTCCTTGGCGAATTTTGAAATTTGGCACCGTCGTAGCTCCGATGTTTCTAGCCAAGATCTTTACTTATGCAATTGCGATGACAATTTAATTCATCGCCAAAATGACAACAACAAATTAAAAGTTGCCAAGGAGCCCCTTCGCTAAACTTATCGGACCAGTTTGGAATACAAGCATACTAACCCTATTAAATTTAAAAATTGTATTTTGAAAATTTTGGGAGTTATTCGAAATAAAAATTTTTTTTAACGTAATAGCATGGGCTCAACATTTTGCTTTGTAAAGCTTGTATCAAGAATGAATAAGCGTAAAGAAGTTGGATAAATTCTAAAATATTATTTATGATACTTGCATGAACTATATGAAATTTGAAAATTCTACTTTAAAACCGCATGAGTTAAATGAAATGTAACATTTTTTAACATGACAGCATAGGGAAAAAAGTTTCTTTGTAAATATTATCTCAAGAATGAAGCAGTGTATAAGAATGTAATAGTAGAATGTAGAATTCTATTTAAAATATTATTTATCATGATGGCATTGTTGACCGTATAGTTATTTCAAAATTCTACTTTGAAATTCTACTTAATTTTCTGTCTAGGAAGAAGTGAGGATTTTTTTTTTTTTTTTTTTTTTTTTTAAGGTTATAATTAATATTTTTTATAATATTTATATTGTATGAAAATATTTAGTGTGGAAAAAAAAAAAAGTTTTATAAAAGGGACTTTTATCATATGGATGAAATTACTCTTTATACAATACAATACAATATTACATAGTTCTGTTATTCCCTCTATTTAAGTAACAGTTTAAAATAAAAATGTAATTTACTACTAATTTAAATTTTGTCATATCTTGATGAATACATTTTTATGTTTGGAAATCAAATGTCAAACGTAAAAAAAATGTACAAAAACTAGTATGCTGTGGCCACCACAAGACTTTCTTCTATATTTTCCTATACAAATTCACGAAGTGTAAATATATTATTAAAACGATTATTTATTAAAATTATCTAACATGATGAATGCAAATGATTTTCATATTAGCGAAAACTAACACAAAATATCCAAAGAAAGATAGTTTTATCGTCTATAAATAACATTTAAATAATTTTGTTTTTATAACGGTTATCTCAGATAAAAAGTTTCGTATAGTTATATGCCATACAAGTTGAGATATAGCCTTCTCGTTATCGAGGAAATTTCCAGTATAGTAGCGCCACCTATCTACCTATAAGCATCCAACCTGAATCAGCATATTGTCTCATAACGGCCTTCTCACATACCAAATTTTGTTTGGTGATACGCAATAGAACCTGAGATATAGCCTTCCCCTAAACTGCGAAAATCGATGTGTAGCAGCGCCACCTGTTGAGCAGTTGACACCAAAAGTTGGTAGGTACTAATTTATGTTAATGTTCATCTACATATAAATTTATATGCAATTCTGTGCAGTAGTACCTGAGATATAAACTCCACTTAAATTGCGAAAATTGCTGTATAGCAGCGCCACTTGTTCGCCGATAAGCATTCAAATTGAAACAGCATAATGTCTCATATCAACAGCATAATGACCTTCTTACATATCAAGTTTTGTTTGATTATACGCAATAGAACCTGAGAAATAGCCTCCCCTTAAATTGCGATAAACGCTGTGGAGCAGCGCCACCTGTTGACGGTTTACACCAAAAGTTGACAGGCACTAATTTATGTCGAGGTGCATCTACATATAAATTTATATGTAATTCTGCGCAGTAGTTCTTGAGATATAGCCTTTCTTTAAACTGTGAAAATCGTGTTCTAGACCTCTCAAGAGTGCAAATCCGTCAAAAACCGGAAGTCGAAAATTTTTACGAATCCAATACTTCTTTCTATTGAATATAGAAAAAAGTCAGGCGTATATCGACCGATATTGGGCGATGCTATTACTCACCTTCGGTGTTTTTTCGCTTGGCTGCAGCTCAGCACATGTTGGTTTGCACTAAATTCCCTATTTAGAATTAATATTGTGAGAAAATAAGATTAAACTTTTGTGCATGTTATGTAGTTGGTGGCATTGTTATACCGAAGAAAGTTTTGTGATGGCCACAACATACTAATTTTTATTTACCTTTTTTTAAATTTATTGTTTACTTCAATTTATTTATTTTGATAGCCTGTAACAGACATGTTTCATTTCGAGAACTTTTTTATACAGGTTTAAGACAATTGCCGCCTATTAAACACAGGTTATAATTAGAAATAGGATTAAATCCCATTTAATAAAATATCTATAAATCGTCTATCCGTAAATTGGATAGCTGGTACACTTTTCCTGATAACGATACCAATACCTTTATTTTTCTCTTTTTAAATTTCCAGTATAATAAAATTTATTTATTTATTTATTTATTTTGTGAGCTTTTCTTTTTTGCCTGTGATTGTTCTTTTCATTCTCCCGCAAAAAAAAAAAAAAAAAAAAAAGAGTGTTTATACTTTTAAAATATATAAAGTATTTTTTTCTTTTGTTTAACCTTTAATAGTAAAATTCTAAATTGTATGTATCATAGTCTGAAAAGGCAAAGGGAGTAATTGTGTTAATACTGTTAAAAATTATATAATTTAAATTACAAAACTACTACTAAATGAATAAGTTCAGAAACGAAATCTTGTTTTGACTCTAAAATTGCACTTGTGAAGAAATAATCTTTTCTTTAATTTCCTTTCCAACATATGCATTTATATCAAATTTTACGCAATAGTTCCTGAGATATAGCATACCCTGAAATTGCTGTGTAAAAACACCACCTGTTGAGCGATTAACACAAAAAATTGGTTGGCTTTAATTTAGGTCAAGATTAAACTACATATAAATTTATAGGTAAATCTGAGCAGTAGTTCGTGGGACAAAATTGGAACGGAATTTTTATCACACACACACAGGCAGACGTTTCCTAAAAATAGATAAATCGCGAACTGGTGCTTTCAAAACGTGCAAATCCATCAAAAAACCGGAAGTAGAAAATTTTTACAAATCCAAAACTTTCTTCTATTGAGTACAGAAAAAAGTAAAATGACAAATCGCTATTGTTCTACTTTTTTTTTTTTTTTTTTTTTACTTTTTAAATTTCAAGTTATTAAAATTTAATATTTTTTGGTTATTTTTTACTTTCTCTTACCCATAAGGCAGAGAAAGTATTGTTTCAGGGTAAAATTTTCGAACATGAGTTTTTGTTATATTTACCCGTTTTGAGGCACCCTGAATCCGAAAAACATGTTTTTAGCGAATGTTCTGTCTGTGTGTGTGTGTTATCGGCGTAGCTCAAGAACAAATTGTAGCAGTAAGTCCAAACTTGGTATTCAAAATGTGTATGATATAGGGATGCTACACTAAGTTTTTCGTTGAGATGTAGAAAATGGTTCGTGTACAGGGACGCCCAAGAGAATTAAAATACATTACGTCTATGGGGGGAAAGTGCTGGTAAGTAGAGTTTAACATCTATAGACTGCATTAAGCCAAATGAAACGAATATATATATTTTTTAAATAGAGATAGTCAACTGGGAAAAAAAAATGTGTTTGTAGGAGCCTCGCCTCCCCCCTGGGGGGAAGTCCCCCCTCGAGGGGAGTAAATTTTCATGATGGGTATCTTTCCAAAGTACTCGCCAATACCTTTAAATCGAATGGTTGAACCATCGATCTGCGATAATTTAAAATAAAGTTATCTATTTCTTTTTCATTTTTAGCAAAAAAAAAAAAAAAAATTTTTTTTTTTTTTTTTTTTTCAAATGTAATATTGAAAACAAATTTAACTTTTTTTGGATATTTAGTTTTATACTACTTCTCTAATATGGAAATCGTCTGCATCATCATGGAAGATAATTTTTTTAAATAATAATTTTAATAAATTAATTTTACTGAGTGAATTTGTATAGGAAAATATAGAAGAAAATCGTGTGGTGGCCACAACACAGTAGTTATTTTTATTATCATACGACATTTTTTTTTATTATCATAAATGAACCTACAACTTTATGTTTGCAAGCTCAGTGCCGTGCCAACCCCAACTGACCGAACTACTGTAATTTAGCATGTTATATACTGATATAAATTCCTCGATTGTGCTATTCAACTTAAATTCAATTTCATTCATTCATTTATTTCAAAAGAAATATTTAAAGCAGATTCTTTACTATATATATGTGTGCGTATATGCCCATAAACCTATTATACAGGACCCTATTATTCTTCAGCTTCCTCCAGGCAGAAATTCTGGGTGCGCCACTGGTAAATAATGTATGTTTTTAAGCTATTCATCGCTTGTTTTATGTATGTTTACACGTTTGTGGCTTCGTGATTACCGAATTCAAGTTTTTTAACGTTTGATCTTTGTCTGTTTCACTTAGAGTAACTCAAAAGCAAATAATTTCAGGAGATCCAAAAGTTGTATTTTCAAGTTAATATAAATTTGTTGCTGGAAAATTTGATCAAGATTGATAAGTTTCAGGGAATGTTGCATGTGGAAGTTGTCTGTATAATTTTAATAACAGATTTAAATTCTATATAAATGTAGGTGTAGTAATGAAACAAGGGTTGAGGGGTGCGGTAGCCCTTCTCACACAGAACTAATTATCATATAAAACTCTTTCGTAGCCTAATTTGGATTGTTTTAACATAGGTTTAAGTAACAGTACACGTTATCTTACCTCTTAATCTCCAACCTGTATTTATAGTATTAAATTTCTGGATAAGAGAAAGTCACACCAGATTATTTAGCCTGCCATTATTCTTTTCATACCAATTTCCGAAAATATACAGCTTTATTTATTTATTTTTAATCCTCCAACGGCAAAATTCTAAATTGTGTACCTTATCAGAGAAGGCAAGGTAACGAATAATCGCTATAAAATGTATTTTGTATTTCCCTGCCCTTATACCCTCCACCAATATGGCATCCTCCCTTGAATTTATAAAGAATTTTTCAAACTTTACTTTTCCAGTGAAATGTTAAATTGAATGTCCATGAGTCAAAACTGGAAATTTTTATTTTTATTTTTTCATCTTTCGACTATTCCTTTACGTCCTGAAAAGAAAGTATAATAAAAAATACTCATCTAAATAAAGAATATCCTTCATTTTTTCGGCCTACCAGCGGCCGAGAGATTCTGTCCTCGAAGCTGGTAGACGTGAGGTGCCGGGTTCGATCCCAGGTCGCACTCATCAGCCTAGCCGTTCTGAGTTTTTCGTGTTTTTCCAAGAAACATAAATAAATACGGGCTAATCCCTTAGAACCCCCCCCCCCCCTCACACACACAGAGAGCACCCCCTCAGGCCTAGGACCCTAGTGCAGTCAATCGCCTTCATCCAAATAACGATACCAATACTTTTACTTTTTCTCTTTTTAAATTTCCAGTATATAAAATTTAACTTTTTTTGGTTAGTTTTTCTTTTTAGCCTGTGATTGTTCATTTCATCCTTCCGCAAAAGAAAAAAAAAATCTTTATATAGTCTTTTTTTTTTTTTTTTTTTTTTTTTTTTTGTTTAACAGTAAAATTCTAAATTGTAGGTTTCTTAGTCTGAAAAGGCAAGGGAAGAAATTATATTAAAACTGTTAAAAATTATGTAACTTAAATTATAAAGTACTACACAATGAAGAACTTTAAACGAAATCATGTTTTGACTCTGAAAGTGCACTTTTGAGGAAATACTTCAATCTTTTCTTTACTTTACTTTCTGCTAAACATCCCCTCTCACAGACAAAACACCTGCTGTGTCACTGCGGGTGAGGAGTTAAAAAGAGTAGAAACTGTCTCATCAATCAAGCAGAGAAAGGGCGGAACCGATGTGAGGCGGAGATTTTAAGAATTTTTCAGTATTTGCGCAAAAATTCGCAATATTTCTAGAAAGATTTTTTATCTACGAAATTAGTGAAAATTATGGAAAAAAAGTATTTGAAAACTTCGAACTTTAAGGATTGCCGACGGCAATTTAATTTTTAAGGCTATTTCACAGGCTTATTATTATAAAGTTATAAATAGAACAATACCCTAGTTTTCCAAAGTTCCAAAATTGCAGTTAGAATCACAATCAAACAATAACACAAATCAAAAATTTATTAAACTGGAGGCATGTGGTTTGATCTCAAATATCATGTGCAAAAAACAGAAATCAAAAATATTAAAATGCGAATGAGAAATCTCTCTAGACATTTTACATAGGTTTTATACTAGCGCATCATTTCTAAACGCTTTCGGGACAGTGCCCTTAATGAGATGGTTGGCAAGCATGAATAAACATTAAAACTAAGACTAAAAATTTTGCTAGGCATAGTTTTGTTAACAAGAAAAATAAATGCCCTCCTAGCAATATTTTAAATATAAAATGTAATAGTTTTTTTTTTTTTTTTTTTTTTTTTTAAGTTAAAAAATAGTCCATTCTCTCTCTCTCTAGTAATTAATAATGTATTTCTCTGCATATATTTTTAAAATCACGTTTCTATTTATACTATTCACATTTCTTTAAATATAAAAGAATTTATGACATTTATTTATTTGAAAATGCTATTTTTAAAGCACTTACCAATCTTCTAAATTAATGTATATACATATGTATTAATATATATTTTTTATTCTCCCTGAACACAAAATTGAATAGTGCGTCTTTTTTTTATTTTTTTTTATTTATTTATTTTTTTTTTAATCTACTTTCTGTAAAAGTATTTTTTTTTTAAATGTGTTATGTGATTATTAGGCGTTCTTCGTATATGCATACTCAGATAATTTATTTCAGAATGTATGTACCACAGCTAACTGAGCTTCAGAAAATGCCCAGTTTGTCTGTATAAAATCTGCTTCTTATTATGATATTAACATAGGCACCGACTTTCCAAAACTTTAATCGGGGAAGAGAGAGGACAATTGATCTTTTGTTATTTTTGAGCAGTAATGCTCCCCCCCCCCTACCTTTTGCAGCCAGGTATTACTCTATTCTAATTTATTTTATTTTATTTATGTTTTTTTTAATGAAAATTTATATCAGATATAAAAAGCAAGTTTTTTATTCAGTTCCAGCACCATGCTGTGTTCCCAATGTGAAAGGATTTCATTAATGCTGGAAAACAATAATTTCCCTTCAGTTTTTTACTGAATAATAGTGAGGATGTGTTTAGATTGTTTCTGTGCGAGAGATAGAGAATGTAGCATGAAGATGATTTTGGGCTATATAAGAATTATTGTTTATTATATTGTACTCAGATTAAAAAAATATTTTCTATATTACACCAAAATTTCACACAAATTTAATGTTTCTTGCTTCCCAAAGACAGTAACGTTGAAGAGAGAGAATCTTTACACAACTAAATTTTATATTGTTGCATTCTGTTAAACATAGTACCTTAGAATTTAACACACATTTTATTTTGTAGCGTAATTTTTTCTTCCACAGTAGCGACAAATGTTTTTTATTGCGTCGAGAAATATTGTAGTCACCCCCCCCCCCCCCCCACACACACTTTTTTTTTTTTTTTTTTTAAATACAAACATACAGCAAGTTTTTTACACTTTTCCACATTAAAGTTGAAAATTTACTTTATTTCATTGACCTATGTGTCTGATCTATAATTATGCATATCAAGGTAAGAAATTTATATCCACTATTCCGATACACTGTGGTAGGTACCCTATTGAAAATAAAGATTGTAGCATGTACAATTTGTTTATAGGGTTATAGGGGTACACAAAAAATTTCTTCTACATTAATCTATATGGGAAGTGGAAAAATATAGTAGTGTTATTGTGCTTTAGGTGTTGGCCTAGAGATAAATGTCGACTGACAAAGCTAGGATAGCTAGATTTGGGTAAAACGGCCCGTGCAAGGGGGGGGGGGGAGTTTGAGGGTCCAAAATTTACACAAGTTTCAGAGAAAACTCAGACAGCTTGGCCGACAACTCCAACCTGGGATTGAACCTGGCACTTCTCGTTTAACAGCTTCGAGAACAGAACCCTTCAGCCACTGTTAGTATTTAGACTTTGCGAAACTAATATAAATTGAAATGTGCACTAACATAATTCATTTAGAAACTGATGTGCTCATCATGTAAACTATTACATTATATTTATTCTTTTTACTGTAAAGAATTTTTTAAATGCATTTACTTCTTTCACATGGGTGCACTATGCACAAAAAATGCCAACTGCATCCCCTAACAGCACAGTTAGGCTTAACTTATCCACAGTACATCTTAAGGACGTTTCTGGGATGTCTTTTCCTCCAGAAGACATCTTGAAGATATCCTGGGGAAGCGATGTGCTGTCTGGGTCGTTGGTGAAGTACATTTTTAGTCATATATTTATAGCTTTTTTAAAAGTCATTGCAAAAGGTATTCGATATATTGCTGACTATATACAATAAATATTGGTATTTTTAATTAATTTATTTATTTTTTATTATGATATGAGCTGTATGAAACTTTAGCAATGTATCGAAAGTTGTAATGTGTGTAATGTTAGCATTTTTAATAAAGGAACACCCAAAATTTTGTACTGTTGGAAATCAAAATCTCAATAATGTGCATGACGTTACATTATTGTTAATTTTTTCAATTAAAATTTAAAAAAGTACATTATAGATATTATTAAATAGGAACTAACAGGCTTTGCCTGTTTCGCAGGTCACTATATTTACATGAATTTAAAAATTATATACATATTCACTACTTTTTATCACTTTTTAAATATAACCGAAAAAAGAAATTTAAGTAAATATATATATAATAATCTTTTGAAATTCTTTAAATCATTTTCTTGGGGAATTAGATATAATTTTTGTTTTTAGGTTTTTGTAATTTATCCTGATGCTTTTAGATATATTTTGTCGCCCAAGTTGGCATTGCTGTAAGCAGGTACATTTTTTAGCAGTATGTTGTGATGTTTATTTTGTACTGTCTTTGGATTTTATCTGATAATTTTTTAAAACTATATTAGAAGTGATTATGAATTCATGAAAGCATACCTGAAATTTTAGTGAGAAACAGTTTGGGCATAATGGAGAAATATGATTTATTTTAAATCCTTTCATTATGAAAAATATTAATTTAATTAGGTTTAGCAGTTATACGAAATTAACAGCTAGTCTTATTTTATGAGAAAAACTGAAATTCTGGCATTGAAAAAAAAAAAAAAAAAAAAAAAAACTTGAATTTAGGTAAATTACCTAAACGCAACTACCTACCTCTGTTAATTAGAATAATTTTAAACACTGAGTCTTTGTTTACTTCTTTTTTTTTTTTTTTTTTTTTTTTTTTTTTTTTTTGGTACAGTACTTAGATGTATGTAGTACTTTTATTTCACTATAACCATACAAAAATAAATAAATAAATAAATAAATAAAAGTTTAAAAAGAGGAAATTTATGAGAGAGCATCGAGTTCTCATTGTCGCTTATTTACGTTTCAAATTGCATTTAAACTGCTTGATTGTAGTGTTGAAAATAGTCTGTGTCCTCTATTTCTAAAGTATTATTTTGAGGCTGATAAAAACACAACTTACTTTTAGGCACTATAATATTGGGTAAATACATTATGCTATAATAAATTCTAAAGTCATATATTTTTTTATTTTTTATTTAATTTTATTTATTATTATTATTATTATTATTATTATTATTATTTTTTTTTTTTTTTTTAAGTACAGTTGATATATTTTATACTAATTTCAAACAATTATTTATTTACTTACTTTTGCCTTTTTACCCAGACAGCACATCGCTTCCGCAGGATATCTTCAAGATGTCTTCTGGATGAAAAGACATCCCAGAAACGTCCTTAAGATGTACTGTGGATAAGTTAAGCCTAACTGTGCTGTTAGGGTAGTACCCTTTTCAAAATATTATTTCAAAATAAATATTTGATTTTTCTTTTTTATTTTTCTTTATTTTTTTAATTGCACAATATGAATTTCAAGTATATAATTCATAAAGTTTCATAAAATTATTTGCTCATAAATTTTAAAAGCCTCCAGATTCTATAGATTTTACAAAAATTAAAAAATTAATTATTGGTATAAAAATATATGATACAGCATGATCACCATAAATATTTTATGATATACCAAGAAAATTAGTAGAGTTTAAAATACACTGCTCAAAACAATTAAAGGATATTGTAAGTCTTATATAAAATAACGGTATAGGTGAATTTTTTTTTTTTCCTAAAATGGAAGAAGAGGGTCACAAATACAAATTTTTCTCGTTTACAAACTTCGGAGTATGCAAATGTTGAGTTTGACCTCAAAAATGACGTTTTAGCGGCAGCGAATGAAATTTGGCTTTACACTAAATTAAAAACAAAGCGGAAAAGAATGGTCAATATTCAGTAAGTGTGTTGTTTCGATGATTGAGATGTCTTAACGAAGTTATTTAGCCGATTCAAAAGCTTGAGGTGTTGTTGGTCGATTAGAGGGGGTCCAAACCCAAAACGAAGTAGCCGAAGTCACTGGAGTTTTGCACAGTGTGATTCCTAAAATCTAAAACTGGTTTTTGGAGACTGAAAATGTAAGCTAAAGACCAGGGCAAGGTTGTAGACGTGCAACAACACTCAATGGAAATCGATATTTAAAGCTAACGGCTCAGAGACATCGAAATATGAATGTCACTCTACCACAAAAACAACTTCACACAACTACTGGCACAACAGTTTCGACTCCAACTGTCCGAAATTGGCTCCACGCTATGGGTCTGTATGCTCACCGACCAATAATGTGTGTTACGTTAACAGCAAGAAATCGTTGTGCTCGCAGGGAGTGGGCAACAGAGCATGTAAAGTGGAGAGAAATGAATGGCGCAATATTTTTTTCTCTGGCAAGTCTCGTTTTTCTGTTCATCACGATAATAGGCATATTTTCATTTGTAGGGAAAGTTGCACCAAAAACAATCCTGCGTTCGTGCACAGAAGTATCAGATTTGGCGGTTGGAGGGGGGGGGGGGGTCCATTGATGGGTGCACTGATCCCCACATCATTAGAAATGGAGCTCTGACCGGTCGTCGATATAGGGATGAGATCATTAGACCTATTCCTGTAGCGTGGAGCCAGTTTCGGACAGTTTGCGTCAAAAATGTGACGCCAGTAACCGACAGAAGGCAGTTGTTGAAGAAGAGAGACATTCCTATTTCGGTATCTCCGAGCCGTTAACGTTAAATATCGATGTTCATTGGACATTGCTGCATTCTATGACATTGCCCTGAACTTCAGCCTGCATTTCCAGTCTCCAAATAGCGGTTTCAAACCCTGGAAATCACACTTTGTGGAACTCCAGTGGTTTCGGCTACTTCAGTTTGTGTTTGGACCCCCTCTAACCGACCAACAACTCTCCAAGCTATTGAATCGGTTAAATCACTTCGTTAAGACATTGCAATCATCGAAACAACGCATTTACTGAATATTGACTATTTTTTTCTTCTTTGTCTTTCATTCAGTGTAAAGCCAAATTTCATTCGCTGCCGCTAAAACGTCATTTTTGAGGTCAAACTCAACATTTGCATACTCCGAAGTTTGAAAACGAGAAAAATTTGTATTTGTGTCCCTCTTCTTCCGTTTTCTGCAAAAAAAATTTCGCTTACACCGCTATTTTATATAAAACTTACAATATCCTTTAATTGTTTTGAGCAGTGTATAATAAAAAAATAAAACCTTTTACTTGCTTCGTGAAGTAGCCGTAATATATTTTCGCTGGGATTCACCGGCGTGGTCAACGGTGCTGGAAGTGGGACAGAGCAAGTAAAAGGTTTTATTTTTTAATTATATTTAATTTAAAAGCTTTGTGTTCTTCTACGATTATTCATAGTAATACAGTTTTACCAAATAAGTTTTCCACTAAATAAATAACAATTGAAATATTTTTGCCACAAACACCATAAATCACCACTAACATTACAATTAAGTAGTTAAAGTATGATTTCAAACGTAAATAACGACTGTAAGAACTGTACACCCTCGTGAATTCTACTCCTTTCAAAGATATTTTATTAGTGTGTTAAATACACTATATACTTACAGGCACTGTACTTTAGGTATATTCCGACAGGCAAAGTTTATGTTATTTTATAAGGAAATTTGTTTCCACAATTACTCATTACCTCTTTTTTTTTTTAATTCCATTATTACATTCAGAAAATTCCTAACCGTTAAATTACTACTTGTTTTTACTGAATTAAAAAAATATAAAAATAGTTATGAGAAATTGCGAGAGCAAATTACCCCATACGCATGGGCATTGACTGTCGACGAACCCTTCATCAGATGATAAAAGTAAGCAATTGTGCAGAATGAAAACTGCAATGCACTAGTGAATACTTTAACATTTTAAAACAGGGTTGGTAGGTTTTTGACGGTTTAAACTTTCATGTCAAAAATTCATATGTTTTTACTTATAAATAGATAAGTTTAGTTATTAATCAATTTGTTATTTGAAATATGCGAATTTGAGTTTTTAAAGAATGACTGTTATATAATATATTGATTAATGCATAAGAAAGAAAACCTTACACTTTTAAACATTAATTGCCGAAACGTCAGTGGAGGTTGAGACTCAAAACGGTTTTGGGCTGTGTCTGTGTGTCTTTCTGTCTGTCTGTCGCGCGATAGCGCCCGCAAAAATAGAGCTATTGACTTGAAATTTGGTACACATGTTCACGAGCCCCATGAAATCAGCTGTGTAGTTTTTGGTATGTATTCCATTTGTAGTTCGTATACAGGGACACGCCAAAGTTTTTTTTTATCATTACGGCCTATGGGAGAAATTTGTATGTATCGCGATAGCGGCCACAAAAATCACGCTGTTGACTTGCAATTTGGTACGCATGTTCATGTGCCCCACGAAATCAGCTGTATAGTTTTGGGTGTGTATTCCATTTGTAATTCGTGTACAGGGACACGCCAAAGTTTTTCTTATCATTACGGCCTATGGGAGGAATTTGTATGTACCGCGATAGCGGCCACAAAAATCACGCTATTGACTTGCAATTTGGTACACATGTTCATGAGCCCAACGGAATCAGCTGTATAGTTTTAGGTGTGTATTCCATTTGTAGTTCGTGTACAGGGACACGCCAAAGATTTTCTATCATTACGGCCTATGGGAAGAATCTGTATGTACCGCGATAACCACCGCAAAAATCAAGCTATTGACTTCCAATTTTTGCCAAAACGTGAATGGAAGCCCTCTGTTGAGACTCAAAAGGATTTTGGGTTCCGTCTGTCCGTCTGTCTGTCTGTCGTGCGATAGCGGCCGCAAAAATCACGCTATTGACTTGAAATTTTGCACACATATTCATGAGTCCAACGGAATTAGCTGTATAGTGTTAGGTGTGTATTCCATTTGTCGTTCGTGTACAGGGACACGCCAAAGTTTTTCTTATATTTACGGCCTATGGGAAAAATTTGTATGTACCGCAATAGCGGCCGCAAAAATCCTTCGATTAGCTTGCAAATTGGCGCACACGTTCCAGCTTTGCATATAAGCAGCTGTATAATTTTTATTGCTATATTTTTTATAAATTGTGTACAGGGACACGCCAAAATTCTTAACATTACGGCGTATGGGGTGAATTTCATTTTAACGCATTTTAATATCAATACTTTGCAATGAAGAAAATGAAACTAGCGTACGTGAGTAAGATGCTTAAACTTATGTTCTTTGAAGAAAATATGTACTCTTAAGCTTTCTAAATAATGTACAGGATCTTACAAAAGTGTTCTGACAATGGACCCTGGATAAGAGTTTGGAGGCCCGCCACCGTCTAGTGTCCTCTTTCTTAGACAGGAAAAATACCTACGCTTTGCTGACGGACACGTTTGGCATTGCTCCGACCAATTGTCGTTGAGGAAGTGACATACCATTTTCAATGCGTTCTTAGGTACAGTCGGCAGTAATATTATTCGAGCGCTAGCAAAATTTCTTGTATAAAAGAAGTACACTTAATAGACTAAGAACTTAATTTGACAAGGATTTATTTAACAAAAGAGCATTAAGTGTACTATTTTTATATAGAAATTTTTGCTAGCGCTCAAATAATTTTACTGCCGACTGTATGCATGCAAAACGGGATAAAGTACCATTGCTTAACATTACCAGCTTAGCTGTACTCCCTATTCTCCAAATTTTTGAAGATCTTTTAAATTCCTGACAAAATTTAAACATTGTTATTATTTTTTGTATGGATGGATGAATGTAATACGTATGCTTTTAATTAAAAAATCTGTATCAAAATACATTCATTATAAAAATATATTTTCTCGATGGAAGATTATAGAAAAAAAAAAAAAATTAGTTAAAACTTACTTTATTTGTGAAAAATAAAAATTTTAATATTTAAATTATTTTGTTTAGAAAAATATTTGAGCTTCTAATTGAAAAACCTATCTTTAAATACTTGTAATTTAATTGAAAAATGATTTTACATTTAATAATTAAAGATAAAAATAATAATTAAAAAATAAATATAAAAAATTATTAAAATATCTAGAAAACCAATTTAACTAATATATATATATATATATATACATATGTATGTATGTATGTATGTATAATAATTAAATTACTTAATTGAGATTGCTTAATACAGTTGTTTCGTGTTTAATAGAACAATCTATTTTAAAATTCAATTAATTATGGAAGACTAGCGAGTTCGCTCGCTAGCGGGTCACTGTTTTTAAATGAATCACTATAATGAATGAATTCTCAAAGTTGCATATTATCAATCAGAAACGTTTATTCTTAAGAAAAGAGAAAATAAACCATTTAGATCGGGTAAAAAGTCACACCGGATCCCGATTGCCTTCGGCAGCGCAGTCCCATGCGCAGTGCGCGCACCCAGATGAAGAATATGCGCGTTGTTTGCGAGTATTCTTTCTATTCTTTCGTATTCCTCCGAAAATATTCTCATTCAAATTATAGACCCCAAAAACCTATACATACCAATTTTGAACGGTCTAACTCAATTTCTAAAATATTGCGCCCCCCTAATTTTTAAAATCTTGCCCCCTAATACTAAATTTACACTTTCGAAAACGTCTTAATTCGACTTCTAGACCTAACAAACCTTCATATACCAGTTTTGAACGGTCTAACTCGATTTCTAATTATTTCCCCCCCCCCCCTTGCCCCCTTTTCGGCTTCCTAGTAATTGTACATTTTCGAAAATATCCTCATTCGACTTGTAGATCCCACAAACTTACATATACCAGTTTTGAACGTTCTAACTAAATTTCTAACTTTTTACCCCCCCTTTACCCCCCATTCACACCCCTCTAATACTTTTGCATTTTCGAAAATATCCGCATTTGACTTGTACACCCCACAAACCTACCTATACTAATTCTGGACGGTCTAACTCAATATCTAATTTTTGGCCCCCTTCCCGCTCCCCTAATAACTTTACACTTTTGAAAATATCCTCATTCGACTTGCACACCCCACAAACCTACATATACCAATTTTGAATGGTCTGACTCAATTTATAATATTTTGCCTGAATCCCCCCATGACATTTAACACTTGAAAATATCCTCATTCGGTTTTGAGACCCCACAAAACTACATACACCAATTTGAACAGTCTAACTTAATTTCTAACTTTTTCGAAAATATCTTTGTTCGACTTGTAGGTCCCATAAACATCTATATACAAATGTTGAACGGTCTAACTCAATTTCTAATTTTTTGCCCCCCTCGTCCCCCCTTTGTTTTCACTCTGGACACCTTAAAACATGTAAATCAGATAAAATCTCGATATCGAAGTTTTGGACCGAATGCAATACTTCCATTACTTACGGTAATCGGTTAATGGAAGTAAAAAGAAAAAGAAAAATTTCTAACTTAAGTGTATTCGTTGCTATAGAAACTGGCA
Source organism: Salticus scenicus (assembly GCA_963930645.1). Lineage (NCBI taxonomy): Eukaryota > Metazoa > Arthropoda > Arachnida > Araneae > Salticidae > Salticus > Salticus scenicus. Next base: position 211,997,374 of record OZ005658.1, on the reverse strand, counting down.
TCCTCTTTCGAGAGATATATTACGCATGTTAAAATAATATTTAATTTGCAATTAAAATGTAAATTTTTTGTTTATTAACCAAAATCGATGAAATTTCAACTGAGAGTTGGTCTTGTGATGCTCAGGCTGTGTAGTAAGGTCTGTGTGCGAGAGAGAAAAAATGAAGAATTTTTAAATTTTTAAATTTTTAATTTTAAAAAATGTATATATTTCGGATCGATAAGCCGTTTAATTCGCCGGATTAAGAAAAATCGGCCGTTTCCATTGGTACCTTATTTGTAACGATATGACTGATATTTGTAATTTTTTTTCTCCGTTTTTTGTAAGAATGTCTCTCTTTAAGCAATTAGCCGTGGATTTCCGGTCACTTTTCTATCGACATGGGTCGACGTTTTAATTAATATATCCGCTAATTAGGGTAAGATCGTCTAGCAAATTAGATAACGAACATCTGTGATAAATTCTTTGGCCGACGGTATTAGTCCGAAGACCGTGCGACTTTATCGTACTTTATTCGTGCGAGTTTATCGTATTTCAGTGGCAGCGTGACAGACAACCAAACAGACAAACAGATGCGCACAGATTTTATTAACAGAGAATATTTTCGATATGAATGATAATAATAACAATGATAATAATCTCTTATATTACTAAAATATGTGCGTGTGTGTGTGTCTGTCTGTGAGAAATGTCTTGAAGCAGCTAATGCTCGGGCGCTAATGGTCGCACGGACTTCGGACAAGTACCGTCGGATGACGAGTTTATCGCAGATGATCGTTATCTAATTTGCTAAACGATGCTACTCTAATTAGCGGAGATATTAATTAAAACTTCGACCTATGTATAATCAAAAAGCGAGTGGATCGTATTTTCACCCTCCAAGAAGAATCCTGCGGGTTTCTCAAAAGAAGAAGCACAGAGAGAAAATTTCGCTCATTTTTGTAAAGCGATCCCTGCTCAACGATTCGAGATATTGAAAATACGCCTATACCACAAGAAAGAGCATTTATTACCGATTCTTTTGATACAATTTTTTTTTAAGAATACGGATTTTTTATACTTAAAAAAAAAAAATGTCCAAAATTTCTCTTTTTTTCGATTGTCTTTTTCGAACCGCGCTTTACGAAAGATTAATTGTCTCATTTCTTAACAACTGGTATATTTTGAAAGTTCATTTAATCCTCTTTCGAACCATATCAAAATTTTATCAAAATACCGATTAGCGATCCATGGTTTAGATTTTACGAGACATCGATTTTTTCACAAAACATTTGATAACTCAAAATCTTTCAGAGATAAATCATTTCTTTTTTTTTTTTTTTTTTTTTTTTTTTTTTTTTTTCATGTAGACCTCGATGAAACGAAACTTTTCTCAAAAAATTGAGAGATTATTTAAAAACTCAAACAGTTATAATTTTTTTAATTTTCTGCATCCCTGTACTTCTTTTTCATGAGATTCTCAATCTAGCTTCTGGCGTTTGCCGATCGAACAATACTTGATATTTTGGTTATAATAGTAACTCTCTTTTAACTTCACAGACGATATTTCGAAAGTAGAGCGAAAGAAAAACATCTGTTACTAATTGAGGACACCATCTTTTTGACTGGGATTAAAAATTGCATGTTTCAAAATTCTTCAGTTTTTCTCTCCCGTGCACAAAACTAACTATATACTGTGAACACAAGACAAATTTCATCGATTTCGGACAATAAACAAAAAATTTACATTTTAATTTACATTTTAATTGCAAATTAAATTTTATTCTGATACGCTTAATATATCTCTCGAAAGAGGATGGCAGTTTCTATTAGCAAGGAATACACTTAAGGTCAAAATATTTCTTTTTCTTTTTACTTCTATTAACCGACTACCGTAGCTAATGCAATTCGAGATTTCACCTGATTTACATGTTTTAAAGGTGACCTGATTAGGTTTTCTTTAGTACCTCAGCTACTAATTAAAATAATTTCATAAGTAATGCATCATTTGAAAGCTTTGTTGATTTTGAATTGAACAGTACGTTTCAGAAATTTTTACCGTAATTAAATTATTTTTAATTAATTAAATTATTTTTAATACATCATTTGAAAGATATTTTAAAGTACTTTTATATTATCGAAAGTGGAATTCGAGATTTCACGTGATTTAACCAATAGGCGCTACAGGCGGGGTAAAAATTAGAAATTGAGTTAAACCGTCAAAATTGGTATATATAGTAGGCTTTGGCGGCCTACGAGTTGAATGAGGATATTTTCGAAAGTGTGAAATTATTAGGGGGGCAAGAAGGAGGCAATGGGGGGGGGGGGTTAGAAATTGAGTTAGACCGTTCAAAATTGGTATATGTAGGTTAATGAGGAGGGGCAGGAAGGGTGGGAAAGAAACGCGCGCGCTGCGCTACCGAAGGTAGTAGGGATCCGGTGCGGCTTTTTACCCGATGAGAAATGATGTTTTAAAATTTCTTTTCTGAAGAATAAAAGTTTGAGTTGAGAAGGAATATGTGCGCGCAGCGCAATGTATATTTTCACATGTGCGCGCACAGCGCGCATGGGTCTGCACTGCCGAAGGCAGTGGGGACCCAGTGTGAGTTCTTACCCGATCAGAAATGATTTTTTTTTTTTTTTTAATGGCGCACGAAGGGTCATGGAAGAAATACGCGCGCGCGAAGCGCGCAGGGGACTGCGCTGCCGAAGGCAGTGGGGACCCGGTGTCACTTTTTACCCGATCAGAAATGATTTTTTTTTTAATTTCTTTTCTTAAGAATAAAAGTTAGTGTTAGTGATTCATTAATTAAAATGATTCATTTAAATATAGTGACCCGCTAGCGGGCGAAGCTCGCTAGTAATAATAATAAAAGCTGTTAAAAATTTGTTTAATGGAGTAATCTAATAAAAAAAATATATAATAAGAATAATTTTTTTTAGTAATTAAATTATAATAATTGCTAATACTATTGTCTTAACGTTTGTATAAAAGGCTGTTTCAAAGGTCGAGCTATTCTGCTCTCCAAGCTCTTAGACTATTCGATCTTAAGTCGTACTCGTCGAACTAGCCTTTTGGAGGTTTTTATGTTTTTTCTCTGAAAATCGCTTAATACAGTGTAAAGAGAGAGACCCTCCTCTCCCCCCACCCCTTCCCATAGAGAGCATTTTAACAGGCATCGGAACTTTGCGTATTAAAATTATTTATTATTTTATTGAAAACAATTCTTAAAAAATTTGTATATATATATATATATATATATATATATATATATTTAATTACTGAATATTTAGATTTTAATAATTAAATTAGCTGATATTACATAAATATTTTTGTTTGAATGATTTTCAATTGAAATGTTTATTTCAAAATATTTTTAAAATGATTTATAATGATTATAGAAAATCTAGTGTTTAAATCTTCGTGTATTCTATTCTATTAAAAAATAACAGTTTGATTATTTAGAATTTTTTTTTCCCCTTATGTCGCGTGTTTAATTTAAGATTATCCATCGACTAAATAAATGTACTCGCAAGTAATTCTGTCATTATTCAAGTTACATGACGAGCCCACTTGACATTGCATTTAACAAAAATTATATTTGGGAAATGTAAAACATCATGCGACGAAAGAACGTAAAACAGCAGACGCAAAATTTTCCAATAGGAATAACGAAACGAAAGTTTACGCAAATGCAGAACTTCTAGTCGTCACTTATTTGAATACAACTTTTTTTTTTTTTTTTAAATAGAAAAATAAACAATTCTACGTGATTTTATTGTTCAAAATTCAATTGCTGTTTTTTTTTTTTTAATTAAAACTAAAAGATATATAATTAAGAGTAACAGCTAAATACTTTGCGAATGTGTGCAGCTCCCACATGCTTTATATGGAAGAATTAACTAAAAGAAGGAAAGAAAAAAATAAAGTCATGTCGTCCTAAATAAAATTCTGTTTTACACAAAATTTAAATTTAATTGTTGCTGAATAAATGAAATGTAACTTAAAAAAAAAAAAAGAAAAAAAAAAAAAAAAAAAAAACCTCATCTTTTTTTCCGTTTTCAAAATATTTTCTCTCGATGTACAGTCAGCCAAAAAAAAAACGCCCTCCCCCCACCTAATTTCGCCGCAAATTATCGTAGAAACATTTGACTAGTACCGATCGATTTGTAATAACGTCTAGTTTATAACGTTATAGTTACATTTTGCCTAGGGGTCGTCTACGTATTAAAACTGGCATTAACTTCATTTTCTCCATCAGCAACCCCTATTTTGGACTTCATATTCAGCTTTCTGAGATCAAGGCGGTTCGGAAAACATACCTATTTATACACTTTAAATCAATTCTAAATAGAGTTACACGTGAAAATGTATTAGGGGTCCGTCTATACATTTAGAAAATATAAATCATGATCTATCACCTAATATACATTATTTATTGTGTTTCACACCGGAAAAAAATTTCAGAAATGTTAATTATAAAATAAAAAATGACTAATTCCCAGAACTCTCTGAGTTAGTTTATGAATTAAAAGATTTTTATTGGTTTCTATTGATTAAATATCAAATAGTTCAGTTCACTTCATACGAAGAAAATTAAATAGCTTGAATAGATACTAAAATATCTATCAAGAGAGAAAAAAAAAAAAGAAGGTGAATGGTTTTAAATTTGTTTGAAAATTCAAAATTATTTTAACTCAAGCTGCCGTATAATTGTCTGAAACGGTGGCACTCAACCTGGTTCCCACGGCCGTTTCACAGTGACAATGGTAGTTTGTTATGATACTGCAGTAGGGGAAAGTTGGACAAAACGGGATACCATTCTTGTTTTTCTTTACTACGGAAAATATATTGAATAAAATCACACATTTTATTTTTTTATAACTACAACATTTATTGAAGCACACAAAAAAACATATTTTTAACTAATTTTATTGACTGTGAAATAGTAAAAAAAATTATTTACCAAACTCTTACACATCCCGTTTTAGCATACATGGGTTGGACAAAACGGGATAGGGATTACAGTGTTTAATTTTTTGTGTAAAACTAACTGAAAAGCATAATTAACTGGCAAAAACCTGCAAAGCAAAATTTCTGCTTGAAAGAACAATGCCTTCAGTAACGAGAGACTTGAAATAAGAGTTTTTTTATGTTATTATTTACAAAATGGGAAAGACCTTTTATTTTGGCCTATAGCAGAACAAAAGTCGCATATAAAGGTGTCGTCCTCTTCGTCGGCATTAGAAGACGCTTCTTGAGCCCATTCTTGGTATCCAGAACACTGGATCCAACCTTCACCAGCCTTAGAGTCGACGTACAGTGCATTACAAAATATGCAGGTTTCTCCTCCCTTTGTTTCATTTTCAGACGATGCGACATGAATTCTTGGCTGCTTGGTGAAGGTTTATTAAACTTTTTTATGTTTTGACTTTTAACATCAGGATTAGGCTTTCCTTTGGAATCTTTTGTAGGCCTACTTTTAGGTTTGATTGGACCTGGTAGCTCTTTTTCATCCTCTTTTCCCTTTCCTTTACATACAAACTTCTCTTTTGGAATTTTTAAGAGGGATTTCTTAGCAGCCTTTTCTTCAATTTTCTTGGTTCTTTCTTGTAGTTAATCGTCCTTTCTTTTCCTTCCATTTCTAACTTACTCCTATATGGATATGATGCTATTACTACAGTTTTCTTCTTTCCCTTATCAGCCCTTTTTTCTGGCGAGGACTTTTTACTTGAGGTACAGACAGAACAAACTTCGGAGAGATGGAAAATGGTAGCTTAGATTAATAACAAGAGAGTTCTAATCCTTTCTTCCCTGAAGATGTTGCAGGTTGGTCTGGACATAGGCTGTCTTCTGACAAGTTTGTTGGTTGGTCTACTTCTACGATGTCCCTTGAAGAAGTTGAAGGTTGCTCTTGGTCTTTGCTCATATCAGTCTGGTGCCCAACGCCTGGAGGTTCTTGTGCAGGTCTGACGTCGGGTGGTCTGTGGTGACAGAGGGTGCAAACAAGTGATCTGGGAAGACGTCAGGATTGCAAGGATTTATGCCAGTTTTTCTAAACCCTTTAACGGCAGTTTCTGCAACAGCTGCCCGTGAATAGGTTGCGTTGAACAGTTTTGCAACTTCGTAAATTGTGACGCACCTACCTGGATGGTTAAACAGCCACTTTTGAACTTCTTGTTCATAATACGTGCTCAGTGGAGCCATGAAACTGACATCCAGGGGCTGAAGGCGATGAGTTGTATGTAGGGGGAAGGTTAGGATGGTTACATTATTTTCTCTTGCCAAATTTACAAGTTCCAAACATTTGGTGTGACTGTTGTGTCCATCAAGTAGCAACAGCACTAGCTTCTCATGGGCAGGGTTGGAAAATTCTACGATTTTTTTAAACCAAACAATGAAGGTCTCCTTCGTGATCCAGCCGGTCTTGTGATATACTGCAAATGATACTGGAAAAGCATCATCCATCAGTCGTGGGTTTTCCTTCACTCGAGGAAATACAAACATAGGAGTGTCGAATATACGGCATAAAAAAAATGTATCCCGTTTTATCCAACTCATAAGTGTCCCGTTTTGTCCAACTCCGACACTTTTCAAAACAAACATGGCTGATGCCTAAACGTGAAAGGAAAATTAGATTACACATGAGAATGTTTATTAATAAATGCTTAATCAAATGTAATACTCATTGGAATTGTATTCCCATATATGTAGGCAGTATAATCTAGAAAACAAGGCATGTAAATGTAGAAAGTTCCAAGAAATCAGAGTAAAAAGTTCTAAGAGCTACAACTTTCCATCCACAATTTTCTCGAGGCGGGACGAACTGAGAATGGTGTAATGACGACCGAGAACAAGTTTCTGTCGTCGTCCGCTCGATAGCAGTACTAGACAGGTCCCTAGGCGACGTATCCCGTTTTGTCAGACTATCCCGTTTTATCCAACTTTCCCCTACTTTCATTTTCTTTAATTTAATTGACTTTTTAAAAATATTAAAACAGATTTTTATTTTATTTTATTTTATTTTTTTAATTAATTATTATTATTTTTTTTTTTTTCATGACATTATTAAAAACTTTTACGTAAATCTCCACCATATTCTTTTGCTTCTATATTTTATAATGTGTAACAAATTAATATGCAAAATAATAAATCCTACTACTTAATGGGATGTTCTAAAATTCTACTCTTAACACAGATACCGAAGTGGACGGTGGGTGTAGAAAGGCTGACTACCTTAATCTAAATCTTCAGTTGAAAAGGTCAAAATGTTACATTACTCTATTTAAAAAAAAAGGGGGGGGGGAGAAAGAAAGAAAAAAAAAAAAAATCTGAACAATAAACTATGGGAACAGAAGCAGGGAAGCCATCGTCTCCGTGAACGATACAAATTACGATGGCGTGTCTCCGAACCATCGTAGGGATGCGTCTCAGACCGTCGCCAATTACCCATAGCGCAGTACTAGTACGACATTAAACCCAACCTACCTACCTACCAATATATTGTGGTGTGAATTGGCGTATAAGTGACCGATTACGCATGTATTTCAGTGTGAAATGGCTTTCTTAGTAGGAAAAATCTGTTTGGATTTTCACAAATATATATGATTTTAAGTTTATTTAAAATTTCCTTTGGAAGAAGATGATGACTCCTCATTTAAATGCTAATGGCGAAGGTCACATGTGGATAACAGTAAAAAGTAAACGTGTATGTTAAAGTAAGATAAATTTCTCTTAAAAAAAAAAAAAAAAAAAAAAAAAAAAAGGGAATAACAGTGGGCTAAAAATACCCCGGAATAAATTAAAATGTTGTTTATTCTGGTTTTAGTCAGGTGATATCACTTGTGCTAAATAGCTGGATCCGCCCTCTCTTAAGCTCAGGTTCAGCTCATCATTAAAATATTGCTCATCATTAAAAATTCGCATTTATGTTTTGAACATTTTGGTGCGGCAGATATTGAAAATATCTGCCGCACCAAAATGTTCAAAACACAAATGCCAATTTTCATATATTTTGAAATCTTCCCGTTTCAACTTTAAAAGCATTCAGATTAATTTATTTTATTTTGAATTTTTAAATTTAGACGATTAAAGTCTTTTAAATGAAATTTCAGGATTCTGTAAGATCAATATCTATATATTTGAAAGTTATAAGACTACTCCTTTGTTTTAAATTTTTATTCCATAATAACTGTGACTTTGATTTCGTGATTAGGAAATTGAAAATAAATACTATTGAGCTATGTTCCAATAATAGATCTTATAAATTAAAAAAAAAAAAAAAGCAATTTTTCACTATTTGATTCTGTATTAAAAAACTTTTAATAGAAATTTGATATTTTATTATGTTACATTATGGGATAAATTTTAAATAACACAAAGCTTACAAACGGTACAGTAACCAAATGCAAATATTTCACAACAAAATTTAAACAGAAAATTCATGGTAAAAAATCTTTTTAAAATTATTAAATATTCATAATAATAATAATAAAACGATTGTCGAATGCATAATTGCTGTTTCATGCAATCAGTTTCGCTGTACCGTGTTTTCTAAAACATGATATTTAATTAGAGGTGTACGTTATCTTGAATATTGAAATGCGAAAAAAAGTGTAACAGGGTTAAAATAGAATTTTAGCAGCGAAAAACTAGAAAAAGATATTTAATACTTATGAAGAAAGACTTAACATATTAGGATCGGATATATTCCTCTCTTGTACCATAAGCCACGCTTTTTCACAAATTTTCTAAAACTTTATAATATAAAACAAAATAATTTTGCATATTTGTAATTAAATTATTTAAGTTTTGTCTTCAATAATCGATGTAGTAAATACCATTGTGATTTATGCATACCAGCGTCACATATAGAGTGAAATAGGAATATGCAAATTAGTCATTTTTTTAAAATAGTGTTTCAGCGAATCAGCGGGGCTTCTTTTCTTTTGAAATTCTTTCACAATCCCTCGCCTACATTGTGATAACTTTACAAAAATATGCCAATTTGTATAATAAACATCGAAATATTGCTTAGGAAACAATAAAAATAACAAAGGTAAATTAAAATAGTTTTCCGTCAAATTATATACAAACATTTACTTATAGAGGATACAGATTATAACAAGTGTCGGCCCCCTAATAGGAATAAAAAGTGAAATATCACTGTAACTCAAAAAATAATGTTAAGAACGAGCTGTAAATTTGGAAACCCATGTTTTTGATGATGCCCGTTCTATTCGTGCAAAAATTAACATAGGTCATAATTCATAATTTTTTCAAATATGAATTTATTAATAATTTTAATAATTCAAAAAATATTTTTTTTAGCAAAAATTTGCATGGAATATGTTTGGGTCACTTCATTCTAACGAATAAAAAGAAACAGAATTTAAATATCATAATTATTTCGGAAGATATGATTTAATGTTTGTCACATTCATTTAACATTAGCATCCCCAAAATTTGACATCTTATAACTCTATGAAAAATTGAGCGAAATATATAAACTATACCATTTTCCGTGATGATTTGATCCAAAGAATTCAAATAAATTATAAAAAAGGGGGTTCACCATTGAAAAAAATGAAGTTGATGTCAGTTTTAATATGTAGACGACCCCCTAAGTAAAATCTAACTATAACATTATAAACTAGACGTTATTACAAACTGATCGGTACCAGTCGCATGTTTCTACGATAATTTACGGCGAAATTAGGTGGGGGGGGGGTGGCGTTTTTTTTTTGGCTGACTGTACACTGGTTCTCATAATTATAAGGACACCCGTTTTTCTATAATAACTACCGTAATTTCTGTTAGATAACCCGCAGGTAAGATATGTCATTTCTCCACCAGAAATTTTATTTAATAGAGAAATCTATACTTTTTCGAAGGAAAAGCTCGTACGAATATAAATACTCTATATATACACTCCTTCTCATAATTATAAGGACACCCGTTTTTCTATATTAACTAAACGCTGAACACTATTATTTAAACATATATATTTTTTTATTAGTTTGAATTTCATTAATAAACTATATTTCAAAAGTTTTATCGTTTTTTTATCTTAAAGAAAAAAACTTTAAATACGGTCAAAAAGATGATTTTTCAGGTGTTCACAATTATTTGGACAGCTCGAATTTTAGTAATTTTTTTTCAGTTATTCTTTAAATTAATATTTTATGGGGTCTCTTTTTAGGGTGAAACAGTCAGACATTCTCTCTGGTATATATATGTATATATACATTTTTTTTTTTTTTTTTTTTTTTTTTTTTTAATATTCAGTTTCAATACCATTTCATACAGCAGGGATGATATTCTGAATACATTTAAACTATTTAAAATTGCTTTCCACTTGCATGCAATTTTCTAATATGATATGTTAAGGTTTTTTCAACTTTTAGGCCATGGGAAAGGCAATAATACCGAAGTTTCTTTCTTCAAACTATTTCCTATTGCTCTAAAAGTAGAGCAAAAATGTAAGTCTTGTTGAAAAAAATATTATTACCCCCCAAAATCTATTAAAAATCTGAGAATTCCACGCTTAAAATTTGCGGATATTCTCTTGATGTTCATAATAATAGAAGAAATTACTAAATTCATGCTGCCTTCAGTAGAAACCGTTTCCCAGAGCACCATAGACCCACCTTTAAAATGCCCGATTCATATTTGCCTTTAAAAAATCTGCTCTGTCTTTCTCTATCTTCAAATCGTGCCAGTAACTGTTAAAACCATCTGGCTAATCAAGAATAAAATGTTTTTCATCCGAGAATGCAACATTTTACCATTTAATATTGTCTTATTCAACTTTAACACAGATGTTCTTTCCCCCATTAAATGTTTATTGATTATTACAGGTTTTTTATTCATTTTAACGTATTATTAATTATTTCAAACATGCATACATGTGGACCCCAACCTTTCGTAAAAAATTACGAGCAAATTCAGCAGCAGTCATTATGAGTAGAGCAGTAAGAGGAATTATGAGTCTTCGATCGCTGTAAAACAACATTGATTTTGCATCAGATCTCTCTCCTGTCAAATCAGTAGTTCAACGTTTGATCACATTTCCTTCAACAATTTTAGATCTTCGAATTTCATTAGAAATTCGGCGGATTGAAATTATCCCTCCACTTAAAAAACACATTTATTTAACTTCACTTAATGAACGTTTTTTTTTTTCGAGTAATGTCCATTCAAGAAAAATTGAAGGCTTATTGTCAACTGTAATTTTTCCGCTAGTAAGTTAAATAAAACGAAAAAATCTTGATTGTCCCTATAATTATGAACATCCAAAAACGTGGAGAAAAAAATATTTTGCATTATTTTTTATTAATTTTGTTTACTATTAAAAAAAAATTATAGCAGTTTTGGTTTTTAGAATACTAGATATATTAAGTGCACTTAGTATAATTTTGTACACAATTATTTTTATATTAGTTATTTCAAAACATAAAGTGTCCTTATAAATATGAGAAGGAGTGTATTTTCTTTTTTCTTTTTTATCTCTCTTTTTCTTTGTGTGTGTGTGTGTGTTTACTCGTCCTCATAACTGTTGATTTATAAAAAACGCTGTAAAAAACATTTTTTTACAATTTAGCCAGGGAAACATTTCATTCATAAAATGCTTTTCTAGAAAATCTGTGTGATCGTTAACAGATATTTTTAGGACAATGATTATTGAATGTTTCTTTTTCGAAAAAGTTGTTATCATAGTTGCCAACATCTTATATTATGAACCGGAAGATTTTCTAGTATACGCCTCTTTTTTTCTACACCAGTATACTTCTTGAGTGTTTTTCCTTTTCTTGAATCGTATTTAAATTTGTCGAAAATTATGCTGAAAATATAGTGGTGTGGAAAAAAAGGGGCGTGTACTAAAAATCTTCCGGTTTACAATTAGGATGTTGGCAAATATGGGTTACTGAGACACCGCTAAATGCCTTGAATTTAGCTTTTAGTTCGAAGAATTTCATTTTCCCAATCTTAGAATTGAATTGGTAGATAGGCAAGTCATTATTTTATAATTTCCTTTTGTATTATATATGCGGGCTTTTATACTTACAAGAACAATTTTCAAGATTAATACGCAAGGATCCATATGCCATAGCTGCAAATATTTTAATTTATTCCGGAGTATTTTTCGCTCCGCCTTTATTTCCTACCACTTATTTTTTTAAAGTAAATTTATCTTATTTTATCGAAGTTATATATTGGAGAAAAAATTCTGTAAATAAGGTGGTGCGAAATAAAGGTGGGGCTGAAAGTACTCCGGAATAAATTAAAATATTGGCAGCTATGCATATGCTAAAAATAAATGTAATGCAACCAAACAAAGTGGTTTTCAATTAGGGTATCCCTAAATGACTCTCATCTGGTTTTTAATTCCAAGAATCTCTCACCAAGCTTAGATTTAGTAGTTAAGTTTAATCTTCCTTTTATAATTCCTTTTTGAATTATATCAGAATTGCCAACATTTAATTTATTCTTGAGCATTTTTAGCCCCACCCTTATTTGTTGCCCCTTTTATATTTAAAAGTAATTTTTTCTTAAAATCACACAATCAACTGTGGAAGAAAATCATATTTATTGAAATTTTATTTTTCCGACTGAGTGAAAATAATGCCTGGACCGGGACTCGAACCCCGGGGTTCGAGTCCCGGCATTATTTTCAATCAGTCGGAAAAATAAAATTTCAATATTTTTTTCTTATTTTATCATAATTATATATTGGAGAAGATTTTTCTATAAATAAGATAACGTGAAATAAAGGCGGAGCTGAAAATGTTACAGAAGAAATTAAAATTTTGGATGCTCTGGTTATAGGTATATTTTCAAGATTAATACGCAAAAAGCTATTAGTTATTTTCTTTGTTTTCTCTCACTTTCTTTTTTCATTTTCTTCTCTTATGATCTCCCTCTCTCTCTCTCTTTTTTTTTTTTTTTTTTTTTTTTTTTACACGATATAAACTAAATTCATAAAATTAAGTTAAGCATTAAAATCAAGAGAAGCGGTGGTGTGCGATTATAAGGATTATTTTATGTAACACATGTGCACAATAATAAGGATTATTTTATGTAAATATGTTTGTTTGTTTTTAAGATCACTCCTGATAATTATTTTGAAAAACAGTTATCCTTTCGAACATTTTGTAGCACAATATTTATTAAATGAATTAACTATTAAAATTACAAAATACACTTAATTTCCGTCTTCGATTCATCTCATCTCTTATCAAGCAAAGCGTTAGGAGGTAGGCGGAGTCATCATTTTATATTTCTATTTTGGAAACACATGTAGACTGTTATTCATCTCTTAATATTTTCAGGATTGATACACAAGAGGCCATTCAATATTTTCTATCGCTCCTCTTACATTTTTCTTTCCCTGCCTCTTTTTTTTTTTTCCGAAAGAAACTACATTTTTAAATTAATAAATATATTTTAGCATTTAGTATCATAAATTTTAAATCTACACATGATATGCTATGATTGATACACACACACACAAAGAAATAAGAAAAATAAATAGTAATAATAAAAATAATAATTATTATTATTACTATTAGTTGTAGTAGTGTTTGCTAAAACTAGTTTTGAAAATTTATCCTGACATGTACATAGAAAAACATTTAACTCTCAAAGTTTAAATAAAAAATAATTGATAAATTGAATTTAATAAAAAAACAGTTTTTCAAAAGCGCTTTAATGTAATGTCAATAATCATAATTTTCAAGATATTATATTAAATGCGATTTAAGTACTAAATGAATCTTTCAGGTCTTTTAAAATCCCGTAATACAATGCTTTTATAGATATATATGTGTATATATAACATTCTTCTTATTCAATTGAGGAAAGCACTTATAACAATGATTAAAGTTTCAGCACAAAAAAAAAAAAAAGAAAAAAAAAAAAAATATTAGTCAATTAAGGAGCCACACAGCATAAAGTGTTCAATATAATATTACACGGCAAAGGATTTACGTAAAAATTGATTTAAGTGTTTTTATCTGTTCTTTGTAAATATATTTATTCTGTACAGGATAAAAATTCAATAATATAATTCAATTGTGACAAATTCAATAATATAATCTATGGAAGTTTCTGAGAAACGTACCTCGAAAAATAACGATAGAAATAATCAGGATCTCAAGAAACGTAATAACAAAAAGAAAAAGTAATGATATTCACACCAGCCGTTTAAAAAGTGAAATTTGAAACAAAAAAAAAAGTTATGCTACAGCAGTTGCACAAATAAATCTTTTCTTTTTTCTGGATTTCGCATACACGCCGTAAGGCAGAATATGCGTTACGTATGGTAATGGAATGTACAGTCACCCCCCAAATAAACGCCACCCCAACCTAATTTTGCCGTAAATTATCGTAGAAACATGCGACTGGTACCAATCAGTTTGTAATAACGTCTAGTTTATAATGTTATAATTAGATTTTACTTAAGGGGTCGTCTACATATTAAAACTGACATCAACTCCATTTTTTTCAATGGTAACCCCCATTTTTTATAATTTATTTGAATTCTTTGGATCAAATCATCACGAAAATGGTATAGTTTATATATTTCGCTCAATTTTTCATAGAGTTATAAGCTGTCAAAATTTGAGGATGCTAATGTTAAATGAATGTGACAAACATTAAATCACATCTTCCGAAATAATTATGATATTTAAATTCTGTTTTTTTTATTCGTTAGAATGAAGTGACCCAAACATATTCCATGCAAATTTTTGCTAAAAAAACATTTTTTGAATTATGAAAATTATTAATAAATTCATATTTGAAAAAATTATGAATTATGACCTATGTTAATTTTTGAACGAATAGAACGGGCATCATCAAAAACATGGGTTTCCAAATTTACAGCTCGTTCCTAACATTATTCTTTGAGTTACAGTGATATTTCTCTTATTATTCCTGTTAGGGGGCCGTCACTTGTTATTATCTGTATCCTCTATAAGTAATGTTTGTATATAATTTGACGGAAAACTATTTTAATTTACCTTTTCGCTGAAACACTATTTAAAAAAAAAGACTAATTTGCATATTCCAATTTGACTCTATATGTGAGGCTGGTATGCATAAATCACAATGGTATTTACTACATCGATTATTGAAGACAAAACTTAAATGATTTAATTACAAATATGTAAAGTTATTTTGTTTTATATTATAAAGTTTTAGAAAAATTGTGAAAAGGCGTGGCTTACGGTACAAGAGAGGAATATATCCGATCCTAATATGTTAAGTCTTTCTTCATAAGTATTAAATATCTTTTTCTAGTTTTTCGCTGCTAAAATTCTATTTTAACCTTGTAACACTTTTTTTCGCATTTCAATATTCAAGAGTACGTACACCTCTAGTTAAATATCATGTTTTAGAAAACACGGTACAGCGAAACTGATTGCATGAAACAGCAATTATGCATTCGACAACCGTTTTATTATTATTATTATTATGAATATTTAATAATTTTAAAAAGATTTTTTACCATAAATTTTCTGTTTAAATTTTGTTGTGACATATTTGCATTTGGTTACTGTACCGTTTGTAAGCTTTGCGTTATTTAAAATTTATCCCATAATGTAACATAATAAAATATCAAATTTCTATAAGTTTTTTAATACAGAATCAAATAGTGAAAAATTGGTTTATTATTTATATATATATATTTTTAAGTTTATAAGATCTATTTTTGGAACATAGCTCAACAGTATTTATTTTCAATTTCCTAATCACGAAATCAAAGTCACAGTTATTATGAAATAAAAATTTAAAACAAAGGAATTGTCTTATTACTTTCAAATATATAGATATTGATCTTACAGAATCCTAAAATTTCATTTAAAAGATATGAAAATTGGCATTTGTGTTTTGAACATTTTGGTGCGGCAGATATTAAAAACAATATTTTAATGATGAGCTGAACCTGAGCTTAAGAGAGGGCGGATCCAGCTATTTAGCACGAGTGATATCACCTGACTAAAACCAGAATAAACAACATTTTAATTTATTCCGGGGTGTTTTTAGCCCACTGTTATTCTTTTTTTTTTTTTTTTTTTTTTTTTCAAACTTGAACACTAGCTACAGTACGCTTACGTCCTATTTACATTAAGCTTTGATATGGAAGCTATGTTGCTGTTTTTCGATGCTGCGAAATTTACAAAATATATTTGTGTTAATATACTATACAGATAGAAGAATAATTATATAATATCAACAAAACTTCTTTAATCAATATGTTTATATACATTACTGTATATACGGAAAGGGGCGGGACCAGTAATCTTCCGGGTTAGGTTGACAAGAATGTATATACATAGAGCAATGCCAGAAAATGTTCTTTATTTTTCATGAACCAGATGAATGGTACTTTTTTTCTGAATAGCCTATGTACTAAACATAATGCTGCTTTAAATACCCTTTAAATGAAAAGTTTTATTACATAAAGTAATTTTCTGGCACTCTACAGCTCCCAAATGACACACAATACGAAACCCCGCCCTTTTCCAGTGTTTAAAGGTTATTAAAGTTTAATATGCTTTCTATTCGTTTTGATCTTTCCTCCTCCTCCTTATCTTCTTTTTTCCTTAAGAAAAAAGAGTTATGTAACATTTTGACCTTTTCAAGTGAAGATTTAGATTAAGGGTAGTCAGCCTTTCTACACCCACCGTCCACTTCGGTATCTGTGTTAAAGAGTAGAATTTTAGAACATCCCATTAAGTAGTAGGATTTATTATTTTGCATTATAATTTGTTACACATTATAAAATATAAAAGCAAAGAATATCGTGGAGATTTATGTAAAAGTTTTTAATAATGTCATGAAAAAAAAAATAATAATTAATTAAAAAAATAAATAAATAAAAATAAAAAAAATCTGTTTTAATATTTTTAAAAAGTCAATTTAATTAAAGAAAATGAAAGTACTGCAGTATCAGAACAAACTCCCATTGTCACTGTGAAACGGCCGTGGGAAACAGGTTGAGTGCCGCCGTTTCAGACAATTATACGGCAGCTTGAGTTAAAATAATTTTGAATTTTGAAACAAATTTAAAACCATTCACCTTTTTTTTTTTTTCTCTTTTGATAGATATTTTAATATCTATTCAATCTATTTAATTTTCTTCGTCTGAAGTGAACTACCTGATGTTTAATCAATAGAAACCAATAAAAATCTTTTAATTCATAAACTAACTCAGAAAGTTCTGTGAATTAGTCATTTTTTTTATTTTATAATTAACATTTCTTTTTTTTTCCGGAGTGAAACTTAATAAATAATGTATAATTGGTGGTAGATCATGATTTACATATTCTAAATGTATAGACGGACCCCTAATACATTTTCACGTGTGACTCTATTTAAAATTGATTTGAGGTATATAAATAGGTATGTTTTTCGAACAGCCTTGATCTCAGAAATCTGAATATGAAGTCAAAAATAGGGGTTGCTATTGAAAAAATGAAGTTAATGCCAGTTTTAATATGTAGACGACCCCATAGGCAAAATGTAACTATACCGTTATAAACTAGATGTTATTACAAATCGATCGGTGCCAGTCAAATGTTTCTACGATAATTTACGGCGAAATTAGGTGGGGGGGGGGCTGGTGTTATAAAACCATTCTTCTGAATGGCTTCAAGCGAATCTTCTCGATTCTTTGTAATATAAAGATTGCAGGCTATTGCATTTAATCAAATGTCTTATTTAATAATTTCAAATCATTTTATATTTCAAAGTAATAATCTTCAAACTGATATTTTAATATTCTTCTTACCTGTAAAATTCTTCGACGTTAAAAAATGACGACTAATAACGGACACTTGTTTTTCTAGAAATAATAGCTTCTTCTTTAAGATGATAAAATATATACAGTTTATTAACTAAAATAGTTACATGATGAAAATAACACTATTTACAAAAGGTATTTACATATTCGAAATTTCACGAAAACAATTTTCTATTCGTAATATTTTAATAACTAAGCCACCAGTTTTCTATTTCGTTATGACAATGGTGGTTCCATAAAAATAAATTAGGCCAAAGATGGCCTGAGAGCATTCTATTTCATTGTGTTGCTCTCTTCACTAAAGACAAACTAAAACTAACTAATCTATGGGCTACCTTTTCTATTTCTTCAACGGTAGCTCCATGAATAATAAAATCAGGCCAAAAAGGCCCCGAGAGCAAACTACTATTTCATGACATTGCTCTCCATTCTAGAACAGAACTGAAACCAAAACCAAAACTAATGTCCCGCGAGAGTAAACAAAAAAAAATGTTCTTCGAATCTCATCTCAACGGGACCTCTGGCGCCCTCTAGTGTGGCAAAAGTATATCAATACCTAACATCCTCCCACCTTTAATTTTTTAGGTGAGAGCTAAAAAATTAAACAGTTAATTAATTAAGAAAATTTAAACTTATAAAGCTACATACTAAGAAAATTAAAGCTATAAACTACAAATAGTAAAAATTAAAGTTACATACTAATGAAAATAAAGAAAAATAAAAATAAAATATTTTAAAGTTCAATGCAATTTTAAAACAATTGTGATTGTCTTTCGAAAAGTTTTTTATAGTTTTTGACCACTTTCAGTTTATTGTCTCTTTTGCTGCTTGTATCACTGGATCCTCAGCATCTGATATCTCTAAGGGATAGAGTTTTTGAAGTGGTCTAATCAATGTCCCAGAATGAATTTTCACTTCCACAACCCTGGCACGGCCATCTCGGCTGGGAAAAATTTTCACTACTCTTCCTATTGGCCAATGTAGTCTTTTCACACTGTTGATTTCTACTAGCACAATGTCGCCTTGTTTAACAGGCTTACATATCTGTCTACTTCGTTGTACCAACTGCGCTAGATACTCTTTTCGAAATCTACTTTGTAGTTGCCTTCGAACACTTTGGCAGTGCTTGTATCGTGCTCTCAGTTTTTTAGCATCAATGGCATCCAGATCTGGTACACCAATTTCTTGAATGTCTTGCATAAAACAGGAAGGTGTCAAAGGAATGAACTTGTCTGGTTCTTCTGATAGGTATGTTAAAGGTCGACTGTTCATTATGGCTTCAACTTCGCACAAGATAGTAGAGAGATCTTCAAAATTGAGGGAAGATTTTCCAAGAGTTCTCAGTAGGAGGTTTTTTACACTTCTAATGAGACGCTCCAACCATCCGCCCCACCAAGCAGCGGTTGGGGGGATGAACTTCCATTTTATTGGAGCTATGTCATCCGTCTTTTGAATTTTATTCCAGTCAAGAGATCTAAAGAGATTGTTGGTACCGCGAAAGTTAGTTCCATTGTCACTGTAGATTGTTGAAATTCTTCCTCTTCGGGCAACAAATCTTCTTAGCGCTTGTATGAATCCCTCTGTTGAAAGATTCGTCACTAATTCCAAGTGTATGGCTCGATATACTGCACAGGTAAAAATGACTATCCATACTTTGGATTTATTTTTCAGGTAAAGAGGGCCACA
The DNA here is from genome assembly GCA_963930645.1 of Salticus scenicus. Classification (NCBI taxonomy): domain Eukaryota; kingdom Metazoa; phylum Arthropoda; class Arachnida; order Araneae; family Salticidae; genus Salticus; species Salticus scenicus. Next base: position 211,977,899 of record OZ005658.1, on the reverse strand, counting down.
TAAGTCGATGCCAACAACTTCAAAAACTTTTGAGTCTCTGACTCTGTCAGAAGGTAAATGGATGGGAGGAGTAACAAATGGTTTGGAAGAAAAAATTTTACACTTTGTGCATTTTATCAATTCACTTCGGATGTTACGCTTTGCAGAAACAATCCAGTAATGTTCACGTAAGATCGAACCAACTGTCTGAAGTCCAGCATGGCAATTCTTCAAGTGGCAGTCTCTAATTAGGCACCTTACAACATGATGTTTTGATGGCAACAATATAGGATACTTGAAAGAAAAAGTGTCTTCTCGATCTAACAACTTTGTTTTGACTCTTAGAATATTGTCTTGATCTTTCATAACAACAAGTCCTTTTATTGTTTCTCGCACATCACCAAAACTTTCTAACTGTATGCGTGACCAGAGAAATTTTTCCGCCTCTTCCTTTTCTTCTGCCGAAAGTTCAGCTGGGAAAATATGATTTCTATTTCTACATTTTGTTGCAAATCTTCTTATCCAACAAATAATATTTACAAGTTTACTAAATTTCGAAGTTCTTTCATAATTCATAAATGGATCTACATTTTGACTCGAAAATAATGACACTGCAGTTTTCTTTCTTTCCGACATAACTAAGACTTCATTAGGGGCAATCTTCGGTTGGGGCCAGTTACTTTTTTCATCTGCTAGCCATTTAGGACCCTCCCACCATCCCGATTCCAGAAGGTATTTAGGACTACAACCACGGGAAGGCAGGTCTGCCGGATTTTGACTTCCTGGAACTAAGTACCACTGTTGAGGGTTCGTAAGTTGGCATATTTCTCTGATTCTGTTGCCCACAAAGGTACCCCACTGGTCATTTCTTTTAATCCAGGCCAAAACTGTCGAAGAATCAGTCCAAAAGTAAGTTGGTACTGTAGGGATGTCCAAAGCTTCTACGACATACTTTGATAGTCTGGATCCCAACACACAGGCAAGCAGCTCAAGGCGAGGAATCGTTAGAGCCTTTTTTGGAACCAACCGCGATTTTGCTCCCAAAAATTGAATTGAAACTCTTTTTTCTTCTTCGCACCGTAGAAAAATTACTGTTGCATAGGCACTTTGACTTGCATCGCAGAAAATATGTAGGGTCCAATCTTCTTTATTTCCATAACCTATTCTTCTCGGGATCTTCAATTATGTTAGTTGTTTTAATTCGCTGTACCATTTCTGAAAGTCTCTTTGAATTTTCTCTGGAAGCGGAGTGTCCCATGCTGATTTGCTGGACCAAGATTCTTGAATTATTATCTTGGCTGGTAACAATGCTGGAGCTAGAAAACCGATGGGATCGAAAATTCCTTGAGTTATGGACAGAATTTGACGTTTTGATGGATTCACTATTTCTAAGTCAAATTTATTGCAGACTCTCAAGCTATCATCTGTTCTGTCCCATTTAATTCCTAAAACTGGAATTGGAGTTGAGAAGTCTTCCTTTTCATTTTCTAAAGACAACTTTTCCATTTCTTTTACAGGACCGAATTGCCACAATCTTAGGTCCATTTTAGCTTCAGCCATGATTTCTGTTGCCTTAGATTTAAATTCTTCCAAATCGGACGTGTTGTTTACAGATGTGACGTTTCTGGTGAGTTGTCTAAGAAACATATCGTGGACTTGCTCTTCTTCTTCTCTTTTGGACAAGGTTTGTGCAGGGTCGTTGATTCCTATCGTTTCGAGTCGCCACAAGTCTGGAACATTCCAATCTTTTATGTACAGATTTGTCATCAATACCGCTGTACCGCTATTCAAGCAACCCTGAGATGGAAACCCTGTTTTTCCACAAACTGTCCATCCAAGTTTGGTTTCTATCGCTGTGAGTCCATTTTCTAATTGCTTGACTCGACCCGTTAACAGTTGACCGTAAACGTCACTCTCGATCAGGATTTCTATTTCCGTACTACCAGGGCCGATATCGGACAACCACAGCTTATTTTTCTTGAGTTCTCTGCACAGATTTCCCTTTGGAATTCGAGGAATTTCACCACAAATTTTCTCTTGGTCTAAAAGATCGAGCTGATGTATGGAACTGACCCAATTATTCGATGCACCCACTGTAACTCTAAATTTATTATGCTGTTTAGCTTCTATCTGTGTACCCCCAAAAACTGTATGGGCAATTACTTCTGTTCCAATGGGTTTGAGCTTGAGCTCTTTCGCAGTTTTCTTTAATATGTAACTTTTCTGGGAACCACAGTCCATAAGACAACGCACCCTTTTTTGGCCTTTTCCCCCTTTTATATTTATTTCTAACGTCATAAGGGCTATTTCCTGGGAGCATTGTTTGGCGACAGTGTTCTGTATTACTTCGGGAGATTTGCTTCTAGTATTTTCACCCCCTTTCCTTATCTGTGGACAAAATAACTCTGTATGGGGTTTTGAACAAACGTGACACTTAATAAAAACCTTGCACGTTTTTGCCCAGTGTCCAAAACGTAAACATTTCAAACAGCAATTTTTTTCTTTTACTTTATTTTTCTTTTCGTCAAGGGAGAGCGATCTGGCTGTTATGCAGTCTTTACTCTCATGCGTTTTTCCGCAAAATATACAGCTTAATTCTTTTGCAGCGAATAAGCCTGTAGCAGTGGGGACCCTGTTATCTCTCTTGTGGAATTTATTTTTAACATTTTCCTTGGGTGAATTAATTTCAAAACCCGACCTGGCTAATTGTAACCTTTCTTCACCTGCCACTTCCCTTTTCAAAAAATTCAGCAATAGTGACAAGTTCGATTTCTGTGTGGTTTCCTTATCATCTAACTCAGTAGAATCTTCTCTGGCCCCAACATTAAGTCTTTGAAACGTTCTAATAATATCTTCGGGTAAACAGGATTCTACCATTGGGTACAGCCACGCAGAGTTCTGATCAATGTTTACACCCATGCTTTCCAGCGATCTCAAGTGTGCTTCTATCTTGGTCACTAAATTACACAAATTTTTGCTATTTCCCCTAGTCTGTACATTAGCTGTAATTAATTTCAAAAATTCCCGAACATATACTTCGATTAAGATATCTTTATCCCCATAGCTTTCTTCAAAAGCCTTTACTGCCTTTAAATAATTTTCTGATGTTACGGGGTAACTTTCGAGTAATTCTCTGGCTCGAGTTCCTGGTTCTACGCACTGTAAAAGGTACTGAAATTTGTCAGCGTTGTCTAATTCTTCATCCTCGTGAATTTTCTTAAATTGGGCCCAAAAGGGCAAATAATTTATCAATTTTGAATCAAATTTCTTGATAGCTAATTTTGGTAATTTATATCTCTTAGTTTTCAAGTTTGTTTCGCTTTCTATTTTATTTTGGTCTGTGCAATTAAAATTTACATTTGAATTTAACTTTTCATTAATTAGTCTTTTAACTGTGATAAATTCATCACAGTATGCTTCGCATTCTTCGGCTTCTTTTATAATCAAAGCTTCATCGCATTTACAATCTTCCGACATAATATCTAATATCTCATTGTCGAGTGTCTTTAATTCTGTCATTAAACCCTCTAATTTATTTAAATTATCTAAAAGTATACCCTTCTCAGGATCTTCTTTCTCTAGTTCAGTTTTTAAAATATTTAAAGTTTTAGTAAAGGAAGATCGTAATGGAGTTCTTCGCCTTTTTATTTTTTCCATTTCTGATTTTTAAACAAAAACAGAACAAATTTATGTTAATTAACCAATTATTCGTTATTTATGTCTTTTAATTTGAATGTAAAATCTTTCACTTTTCTATTTACCAAGAAGATTTTATTTTAAGAACAACTTGGAAAAAGTTCTAATTTGAGAGCCATTTTCTTTTCATAAAATGTAAACAAAAGAAAATAACCATTTATTATTTTTTATTTTACTCTTATAGCAATATTTATTTCCAACTGAATAATAATTTTTATTTATTTATTAACTGTAAAAATTTATTGAATATAATAATCACCAAATGTAATCCAAAAATAAATTAGAATCGAAGCTTCTATCACTTGCACATTCTGTTTTCATTCATAAATTCTAAAATAATACTTTATTTCATTATCATTGCGAAACAAAAAATAAAACAATAAAAATTCACTGCAATCAGATTTTGACATCATCTAATATTTAACATGGAAAAAATACTTTTTTATTTTTTCTTCATCAAATGATGCTTCTTTCTCAAGGTCAACTCAATACTCAATTGCTTTCTTTATATTATTTATTTCAATCATAAAAAACAACTATCTTATTTTGACCTTGATAAATTTACGTTTTAAATGTACAAATAATAGAACGAATAAAAAATCTTGTTTTATTTCAATCAATCAGACATTTTTAATTTTATTTACTTTGAAAAAGGAATATTCTATATTCTAAATAATTTCAATCTTAGCTATCTTTTGAAAAACATTTCACATAATAATAAAATAAATTTTAAACCATTTATTGTTTCAAATGAAAATAATTCTTTTCTTTTCAGTTAATATAAACAATATATCCTGTATTTAATATAAACAATACATCCTGATGTGGCGGACGCCATAAAATTATGTTATAAAACCATTCTTCTGAATGGCTTCAAGCGAATCTTCTCGATTCTTTGTAATATAAAGATTGCAGGCTATTGCATTTAATCAAATGTCTTATTTAATAATTTCAAATCATTTTATATTTCAAAGTAATAATCTTCAAACTGATATTTTAATATTCTGCTTACCTGTAAAATTCTTCGACGTTAAAAAATGACGACTAATAACGGACACTTGTTTTTCTAGAAATAATAGCTTCTTCTTTAAGATGATAAAATATATACAGTTTATTAACTAAAATAGTTACATGATGAAAATAACACTATTTACAAAAGGTATTTACATATTCGAAATTTCACGAAAACAATTTTCTATTCGTAATATTTTAATAACTAAGCCACCAGTTTTCTATTTCGTTATGACAATGGTGGTTCCATAAAAATAAATTAGGCCAAAGATGGCCTGAGAGCATTCTATTTCATTGTGTTGCTTTCTTCACTAAAGACAAACTAAAACTAACTAATCTATGGGCTACCTTTTCTATTTCTTCAACGGTAGCTCCATGAATAATAAAATCAGGCCAAAAAAGCCCCGAGAGCAAACTACTATTTCATGACATTGCTCTCCATTCTAGAACAGAACTAAAACCAAAACCAAAACTAATGTCCCGCGAGAGTAAACAAAAAAAAATGTTCTTCGAATCTCATCTCAACGGGACCTCTGGCGCCCTTTAGTGAGGCAAAAGTATATCAATACCTAACAGTTGGCTTTTTTTGGGGGGTGACTGTACTAGCGTCTCGCCACAGCGGCTCCCTGCGTAAAAGTTGAATGAATTGCCTTGGCAGGTTTGGCATGCTGTAATTTGGCGGTGCAATGCTACAATTCTGAATGGTTGTAAGTTGTAAGATTGTTTACTTTTGTGTTAATGCGTGAGATGTGTATGGTAGTTCATATTGAATTGAATTATTTTCGGAAGCTGTTTAATAATTATTGATAATGAATAATCTAATTTCTTATTCATCTTGTGATCAGATTACTCATATTTCTTCTCTTAAAGATTTAACCAGAAATGGGCTACGTCACAGGAGCCTAAAGCAGTTGCCCCTTACGACCCTGCCTTAGTCGGACCCTTTATCAGAATAAGAACATATGATTTAAAATCTTGATTAATGTAATACAACATAAATGTGAAAAAAATTACATATATGTATATTTGTTAGAAATAAAACCAATATCAGATTGTAAAAGTCTTGAAATAATTTATTATACTCTTAATACAATGTCTTTTTTTCACATTTCTCTTCAGTTTCTTTTTTTTTTTTTTTTTTTTTTTACCTATGTAATTTGTTTGATCCACTTTCTTTTTTTATTTGTGAAACTTTTAATACCTCTATCCCTTATTTTCCTGCAAAAATGTTTATGGGGGAGGGGGAGGGGAAGGGAACAATAAATAAAATACTACAGTATTTTTTATATCTTTAACTTATATCAAATAAATGGAAAACTGCTTTTAAATTGACTACATTTATATGTTCTAAATTATATGTACAATAAAGCTACAAAATAAAATCTGCTATATCAAGGTGCATGCCTAAAATAGAAATATTGTGGTCTAATAATATAAAATGGTAGATAAAGATTAATATACACACACACACACACACACACACACATATATATATATATATATATATATATATATATATATATATACATATATATACACAAGAGAGCACTTTTTATACATATTTTTACTGCATTATCAATTCTCTTAATGAAAAGCAGCGTAAACACATTGAGTTTACATAAATGCAAATTGTCTAACTATCTATACATTTCTTTTTTATTTAATACCAATTCCTGTGAAAAAAAAAAAAAAAAAAAAAAAACATTCTTATGCGAGTTATTTAAGTTAATTTATTAATATGAAGAAAATAAGAAAACCCCTCAAATTGTAAAGGCATTCAACAATTATTTCAACTTTTAATAAAGCATGACTCACCATCAGACCAAAAAAAAAAAAAAAAAAAAAAAAAACAGGGAAATGTGCAATATGAATGCATCAGCACATTATTGCAACTTTTCTACAGAATCTAAAATTTTGTTTCTGAATGTGGAATTATGTCTGAGTGAGATGTTCTCTGAGCAGTCTTTTTAAGGTGCCCCCAGCACATTCTAATGCGAGTTTTTGAGAAGACCATGGAAAAGTCGCACAGCTAGGTTAATAAGTGTGTACCTGATTCAAACCTAGCGCCTACCATCTATCAGCTTGGACGACAGAATCTCTTTGCCAGTGCAGTAAATTTAGAATAAGAAACTTGTTTGAAATACAGATTTCAAATTTTAAAAGGACTTTTTTAAATTGATATTTTTGTAGTATTTTTATTTATTTTTTTTTTCCATATAAATAAAAATTTTAAAAAGGTTTTGGCAACAAATTTTCGTCTGTAATCAAAGTCTGACTATACCACGGGAACCCGGGGGTCCCTGCTCTGAGCACCAAGATAAAGTGCTAAACTTCTTTAAAAATGCATTCATAAATGTTTGTTGAGACTAATTTTTTAAATTTTAAAAAGAAGTAATTTAAATAAAATATTTAATAAATTTAAACATGTTTTAATAATAATTAAATTTAAATAAAATAATTTTTGTTTACTATTTAAACATAAAAATAAATATTTTACATACTTAAAAATTCTATTTTAAATTTTTATTGTAATCCAAGTTTTTTTTAAGTAAAATAAAATAAACTCAGGGATGGAACACGGGCGCAGAATTCATACCGGAATCTGTTTAAGAAATTTTACTACCTAGAATAATCGTTGATTTAAGAAGTAGAAAATTTTCTTACATTGATAGTGGTATGAATACTGCGCCCGTGTTCCATCCCTGTAAACTGTATAATACAGTAAAAAAAAAAAAAAAACTTTAAATCTTTATTGAAGACATTTCAAGGAAAAGGCAATTTCGTTTTTAAGGACATTTTTTAACCCCCCCCTTTTTTTTTAATTATCTATTAATTTTCCTAACAAAAAAAAAAAAAAAAAAAAAAAAAAAAAAATGCTGTTTTTTAATAAAACTTTTTTACCTGGTCTAGTTTTTAAATTCTCTATGTAGTGTACTAATTCATAAATTGCAGTTATTTTAATAAAATATGGAAAGAAATATTTAGTCGGGGTGGGGTGGGGTGGGGGTTGTCATTTGAAACATCTTTGCATGAAAGGAATTTTGAAAAGAAATATATTTAACAAATTTAAACAAGTTGAAATAATAATTAAAATTTGAATAAAATAATTTTTGTTTACTATTTAAACATAAAAATAAATGTTTTACAGATTTAAAAATTCTATTATAATTTTTTTTATTGTAATCCATTTTTTTTTTTTTTTTTTTAAGCTAAGTAAAATAAAATAAACTGTTTAATAGATGAAAAAAAAAAAAAAAAAAAAAAGAAAGAAAAGAAAAGAAAAGGAATGCAATAAATTTAAATTTGTATTGAAGATATTTTAAGAAAAGGGCAGTTTCGTTTTTAAAGATTTTTTTTTTTTTTTTTTTTTTTTTTTTTAATTATCTATTAATTTTCCTAAAAACATCTTGTGTGATACAGCCACACGACTTCCATTACCCATTATTACACGTATTATATGCATTTTTTTTTTTTTTTAAGATAATGTGATCAGAAGACATAAAATTGACCTAAAGAAATAGTAGGAACCTAAAAGTTTTCCGGTAAGAGAAATTTTATACACATGTAAAGACATATAAAAAGATTACATATAGTGAGTTAAAAAAAAAAAAAAAAAAAAAATGGTAGAGTTACTTTTTGAAACACCAATTCCCGAGATCTAAAACTGACCTACCTAAGCAGGATGACTGTTAATTTTCCTCTAATAACCACGTAATACTTAAGAAAGGAATGGATTTATATAATAATTTTCAAGAAAATCGTTAGAGCCGTTTTTGAGATACCAACTTTTAATAAAACTCAGTTAATGACCAGAAAACAAGAATTACATACAAAAGCATATTTAAAATTGAGTTAAAATGGCGAGTTTGAAAAAAATCCGTACAACCGTTTTTAAAGGAACGCCTTTGCGAGGCCTGAAATTGAGGTATTTATACAGGACGCCTATCAATTTTCCTGAACTAACCAACTATATCATTCGAAAGGACATCTAATAGAGTGTTTATATAGCATGTGTGAAGAAAATCGTTAGAGCCGTTTTTAAGATACGGACTTACGGTCCCATTTCCGGTTTCCGATGTCCCACTTCCGGTTTTTCAATTTTCACCAAAATTTGGAAATTTCATCTGTACACCAGACGTATTTCAATTCTAAAGTTTCGTAGCTCTATCTTTATTAGTTTCTGAGCTATAATAGCCAGAAGATTCTCCACATACATACATACACACACACACACACATACATACATACATACACACTGACCAATTGCCAAAAACCACTTTTTGGGACTCAGGGGACCTTAAAACGTGTAAATCAAGTGAAAACTCGATATCGAATTTTCAGACCGAATACAATACTTCCATTACCCTACGGAAGTAGGGTAATGGAAGTAAAAAAGTTATTTTTTTAGTAAAATATTTTATCTGGTCTATTTTTTAAATTGTTTTTGTAGTCTATTAATTCATAAATTGCAGTTATTGTAATAAAATATGGAAAGAAATATTTAGAGGGTGGGGGGATCTTTGCATTAGCCCTTACAGGACCATAAGATGTCCAAGACTAAATATGCCAATACAACACAATATTTTAGCTATTGTGGGTGTAAAGTAAGAGAATATCACCAGAAAAACATAGCAGGGTGTATAGGTTTCCTATAATTTCATGGGAAATATTTTTCCCTATGGACCATAAAAGTAAATAAACGAAGAGTTAGGTTTATTATACCGGTATTTTATTTATTGCTTTGTAATACAAATTTATTGCTTTGTAATATAAAAATTATCAGAAAAGTAAAATAAATAGTTAGTTATGGTATTCTACGAAACAATTTCGTTTACTTGTGAAGCACAAGTGGACATTGCACATAACACATTTATTATGTGTCCTATTTTCTATACGTTTTTTTTATTCGTTCAGAAACACATTTGCCGCCTTGGACATACGTTTTATTTTGACATTCAGTAAAAAAAATATCGATTCAATAATAATTGAATAATCGATAACGATTTTTGTAGAAGGGAAAAATATTTCCCTTGGGCGCGAAAGGGTTAAAGGAATTTTAAAAAGAAGTAATTTAAATAACATAATTAACAAATTTAAACAAGTTTAAATAATAATAATGAAAATTTAAATAAAATAATTTTCTTTTACTATTTAAACATAAAAATAAATATTTTAAATTTGTATTGTAATCAAAGGTTTTTTTCTTCTTTTCTATGCTAAGTAAAAAATAAAAAATAAACTGTATAAGAGATTAAAAAAAAAAAAAAAAAAAAAAGCAATAAATTTAAATCTGTATTAACATTTTGAAAGGGGCTGTGACAGCATTTGTCACGCTTCACCATAGGATTTCGGAAGAGCCCCCCCTCAAAAGGTTAAAGTTATTTAAAAAGAAATGGCAGTTTCTTTTCTTTTTTTAAGTTATTTTTTTTTAAATTATCTATTAATTTTCCTAAAAATACTGTAAAAAAAAGTTACTAAATAATAATAATAATAATAATAATAATAATAAAATAATAATAATAATTAGGGATGGGGATGTTTTTGTCATTTCAAACATCTTTGTATTAAAGGAATATACATATATTTGGAAAATGTGCCAAAAGTGTGATGCCTCGCCAAACTCTGCTCGAATCATAATTCGAATCCAATAACGTGCAAAATTCAAAGTCTGTACGCATGCTCAGTTAACATTTTTGTAGGGAGCCGGCGCTGCGGCGAGACGCTAGTAAGGAATTTAAACTACGTTTGGCTTGTTAGACAAGACCCTTAGTTCGCGCACCTCACAAATGCTCCAGCTCCAAGCTCCGACGACTCCAACTTGCACCTTCTAATGCGCATGCGCGCAGACTTGACGGCTGTGAGATAGCGTGCATTTGCAATCTGAATTCTGAATTCATCATATCATTTGCACTATCCGCAGCGATAAATTTAAATAAACATTTCTGTAAGCTAAAACCTTTCTTTTTCTTTCTTTCTTTCTTTTTTTGAAAGTTTTTACTCAAAGTTCATTTTTATATAGTTAATTTTCATTAATAAAAAAACAAGGGGGGGGGGGGTAAGAAATGATTTAAAGAGAGATTTTAAAAACTTTTTATTTAATATGAAAATATTTTTGGGAAAATGTTTGCAGAAATTTTTATTCAATAATCTTATAAAAAACATATTTTTATATTTTATAAACCCCCCCCCCCGATATGTTTATTATTTTTAAAGATATATTTTTAAAATAACAGAAATTGATAAGACATGAGGATGAGCTTGAGCTTATAACTTAAAATCAGGTTCATTAAAATTTGTATTTTTCTTTGTATTATTTTTCCATATGACATATTTAATATGTAGTTTTAAAATTGATAGAAACTAATTGATAAAATAAATTTAAATTACACATGTACATTTTTTTTAAAATCCTTTTTATTACTATTTTTTGTAATTGTTATCAGTTTATATATATATATATATATATATATATATATATATAAATAGTTAATTTTAAAATTGCACTACATTAACTTTGTAAATTTTAAAGAAAATAAATGTAAATATTCAGTTATGCATAAATGCATTTTCCATAGACACAGAAAAATTAAGTACTACCATAATTTTAATATACTGATATTTAATTTTACAAAGAATTATTTCACATACTCATACCAATATTTATCAAAATTTTATTAGATTTGGAAAGTACTTAAGGTTGTTGGGATTAAGGTCGATTGACTACTCTGGGGTCTTAGGCCTATGAAAGGAATGTCCTCCGTGAGGGTCTTTCTAAACGGTTCTAACCTATACAAGTTTTAGAGAAAACTCAGAACGACTAGGACGATGAGTGCGACCTGGGACCTAACCCGGCACCTCACGTTTACCAGCTTCGAGCGCAGAACCACTCGGCCGCTGTAGGCTTGGAAAGTAATTAAGGAAATACTTCACATTATTTAACAGATAAACTAACCCAATGTTATTCTGTGGAGAAATTAGTCTTGTGAGCTACTCATTGACAAATTTATTTTTTTTACGTTTAAAAAATTCATAATTACAAAATACATAACCGTTCAAATGTTCTTATTTTTACAAAAGTTGATTTTTTAATAATTCATTTAGATGCTATGAAGTGCAAAAAAGGCTTTTAACTTATTTTTCGCCTTTTACAGCTTACACAATCTCTAATATATATATATATAATTTTTTTTTTTTTGGAAAAATTTTAAAAATTTTATCAGTTGTGAATTTTCTAAATGTGGAAAATGGAATTAAAAATTGTTACGATTTGTAAATATTAACTCTTTTTATGTAATTTCATTCATAGAGCTTTAGTCAGGTTATAAAATGTTAATTTTCTGCATTTTTCTAGCTTGTTTTCACATTAAAAGAGCTTATTTTTCTGTAAAAACCCCTTTAAAAGCTTCACCAGGGCAGGTAATGTCCTTGATGCTAAATTTGGTAACTTTATCAATCCTTGGTGACCTTCGCTAGAAAAATCCCTTATTATCGATATACCGAATTATCTAAGCTCTATCTATATTAGTACAAAAGTTACTAGAAAATTCTCATTTTGTACAGATATATGAGGAAATTGCATCGAGGCCATAGTCAATTTTTCTCCAAGCAGTTTACTGGTATTGGAAAGAACTCCCTGATTTTGTGGGAGTGCGGTCTGCGCGCATGCGCATTAGAAGAAGCAAGTAGGAGCCGTCGGAGCTTGGAGCTGGAGCAATTGTGAAGGGCGCGAACTAAGGTATTATGGCTTGTCAGTAGACAGATTGTTGGCGAGAAGCCGGCGAGATAGTAGGTATTTCCTCTTTCTTAGACAGGCAAAATACCTGCCGGCCCCGGTTGGCATTGCACCGACAAATTGTCGTTGTGGAAGTGACATATCATTTTTGATGCGTTCTTAGGTACAGTCGGCAGTAAAATTATTCGAGCGTTAGCAATATTTCTTGTATAAAAGAAGTACGCTTAATAGACTAAGGACTTGATTTGACATGGATTTATTTAACAAAACAGCATTAAGTGTACTAGTTTTATATAGAAATTTTTGCTAGCGCTCAAATAACTTTGCTGCCGACTGTATGCAGTCAAAACCGGATAAAGTACCGTTGCTTAACATTACCGGATTAGCTATGTACTCCCTATTCTCCAAATTTTTGAAGATCTTTTACATTTCTGAGAAAATGTAAACATTGTTATTGTTATTTGTATGTATGGATGAATGTAATATGTATGCTTTTAATTAAAAAATCTGTATCAAAATACATTCATTATAAAAATTCTCGATTAGTTAAAGAATTATTGAACAAGAAAGAAAAAACATGCAGTACGCATTGATTAGTAACACTTTCCAACTGTACGTAATTGTTGTATTGAATAACTTTTAATATTATTTGCCTACGTGATCACACAGCAGACAGAAGGACTGAAAAATATACAAATAGACCAATTGATTTTAAAATCACTCTTAGGCATTTTGGAAGGTGTTAAAAAGTCTTAACACAAAAGAAAATGCAGCCATTAGATTATAATTACAGCTTTTGATCTGTCTGAATATGTTAGTGTAGCCATGTAAATCAGAAAGTTAATCATATCATAATTTATACAAAACATTATTTTAGAATATTAACAATACATTTCAATATTTTTATGATTTTTACAGTAGAAAGATTTTAAAATGTAATTTTCAAAAAATTCTGTCTTAAAACGTAATGCATTGGCTTTTTTTTTTATATTTTTTGTCCCTGTAAACAAACTAGGACTACAGGACCTATTAATGTCATTTTAAATGGGCAGCATTCTATAGGGAAGATATTTATAAAAATAACACTTATAGAACAGAAAGATTTCGAATGCTTTTGTGTGCTCCTGTACGCAAACCAGAAGAGATATTCACTACATTTTCAATATGGAACATCCGATAGTGAACTTCAATAAAATATATCGTTTCGAGAAATTCCATAAATATTTACGGGAGTTAGAGCTCGGACAGACAGACAGACAGACGGACAGGCAGATACACAAAACTGAAATCATATTCACACTTAAAAAATGTTAGAAAGTGTTAAAAACGCTTAACGTAAACGAAAGTACAATTCTAGACATTTCTTATTAATAGCTCTTAAAATAACTGGATATTTTTGTGCCACCCTGTAAATCTAATGCTAATCATGCTATATTGTATGCAAAACTTTAATTTGTGCATATAAATAACATATTTCAATTTGCTAAAATTTCGTGGAAAATAAAGTTATTAAAATTTGATTTATAGAAATATCTCTCATAGAGCGCAATGCTTTGGAATACTTTTGAGTGTCCCTGTACATAAACCGATGGTGGTATTTCCTCCATTTTACACAGGAAACATCCAATAGGGAACTTGAATAGCATATTTCAATTTCATTAAGATATGTCTTTGACCAATGGTTCAGTGGTAGAAATATTTCAGGTGCAAAATAACATTCATCTTTCTTAACTAAGATTTAATAACTTATTTACATGCAATTTACATCTATTTACATATACTACAATTTAACATATTTAGGGTCTCCTATTTAGACCCTTCCATTCCATACCAAATGTCTGCCACACACTAACTAAAAACAGTACATGTATCGCCGTGTCTTGAAGCACGGCGACACCTGGTGAAGAGAATTCCGTAACACTCCCCACCGAACTCACATGAGTTCAGCATCAATTTCCAAAAAAAAATTTACAATCATAATCAGTTATTAAATCCACATATTGAAAAATAATTTGAACATCTAAATTATTATCAGTTAAAAATAAGAAAAATATAATGTTAAGCATTAACAGAAATTTACAAATAATATTCAAACAATCTAAATAAAATTTTCAGTAATCAAATAGCAATATATACATAAATAATAATCAACATTATACATAAGATAACAATTTTTACTTATTCAGTTTATTATTAAGGATTAATTTCTAAATTATATACAAGTTGAACTGAGCGCTTAATGTTACCTTTAGGGGTTTTGATAAGAGGAGAAAGAATTTTACCATCTCATCCTGGATATACATTTAAAATTCTACCCATCATCCATATGTTTCTAGGATAGCGCTCATCATTAATTAAAACCACATCATTTACCTTGAATGATGAAATCTTACCTGGTTGTGGAGATATATAAGCAGATCTAAGATTAAGCAAATACTCTTTTCTCCACCTGTTCCAAAAATGAGTTAAAAGAATTTGCTGATATTTATATTTTTTTTTACCAAAGAATTTCTGCTTACAATTAATTCGTCTTTTTTAAGTTTAGCTACAGGTAAAGAAATTAATCTTTTTCCAACTAGAAAGTGAGAAGGAGTGAGTGGGGAAGGTTCTGATGGCTCACTATACAGATACGTAATAGGTCTGGAATTAATCATTGCCTCAATTTCTAGAAAAACTGTCTCTAATTCTTAAAGAGAAAGAGAAGATTTACCAATAATTTTCTTCAAACAAGCTTTAATTGTATGTATCTGCCTTTCCTAGAAGCCTCCCCTCCATGGACTCCTTTCAACGATAAATTTCCATTCCATACCTTTAGAGGCAAACAAGTTTTTTACCTCAGGGTTTTCAATTTGACTCCATAATTTTTTCAGTTCACCTTTTGCCCTTTCAAAGGCTTTAGCATTATCAGAATATATAACTGAACATAAACCTCTACGAGAAATAAAACGTCTTAAACATAATAATAATGAATCTGTACTCATATCAACAACTAATTCCAAATGTACAGCTCTTGTAACTGCACAGGTAAAAATGAGTAAATAACATTTTTTACAGTCAATAGTAAAAAAGGGTCCAGCAAAGTCTATACCAGAAACACCAAAAGGAGGATGTTCCTGAATTCTGACATTAGGTAGAGGAGCTACCACCTGATTACCTGCTTTCACTGAAAAACGTCTACAGATCAAACAGTTTTTTAGGACTCTTTTTACGAACTGTCTACATTTAAGAATCCAGAATCGTTCTCTTAGGTGAGTTAAAGTAGCATCTACACCCAAAGGGCCCATTTTTATATGAGCATCAAAGACGAGTAATTCAACAAATTTTTCATTGTTAGGAAGCAGCAGGGGGTGTTTGGCCTGCTCATTATTACTTGAAAATTGCAAGCGTCCTTTCAAACATAAAAAGTTATTTTGGTTAAGTTCGCAATTCAAATTGTAAATTCGTGAGTTTTTATTTACAGTACCCTGGGAGAGAAGTTGCTGAATTTCACTCCCAAAATGCTCATGTTGAATTGTCTTGATCCAAGAGTCAAAGGCTTCCTTAAGTTCCGAAGCACATATAGGTCCCCGGCATTTGTTGTTGCGACCAGGATTGGCATTGTGGCCAAACCTTTTTATCCAAGCTGTCACGCGCAAAAGTCGAGAAAGGTTACTGTATTTATTTACTTCGGTGATCTTTAAGAGAGAATAATGATTAGTAGAACAGACAGTATTTACTGCTACAACTCGTAGCTCTTTAGAAATTAATTGCTCAACATTACTGTCATCTGGTTGGCGGATGTAAATTGGATCAGGCCATAAGTGAACGAGTTGAGACAACCAAGGAGGGCCCGTCCACCACAAGGAACTCGAAATAATATTTTTCGCTGATTTTACTCTAGTAGTGAGATCTGCAGGGTTCTCTGATCTACTACAAAAATTCCAGCATTCAGGAAGGGAAAGTGATTGCACTTGAGCCACTCTGTTGGCTACAAATGGTTTCCAAACCTTGGATGAATTTTTCAACCAGTGAAGAACAACTTTTGAGTCACTCCAGAAATGTATTTTTTGAGTAATGGCTGGAAAAATGCTCTGAATGTAATTTCCTAAACGAGCACCTATAAGTGCTGCCTTTAATTCTTAACACAAAAGAAAATGCAGCCATTAGATTATAATTACAGCTTTTGATCTGTCTGAATATGTTAGTGTAGCCCTGTAAATCAGAAAGTTAATCATATCATAATTTATACAAAACATTATTTTAGAATATTAACAATACATTTCAATATTTTTATGATTTTTACAGTAGAAAGATTTTAAAATGTAATTTTCAAAGAATTCTGTCCTAAAACGTAATGCATTGGCTTTTTTTTTTATATTTTTTGTCCCTGTAAACAAACTAGGACTACAGGACCTATTAATGTCATTTTAAATGGGCAGCATTCTATAGGGAAGATATTTATAAAAATAACACTTATAGAACAGAAAGATTTCGAATGCTTTTGTGTGCTCCTGTACGCAAACCAGAAGAGATATTCACTACATTTTCAATATGGAACATCCGATAGTGAACTTCAATAAAATATATCGTTTCGAGAAATTCCATAAATATTTACGGGAGTTAGAGCTCGGACAGACAGACAGACAGACGGACAGGCAGATACACAAAACTGAAATCATATTCACACTTAAAAAATGTTAGAAAGTGTTAAAAACGCTTAACGTAAACGAAAGTACAATTCTAGACATTTTTTATTAATAGCTCTTAAAATAACTGGATATTTTTGTGCCACCCTGTAAATCTAATGCTAATCATGCTATATTGTATGCAAAACTTTAATTTGTGCATATAAATAACATATTTCAATTTGTTAAAATTTCGTGGAAAATAAAGTTATTAAAATTTGATTTATAGAAATATCTCTCATAGAGCGCAATGCTTTGGAATACTTTTGAGTGTCCCTGTACATAAACCGATGGTGGTATTTCCTCCATTTTACACAGGAAACATCCAATAGTGAACTTGAATAGCATATTTCAATTTCATTAAGATATGTCTTTGACCAATGGTTCAGTGGTAGAAATATTTCAGGTGCAAAATAACATTCATCTTTCTTAACTAAGATTTAATAACTTATTTACATGCAATTTACATCTATTTACATATACTACAATTTAACATATTTAGGGTCTCCTATTTAGACCCTTCCATTCCATACCAAATGCCTGCCACACACTAACTAAAAACAGTACATGTATCGCCGTGTCTTGAAGCACGGCGACACCTGGTGAAGAGAATTCCGTAACACTCCCCACCGAACTCACATGAGTTCAGCATGAATTTCCAAAAAAAAATTTACAATCATAATCAATTATTAAATCCACATATTGAAAAATAATTTGAACATCTAAATTATTATCAGTTAAAAATAAGAAAAATATAATGTTAAGCATTAACAGAAATTTACAAATAATATTCAAGCAATCTAAATAAAATTTTCAGTAATCAAATAGCAATATATACATAAATAATAATCAACATTATACATAAGATAACAATTTTTACTTATTCAGTTTATTATTAAGGATTAATTTCTAAATTATATACAAGTTGAACTGAGCGCTTAATGTTACCTTTAGGGGTTTTGATAAGAGGAGAAAGAATTTTACCATCTCATCCTGGATATACATTTAAAATTCTACCCATCATCCATATGTTTCTAGGATAGCGCTCATCATTAATTAAAACCACATCATTTACCTTGAATGATGAAATTTTACCTGGTTGTGGAGATATATAAGCAGATCTAAGATTAAGCAAATACTCTTTTCTCCACCTGTTCCAAAAATGAGTTAAAAGAATTTGCTGATATTTATATTTTTTTTTTACCAAAGAATTTCTGCTTACAATTAATTCGTCTTTTTTAAGTTTAGCTACAGGTAAAGAAATTAATCTTTTTCCAACTAGAAAGTGAGAAGGAGTGAGTGGGGAAGGTTCTGATGGCTCACTATACAGATACGTAATAGGTCTGGAATTAATCATTGCCTCAATTTCTAGAAAAACTGTCTCTAATTCTTAAAGAGAAAGAGAAGATTTACCAATAATTTTCTTCAAACAAGCTTTAATTGTATGTATCTGCCTTTCCTAGAAGCCTCCCCTCCATGGACTCCTTTCAACGATAAATTTCCATTCCATACCTTTAGAGGCAAACAAGTTTTTTACCTCAGGGTTTTCAATTTGACTCCATAATTTTTTCAGTTCACCTTTTGCCCTTTCAAAGGCTTTAGCATTATCAGAATATATAACTGAACATAAACCTCTACGAGAAATAAAACGTCTTAAACATAATAGTAATGAATCTGTACTCATATCAACAACTAATTCCAAATGTACAGCTCTTGTAACTGCACAGGTAAAAATGAGTAAATAACATTTTTTACAGTCAATAGTAAAAAAGGGTCCAGCAAAGTCTATACCAGAAACACCAAAAGGAGGATGTTCCTGAATTCTGACAGGAGGTAGAGGAGCTACCACCTGATTACCTGCTTTCACTGAAAAACGTCTACAGATCAAACAGTTTTTTAGGACTCTTTTTACGAACTGTCTACATTTAAGAATCCAGAATCGTTCTCTTAGGTGAGTTAAAGTAGCATCTACACCCAAAGGGCCTATTTTTATATGAGCATCAAAGACGAGTAATTCAACAAATTTTTCATTGTTAGGAAGCAGCAGGGGGTGTTTGGCCTGCTCATCATTACTTGAAAATTGCAAGCGTCCTTTCAAACATAAAAAGTTATTTTGGTTAAGTTCGCAATTCAAATTGTAAATTCGTGAGTTTTTATTTACAGTACCCTGGGAGAGAAGTTGCTGAATTTCACTTCCAAAATGCTCATGTTGAATTGTCTTGATCCAAGAGTCAAAGGCTTCCTTAAGTTCCGAAGCACATATAGGTCCCCGGCATTTGTTGTTGCGACCAGGATTGGCATTGTGGCCAAACCTTTTTATCCAAGCTGTCACGCGCAAAAGTCGAGAAAGGTTACTGTATTTATTTACTTCAGTGATCTTTAAGAGAGAATAATGATTAGTAGAACAGACAGTATTTACTGCTACACCTCGTAGCTCTTTAGAAATTAATTGCTCAACATTACTGTCATCTGGTTGGCGGATGTAAATGGGATCAGGCCATAAGTGAACGAGTTGAGACAACCAAGGAGGGCCCGTCCACCACAAGGAACTCGAAATAATATTTTTCGCTGATTTTACTCTAGTAGTGAGATCTGCAGGGTTCTCTGATCTACTACAAAAATTCCAGCATTCAGGAAGGGAAAGTGATTGCACTTGAGCCACTCTGTTGGCTACAAATGGTTTCCAAACCTTGGATGAATTTTTCAACCAGTGAAGAACAACTTTTGAGTCACTCCAGAAATGTATTTTTTGAGTAATGGCTGGAAAAATGCTCTGAATGTAATTTCCTAAACGAGCACCTATAAGTGCTGCCTTTAATTCTTAACACAAAAGAAAATGCAGCCATTAGATTATAATTACAGCTTTTGATCTGTCTGAATATGTTAGTGTAGCCCTGTAAATCAGAAAGTTAATCATATCATAATTTATACAAAACATTATTTTAGAATATTAACAATACATTTCAATATTTTTATGATTTTTACAGTAGAAAGATTTTAAAATGTAATTTTCAAAGAATTCTGTCCTAAAACGTAATGCATTGGCTTTTTTTTTATTTTTTGTCCCTGTAAACAAACTAGGACTACAGGACCTATTAATGTCATTTTAAATGGGCAACATTCTATAGGGAAGATATTTATAAAAATAACACTTATAGAACAGAATGATTTCGAATGCTTTTGTGTGCTCCTGTACGCAAACCAGAAGAGATATTCACTCCATTTTCAATATGGAACATCCGATAGTGAACTTCAATAAAATATATCGTTTCGAGAAATTCCATGGATATTTACGGGAGTTAGAGCTCGGACAGACAGACAGACAGACGGACAGGCAGATACACAAAACTGAAATCATATTCACACTTAAAAAATGTTAGAAAGTGTTAAAAACGCTTAACGTAAACGAAAGTACAATTCTAGAAATTTTTTATTAATAGCTCTTAAAATAACTGGATATTTTTGTGCCACCCTGTAAATCTAATGCTAATCATGCTATATTGTATGCAAAGCTTTAATTTGTGCAGATAAATAACATATTTCAATTTGCTAAAATTTCGTGGAAAATAAAGTTATTAAAGTTTGATTTATAGAAATATCTCTCATAGAGCGCAATGCTTTGGAATACTTTTGAGTGTCCCTGTACATAAACCGATGATGGTATTTCCTCCATTTTACACAGGAAACATCCAATAGTGAACTTGAATAGCATATTTCAATTTCATTAAGATATGTCTTTGACCAATGGTTCAGTGGTAGAAATATTTCAGGTGCAAAATAACATTCATCTTTCTTAACTAAGATTTAATAACATATTTACATGTAATTTACATCTATTTACATATACTACAATTTAACATATTTAGGTTCTCCTATTTAGACCCTTCCATTCCATACCAAATGCCTGCCACACACTAACTAAAAACAGTACATGTATCGCCGTGTTTTGAAGCACGGCGACACCTGGTGGAGAGAATTCCGTAACACTCCCCACCGAACTCACATGAGTTCAGCATCAATTTCCAAAAAAAATTTACAATCATAATCAATTATTAAATCCACATATTGAAAAATAATTTGAACACCTAAATTATTATCAGTTAAAAATAAGCTAAAATATAATGTTAAGCATTAACAGAAATTTACAAATAATATTCAAACAATCTAAATAAAATTTTCAGTAATCAAATAGCAATATATACATAAATAGTAATCAAAATTATACATAAGATAACAATTTTTACTTATTCAGTTTATTATTAAGGATTAATTTCTAAATTATATACAAGTTGAACTGAGCGCTTAATGTTACCTTTAGGGGTTTTGATAAGAAGAGAACGAATTTTACCATCTCATCCTGGATATACATTTAAAATTCTACCCATCATCCATATGTTTCTAGGATAGCGCTCATCATTAATTAAAACCACATCATTTACCTTGAATGATGAAATCTTACCTGGTTGTGGAGATATATAAGCAGATCTAAGATTAAGCAAATACTCTTTTCTCCACCTGTTCCAAAAATGAGTTAAAAGAATTTGCTGATATTTATATCTTTTTACCAAAGAATTTCTGCTTACAATTAATTCGTCTTTTTTAAGCTTAGCTACAGGTAAAGAAATTAATCTTTTTCCAACTAGAAAGTGAGAAGGAGTGAGTGGGGAAGGTTCTGATGGCTCACTATACAGATACGTAATAGGTCTGGAATTAATCATTGCCTCAATTTCTAGAAAAACTGTCTCTAATTCTTAAAGAGAAAGAGAAGATTTACCAATAATTTTCTTTAAACAAGCTTTAATTGTATGTATCTGCCTTTCCTAGAAGCCTCCCCTCCATGGACTCCTTTCAACGATAAATTTCCATTCCATACCTTTAGAGGCAAACAAGTTTTTTACCTCAGGGTTTTCAATTTGACTCCATAATTTTTTCAGTTCACCTTTTGCCCTTTCAAAGGCTTTAGCATTATCAGAATATATAACTGAACATAAACCTCTACGAGAAATAAAACGTCTTAAACATAATAATAATGAATCTGTACTCATATCAACAACTAATTCCAAATGTACAGCTCTTGTAACTGCACAGGTAAAAATGAGTAAATAACATTTTTTACAGTCAATAGTAAAAAAGGGTCCAGCAAAGTCTATACCAGAAACACCAAAAGGAGGATGTTCCTGAATTCTGACAGGAGGTAGAGGAACTACCATCTGATTACCTGCTTTCACTGAAAAACGTCTACAGATCAAACAGTTTTTTAGGACTCTTTTTACGAACTGTCTACATTTAAGAATCCAGAATCGTTCTCTTAGGTGAGTTAAAGTAGCATCTACACCCAAAGGGCCCATTTTTATATGAGCATCAAAGACGAGTAATTCAACAAATTTTTCATTGTTAGGAAGCAGCAGGGGGTGTTTGGCCTGCTCATCATTACTTGAAAATTGCAAGCGTCCTTTCAAACATAAAAAGTTATTTTGGTTAAGTTCGCAATTCAAATTGTAAATTCGTGAGTTTTTATTTACAGTACCCTGGGAGAGAAGTTGCTGAATTTCACTCCCAAAATGCTCATGTTGAATTGTCTTGATCCAAGAGTCAAAGGCTTCCTTAAGTTCCGAAGCACATATAGGTCCCCGGCATTTGTTGTTGCGACCAGGATTGGCATTGTGGCCAAACCTTTTTACCCAAGCTGTCACGCGCAAAAGTCGAGAAAGGTTACTGTATTTATTTACTTCAGTGATCTTTAAGAGAGAATAATGATTAGTAGAACAGGCAGTATTTACTGCTACACCTCGTAGCTCTTTAGAAATTAATTGCTCAACATTACTGTCATCTGGTTGGCGGATGTAAATTGGATCAGACCATAAGTGAACGAGTTGAGACAACCAAGGAGGGCCCGTCCACCACAAGGAACTCGAAATAATATTTTTCGCTGATTTTACTCTAGTAGTGAGATCTGCAGGGTTCTCTGATCTACTACAAAAATTCCAGCATTCAGGAAGGGAAAGTGATTGCACTTGAGCCACTCTGTTGGCTACAAATGGTTTCCAAACCTTGGATGAATTTTTCAACCAGTGAAGAACAATTTTTGAGTCACTCCAGAAATGTATTTTTTGAGTAATGGCTGGAAAAATGCTCTGAATGTAATTTCCTAAACGAGCACCTATAAGTGCTGCCTTTAATTCTAATCTGGCTAAAGTTAAACTTTTTAGAGGAGCAACTTTACTTTTTGAAATCACAAAACTTATGTTAATTTTTCCTTCACTTGTTAAATATCGAAAATACGCTACAGCGCCATGCGCTTTAGGACTGGCATCAACAAAAACATGAAGCGATATTTCATTAACATTTTCCATTGAAAATTCAGAAAGTTCAGAACACCATGATCTCCACTTTTTTTCTAAGTCATATGGTAAGTTTTCATCCCATAGTAGACCTCTTTCCCACAATTCTTGAATAAGAATTTTAACTCTTATTATGAATGGACTAATTAGTCCACAGGGATCGAATATCTTAGAAATTATTCTCAATACATGTCGTTTGGTGATTCCAAATTCCAAGGAATCCTCAACATCCCTTAAATCTAATTAAATTTTATCCTTACTTGGATCCCACTTTTATCCCAAAAATCCTTCTCCTTGCCCGAAATCCATATTTTTCTCATACCCGTTTTCACGCAGAAGTTGCTTCAACCTATCACAATTAGTTTTTAATTTTCTGAGTTTAAATCCAGCAGCGCGTAATATTTCTATTGCCAAAGAGGTTAACTCATAAGCATCCTGCGCAGTTTTAGCTCCACTGTACAAGTCGTCAACATATAGAGAATTTAACATTGCATAAGAATTAGGATAATCATCTTTATATTTCCCTATGTGAAATTTCAAAACGCAAGCTAGCGCAAATGGAGACGTCGTTAACCCAAAGGGTAAACGATTAAGTTGAAGTGTCTGTACCGGATTATCCGGCTTGTCCGGAAACCCCAAAAATTTTAGATATTCTCTATCCTCTTCCGCAATTTCAATCATAAGGAAAGCTTTCTCTAGATTTCCGCAAAATGCAACTTGAATCATTTAAAGAATTTTTACATTCACTTGCTTTAGAGCTGCAATCATAAACCATCCGAACGCGAGTAGGTTCTTTATTATTCCTTATTACTGCTCTGTGGGGCATATAATAACCCGAATTCATATCCTCGTTAGTACATTTTCCTACAATATTATATTTCAATTGATCCGATACAATTTCCTTATACTGATAAAAAATTTCAGGATTTTTATTCAATTTAATTTTTAATGAATTGAAACGTTTGCTCGCGACCTCATAATTAGAGTCTAATTCTAACGGGGGTCCTGTATTATCTTTCAACATTAATCTACACACATACCGTTCCCCATTAAATTTTAAAGAATCCTCAAAATCCTTAATTAACTGATTATCCTTTTCCGATAGATTTTTGGTTTCATTCGGAAATTCTTCAATTTCCCAAAATAATCTTAAATCATTTAAAATAGCATTATTTACAATAATTATGTTTTCAGAACAACTACTTTCATTATCGTCCGACAGGGGCGTAGCGTGAAAATTTGATTGGGGGGGGGGGAAGACCCGACATTTGGCGCCCTTTCGTATTCCTCATCTGAAAATGCCACCCACATACTTTCAAGAGTGCTGCCAATCGGTTAATACGTACCCCCCCCCCTCCTCTCCCTCGGGGCATTATTCCTAAAATCTGCCAAGAGAAAAAAAAAAAAAAAAGGCTGTTTTTTTTTTTTTTTTTTTTTTTTTTCCTCCATTTAGTAGCTTTTTTTTTTATACTTCTTTGGAGCATTTAAACTATATTAATTAAAACGAAGTGTTGAATTACTAAACTAAATACATGAAAAAACCTTTACTGACTTCGTTGCTTGCCGTTAAACTTTTTCACCGGGAACCCGGTAGAAAAGTTTAACGGCAAGCAACGAAGTCAGTAAAGGTTTTTTCATGTATTTAGTTTAGTAATTCTTTGGAGCATTCTAAATTTTTTCAGCGAATCTATATATTAATACGCACCATGAAATTCCTCTTATATTTTTAGCCTATTCAATAAAAGGAAGGGCTTACAAGTAGTATCGTTCGAAAGATTTGGTTAATGTGCTTTGCAGAAATAAATACATTTATATATTCTCGTATGAGACTAAACAAAAGCATCTTTCTTAGGACAACCAGAGTATTGGTTTGAGATAAAGTAGAACAACTGAAAAAGATTTTCCCCCCTTTTCCAACAAGTTTAAAGATATTACATTATAATTCAGGTAAAACATAAAACTTTCAAAATAAATTTTAAGAAATGAAAGTAGTAACTGTTCCTAAGGAAAGCAACTTTATGTTTTTAGAGTGGATAATACCTAATCTCACCGACAGCCGTGGCCCATGTTACTCTACGGGAAAGTTTGATTTCATGATTACTCATTACATAATGTATATTTAAATTCTGTTTTCACATTTAGAAAATTTACAATCGTTTATTTATTTTTAATGTAATTCTAAGTTCAAAAATCTGAATTTTCAATTTGTGCATTTTTTTCTTTCTTTTTTTTTTTTTTTTAACCGCAAAATGAAATATTAAAAATTTATCAATTTTTGGAAAATGAGTAAGAAAAACATAAGCCTTACACATTTGTTCTGATCTGTCTAGTCTTTCGAAAGAAATTAATTACTTAAAATCGCTTGTTCTTTCTCGAGGCTATAATCACTCTATTATTAATATAAATTCAAGAATCTAAACGTTCTGATACCAAATTGAACGATCACAGTCTCATTCCAGTTGTTTTACCTTTTTATTTATCACTTTCTTTTAAAACTTCTAAAATTCTCTCTCCGTTTGGTTTTAAAGTTATTTAGAAACCCGTCAACAAAATTAAATTATCTTCTCTTAAAGATCCCATTCCTACTGAAAACCGTTCTGGCATTTATTTGGTCTTATGTTCGTTGTGCAATTTAGTTTATATTGATCAAACAAGAAGGTGTTTGAAATATAGAATAAATGATCATCATCGAAATGTTCGTAATGAAGAGATCTCTAAATCTATTGCTTCCCACTGCTGGGCTCATAGTCATCGTTTTGATTTTTCTAAAACTAACATAATTTCATCTCCTGTCTTCTCTTCCCATTTGAATATCCATGAAGATTTTTACATATTTAAAAATTCGAAAAATCTTCTTAATGATATTTTTTCCACTTCATTCTTGTCTGATGCTATGAAATTACTCACATTAGTTCAATTTTCCTTTAATCTTGAAATTTTTAGATTTTGTTCCCTTTTCTAATCTAATTTACTTGGGTATTTATTTGTTTTCTTCTTTTATTTCATAATTATGTAGGGCTGACTCTAGGCTAATTTGGCATGGTGCCCTTTTAA
This sequence comes from Salticus scenicus, assembly GCA_963930645.1. NCBI lineage: Eukaryota > Metazoa > Arthropoda > Arachnida > Araneae > Salticidae > Salticus > Salticus scenicus. Next base: position 211,951,422 of record OZ005658.1, on the reverse strand, counting down.
ACAGTTTTTAGCACCCTGTGGCCCTTTTTCAACATATTTTAGCACCTGGCGGCCCTTTAAAAAAAAATTGGTATAAAGTAGCCTTTTCTAACATTTTAAATGTTTAGAGGCCTTTACATTCCCCCCCCCCTGACTTTTAAACTTTCTTAGCAGTAGTTCTTCAGCATTCCTGGAATAACAAATGCATACAGCCTATATATATATATACAAGGAAAATTAGTAATTTACTTTTGTTACGTACAAAAATCATAACATAGAACACCGCAAATTATGCAAATAATGCCCCTTTTTATTGAATTTCCCCAGGCGGCCCTTTTATTTTAGAGTCAGCCCTATTCTCCTCACACCAGTATTTATGTTTACATTCATCTGTATATATTTTTGCTGCTCACTTAAAACGGTTTTGTGTGTTTCTGCTTTGACTGCAGCACTTGTGCCTACTTTTTTCGCCTGATGAAGGATCGTATGTTCTTTCGAACCGAAACAATTATTGCCAGTTTATTGAATTTTATGGTGTTTATTCAAAGTTTTGTAATTATTGCTTTTAAACGTGGTGTCTGGGGTGTTTTCTTATTATGAAATTAGGTATTGTTCACTCTTAAGGAAAAAGAAAATCAGTAATTTATTTATTATTATTATTTTACATATTTAAACCAATTAAAAAACGTTTTTCTTTTTTCCCATATTGTGTGAAAAATATTTTAAGAATTGTAGTAGCCATTGCTAAGGAACGCGACAGAATTACCACATGCCTTTATGTGGAAGAACAAACTAAAAAAGAGTCCCATTGTCCAAAATTAAATCTTTTTTATACAGAAATTTATATCTTACTTAGGTGTTGGTGTCGGTGTTTGGGAAAATTCCGAGTGACTGTTCTAGGGTCCTAGGCCTGAGGGGGAATGCTTTCTGTGGAGGTCTTTCAATGGGATCCTAGCCCGTATTTACGCAAGTTTCGGAGAAAACCACGGAAAATTCCGAACGACTAGGCCGACAAGCGCGATCTGGGATCGTACCCGGCACATCACGTCTACCTGCTTGACAGAAAGATTGTGGATTCAATAATCGAGCCAACTGAAGATTATCATGAAAGTCAGTCTCTGGTGCACATAAACTCTGTCGTAGCTGCAATATCCTTCATGCTCCGTGCAAATAATACCTCTGGAAGATACTGAAGCGGGGGAGCCCTCTTCCGCAGAAGATAAAAATTGTGATGGCTTGTCTCCGGATCGCCACTGGGGCGTTAATCCCAAACCGTCGCCTATTGCCCAATATGTGCCTATTAATGCGACGTTAAATCAGCTTCCTTGCGCTATTTCATGTCACGAAACACTAGTTGAATTCTATAGACTTATAAATATTTCAAAACCCGTAAGCGATGAAACTAAAATAAAAAATTTGCTTAAAGAATCACTTAGAATCAAAAATTGTTAGTGAGAAATTGTTATAACCAAATCAAACCTTATCTAATTTCATTTTTATACAATAGCCATAACGTACAATAAACTGCTTTTTTTTTTTTTCGAGCTAAGGTCTTGAAAAGACGTAATTTTAAGTCTTTGGAGGTGAGAAAGTGATTGTGCATACTTACGAGTCAGTTGTAAGAATCTGAAATGGGAGAAGGGCGCCGCAGTCGCCACAGAGCGTGAATTTGCTAAGGTCAGAATTTTCAAGGGTCGTTGCATGGTAAGCGAACATGCTGTTGTAGGTGCCTGAACAGGAAAGGGCGCCGCTCAGCTGGAGTTTGCTGCAAACATATTCTTAAAGTGTCCTGAATACGATCAAAGTTTACAACAGTCTTTCACATGGTAAGCGAACAGACTATTGTAAGTGTTTGAAATGGGAAATCATGCCATAGGCGCCCCCAAACAGAAATTTGTTATAATCAGATTTTTTTAAGGGTCGTGATAACGAAGAGAATTTTCAAGGACAGTTTGCACAGTAGGAAAATTGGTTGTTATACACTTTTAAAAAGGCTGTTTTAGGCGTCTAATTAGTTAAGAGGGCGCCACCTAACGGGAGTTTGCTACAGTCAGACATTTTAATGCGAACTTTTTTTGCTGGTCGGTGAACCAGTTGGTTGCCGAAGGAAGCTTCTGATGCATAAAAATCTTAAGTGTTTTTAGTAACTAACGATAATCAACAAAATTATGATCCACTTTCAAATGAACTTCAAGGTGTAAAACAGCGCCCCAGAAACCTCATTATGCCTTTGAAGGTGCCTGAACAGGGAAGGGCGCCGTTCAGCTGGAGTTTGCTACTCTTAAAGGGTCCCGAATACGATTAGAATTTTTAACTGTCTTTTGTACGGTAAGCGAACAGGCTATTGTAAGTGAACAAAACGGGAACTCATGCCATAGGCGCCCCCAAACAGGAATTCGTTATGATCAGATTTTTTTAAGCGTCATGAATACAATGAGAATTTTCAAGGGTCGTTTGCACGATAGGAAAACAGGCTGTTTTAGGCGTCTAACTAGTTTAGAGGGCGCCGCAGGCGCCACCAAACGGGAGTTTGCTACAGTCAGACACAACTTTTTTGCTGGTCGGTGAACCAGTTGGTCAGCTTGTGATACATAAAACTCTTAAGTGTTTTTGTTAAATAACGATAATTAACAAAATTATGATCCACTTTCAAATGAACTTTAAGTCGCAAAACAGCGCCCCCAGAAACTTCAATATGCCGCCCTATTTTTTAAAACATTGGGGGGGGAGACTCCCCCCCCTCCCCCCCCTCAAGCTACGCCCCTGTCGTCCGATCCAATAATCAGCCATCCACATGCACTATTCAAAGCTGACAAATGTTTATTTATAGGTACCCTTTCCCCATAAATTAATTCCCAACAAACATCGGCTTCTAACGGCTGTATTCACCAATAACTTCAACTCCCGGTTAAACACGAAAATTTCAAAAGCGCATATAGTCAGGGTACAACTTTCCAGCAAAGTTGGATGCGTTGCTTATGCCATCTAGTGGCTTAGTTACTTTCCGATTTTTAGAGGGAAAATAACCAACCAAAGATTATATGAAACCTTCGTTCCTAGATGGCAGAAGGAGCCGGTCATTTTTTTTAGAAAGCTGCACCTTGATTTTAGACGCTTTTCAAGATTTTGCGTTGAGCCGGGAGTTAAAGTTAATGGTGAATACGGCTGTAAGAGGATGTTAATACTGTTATCCAAGCTATCTGAATCAGCCAACTTCAAATTCCGTCTCTGCATTAACTCTTTTATTTTTGAATCAGGATATTTCACAGTAGCACCTGTTATAGTGCGAGAAACAAATAATTCCTGAGTTTTTTTAAAAGAAGAATTTGTACTTTCCAGTGTTACTTCAACAACTCGATAAATTTTATCCGTTGGGCATTTCATTCCAAAAGAATAAACTGATAAAGTTTCATTACGAATGGTTTTTAATTTTAAATCATTCGCTAATTTTTCACTAATAAATGATCTCGAACTTCCACAATCAAACATTAATCTTGATAAGCAAGATTTATTTTCCGATTTAGCAATAACAGTGCAAGTTTGCAAATAAACATTTTTAGAACAGTTTGTATTTACATTACATTGAGAAATAGAAGAAATAACTTCAGAAACATTAGAGTTATCCCGTTCATTTTCGTTTTCAGTATAATTTAAACTACGGGAATTTTTACAATTTTCTCTATTGCGCTCTATCGATAAATTCGAGGGTTTATAATTTTTTCTACAAACTGACTCGTGATGAAATCTAGAAAAGCATATTTTACAAACAATACCTGACCTACATACTTTGCTTATGTGTTTCGGTTTAAAACATAACCAACACCGAGCTTCAGATCTAAGTTTGTTTATTTTTTGTTCTATATCTAATTTTCTACAATTTACTGAATCATGAGAAGTTAAGTCGCAAAAAATACATGAATTTTTTATTTGTGTGAGTAATGTTGCTGCGGTTGGTATATTTTTTATGTTTAGAGAAGTTTTTTTGATTTCATCATTATACTCTTTCAATAATTTAGATTTGATATCTAAAGTTTCTAATAACTCATTTAAAGAATCAAAAGTTTCGTTTTCAAAATCTAATGTTTGTACTTTTTTAATTAATTTAGTAATACTCGCTCTTACAGTGCTTCTCTTTTCAATACATTTAGTTAACTTATCCATTATTAATTTTAAAACAGCTTACCTCCAATCAAGTTATCCAAATAAAATATATATATAACAAAAAAAAAAAAAAAAAAAAAAAAAAAAAAAAAAAGTGGATTATTTCCATTTTCATAAACCACATCTTATTTCCGTTTTTAACTCACACTCGGTTGATCACCATTTTTGAAGATTTCATTTTTTATTTTTATTTCCATTTCCGTTGATCTTTCATACGAACTGAGTCATCATTTTTATTTCAGTAGATAATTTCTTTCTTTTATTATCATTAGCGTTATGACAGAATAAAAAATTTTGTTTCTAATAAACCATTTTCGCGAGCCGTACGCACCAAATTTGACCGATAGTTCAGTGGTAGATATATTTCAGGTGCAAAATAACATTCATCTTTCTTAACTAAGATTTAATAACTTATTTACATGAAATTTACATCTATTTACATATACTACAATTTAACGTATTTAGGTTTCTCCTATTTAGACCCTTCCATTCCATGCCAAATGCCTGCCACACACTAACTAAAAACAGTACATGTATCGCCGTGTCTTGACACACGGTGACTCTGGTGGAGAGAATTCCGTAACAATGTCTACAGTAAAGGTATGAAAATATGGTTTATAGAAATACCTCTCATAGAACACAATGCTTTGAAATACTTTCGGGTGTCCCTGTACACAAACCAGTAGAGGTATATACTCCATTTTCAAGAGGGAACGTCCGATAGTGAACTTGAATAACATATATCAGTTTCAAGAAATTCCATAAATATTTACGGGAGTTAGAGCGCGGACAGACAGACGGACAGACCGACAGACAAACCGAAGTCATTAACACTTTTCAACCTTGTTGGAAAGTGTTAATAAAAGAAAACTTAGTTAAAAGTTACTTTATTTGTGGGGGGAAAAATTAACAATTAAATTATTTTGTTTAGAAAAACATTTGAGCTTCTAACTGAAAAACCTATCTTTAAATACTTGTAATTTAATTAAAAAATGTTTTTTCATTTAATAATTAAAAATAAAAATGATAATTAAAAAATAATTTTTATTTTTATTTTAAATATCTAGAAAACTATTTTAACTAATATATATATGTACAAAAAATTTAATAATTAAATTAATTGAGATAGCTTAATACAGTTGTTTCGGGTTTAATAAAATAATTTAATTTAAAATACAGTTAATAATAAAAGATATTTTTTCATGTGACTAATAATGTTAAAAGTAATAATAATAACAATAATCTCCTTATATTAATAATAATAAAAGCTGTTAAAAATTTGTTGAATGAAGTAATCTAATAAAAAATATTTATAATACAATTTTTTTACTAATTAAAGTAACTATAATTGCTAATACTATTGTTTTAACTTTTGATTAAAAACCTGTTTCAAAGGTCGAGCTAATCTGCTCTCCAAACTGGTAGACCAGAAGTGTCGGTTTCGAACTTGAGTCACACGCGTCGAACTAGCTCTTTGGAGGTTTTCATATTTTATCTCTGAAAATTGATTAACAGAGTCTAAAGACGGAGGGCTCCTCCCCTCGCATTGAGGCCATTTTAACAGGCATCGGAACTTTACTAATTAAAATTATTTTATTGAAAAGAAGTCTATAAGAAAAAAAAACTTATTTAATTATTAAATGTTTAGATTTTAATATAATTAAATTAGCTGATATTACATAAATATTTTTGTTTGAATAACTTTCAATTGAAAAGTTTATTTCAAAATATTTTTAAAATAAAAATGATTTTTTTCCCCGTAATGATTATAAAAAATCTAGTTCAAAATTTTCGTATAGTACACTCTATTAAAAAATAATAGTTTAAATATTTAAAATATATTTTTTTAGTTATTGAAATAGTTGCGATTGCTTAATATTACTGTTGTATTTTTAACTAAAGAATCTATTTAAAAATAATTTTTAATTTTAAAGGACTTTTTCTATTAGTAAAATAATTAAAATTTTTTGATTGAAATAATCTAATTGATAAAACTAAATTTATATTAATGTATATGCAATTTAAAAAACTAAATTAGCAAGCAAACTTGCCCAAAACTACCTTTTTTTTTTTTTTTTTTTTTTCAGAATCATTAATCTGTCACAATCGTTGTTGACGCATGCGCGCCACCCCGTCGCGGATCACCGGGCAGAAGGCTATGAGAAGCCAAGTACAATGGACGTGGGCAAAGAACTTTAAATTTATTGACGCCCACAATTATTATTTTATGTTCTACCTATTATAAATCTTATTCTTCGTTGTAAATAGTGTAAATACTTGATGTATGTGATCGTACAAATTAAAAATATTAAAACAACGAAGATGGTCCGTCGAAAATTAGTTATTTGTAGTTAAGTTCCTACAAAAATTGGCTCCGTCGAGAAAGGAGCTTGTAATAAGCGACTTATGGATAAAAATAATAAATTGAAATCTTCCTTGAAAGGGAAGATAACTAGAATTGAAAACTATGTAGAAGGCACGAATGCCGAAAATTACGATATAGATGTAGTGGAACTAAAAGTGAAATTAAAGAACATAGAACTGCTACAAACAAAAATCGATGAATTACGACAAAAATACTACGAAATTCAAGACTTGAAAGATGCTGAACAAGCAACCATAGATGACGACCTTGACTCATGTGAAGAACGTCTGGAAAAATTAGAGGTAAGAATTAATACTCTTATTAATTCTTATAAGAAATTTGATTCTCAAAAAAAAAATAAATGCGACTGAAAATGCATCTCAAGATAACTTTGAAATTAAAACTCAAATTCCTCCTTTAGTATTACCTGAATTTTCAGGAAAATATGAGGAATTCAGTTCTTTTAAAGAACAATTTGATGATTTAATAACCAATAATGTTCATATTAATCAGTCGCAGAAATTATATTATCTTAGATCTTGTCTCAAACATGACGCTAAAAATCTAGTTAGTAATTTTGATACATTTGAATCATTATATAATGCATTAGAAAATCGCTATGATAACGAGCGATTAATTGTTGATATTCATGTACAAAATATTCTGAATTTTGAGAAAATTCAAAGTGAAAATCCCAAAGAGATAAGAAACATGATTGATTGTATACAGAAAAATCTGCGTGCCTTGAAAGTTCTGAAATATGTTCAGAATAAATTATCAGATGTTTTCATTATAAATATTCTCGTAGCAAAGTTAGACAGAGAATCTAGAAAGAATTTTGAGTTGTCCCATAAATCCAAAAATGTTCCCACCTTTGAAGAATTTATCAAATTTTTGGAACAACGAGAATCAGTTTTATTATCTATTAATAGAACGAATATGACTAGCGGAAATAAAAATACTAACAAAAACTTTCCGGCTATTAACAAATCTAAAACTCTTTTAATGCATGAAAATAAAAACAAAAATTGTGTTGTTTGTAAAAATACTTATCACCCTATTTATAAATGTGATGCATTTTTGAAATTAAACATTAACGAAAGATTAAGTATAATACGCCTTCACAAGCTTTGTGAGGTTTGTTTTAGGCAAAATCATAAGAAAAATGATTGCTTATCAAAATTCAAATGCACCTGCGGAATGAAGCACAACAGAGTATTATGTTTTTCTTCTGGCGCCAAAACCCCGGTTCCAGACTCAGATGAATACAAAAGGGTTGCGCAATTAAATGCTTCCGTTTTGAGTAATAATAGCAGATATTTAAAAGAAAATAGAAAAAGTATTCTGTTTTCGACAGCTTATATTTATGTTCAATGCGAAAACAAAAAAAGAATAAAAATAAGATGCGTTCTGGATTCGGCTTCAAATGTGTGCGTATTAACTGAAAAGATGAGTGAATGTTTAGGAATTAAAAGAGAAAAAATAAAAACTCCAGTTTCAGGTTTGAATGGATTGACCCAAAATATTAAGTGGAAATTAGATACCTTTATTTCAAATGAAGATTGTTCTTTTAGTGAACCAGTAGAATTTTTGATTGTAGATAAAATAACTGGGCTTACACCATGCAATAAATTAAACATTTCAGACATAAAAATTCCAGAATTTTTGAAATTGAGTGACGAGACATTTTTTGAACCGAATGAAATAGAAGCGTTAATCAGTGCAGATATATTATTCAAAGTTTTAAAGGATAATACTTATAAAAAAAATGACGATTTATTTTTTAAGGAAACCGAATTTGGATGGCTAGCGTGTGGAAAGGTTGAAGAAACAGAACTGAATAATTCGAAACAGTGTTTCGTTTTGTCAGACGATTCCCTTAGTAGCACTCTTAAACTCTTTTTCGATCTAGAAAGCATTGGAATAAGAGACGATCCAATTCAAAAAGAAAGTGATAAAGCTATAGAAATTTTTAATGAAACGATTCAGTTTAAAAACAAACGCTACGTTGTACACTTGCCCTTTAGAAGACCCTATAATGAACTTTCCGATAATTACACGTTAGCGAAACAACGATTTTTAAGTTTATGGAGACGTTTTAAATATGATAGAGAATTATATGAACAGTATAGAGAGATTATTCGTGATTACGTAAATCAAAAAATAATAGAAATAGTTGAACCCAGTACAGCAGAAAATAATTTAAACAAACCTATTTATTATTTGCCTCATCAGGCAGTAAGAAAGGAAGGTCGCTTAACATCCAAAACAAGAATCGTATTTGATGCAGGGAGTCATCAAAATAATCAGCTGTCACTGAATGATTGCCTATGGCAGGGGATAAATTTAAATCCGAATCTTTTGGATGTTTTAATTAATTTTAGATTAAACAAAATAGCATTTTGTTCTGATATTAAACAAGCCTTTCTACAAATCTGTCTCGCTGATGAACATAAAGACGCTGTTCGTTTTTTCTGGAGTGATGAAGAACCGCATGCAGACAAAAAACCCAAATTACAGATTTATCGTTTCAATCGAGTTAATTTTGGGGTGTGTTCAAGTCCATTCTTACTCGCTGCTACTATTAGACATCACATTGAGAAGTATAGAGAAGAATTTCCCGCTACTGTTCGACTTTTAGATAAATGTTTTTACGTAGACGACTTAATTTCTGGAGGTAATGATTTTAACGAAGCACTTGAATTATCACGAAGTGCAAAATATATTATGGAAGCCGCAGGAATGTCCCTTAGAAAATGGATAAGTAACGATACCGAATTAACAGAGCAGTGGAAAAGCGAAAAATTTGATACATACCCTGTAGAATCTACCATCAGCTTAGGTATAAATCAGACAAAGATCTTGGGACTATCTTGGGATACTAATAAAGATAATTTGATTGTAGATATCAAGAGTTTGTTGAACTTTATATCCATAAATAAAATTACAAAACGTACCATTCTTCAAGCCGTAGGGAGAATTTTCGACCCCTTAGGGTTAATTTCTCCATTCACTGTCAGGGCAAAAATTATCATTCAAGATATCTGGACAACTAAAACCAAATGGGATGAATCATCATCACCAAATATCGAAAAAGAGTGGATGAAATGGTGTTCGGAATTACCCTTGTTAAAAGAGCTTGAAGTCCCTAGATTCATCCTTGATGCCACTTCCCCAGAAGATGTAGTTGAATTACATAGTTTTTGCGATGCTAGCAAAAAAGCATATGGCGCTGCCATTTATGTACGAACAAAATCAGAAAATGGTATTTCAGTAAAACTTTTGACTTCCAAGAGCCGTGTAGCTCCCCTCAGCGGTGTTACACTACCTCGCCTTGAATTATTGGGTGCCCTGGTCGCAGCTCGTCTGATCACCAAAGTGAAAAATACTGTAAACCTTAAAAGACCTTCTGTTGAATATCACTGGACTGATTCGCAGATAGTGCTTTTCTGGATAAAGGGTACTAAAACCCGATGGAAGCAGTTTGTCGCCAACCGTGTTCAAGAAATTGCCAGCCTGACAAACCCTAACTCTTGGTTCCATTGTGCAAGTAAAGAAAATCCTGCTGACCTGTTGTCCCGAGGGATGACTGCTGAAAGCCTAACAACCAGCGCCACATGGTGGACAGGTGCTGAATTTCTGAAAGATCCTGAATTTCCAAAAAACAAACAATCTTTTATTGACTTTTCAGAACTAAATGAGGAAGACTACACTCCTGAATTAAAATCTGAAAATGCAGTGACTCTAAATTTGAAAAAGGACTTTACTATTTTGAACTATCTGATAAATCGTAGTAATAGATTTTTAAAAATATTACGTATATGTAGTTTTCTTTTCAGGTTTCTTCACAATCTAAGAAATCCTTTAGAAAAGAAGAAAGGACCGCTGATGCCTGAAGAGCTGACAAAGGCAGAAGACTTCCTACTGAAACAGCTGCAGGAGGAGGAATTTCATACTGAAATATCTGCCTTGAAAAGTGGCGGTAATGTATCGCAAAAGAGTAAAATTTTTAATTTATCCCCTTTTTTGGATGGCAATGGTTTAATAAGGGTAGGGGGGAGACTGCAAAATTCGCAGTTATCTTATTCGATTAAGCATCCTTATGTACTTCCTTCAAAAAATAAATTAACGGAATTAATTGTAAAATATTATCATGAAAAATATTTTCATATTGGTCCCCAACATCTTCTGTTTCAGGTTAGGCAAAAATATTGGCCCATTCATGGGAGAAATCTTTGTAAAAAAATTGTGCACAGATGTTTAGTCTGTTTTAAAGCAAATCCGAAAGTATGTGTACAAAAAATGGGAAACTTGCCAAAACAAAGAATAACGCCAGATAAAACATTTAATTCAACTGGAGTAGATTTGTCTGGACCCTTTTTAATCAAAAATAAATATGGAAGGAAAGGTCCAGAAATCAAAATTTATGTTTGTATTTTCATTTGTCTAGTAACAAAGGCTATACATATTGAACTTATCAGTGATTTAACTTCACAAGCTCTGATAGCTGCGTTAAAAAGATTTATTTCGAGAAGGGGCAAGTGTCATAAAATATTTTCGGATAATGGGACCAATATGGTAGGCACCAACAGGGAACTAAATGCCTTGTATAAATTGGTAAGAGATAAGGAAGAATCCTTATTCAATTTTTTTGCAGAGGAAAAAATAGAATGGGTTTTTATTCCTCCAAGGAGTCCAAATTGTGGTGGTCTATGGGAAGCAAATATCAAAGCGTTTAAATACCATTTTAAACGCATAGCGGGTAATTCAAAATTTACATTTGAAGAAATGCTTACACTTGTTACTCAAGTGGAAGCGATCTTGAACTCGAGACCACTGACTCCGCTAACTTCAAGTATTGAAGATTTAGAGGTTTTAACTCCAGCCCATTTTCTTATTGGAAGGCCAATAACGGCTGTTGTTGAACCCTCTTTAACCAATATTGAAAAAAATCGCCTAAATGCTTGGCAAAATATTACGAAGTCAGTTCAGGCAATCTGGAAAAGATGGAGTCTTTCTTACTTAAATAACTTACAACAGCGCAGAAAATGGATAATTGATAAAGAAAATTTAAAAATCGGAGACATTGTTTTAGTCAGGGAAGAAAATCTTCCACCATGCAAGTGGTTTTTAGGGCGTGTAATAAAGCTATATCCTGGTCAGGATAATAAAGTTAGATTGGTAGATATAAAAACTACCAAAGGGATTTACAAAAGATCCATCTCCAGATTGTGTGTGCTGCCTATCGAGGAGTAAAAATGAATATGAACATTTATTATATTAATTTACTGTATTATATATATTACTCTAAATTTGTTAGTTAATTATGAAAATTTCTGTTTATTATAATCAGTTAATCTTTGTTCTAATTCTATGTGTTGTGCGAAATATTGATATTATGTTACATTCATTTATTTGTTATTATTTTATCTATTCATGTTATGTGAAATTGTAAATTTGAAGTTTTGCAAAAAAAAAATATTGTAAGTTCTTGCATGACAACATAGCAAGGCCGGGCGGGATGTTGACGCATGCGCGCCACCCCGTCGCGGATCACCGGGCAGAAGGCTATGAGAAGCCAAGTACAATGGACGTGGGCAAAGAACTTTAAATTTATTGACGCCCACAATTATTATTTTATGTTCTACCTATTATAAATCTTATTCTTCGTTGTAAATAGTGTAAATACTTGATGTATGTGATCGTACAAATTAAAAATATTAAAACAACGAAGATGGTCCGTCGAAAATTAGTTATTTGTAGTTAAGTTCCTACAATCGTATTAACATCAAGTCTAATTTTTGTATAAAAAGTGGAAAATATTAAATACTAGCAGGCTACGCCCGCTTCGCTGGTCACTATATTTAAATGAATTGTCAAAAGAATTGGATCAGTATTTATTTTTTACATCACGTTATAAATAAAAACTTAACAAACAAACAAACAAACAAAAATAATAAATAATAATAATAATAATAATTTATACATAAATAAATAAACATTGAAATTGCTCTAGACCTCGCTTTGAGTACCCGCTGCTTACGGCAGCTCTTTTTTCCGTCAGTGCTGCATCGGGTGGTCCAGATTCCCACTGTCTGCAAAGAGGTCTTTCCCGGGCACTTCAATCTGGGTATTTATCGACGGCATGTGGATCATCTGTCATTTAAGAACTACGATTTTAAAGATGACTGTATCTCAGCATCTATAATATGTTTTTGAACCATGTGTTTTATAGTCCCCGTTGTTTACACTGTATTGCGATTTGATTCCGACCAGTATAACAAAATAAAATAAAAAGTAGATTTTCTTTTAAAAGGAATTAAATACATGAAAAACAAATAAATTTTAATCAGTTTAATCCTTTTCCACTATATACTCCCACTTTTTTCCCCCAATAAATATTATAAAAATTATAAAAAAAAAAGGTTTTTATTTTAAAGGAATTAATTTAAAATGAAAAATAAAAAGTTAATGTACTATAAAAATTATACATTAACATAACAATTTATTTATATTGCATTACCATTTGATTTTCAATAAATTTATAATAAATTAAAAAAAAAAAAATCGCCTTCAAAATAAATAGTGAAATAACCGTTGCTAAGATACGCAGACGATTACAATCAAAGAATTAAATTTATGAAAAATGAAGCATTAAAGTCAATATTTAAAATCGAAAAAAACATTAATTTAAAAAATTCAAATTCGAAATTCGAAAAAATCTCGATGAGGTGCATACCTGCAGGATCCCAGGTACCTATATGCCAAATTTGGAAGTTCAGCGATCAATAGTGTGAGCACCAGAGCGTAGACAGACACACACACACAGAGACACTTCTCTTTATTTTTATAGATTAACCTAAAAATGTCATTAAGTCATATTGTAATTAATGGAAAAAGTCAGCACACTTATTTATAATCAAGATTGTAATTGGATAGATTAGTTCCAAATGTTAACTTTTGGAGCTGCATTTCTAATCAACCACACAATATGACCAGTCCAAGGTACCCTATTTGTATTGGGCTCAAGGTACACCACACTATTAATAAAAACGAAATTGCTTATCATGATGTTCAGGTTAGAGCCCCTAAATAAAATAATAGGCCGGCGCATCACCGCCATTTTTTTGCCTACGAAGAGGACAGCATTCCCGCTTGGTGTTCTTATCGCTTTCCTAATGATTTTAAGAAATCTTGATCTGAAGCTAATCCGGTCAAGATAAGAGCAATAAGCAACAATAATATACCTAAAAACATATTTTTGTCACAGTACATTCTCAGGATGTCAATTTATTCTGAGGATATTCTATGGATGTACTGGGGTAAGATGTGTTGTTAGGGCGGTTTCTGTTTCTTTTACAAAATGTCGCCAAAACTCAAATACACTGTAATAGAAGGTCTGTGAACACTTTATATTCACTTCTTGAATTATTATAGCAATTTATCGCTAAACAAACTTCCATATCATAGTTTACTTAGCTAAAATTATGAAATATAATAAAGCAAGTTACTCTAAAGTAACGTAAGACGATAAAAAAATATGTTTGTCGTTTGTTTATCAGAGAAACGCGCCGGGTACATGTGGCAACCCTATGGCAACAAAATGCCTGATGCGCCAGCTCGTCTATATAGGAGCCTTAGTTCAGGTTGGGCTTAACTTGATTAAAATTTCAGAATATACAATATATATGTGGGTATAGAAATATACAAGTATCTGAGAAAAATTAATTTTTGCAAGATGAATTTACTTTCTTAAAAACTCTTTAAGAAGTTGAACGTCCAAGCAAACATAGATTTCTTCACTGAGACCTCTAACCTTAAATGTTTTAACTGCATGTGATATTGTTTATATATCTAAATAAATAGAGCTAGAAATGGCATAGGTCCGAGGTACACTTATGTCCAAGGTACACCACTTTCCCCTATAAAGTAATTTTGCAATTTTGTAGGAATTTTTATTTTGTGCACAGCAATGAAACAGATTTAGATATATATATATTAGTTTTTACTTTGTATCTGAAGTGTCATTTCTATCTGGAAAAAGCATACAAACAAATCGATTTCCAAATCAAGGAACGGTGTTAGTCAAAAGTTTAAGTAATTTTAGTGCATTATATTGTTGTCATTATTTATATGTTACATCAATATTACATTTCTCACATCTATTTATTCATTTGTGCTATTTTGATAATTTTATTAATTGTTTAAAAAAATACTTCTGTTCTGCGTAGTTATCGTAATTTGTTGGTGTTGAAAAGTTGATTTTGATTTTACAACTATGGGTCGTCACTGCAAAGCCGTAACAATTGTAGACATTCGTTATTATGGTATGATGCAGTAAATGCCCCATTGCAGGCATGTAGTTTGTTATGTATGATCTATGTTCATGTTTTAGAATATTTGTTTTTCCTTATGTCGCTTGTTTTTAAGATTATAAATCGACTAAATAAATGCAGCCGCAAAAAGTAATTCTGTCATTATTCAAGATACATGACGAGTCCACTTGACATTGTATTTACAAAAAATATATTTGAGAAATGTAAAACATTATACGACGAAAGAACGTAGAACAATAGAAGCAAAAATTTCCAATAGGAATAATGAAACGAAAGTTTACGCAAATCCAGAACTTTTAGCCGTCCCTTATTTAAACAACACTTTTTTTTAAATAGAAAAATTCAGTAATTCTTTGCGATTTTATTCTTTAATAATCAATTGCTGATTTTTAAAATTAAAACTAAGAGATATGTAATTAAGAGTAACCGTTAAATACTTTGCGAATATGTACAGATGTCACATGCCTTATATGGAAGAAGTACCTAACAAAAAGAAGAAAAAAAAGGCCTCAGGTCGTTATAAATTGAATTATGTTAGTTTCTATGGATGTATTTTCATTCTTTTTTTCTTATCATTTTCTCTCTTTCTCTTTCTTTTTGAAAACCCCATTGAAACTATTTTCTCTAGATGTATTTCCTTCTTCTTCTTCTTCTTCTTCATTTTTATTTTTTTTATTTTTTGTGCGTGTGTGTGTCTGTTCATCATCGTAACTGTTGATTCATGAAATCGCTATAAAAGATTTTGATTATTATTTTAGCTAGGGAAGCATTTCATTCATAAAATACCTTTCTAGAAAAGCTCTGTAATCGTTTACAGAGATTTTTAAGAAAAAGATTATTGAATGTCTCTCTTCTTAAAAAGTGGTTATCATATTTGCCAACATCCCAATTATGAAAAGATATTTCTTTTAGTACACTTCTCTTCCGCACCAGTATATTTTTTGAGTGTTTTTCTTTATCTTTAATCGTATTTAATTTTGGAGAAAATTACACTAAAAATATAGTGGTGTTGAAAAAAAAAAGGGCGTGTACAAAAAAAAAAAAAAAAACTTCTCTTCCGGTTTATAATTAGGATATTGGCAAGTACGGGTTAGTGAGGAATTGCTAAATGCCTTGCACTTAGCTTAAAGTTCTAAGAATTTCACTCTCCCAAGCTTAGAATTGATAGGCGGAGTCATTATTTTGTATTATGCATGTGGGCTGTCATACATACAAGAACATTTTTCAAGATTAATACACAAGGATCCATGTTTAAAAAATAAATATAATACTACCATATGTACTCATTTTAAAAGTTGGGATTAAAAGTTCTAATTTTAAAAAGTTGTTTGATAGGTTGTTTTCATTTAAGGGACCACTAAATGACTCTCATCTAGTTTTTAATTCCATGAATTTCACTCTTTTCTCTCACCACATGCTTAGATTTAGTAGTTAAATTTAATCTTCCTTTTTGTATTATATCAGTATTACCGACATTTAATTTATTCTTGAGCATTTTTAGCCCTGCCTTTATCTGATACCACTTTTATACTTAACACTTTCGCCACCGCGAACGTGAATTCACATAATTGAAAATTTGTCACAATTGAAAATTTGTAACTCCAGCTGTGGGCGGTTCTTTAGGTTACATAGCTGCCAATATTTTAATTTGTTCCGAAGTACTACTGGCTCCGCCTCTAATCCTACCACTTTTTTTTTAAAGAGTAAATTTTTCTTATTTTATCATAGTTATATATTGGAGAAAAATACTCTAAAAATAAAGTGGTGGGAAATAAAGGCGGAGCTAAAATGTTCTCCGGAATAAATTAAAATATTGGTAGCTATGACGTTAGATTGTTTCTAGACAATATATCCAATGTTCGCATTTGTACAATAAATGCACTGTGAATGCAAATGCATTGATTAGAAAGAGTATAATTGTAACGAATGTTCATTTCATATATTATAAAGTTGAATACAGAAAACATTCATTTAAACTAATGTAAAGTAAAAGAATAACGCCCACAGGCGGAGCTTACTCTCAAAAAGACAAAAACATGCGGTCGCGAATGTGTTAAGAGTAATTTTTTTCTTATTTTATACTAATTACATATTGGAGAAAATTCTTCTATAAATAAAGTGACAGGAAATAAAGGCGGAGCAGAAAATGCTGCACGATAAATTAAAATGTTCGATGCTCTGGTGTTATTGTTGTTGTTTCTCATCTCCATCGGTCTAGCGGACCAGGCCCATGAGTCCATACAACCTCAGAAAACAAAGAACAAGACCGGATCGCACAGGAAATCCTCCCTTGAAAAATCCACACAACTGGGCATGTGGGCTGGACTAGCTGCAATCCCCCCCCCCTCCAAGTCCTACCATGCTGCCTCATTGTAGCGGGGGGGGGGGATTGCACTGGATAGGCTGTGCGAAGTACGTCCGGGGATTTTCTCGTGGTAGGGTCACCCTACGCATGAAGGCCATCCCAATATGTCCAGCTAAATCCGGTTGGTGAACGGAGCGAAATCAGCCTTCTACCCTCGGGTGCTTCAGATTCTCAACAAAGAGAGGCTGCTCCTAATTCTTTATTACATGAGTTTATGGATTCTTTGGATGATCTGGTTATAGGTATATTTTCAAGATTAATAAGCAAAAAGTTAATAGTTATTTTGTTTCGTTTCTCTCTCTTTTTCTTTTTCACTTTCTTCTATTATATTCTCTCTCTCTCTCTCTCTCTCTCTCTCTCTCTTTTTTCTTTTTTCTTTTTTTTTTTTTAAACACGATATAAACTAAATTTCTTTAAATTGATAAATTTAACTTAAGCATTTATATCTAGAGAAGCGATGATATGCGATTAATACACAATAAGGATTATTTTATGTAAAATTGTTTGTTTTTGTATGATCCTCCCTGATTATTATTTTGAAAAACAGTTACCCTTTCGAACATTTTGGAGCACTATATTTATTAAATGAATTAAGTATTAAAATTATAAAATACACTTAATTTCTGTCTTTTTTTCATCTCATCTATTAACAAGCAAAGCGTTAGGAGCGTAGTATGTTCATTATTTTATATTTCCATTTTGGGACCATTTGTAGACTGTTATTCATCTATTAATATATTCGGGATTGATACACAAGAAGTCATTAATTATTTGCTATCTTTCCTCTTATGTCTACCCTTCCCTCCCCTTTTTTTCGAAAGAAACTACATTTTTAAAATAATAAATATATTTTAGCTTTTATTATCATGAATTTTGAATCTACGCATGATATGCTATGGTAGATACACACACACAAAAAAAGAAATAAGAAAAATAAATTATTATTGTTATTATTATTACTGTTACTATTTGTTGTAGTAGTATTTTCCAAAAATAGTTTTGAAATTTTATCCTGACATTTATGTAGAAAAACATTTAACGCTGAAAGGTTTTTGAAGCACAATATTGATAAAATGAATTTAATAATAAATTTTTTTTTCAAAAGCACTATAACATTCTTCTTATTCAGCTGAAGAAAAACACTACTTGTAACAATGATTAAAGTCTCAGCACAAAACGAAAAAAAAATATATATATATATATATATATATATATATATATATATATAGTAGTCAATTAAGGAGCCATTAAAAGCCCTGGTTTAATAGAGTTAAAAAGAGAAAGAAAATTGTATTTGTTACAGCATAAAGTGTTCAGTGTAATATTACGCGGCAAAGTTTGTAGATTCACGTAAAAATATATTTAAGTGTTTTATCAGTTCTTTGTAAGTGTATTTATTCTGTACAGAAAATTGTGACAAATTTAATAATATAATCCATGGAATTTTCTGAGAAACATACCTTAAAAAATAACGATTGAAACATTCAGTATCTCAAAGATAATACCAGGAAGAAAAAATAATATTCACACCATCTGATTAAAAAGTGAATTTAAAACAAATATTATATTTTATGCTGCATGTTTGGGATAAATTCTTCATTTGTCTTTCATGATTCGTGTGTACGCCGTAAGGCCGAACACGTGTTACGAATGGTCTGAGGGTAGGTTGAAAAGCTTTCGAGCTGCGCTATTCAGAATCCTTTGATACGGTTGGACCTTGTTCAACGAGGTTGCTTCGAAGGGGAAAGTCCCTGGTCCTAACCCCCAGCTGAGATAATTGAGGGGGCAGATATCTTTGTCAATTTTGCATGCTTTCCCTTGAAGTAACTGCGCTTTTTGATAAAAAAAAGGGCTACAACTGATGACAAGACATTTGGCTCTTTGTGTCGGAAGCGTGACTAATGACATTTTGAACCCTCGTCTTGAACTTCCAGTGGAAACCGGCCTTAGGCTTGTCAGTGGACCGAGTATTGGCTAAATACGTGGCTAGAGCTAGACATAACACTATAGCATTTGCACTTTTTTGTCCTAATTGGCTCTCGACTCTCGAGATATATGCTGATTTCATCACTCGTAGGTAGATTGCTCCGCGCGGCCGCGAAGAATTTGCTTCGGAGTTGGAATCAAAAATGGAACCTTCAATCCACAATTAGAAAATATGATTTTGTATGAATAAAGTTATTCATTTTTATATAAAATGTGGCATGCATTTATGAAAGTTACTTCTGTTATATAAAATATTGGTTCCATGCTGATTGAAAAGTCTCTTTTTCAATAAGTATATATTTTAAGAAAGGTTAGTATTTATGAAATTAGAACACAAGTAATAAAGGAATGAATTAAAATTTAAACATTATCATCCGAAATCCTTTTTAGGCTCTGAATGATATGAGTACATTTAATTGGGGGGGGGGGGGGGATATTAAAACATATTATTTTCATAATCAACGTTATCGTTTGTTAACCTTCATTAATACTATTATAATTTTTTTACCTTTACAATTGCTAGTATTAATACTCGTTTTTTTTTTTTTTTTTTTTTTTTTTTAATTAAAGATATATATTTGTTTTGCAATTACTTTAAATTTGCCAATAAAATTATATGGAAAATTTAAAATAATTTTATTTAAAAATTTTCAAAATAAAATTTTACTTTGGAATATTATAAAAATTCTATTATAAAATTTAGTTTAATTAAATTTAAAAACAGTTAGCGAAATTGAAACTTGTTATTTTCGAAAACAGAAACTCAGAAAAAAAAAAAGAGTAGTTTCTTGTTTTACTATTTTTCTTTCTTTATTTTTTTAGAAATAAGTTCAATTATTGGTCTATTCATTATGTAATCTTTCTTATACTGATATTTTAACATGTTGACTGCCAATTGCAAAATAGGTAGTTCATTTACTGGCCTAGGATGCTAACTGTGAGTTATATCATAGCTTGCATAATTGCCATATTTGTGCATCTTAGGGCAAACTCATAGTATTTCACTGAAAAATAGAATACATGGTTTCAGGGAAGAGAACATAATATCAAGGTTGGCTTACATACTCAGGAAATTGATTAATTAATGAATAAAAATTAAATTTTATTCAAAATCAACAAGTAAAAAATATATTTGACACATAAATCAATATACTTTCTGCAGCAATTTTCTTTTGTAAAAAGAAAAGACAAAAAAAAAAAAAAAAAAAAAAAAAAAAAAACATTAAATACGCTTTTTGATTATTTCTAAATGTAATATAATTAAAGTTTTTAATAATGCAACATGACTAAATTAAACAATCTTTTTTAATTCGAATCTTGTAAAGCGCAATTGCAGTCAATATGTCAAACACAGAATTGATTTGAGTTTTATCTTTTTTCTGTTTGAATTTCTGTTTTTGCAAAAAACATATTCAATTATAGTACCTGTTTAAAAAAAAAAAAAAAAAAAAAAAAAATTAAAGTTTAAGGTTAATTGCAAAACATACATATATCTATCATTAATTCAAAAAATAAGAATACAAATAATAATAATAGCAGTTATAAAGATAAAAAATATTAACAGTAGTAATAATGCCCCCCCCCCCCCCCCCCAATTAAATCTCTTCATGACATTCAGAAAGGTGACAATCTAAAAAGGATTGCAGATAATAATGTTTAAATTTTCATTTATTCCTTTTAATACTTCTGTTCTAATTTTATAAATACTAACCTGTCTTAAAATATTTATTTATTTAAAGACAAACTTTTCCATCAGCATGAAACCAATATTTTAAATAACTAAAATACTTTTCATAAATGTATGCCTTTTTTACAAAATTTGCATAAATTTATTTATTTACTTATATTTTATGTTTATTTGTTTCATGTTAAGTATCATTTACTCTCTCTGTTACTGTTTTATTACAGTAAGTATAACAACTGAAAATGTCTCACTCTAAACTATCGGAATAATAAAAATAATAATAAATAAAATAAAAATAAATTTAACAATAATTTAATTATTTTAAAAAAGTTACAAATTTATAAGTCATCATATTATACAAATTGTATCAGTTTTTGTTATGATTTAAGGTAATTAGAATTAAAATGATGATAATAAATAGATACAAAAATAATTACTTTGTTGAAATTTACGACAATGTTCATTTGTCAAATAATAGTCTCACATTAATAAGGACAGGCGTGAAGTTAAAAATACTATCAAAGAACCTGTAATCATTCTAAATGTATCTTCAATGTAATTCACAGAAACTAAAGAAAGACTCCGTGTAAATATAAAATATAAGTAGAGACTATTTTATTAAAAATATATGGATATAAAACTTAGAAATATTCATATATATTTATGTATAAAAAGGTTTCAAACAATAATAAATTAAGTCAATTTTAATATTTTTAAATGTACAGTCGGGGGAAAAAAAAGAGCAACACTCAACGTATCTTCGTTGCTAATCGATGTAGAAAAATGTAATAGGTATCATTCGACGAGGAAATGTGAGTAGTTTCAGAAAATGAACTAAAGTTTTGTGATCTACATATTAAAACACGCCTCAACTTTGATTTATTTTCAATGGTAATGCCTCATGTTTATTTTATATTTGAATTCCTGGGATCGCGACAATACGAAAAAGGATATTGGTTGTATATTTTAATTATTTTTTCATAGAGTTATAAGCGTTCAAAGTTTGAAGGTGCTAATGTTAAATTCATATTTCAAACATTTATTAATATATTCACAAAAAATAACTTGATTGATATAATTTTTTTTTTACGAGATACAGTGAAGAAACCCAAACATAATTCATCATTACTTATGATTCTGAAAAATATTTTTAATTCTGAAAAATATTAATAAATTCATGCTTGTTAACCATCTCATTAATAACCGTACAATTGTTAACGCCCCCTGAAAAAACGCCCCTTTTTTCACACCACTATATTTTTGATCTATTGCCTCCAAATGTTGTTACTTCTAAATAAAAGTAAAATTACTCTAAAAACTTATTGGTGTGAAAAAAAAAAAAAAAAGGCGAGTACTAAAAATTGTACGGTTCATAATGAGATGTTTGGCAAGTATATAAATTCATATTCATAAAAATTATGAATTATGACCTATATTAATTTTTACATAAAATGAATCCTAATGATGAAAAATATGGGTGTGCAAATTAGCAGTTCATTCCTGTAAGTAGTTTTCAAGATATAAATAAATCTTTCTTTTGGAGTGGTTTAGGGGGCCGTGTCTTATAAAGTTTTGCATGAGATAACCAATCAAATATTAAAAAATAACAAAGAAGTTTAAACAAAATATTTTTATTTTTTATTTACAGGTCAAATTATATAACAACAACGTCAAACGCATAGAAATGAAACAAATGATGATTTTTAGACATTAGTGTCAGCATCAAGAATTCCTTTTTTCTAAATAAGATATGCCCCGCCTTCTTCGTTCTTCAAAACAAAACAACACAGAAAAGAAATGTAAATGTGACATTGAGTATTCGTTTTAAACCCTTATTTTATGTTGACAAAAATATGTACAAGTGGTATTTACTGATCGATTACAGGTGATAAATTTTGTATCTTTTAAATGAACACTAGAAGAAAAAAAATTACTAAATAGGCGGGGTTTACTGTTTTAAATAGAAAAATAGGTTTAAGGCTCTCTGTCAGCGAGCTTCAAGGTCATCCAAATCCCGTATTAATCTATTGTAAAATAATCCCCATTACTACTCATTACGTAATGCATATTTTTAAATTCTG
The DNA here is from genome assembly GCA_963930645.1 of Salticus scenicus. NCBI lineage: Eukaryota > Metazoa > Arthropoda > Arachnida > Araneae > Salticidae > Salticus > Salticus scenicus. Next base: position 211,928,465 of record OZ005658.1, on the reverse strand, counting down.
TTTTCGCATTCGGAAAATTCATGGCCGTTAAGAGTTCCCCCATGTTTCAAAAATTGATTTTTTAAATTTTTTAAATTTGTTTTTAGGCTGTAATAGTCGAAATTTTACTTGATTTCCTTTATCGCCCTCAAATAATTAACAAGTTGTTTTAGCAATAATATAATTAATACTAGACCTTTTTAAATGATGTAACTTATTATTATTAATTTTCATAATATTTAAATTTTAAAAACGTATTAATAATTTTGGGGGAAAATGCAATTTTTAGCTGCAAAACCTGATTTTTCCCCCTTCCCGTCCTGCTGTAATTTATCACTGGTGGGAGGTGGAAAGCGCATTAAGGATGACAGGTCATTAGTTTTCATTCTTATTAGTTGAAAGTGTGAAAATGCCCTGAAGTGAATGATTATCCATGTCAGTAGAAAAGGGACAGAAGCAATACGGAATAAGAACTATCAGTTTGTTTTTGTGAACATAAACTATTCATATGTATTTATTAGATAATTTCTTTTTTCAATATCACAAATATACTACTTTTTTTTTTTTTTTTTTTTTTTTTTAATAATTTTTAAATAGATTTTTAAAATAAATCGAAAGATCCCCTACTCCCCATTAATTAATAAATTTTTATCCTATATATAATCTTTATAAATTTAAATTCTTCTGGCGGAATTGAAGGAGAAATAATAATTTTATCTTCAGCATTCTTTTGCGCATTGCAACAAGTTTCAACTGTCCAGGACATAGATTTAACTGATTATTAAAAAAATCCATATAATGTTCTCAATATTTTTAAAGTGAGCTAATACTAAGTGCATAAAAATATTTAAAATATTGCTCATTAGAGAAGTTCGACTGTATTTCTTCTTACTAAACAATTGTATGGGGACTTTAAAAATAAATAAATTAATTAATTAATTAAAAAAAAAAAAGAACTTTGCTAAAGCATTTAAATTTGGTCGATGCAGTGATCTTTGTATAGAAACAACATAAAAATCCAAAGAACACAAAATATTGTTTCGGACTTATCGCTTTCACGCTACATTCGTGCCTACTTTTCCTTTTCTTTCTTTCGTTTTCTTTATTTAATTTTCTGATGATTTTAACACTAAATAATTATTCCATTCTTTTGATTTTTATGATATTTATATACAAAGTTCTTAATATCTGAAGAAGTTCACCTTCCCCCCCCCCTTAAAAAAAAAAAAAAAAAAAAAAAAAAAAGCTTTTTGCTGCAAATTTAGATTTGGCAATTTTGAAGGTCTCTTCTTTTCTTTTCTTTTTTTCTTTCTTTTTTTTTTTTAATAACGAAATTTTTAGTTGAACATAACCGAAAATTTAAAGTAAAAAAAATCAATTTAATCAGCTAGGTATGTCATACTGTTTAATACGTATATTTTTTGTAACTTTACCAAACAACATAATTTTTACTTTCCGAACACTACAGTGAGAAAAGTATTGCAATCATGTCAAAAATCCAAATTTCAGATTTCGGTGTTTCTACGTATTTTGAGGTCCCCTGAATACATATTTACTATTTTTACAAAGATGTATGTGCGTATGTATGTGAGTGAACACAATAGCGCCTAAACACTTTGTTTGAACGAGCTCAAAGTTGGTACACATGTTATAAGTTACCATAGCACGAACCCTATTGATTTTGGTGAATCTAGCACTCAGTTTTTTTTTTTTTTCTTTACACAAAGAAAAATCTTTATCATTATGGTCTATGGGCCTAATTTTTTTAAAGCGCAAAAGCGTCTAAATGCCTCACTGGAATGAACTGAAAATTTATACGCATGTTATGGATCCCCGTGGCACAAACTTTATAAATTTTGGTGAATGTATCGTTTATGGTTTTTTTTTCTTTTTTTTCACAGAGACACAAAGAAAAATTCTTTATTATTATGGTCTATGGGCCTAAATTTTTTAAAGTGCAATAGCGTCTAAATGCCTTATTCGTATGAGCTGAAAATTTATACACATGTTATGAATCCCAAATGCACAAACTATATAAATTTTGGTGAATGTAGCATTTATAGTTTTCTTCACAGGAACACAAAGAAAAATCCTTTATCATTATGGTCTATATGTAACCATTTTTTTTTTTTTTTTTTTTTTTTTTAGTAACTACAATAATGTCTAAACACTTTATTCGTTTGAGCTGAAAATTTATATACATGCTATAGGTCACCAATGTACAGAGTACGTAAATTTTGAAGAATCTGGTACTTATAGTTCTTTTACAAAGACACAACGGAAGATTCTTTATAATTATATCTTTTATCATTATTCTTTATCATCTAAGGTGCAATAGCTTCTAAATGCCATATGGTATTGAACTGAAAATTTATATGCATGCTATAGATAAACATCACACTAACTATATGATATTTGAACTATGTAGCTCCCATATGTTTTTTTTTTTTTTTTTTTTTTTTTTTAGAGGAACACGAAGAAAAATTCTTTATCATTGTGGTTTATGAAATCAAATTATTTAAAATTCTATAGCGTCTAAGCGGCTTATCCGATTGAGCTGAAAATTTATGTACATGTTACAGGTCACCGTTGCACAAACTATATAGATTTCGGTGAGTCTAGCAGTTATAGATTTTTTATTTAAAGGACATGATGAAAAATTCTTTGTCAGTATGCCCTTACGGGCTCAAATTCGGTGAAGCGTGAAAAAGTCTAAACGCTATATCCTATTGAGCTGAACTGCCTGAATTTTGGGGAATCTACCCCTTACAGTCTTTTTACGAGGACGCAAAAAAAAAAAAAAAAAAAAAAAAAAAATTCCTTACCATTGGGGTATACGGAATCATATTATTTAATGCGTCTAAACGCCTCATCCGAATGAGCTGAAAATTTATATAATTGTTATAAGTCACTGTCCCATGAAATGTATAGATTTTTAGGGAGTCTAGCATTTATAGATTTTTACAGGGACACAAATAAAATTTATTTATTATCCTCCATTACCATTCATTTTAGATTGACTATTTTCTTTCTGTCTTTTTTTTTTTTTTTTTTTTTTTTTTTTGTGACTCATGCTCACACTATCTAAATTTTTTTTCAAAAAATTTTGTAACTGAAAATCTATCTATTTTTATTTATTTAAATTTTTCATTTAGTAGCAGGCTACGCCTGCTTCCCTAGTAGCTAAACTCAAATAAATTTTTGAAGAGAATTGAATCATTTATTTATATTTTATATCACGCTATAAATAAAAAACTAAAATAAAATTACCTAATTTGGAATCGCTCTAAACCTCGCTTCAGGTACCCGCTATCTACGGCATCTCTTTTCTGCTCGCATTGTGTCTGGTCCAGGTTCCCACTGCCTTCAGATAAGTCCTTTCCTGGACAGGTGGATCTGCTATTATTTAAGAGCTACGATTGTGAAGATTACTGTATCTCAGCATCTATAAAATATATTTCAGTTTTTGAACCATGTATTTTATAGCCCTTGTTTTTTACATTATATTATCATGTGATTCCGGCTAACATAATAATAAAAAAAAAATAGATTTTCTTGTAAAAGGAATTACATAAATAAAATACAAATAAATGTTATTTCTATTATATACCGCCCTTTATTTTCCCCGATAAATTCTGTAAATACTAATAATAAAAGATTATTATTATTATTTTATTTATTTATTTATTAGTTTTTATTTTTTATTTTATTTTATTTTATTTTTATTTATTTATTTATTTTTTCAAGAAAAAAGAAAGAAAGAAAAACATATTTAAAAATTATTTAAAATTTAAATATTTCATTAAAAAAAAATGTGTTGCGTTATATAACCAAGCTGTATATCAAAGCAAGCTAAAAGCGTACGATAAATTCCATGTTGCATATTTGTATATAGATTATTACAAGTATATAGATTATTACTTGTATTATTACATAAAATTAATAAAATGCTCATTATTTTTGCTGTCCCACATTTGTTTTACTTTTTGCATTCCACTGGAGCGTATATATTAATATTATGAAATGCTTACACTATCACGAAAACAACGTTATTTGTATAACCCTGAAGCTCCAAGTGTCTGTAACAACGTTATGGCTGTTTAAGGGGATTCCCCTCTGTTATTGTTTCTTTTTACTTTCTCTTACCCATCAGGTAGAGAAAGTATTATTTTTGGGTCAAATTTTCGAACGCGAGATTTTGTTATATTTACACGTTTTGAGGTCTCCTGAATACGAAAATCATGTTTTTAGCAAATGGTCTGTGTGTATGTCTGTGTGTGTGTCTGTGTGTCTGCCTGTTATCAGCATATCTCAAAAACAAATTATGGCAGAAAGTTCAAACTTGGTATTCTAAATGTGTATCATATAGGGATGCTACAGTAAGCTTTTCGTTAAGATCAAGCAAATGGTTCGTGTACAGGGACAATCAAGAGAATTCTAATACATTACGTCTATGGGGGGAAATTGCAGGTAAGTAGAGTTTAATGTCTATAGACTGCACTAAACCAAATGAAACGAATATATATTTTTTGTAATAGAGATAGTTAACTGGGAAATTTTTTTTTGTGTATGTAGGAGTCTCGCCTCCCTCCCTGGGGGGGGGGAGGAAGTCCCCTCTCGAGGGGAGTAAATTTTCATGATGGGTATCTTTCAAAAGAGCTCGCCAATACCTTTAAAACGAATGGTTGAACCATCGATCTGCGATAAATTAAAACAAAGTTATCGATTTTTTTTACTTTTAACTGGAAAAAAAGAAAATCGTATTTTTTTTTTTTTTTTTTTTTTTGAGAATAAAATGGACTTTTTTTGGACATTTGGCGTTATACTACTTCTCTAATATGGAAATCGTCTGCATTATCATAAAAGATAAATTCTTTAAATAATAATTTTAATAAATTATTTTTTAAAAACAGAATTACTTTTTTAATAACCGAATTAAATTCTATATAAATGTAGGTGCATTAATATAGGTGCAAGACATGGAATTCAGCTATTTATAAAGGACGCCTATCAATTTTCCTGAACTAACCAACTATATTATTGGAAAGGACGTCTAATAGAGTGTTTATACAGCAACTTTGAAGAGAATCGTTAGAGCCGTTTTTGTGATACGGCTTACGGCTTCGCTTCCGGTTTCCGATGTCCCACTTCTGTTTTTCCAGTTTTCACCAAAATTTGGAAATTTCGTCTGTACACCAGAACTATTTCAAATCTAAAGTTTTGTAGTTCTATCTTTATTAGTTTCCGAGATATAGTAACCGGAAGATTACACACACGCATACACACTGACTAATTGCCAAAAACCACTCTTTTCGACCCATGAGACTTTCAAACACGTAAATCAGGTGAAATTTCGATATCTAAGTTTTGGACCGAATACAATACTTCCATTACCTACGGTAGTTGGGTAATGGAAGTAAAAGAGCTGCTGTAGGTCCTAGGCTTGAGGGAGAGTGCCATCCGCTGGGGGGGGTCTTTCTAAGGGATCCTAGCCCGTATCTATGCAATTTTCGGAGGAAACTACGGAAAACTCCGAACGGCTAGGCCGACTAGCGCGACCAGGGTCAAATGAAGGGACAAATGAAGAGGAATCCTAACTAGAGGTCTGCACGGGCCGGGCTTTCAGCCCGAGCCCGAGCCCGGCCCGGCCCTCGGGCCGGGTTCGGGCCGAATTTTTCAATTTGCTCTCGGGCCGGGCTGGGCTCGGGCTTAAAATTTTTTTGTAGGCTCGGGCCGGGCCAGGTTCGGGCTCAATATTTTTTTTGTGTACTCGGGCCGGGCCGGGCCTGGAGGAAAGTTTAAGCCCGTGCCCGGCCCGCCCCGGCCCGCCCCGAATCTTTTTATAAATTCCTCGTTAGTAAACGAAAATTGAAAATGATGAAATACTTTTTCAGTCATTTATTTTACATAATTTTACAGTCTGGTATGTCCCATAAAACTTTATTTTGTTAAAAGGTGTCTGTAACTACAATTTAATTGTCTATCAGCTTGACTGTTCGCGATCTGATTTTCCGCAAATATTTTAAACATGTCTCGAAATTAATATATTTTATTTAAAGTAATATTAGATGGTTTCTAATTCAAAATAATATGCATGTTACTACCAGTTTGCGTACATGTAACAAGCAAAAGAAATTAGATACGTTACTGTATATTAGGCATTGTTTTCTATGGTCTGTAGTGTTTAGGTGGTATGAAGACTATAAAAATCCTTCCGCTGTAACTTTTCCTCTAAGACTTTTTTTCTTTTCTCCGGGGCACTGGATGAAAGTAGCATAAATTTTAGCATGTGCAAAAGCATCTTTTCTATTGAATATGGTTGGATTAGCATTAAAGTTTTGTTTACCGGATCACATAAAACATTTGGATACATTACGGTATATAACAGGAAGTGGTTGAAAGTGTATTTTTCGTACTATTAACCATTTTAAATATCTTCCTATATTGTTTAAGGAATGCTAATATTTTCGATTTGACTTTCTGTCTATCTTTGTGCCTTCTGTACGTCTGTAATAATGAAATACCGATTATATTTATATATATCTTGTAAACATTCAGCAGTTTTGTTAAAGAACATTCTATTGCTTAGCTATATAAAACCTCTGCAAAACACATACTAAAAATCTTTTTCGTAGAAAGGCATGTTCTTTTTTTTTTTTCTTTTTGTAATTTTACATATTTTTGAATCGTAAAATATGTAAAATATACATATTTTTGAAATGTACATATTTTTGAATCGGCCGGGCCTGGGCCGAATTTTTCGATTTCATACCGGGCCGGGCCGGGTAAGCAAACCTTTCCAACGGGCCGGGCCTAAAAATTTCGGCCCGTGCAGACCTCTAATCCTAACAACCGAAATCTATTGTAAAGTGCCTTTTTCTCCGGTGCCCTTTCTTCCGGATGCCCTTTCTTCCGGATGCCCTTTCTTCCGGATGCCCTTTTTACCGATGCCCTGTGGTGCTGCTATACTGCTGCTATGCTAGGTGGTGCTGCTATACTGAAAATTTACCCGATAACGAAATGGCTATATCTCAACTTCTATGGCATATAACTGTACAAAACTTGTAACTTGTAAATAAAATATTTGATATGTGAGACAACCATTATAAGAGCACATTTTTTTAGATTTTATTTATAGACAATAAAACAGTCTTTCTTTTTATATTTAGTGTTAGTTTTCTCTAAGATGAAAATCAGTTGCATTCCTCATGTTTGATAACTTTAATAAATAATATTGTAATAACTCATTTGCACTTAGTGAATTTGTATAGGAAAATATAGAAGAAAGTCTTGTGGTGGCCACAACACACTAGTTTTTCGTTTTTCGATTGCCTTGTCGATTATAAAAAAAATGCAGTATTTATTACTTCTTTTGAGTATTAAATATTTAATAACAAAGAAGTAGTGGGAATGTACAAGAAATAATTATATTTTGTAATCACCAGTTGCATAGGGAAAAATTTAATAAAAGTTGACTAATCACGACCATGTTGTTTAGCGGTTCTTTTACTTATCACTTTTCTCTTAATAACCGAGCGATATTAGCAAATAGACAAAAAAGCATAGAAATACCTAAATATTACTACCGTAACTAATAATAACTACCATACGGTGTTTATTTTTCTCCAAATAATATGTTGATTTCAGGAACTTAATGGATCCAAAATCTTTTTTGCACCTCTTTTAAATAAGTATAAGTGGTACGTTTGCAATATCAAAAAATATTTCTTTTTCTTCGTGTTTTAAATAATTTGACATTGTTAAAGCGAATTTTAAAGAGTTTGTATCCATAGATCGCAATATATAAACATTTTATTTTGCATAAAAGTAAACAACTGAAAAGGAGAAAAATTTTTCAGAACTTAAAAAATGTAAATACAGTGAAATCTGTCAAGTTGGACACCCCTATATGTTGGACACATTTTCTCGGAACGGAATGTATCCATAGGATTAACATTATGTTCAACCTCTGTAAGTTGAACACCCCTTTAACTTGGAAGTTGGACATTGAGATACTGTCCTAAGTTGGACACTTTTACCCGATGAGACAGGAAAAAAAGAAATAAAGCTTCCATTTTCTCACTATTTTTTTAGAAATTTTACTTATCCCTAGTAGAAATAGCTGTAAATATCTAAAAAAAAAAAAAAAAGTTTCTTATCGCAATATATTCACCTCTGTCTTATCTTATAAAAAATATTTATTTTCTTATGTTGAAACATTCATAAATTACTGTAATTTAGTTCATAATGCAAGAATCTTTCTTTTTATTGAATTGTATATGAATTATCTTTTCTTTTTTATTTTGAAAATATTCCACAGAGAGCTTACAGGCATGTTTTGACTTAGACTATTTAAAAATAGACATTAGAAAATACATTTTGGTTGGTAGTGTTCCTCTTCATTTTCCCCTTTTATTTTTCCTATCAAATCATGGGTGAAAGTAAGAAATTTTCGCTGGACTGAAGTACATATATATTTTTTGTAATATTCGGTAAAATATAATAAACTCATTACATAATGTATTCAAAACATACATTTCCAAGGATTACATTAATAAGCATAAGTATGAAAACTTAGGAAAATTATTTATTAATATAATTGAATTAACATTAATAGGGGCTGATTCACCAAAAAATTGGGACCTTTATTTGCCCCTAACAAAGATTAATTTCATAAAATTGGCCTATCTGTATCATAACACATAAAAAAAAACTGAATTCAGTCAATAGACTGAAAACTTTCACCCATGTATCAAATTTAACTGAGTGTATAATTGCACTAAACCTAATATGGGAGAGATCTGTAGTGAAAAACAATGCTGATTCAATTTGGATGCATATCAGCTGACAGGTGTTGCTGCTATGCTGCAGTTTTTCCCATTCGCCAGAAAAATATATCTCAGTTTCTAGAGTGAATAAATTCACCAAACTTTATATGTGAGATGGCCGTTATGAAAATAAATGTTAGCTTAACTTGGGTGTAGAACAGCATACAGGTGGTGCTACTTTTACTCATATTCTCCAATTTTCCACACGACTATCTCAGCATATATTGGATAAAATTGCACCAAAATGCATGTGCAAAATCTTTATTGTGAGAAGCTACATTGATTAAATTTTCGTGCATGTTAACTGGTAGGTGGCGCTATTATATAAAAAATTATAGAAGAAAGTATTATAATGGCCACAACATAACAATTTAAATTTAAATTTTAAATCGGCAAATTAATTATATTTTGTATATAAGTCTTGGATACTTAATTATATTATATTTAGATATGATTAAAAGTTAAATGGCATGCATAGATACAGTTTAATTAAATCGATAAAAGTAAGCATTCCTATAAGTTGGACACCTCTCTAAGTTGGACAATTTTTCTTGGAACCGTAGGTGTCCAACTTAGAGAGGTTTTACTGTACATTAAAATTTTAAATTCGAATGTTTTCATTTTTACAATACTTTCCTTATACATGTAAATGGAACGTAAAAATATTTCTATTACTTCATTTATAATAAAATAAAAATATGAAAAAAAAAAAAAAAAAAATTCGAGATAGCCATTTAAAAGTTATACTTGTGTAAATATATACACACATGTTTATATTTGTTAACTATTTTAAAAAATTTATTTTTCATTTTGTTTATCTTTATCTAAAACATTTGCAGTGACTCCATTGTCCATTCAACATTTCAAACATTAAGTAATTAATGGTTAAATAAATAAATTAAAGTAAAAGAAGTCGTTAAACAAACAAAATAGAAAATTAAAAAGATTTTCTTTTCTTTTCTTCTTTTTCTTTCATGTAGTATGTTAGTGGGTTTTACGCTATAGCCCTTCAAATCAATATAGCCCATAGATCATAATGATAAAGAACTTTTTCGTTGTGTCCCTGTAAATATCTATAAGTATTAGATTCGTCAAAATCAATACAGTTTCTGCGACAGTGACGCTTAAAATGTTTTATAAAATTTTAAGCACAATAATGATCTTAAAATTTTAATAGCGATAATAATTAATAGAAAATTAACAGTGATACATTGGATTCTTTAATCCATTGTTATTATCAGAAATTTCTCAGTTCTCTCTCTCATACAAAAATTCGCCTTTCATAACGATGGGGAAAGGGAAATTATGTCAAAACAGTTATCATATTTATTAGTGACGTTTAATCTTTATTTGATATGTTTGATTTTTGCCCTGGTTACGAGTAGTTATTAGTTAGGTTATAATAAAATAAAGAACAAAAATTGAGGCATCATGCAAAAGTTATACCTTTTTAAATATGTATACCTAATTATATTTTTTAACGATTTTTTTAAAAAGTATTTTCCGTTTTGTTTCAAAAATTTTATCTCAAAAGTTTTATCTCAAAAATTGACGTAGAAAATATAGTAAAACATATTTCATTGAAATATAGAATAAATGAGCACCGTCGGAATGTTCGTAATGAAGAGATTACCAAATCTTCTATTGCTTCCCACTGCTGGTCTCAAGGTCATCGTTTTGATTTTTCCAAAACTAACATAATTTCATCTCCTGTCTGTTCCTCCCATTTGGATATTCATGAAGCATTTTACATATTTAAAAATTCGAAAAATCTTGTTAATGATATTTCTTCCACTCCTTTCTTCTCTGATGCTTGGAAATTACTCACGTAACTTAGATTTTAGTTTAATTTTTGTTATCCTTAGATAGTTATATGTTTAATCTCACTCATTTATTTATTTTCTTGTTTTTTGTACAATTCTACTCACACCAGTAGCTATATTTAGTTTCTACTTTATAAACTTTTTCTTTTCATTTTAAACGATTTTGTGCGTTGCCGCTTTGACTGCAGCACTCGTGCTTACTTTGTTCGCCTGATGAAGGGTCGTGTGTTTTTTCGACCCGAAACAATTGTTGCGAGTTTATTGCATTTTATGGTGTTTATTCAAAGTTTGTAAGTAATAATATTTCAACAATACACACATAGACAAGTAAAATAACGCTACGCCACCAACATATTTAAAGTGAAATTAGGCTTTAAATCTCTCAAGGCCTAAAAAATATAATAGACGCATTAGTACGACGCAATTTCAATTGTAGATATTTGTATCTAAAATGTTAGTAATGAATTAAAAATTATTAACAATAAAAATTAAAAGGAAGCAAAAAATTAACAATGTAATCGTTTTGCATGTGCATTAAAAAAAAAAAAAAAAAAAAAAAAGATTGGTTTCATGTTTTTAACTGGGCGAATTTAGATATAAACAGAAAATAAGAAACTCTCTTATTCCTCAAAAACTGACAAATATTACATCTCCTTGATGTATTTAATGATCTAGTCAATGTTTAATAAATTGAAACCAATAAAAATCTTTTAATTTATAAGCTAACATAGAAAGTTCTGCGAATTTGAATCGTTTTTTATTTTATAACTAACATTTCTGAACTTTTTTTTCGGTGTGAAATTTAATAAATAATGTATATTGGGTGGAAGATCACGATTTATTTTTTCTAAATGTATAGACGGTCCCCTAATACATTTTCACGCGTAACTCTGTCTAGAAGTCTGTAACTCTGTGTAACTAGTAACTCTGTCTTAAAGTATATAAATAGGTAGGTTTTCCGAACTGCCTTGATCTCAGAAATCTGAATATGAGGTCAAAAATAGGGGGTCGTCATTGAAAAAAATGAAGTTTATACGTGTTTTAATATGTAGATGACCCCTTAAGAAAAATCTGACTGCACCATTAAAAACTAGACGTTATTACAGATCGATAGGTACCAGCCGCATGTTTCTACGATAATTTACAGCGAAATTAGGTGGGGGGGGGGCGTTTTTTTTTTTGGCTGACTGTACCTTAAAAAATAACGATTTAAACATTCAGTATCTCAAACATAATACCAGAAAGAAAAAATAATAATACTCACACCATCTGATTAAGAAGTGACTTTAGAACAAAAATTATATTTTATGCTGAACAATTGGACCGAAACAAACAAATTCTTCATCTTTCTTTCAAAATTCGTGTGTACGCCGTAAGGCAGAACACGTGTTACGTATGCAGGGATGGAACACGGGCGCAGAATTCACACCGGAATCTGTTTAAGAAATTTCTATACCTATAATATCGTTGATTTAAGAGGTAGAAATTTTTCTTACTTTCATAGTGGTATGAATTCTGCGCCCGTGTTCCATCCCTGCGTATTGTAAAAGGGCTTAGACTTCGATAGGCTTTTGGCTTGTCAGTGGACGATTGGACCGAGTATACAAGACCAAGACCTTAGATCGCGCTTGCGCCCCTCACAAATGCTCCAGCTCTAAGCTCCAACCTGCTCCTTCTAATGCGCAGACTTAGCAGAAGCTGTGAGATAGCATGCATTTGCATAGCTGCCAAGTTTTTTAATTTATTCCGGAATGTTGTTAGTCCCGCCCCTTTTTCACACCGTAATCTTTTTAGAGTAATTTTCTTCATATATAATCGTAATTATATATTGAAGAAAATTTTCCTACAAAGTTTACGGTGTGAAAAAAGGGCGGGGCTAATAGCATTCCGGAATAAATTAAAAAACTTGGCAGCAATGCATTTGCAATCTCCATCACAATTTATCATATCGTTTGCGCTATCAGCAGCGATTAATTTATATAAACATTTCTATAAGCTAAAACTTTTTTTTTAAACTTTTTTATTCAAAGTTCATTTTTATAAAGTTAATTTTCATTTAAAAAAAAATGGGGGGGGGGGGGGGGGTAAGAAATGATTTAAAGAGAGATTTAAAAAACTTTTTATTCAATATGAAAATATTTTTGGGAAAATGTTAGCAGAAATTTTTGTTCAATAATCTTATAAAAAACATATTTTTATTTTTTATAATTTTTTCCCTCCAGATATGTCTAATATTTTTAAAGATATATTTTTAAAATAACAGAAATTGATAAGACATGAGGATGAGCTTGAGCTTATAACTTAAAATCAGGTTCATTAAAATTTGTGTTTTTCTTTATATTATTTTTCCATATGACATATTTAATATGTAGTTTTAAAATTGATAGAAACTAATTGATAAAATAAATTTAAATTACGCATGTACATTTTTTTTTTTTTTTTTAAATCCTTTTTATTACTATTTTTTGTAATTGTTGCCAGTTTATTTAAAAAAAAAAAAATAGTTAATTTTAAAATTGCACTACATAAACTTTGTAAATTTTAAAGAAAATAAATGTAACTATTCAGTTCTGCATAAATGTATTTTCCATAGACACAGAAAAATTAAGTACTACCATAGTTTTAATATACTGATATTTAACTTTACAAAGAATTATTTCACATACTCATACCAATATTTATCAAAATTTTATTAGATTTGGAAAGCACTTAAAGTTGTGGGTTTGTGTACTTAAGGCCGATTGACTGCTCTAGGGTCTTAGGCCTATGGGTGGAGTGCCCTCCGTGGGGTCTTTCTAAATGGTTCTAACCCGTATATATACAGGTTTCCGAACGGCTAGGCAGATGAGCACGACCTGGGATCGAACCCGGCACCATACGTCTACCAGCTTTGAGCGCAGAACAGCTCGGCCACTGGTGGGCGTTGAAAGTACTTAAGGAAATACTTCACATTATTTAACAGATAACCTAACCCAATGTTATTCTGTGGAGAAATTTGTCTTGTGAGCTGCTTATTGACAAATGTACTTTTTTACATTTAAAAAATTCACAACCGTTCAAATGTTCTTATTTTTACAAATTTGATTTTTTAATTTTTTAATAATTCAATTTGAAACTATGAGGCGCAAAAAAAGCTTTTAATTTATTTTTCGCACTTTACAACTTACAAAAAGTTATATATATATATATATATATATATAATATTATTATTATTATTATTATTATATATATATATATATTTTTTTTTTTTTTGAAAAATGATAAACATTTTATCAGTTGTGAATTTTCTAAATGTGAAAATGCAATTAAAAAATTACTGCGGATTTTTAAATATTAACTCTTTTTATGTAATTTCCTTCAAAGAGGTTTAGTCAGGTTATAAAATGTTAATTTTCTGCCTTTTTCTAGCTTTTTTTCACATTAAAAGATCTTATTTTTCTGTAAAAACACGTTAAAAAGCTTCACCAGAGCAGGTAATGTCCTTGGTGTTAAATCTGCCAACTTTATCAATCTTTGGTGACCGTCGCTAGAAAATCCCTTATTATCGATATACCAAATATCTAAGCGCTATTTCAATTAGTACAAAAGCTACTAGAAAATTCTCATGTTGTACAAGGATTTGTGAGGAAATTGTATCGAGGCCATAGTCAGTTTCTCTTCAAGCAGCTTACTGGGAAAAACTCCCTGACTAGGTGTCTTGCTGCTGTTTGTCTTGCTGTACAGCCTATTGCTGTGTGTTAATGGTATGGTTTATGCTGTTATTTTGATGTTGTCAGCTGTTATTTAAACTGTGTTTTCTGGTGAAATTGAAGCTGATACTAGGTTTACAGAACTGTAAACTTCTAGTATATTCCGTGCATAAACTTTTAAGCCTCTGCAAGATTTACATTTCATTCACGAACAAATCGTAAAACCCGAGTATGCAACAAAATATATGCATATATTAGATAATGAGTAAGTTATAAAACAAATTCCTCTGTAGAATAACATGGGGTTAGACTGTCGGTCATCAAATTAAGTGAAGTATCTCTCGGATAAATGAAAATGAGGGGCGATATTTATTTCTATAAGCATTAAGACAATCGATCAGCCCCCACCCTCACCCTCCTCCTTTGGAATGGGAATTTTAACTGTCTTAAATATATGGGAATTTTATTGCATATCTACATACAGAAAATACTAATTTTCAGGCAAACATTTTTAGGTGGCGATAGCTTTTTTAGTTGTCTTGAAATTTCGTACTATTATAAGCAGTATAATTTATTACTGGAAATTTTAATGTGCTAATATATCTCATAAAATACTAGATTCTTGCCTTTATATATATATATATATATATATATATATATAAATGATGAAAAATCGTTATTGGACTTATCCTCATTTTTAGGAAAATCTGCGTTAGCTGTTAACCCTTTATCTTCTTGTTGCATATATGGCACATACTTGGTTTACTTGTATATGAATATAATGACTTTGATGAAGGTTTGTGGTTAAGAGTGGAAAATACCTAATCTCGCCAACAGCCACAGCACTTGTTATTCTATGGGAATGGGGAAATTTGTTTCCACAATTAAATCACCAGTTTGAAGAAGGAAACTAGTAGTACAATATCAGGATTTTTGAAAAAATGTGAAAAACTTAATTAATTGAAATCCTAATAGGGAATTTGCTGCACATAAAATCTGGATTTTTTGAAGTTTTAATCGTTTCTATCTTTTTAAGATGAAGATGAATTGTTACCATGAATAAACGATGAAGTATTATTATGGATAGACGACGAATTATTATTTTGAGAGAATATGAAGACGAATTGTTATCATAAATAAACGAAGTATTATCATGAATATAAGAAGAATTATTATCTTGAATACAAGATAAATTATCACCAAGATGAATTATTATCACTATTATGAATAATATAAGCTGGCCCTGAAAAGGGCCGTTTTTTAATAAAGAAATATCAAACGCCATAGAAATCGCAAGAAAATCAAAAGAACCGATTCAAGGATGAAAATAAGCACTGAAAAACCGTAGTGTAAACAGGCTGAAATTTCCGCATGCGCGTTAAGTCAAGTAGTCAAGAGCACCCAGGGGCATTTGGAGCGCGAAATATGCGCGTATGCGCATTAGAAACAGCAAGTTGGAGCCGTCGGAGCTTGGAGCTGGTGCATTTGTGATGGACGCGAACTAAGGTCTTGTCACTGCGGCTTGACCTAGCACTATAGCATCTGCACTTTTTTGAGATAGATGCGAATTTCATCACTAGTAAGTAGATTGCTCTACGCGGCCTCGAAGAATTTACTTCGGAATTGGAATCGAAAATGGAACCTTCCATCCACAATTAGAAAATATGATTTTGTATAAATAAAGTTATTCATTTTTATATAAAATGTGGCATGCATTTATGAAGGTTACTTCAATTATATAAAATACTGGATCCATGCTAATTGAAAAGTTTCTTTTTCTATAAGTATATATTTTAAGATAGGTTAGTATTTATGAAATTAGAATACAAGTAATAAAGGAATGAATTAAAATTTAAACATTATCATCCGCAATCCTTTTTAGGCTCTGAATGATATGAGTAGATTTAATTGGGGGAGGGGGTATTAAAAAACACTACTTGCAACAATGATTGAAGTTTCAGCACCAAAAAAAAAAAAAAAAACAGTAGTCAATTAAAGACCCGCTGAAAGGCCTGGTTTTATATAGTTAAAAAGAGAAAGAAAATTGTATTTGTTACAGCGTAAAGTGTTCAGTATAATATTACACGGCGAAGTTTCTAAATTCACGCAAAAATATATTTAAGTGTTTTTATCTGTTCTTTGTAAGTATATTTATTCTGTACAGAAAATTGTGACAAATTCAATAATAAAATCCATGGAATTTTCTGAGAAACGTACCTGAAAAAATAACGATTGAAACATTCAGTAACGTAAACATAATACCAGAAAGAAAAAATAATAATATTCACACCATCTGATTAAGTGGTGAAATTTAAAACAAAAATTATATTAATATCATGGAGAATATACAAAATTTATCGTTGTCAGTGATTCAAGATTACGCGTGCTCGCTGTAAAGCAGAGCACGTGTTGCGAATGGGAAAAAGACGTACGCTTGTCAGTGGGCAGAGTATTCGTGAAATACGCAGCCTTACCGTATTAGCATCTGCACTTTTTTGTCCTAATTGTCTCTCGAGATTGACGTTTATCGTCACTCGTAGGTATATTGCTCCGCGTTGTCGCGAAGAATATGTTTCCGAGTTGAAATCAAAAATGGAACCTTCAATCCACAAATAGAGAATATGATTTTGTATGAATAAAGTTATTCATTTTTATATAAAATGTGGCATGCATTTATGAAGGTTACTTTAGTTATATAAAATATTGGCTCCATGCTAGTTGAAAAGTTTCTTTTGCAATAAGTATATATTTTAAGATAGGTTAGTATTTATGAAATTAGAACACAAGTAATAAATGAATGAATTAAAATTTAAACATTATCATCCGCAATCCTTTTTAGGCTCTGAATGATATGAATAGATTTAATTGGGGGGATTGGGGGTATTAAAACATATTATCTTCATAATCAACATAGCGTTTGTTAACCTATAATACTATTATTGTTTTTTTTTTACCGTTACAGTTGCTATTATTAATACTTTTTTTTTTTTTTTTTAATATATATAAAAGATATATATTTGTTTTGCAATTACTTTAAATTGTCCAATAATATTATTTGGAAAATTTAAAATAATTTTATTTAAAAATTTTCAAAATAAAATTTTACTTTGGAATATTATGAAATATCTATTTTAAAATTTAATTTATTGAAATTTAAAAACAGTTACCGTAATTGAAACTTGTTATTTTCTAAACAGAAACTCAGAAAAGAAAAAAAAAAAAAAAAAAAAAAAAAAGAGTAGTTTCTTGTTTTGCTATTTTTTCTTTATTTATTTTTTTAGAAATCAGTTCAATTATTGGTCTATTCAATATGTAATCTTTCTTATACTGACATTTTAACATGTTGACTGCCAATTACAAAATATGTAGTTCGTTTACTTGCCTAGGATGCTAACGGTGAGTTATCTCATAGCTTGCATAATTGCCATATTTGTGCAACTTAGGGCAAACTCATAGTATATCACTGAAAAATAGAATAAATGGTTTCAGGAAAGAGAACATAATATCAAGGTTGGCTTACATAATCAGAAAATTGATTAATTAATGAATAAAAATAAAATTTTATTCAAAATCAAAAATCAAAAGATATATTTGATACATAAATCAATTTACTTTCAGCAGAAATTTTCTTTTGTTAAAAGAAAAAAAAAAAAAACATTAAATACTCTTTTTGATTATTTCTATATGTACTATAATTATAGTTTTAAATAATATAACATGACTAAATTAAACATGCTTTTTTAATTGGAATCTTGTAAAGCTCAATTGCAGTCAATATGTTAAATACAGAATTGGTTTGAGTTTTGTCTTTATTCTGTTTCACTTTCTGTTTTTGCAAATAACATATTCAATTTTAGTAAATGTTTTTCAAAAATATTATTGGAAAGTTTAATGTTAATTGCAAAACAGATATATATATCTATCATTAATAATAAAAAAAATAATAATACAAATATTTATAATAGCAGTTATAAAGATAAAAAATAATAACAGTAGTAATAAAGGCTAACAAAGGCTATTCTGATTATAAAGAAAATATGTTTTAATACACCCCCCCCCTCCCCCTCCAAATTAAATCTCTTCATGACATTCAGAAAGGTGAATATCTGAACATGATTGCAGATAATAATGCTTAAATTTTCATTTATTCCTTTTAATACTTCTGTTCTAATTTTATAAATACTAACCTATCTTAAAATATTTATTTATATAAAGACAAACTTTTCCATCAGCATGAAACCAATATTTTAAATAACTAAAATACTTTTCGGAAATGTATGCCACTTTTATAAAATTTGCATTACTTTATTTATTTACTTATATTTTATGTTTATTTGTTTCATGTTAAGTACCATTTATTCTCTCTGTTTTTTATCCAGTAAGTATAACAACTGAAAATGCCTCACTCTAAACTATCATAATAATAATAATAATAATAAATAAAATAAAAATTAATTTAACAATCATTTAATTATTTTAAAAAAGTTACAAATTTATAAGCCATCATTATATACAAATCGTATCAGTTTTTGTTTTGATTGAAGGTAATTATAATTAAAATGATGATAATAAATAGATACAAAAATAATTACTTTGTTGAAATTTACGACAATGTTTATTTTTCTAATAGTCTCACATTAATAAGGACAGCCATGAAGTTAAAAATACTAACAAAGTACCTGTAATAATTCTAAATGTATTTTCAATGTACAGTCAGCCAAAAAAAAAAAACGCCACCCCCCCCCCCCCCCCCCCACCTAATTTCACCGTAAATTATCGTAGAAACATGCGGCTGGTACCTATCGATCTGTAATAACGTCTAGTTTTTAATGGTGTTGGCAGATTTTGCTTAAGGGGTCATCTACATATTAAAATACGTATAAACTTCATTTTTTTCAATGACGACCCCCTATTTTTGACCTCATATTCAGATTTCTGAGATCAAGGCAGTTCGGAAAACAAACCTATTTATATACTTTAAATCAATTCTAAACAGAGTTACACGTGAAAATGTGTTAGGGGACCGTCTATACATTTAGAAAAAATAAATCATGATCTACATCTCAAAATACATTATTTATTAAATTTCACACCGGAAAAAAAGTTTAGAAATGTTAGTTATAAAATAAAAAACGATTCAAATTGCAGAACTTTCTGAGTTAGCTTATGAATTAAAAGATTTTTATTGGTTTGAATTTATTAAACATTGAATAGTTAAATTCAACACTTATAGCTTGAATCATATGAACCCTACAATGTTTAATTACAAAAATCTAGATACCAAGGTAAAAGAACAATAGTAATAATGATAATAATATTAATAGCGGTTTAAAAAAAAAAAAAAAAAAAAAAAAAAAAGTGTTTAATATTTAAGAAAAAGAATTATCTACTTCTTAAAAGCAAAAACTGTTTTATTTAAGAGACAAACATTTAAGTTAAAATACATATATAATAAAATATGTATATATATATAAACAATTAAAATCTATTAACTAACAATTATTATCTACTTCTTGTTGGGTATATTTTTATTTTATACAGTAAGCCTTCCATTAAAGTGTTACTATAAAGATTTACATTTAATTTTAGGCGTGCAAACCAAAAATAGATAATATACAAAAATATTGATAACAAGATTTAAACTAAAATCTGAGAAAGGATATTTAACATTTTCGCGACCACTGACGTAGTTTCACGTCATTTTGAAATCTGTAACTCCTTCAGTGGGCGTTTCTTTCACAATTTGGGTGTTACGATATTTCTTAAGAATATTCCTTATATTCATATATAAATAAACAAAATAGTATGAATACAAATACTTTCACTAGAAAAAGTATAATTGTTATGTATATCCATATGAAAAGAAATATGGATATAGAAAAAACGGTTTCCTATTGCCTAGAAAATCTATATCTTTAAAAGTAATAAGACATGTTACTTTGTTTTAAATTCTTTTACCGTGATAAATGTGAGGCCAGTTTTACGCCGTGATTAGAATAATAGAAAATAAATACTATTGCGCTTTGTTTCAATAATAGATATTAAAAAAAAAAAAAAAAAAAATTCCACTTTATTATTCAGTATTAAAAAACATTTAATAAAAATTTTATATTTTATTATGTTACGTCATGCGATAAAATTTAAATAGCATAAACGGTAGAGTAATCGAATGCGAAAATGTCACAACAAGATTAAAACAGAAAATTTGTTTTAAAAAATCTGAGAAAAATTAATAAAAGTCAATTATATTAATTTAAAAAAAGGAAAAAAAAAAAAAAGTATTGTTCACAGCGCATTGCTCTTTTTTAAAATAATAGTCCTCGTCTTACTGCGTTTTTTTACCGTCATGATACTTAACTTGAGGTGTACGAATCGTAGAATTTTCAAGTTAAAAACAAAAGACAAAAGGGACAAAATAGAATTTAAGCAGTGAGAAACTGGGAAACGTTATGTAATATTTAAGAACAAAGACTTAACATTTCAGAATCGAGTATAAACCTCTTTGCGACGGAAGCCACGCCTTTACACAGTTTTTCTACAACTTTACATTATAAAACAAAATTATTTTACATACTTCCAATTAAATCATTTAAATTTTGTCTTCAGCATTCGATGTAGTAAATGCCATTGACATTTATGCATACCAGCGTCATATAGAGAGTCATATACGAATACAGAAACTAGTTTTGTTACTAATGTTTCCACAATATAGAGGCGGGGCTTCATTTCTTTTGGAAATTTTTTCACAATCTCTCGCTTGCATTGCGATAATTTTATAAAAATGATCCAATTTGTATCATAAACATCGAAATGTTGCTTAGAAAACAATTAGAATAACATTAAGGTAAATTAAAATAGTTTTTCGTCAAAATATATACAGATATTTACTCACAAAGGATACAAATTATTATAAGTGACGGCCCCCTAACAACACTAAAAAATAAAATATCACTGTAACTCAAAAAATAATGTTAAGAACGAGTTGTAAATTTGGAAACCCATGTTTTTGATGATGCCCGTTCTATTTATGCAAAAATTAACATAGGTCATAATTCATAATTTTTTCAAATATGAAATTATTAATAATTTTCATATTTTAAAAATTTATTTTTTATCAAAAATATGCATGGAATATGTTTGGGTCACTTCATTCTATCATATAAAAAAAACAGAACTTGAATATCATAATTATTTTGGAAGATATGAATTAATGTTTGTCACATTCATTTAACATTAGCGCCCTCATAGTTTGACAGCTTATAACTCTGTGAAGAATTGAGCAAAATATATAAACTATACCATTTTCCGCGATGATTTTGTCCAAAGAATTCAAATAAATTATAAAAAATGGGGGTTACCATTGAGAAAAAAATGAAGTTGATGCCAGTTTTAATATGTAGACGACCCCTTAAGCAAAATCTAACTATATCATTATAAACTAGACGTTATTACAAATCGATTGGTACCAACCACATGTTTCTACGAAAATTTACGGCAAAATTAGGTGGGGGGGGGGGGTGGCGTTTTTTTTTTGGCTGACTGTACTTTACAGAAACTGAAGAAAGACTCCGTGTAAATATAAAATATAAGTAGTGACTATTTTATTAAAAATAAATGGATATAAAACATAGAAATATTTCATATATTGGGAGTACAAATTAATTCGGTCCGTTTTTTTTCGTTAAAAAAACATTTTATTTATTATCAAAATGAAAAAACATGTTATTCAAAGTATTGTCCATCGGTAGCCACAACTTTTGTCCACCTTTCTGGCAATTTTCGGATTCCATCTCTGAAAAATGAGTCCTCTCTGGACGCAAACCATGATTCGAGCCATTCTTGAATTTCTTCGAAAGAAGTGAAGCGGTGTCCAGCCAAATCGTGATGCATCCGTCGGAACAACCAATAATCAGAAGGAGCAAGGTCTGGCGAATACGGCGGGTGGGGTAGGACCTCCCATTTCAACGTTTCCAAGTAATTTTTAACGACAATTGCCACATGGGGCGCAACGTCGCGCGGTTTCAACTCGTATGGGACCCAATTTCCTTGCTTTTGAACCATTCCCATTTTTTTTAAGCGCACGGAAATTGCTTGCTGAGTGACTCCCAACGATCCTGCAAGCTCTTGTTGCGTTTGGCACGGATCTTGATCGAGAAATTCCTCCAATTCGGCGTCTTCGAACTTTTTCGGCTGGCCCGGGCGCTCATTGTCTTCGACACTAAAATCACCATTTTTGAAGCGTCGAAACCACTCTCTACATGATTTATCAGATGGCGCAGATTCACCATAAACTTCCACAAGCGATCGATGCGCTTCAGCGGCACTTTTCTTCCAATTAAAAAAGAAAATCAAAACTTCCCGCAAATGTTGTTTCTTTAGCACAAAACTCGACATATTGAATGCTCAAAAAACCAATGTTGTTGTATAAAACTCGAAGCTTCGTTGACTGAATATGGTTGACAAAGGTCAAACCTTTCTAACAATGCCAAAAACATCTATTATTAATTCAGTAAACAAATCAGCCAGAGCCATCTATTGAAAACGGACCGAATTAATTTGTACTCCCAATATATTCATGTATAAAAAGGTTTCAAACAATAATAAATTAAGTCAATTTTAATATTTTTAAATGTACAGTCGGGGAAAAAAAAAGAGCAACACTCAACGTATCTTCGTTGCTAATCGATGTAGAAAAATGTAATAGGTATCATTCGACGAAAATGTGAGTAGTTTCAGAAAATGAACTAAAGTTTTATCGTCTACATATTAAAACACGCCTCAACTTTGATTTTTTTCAATGGTAATGCCTCATATTTATTTTATATTTGAATTCCTGGGATCGCAACAACACGAAAATGGATATTGGTTGTATATTTTAATTATTTTTTCACAGAGTTATAAGCGTTCAAAGTTTGAAGGTGCTAATGTTAAATTCATATTTCAAACATTTATTAATATATTCACAAAAAATAACTTGATTGATATAATTTTCTTTTACGAGATACAGTGAAGAAACCCAAACATAATCCATCATTACTTATGATTCTGAAAAATATTTTTAATTCTGAAAAATATTAATAAATTCATACTTGCCAACCATCTCATAAATAAGCGTACAATTGTTAACGCCCCCTGAAAAAAAGCCCCTTTTCTCAGATCACCATATTTTTGAGTTACTCCCTCCAAATGTTGTTACTATTAAATAAAAGTAAAATTACTCAAAAAACTTATTGGTGTGAAAAAACAGGCGAGTACTAAAAATTGTACGGTTCATAATGAGATGGTTGGCAAGTATGTAAATTCATATTCATAAAAATTATGAAATATGACCTATATTAATTTTTACATAAAATGAATCCTAATGATGAAAAATATGGGTGTGCAAATTTGCAGCTCATTCCGGTAATTAGTTTTCAAGATATAAATAAATCTTTCTTTTGGAGTGGTTTAGGGGGCCGTCTCTTATAAAGTTTTGCATGAGATAACCAATCAAATATTAAAAAATAACAAAGAAGTTTAAACAAAATATTTTTATTTTTTATTTACAGGTCAAATTATATAACAACAACGTCAAACGCAAAGAAATGAAACAAAAATGATGATTTTTAGACATTAGTGTCAGCATCAAGAATTCCCTTTTTCTAAACAATACAAGCCCCGCCTTCATCGATCTTCAAAACAAAACAACACAGAAAAGAAAAGTCAATGTGACATTGAGTATTCGTGTTATACCCCATATTTTATATTGACGAAAATATGCACAAGTGGTATTTACTGATCGATTACAGATGATAAATTTTGAATGTTTTAAATGAACTCTAGAAGAAAAAAATTTACTAAATAGGCGGGGTTTACTGTTTTAAATAGAAAAATAGGTTTAATGTAAAAACTGTCGTTAAAAAAAAAAAAGGAATTGGAAATGGAATGCAAAATTGTTTTGTAAAATCGTTTTGTAAACTTGTAAAATCGTTTCTAAACTACCGTCATAGTTATAGGCTTAATCATTTGCTTCGTATATTGCTTTATTTTTATTTATTTATTTATGTTGTAGGGGGAGGATTATTATTTTAAGGATACTTTAGTCTTTAAAATTTTATTAATATATTTTAACTTTATATATTTTTAAAAATAAACTTTAACTTTTATAAATATATTTTAACACTTTTTGCGACCTCAGGATATTGTCTTTTTGACAGTAAGATCCGCCTACGGGCGTTATATTCTCTCAGAGTAAAATATTTCAGAACAAATTTTCTGTATTCACAGTTATATCACAAATGGATATACATTATATTTATATTCTTTCTAATCAATATATTTTGGAAACACATGTAGACTGTTATTCATCTATTAATATTTTCAGGATTGATACACAAGAGGCCTTTCAATATTTTCTGTCGCTCCTCTTATATTTTTCTTTCCCTCCCTCTTTTTTCTTTTTCGAAAGAAACTACATTTTTAAATTAATAAATATATTTTAGCATTTATTATCATAAATTTTAAATGTACACATGATATGCTTTGATTGATACACCCACACGCAGTGAAATAAGAAAATAAATAAATAAATAAATAATAATAATAATTATTATTATTATAATTATTACTATTAGTTGTAAAAGTATTTGCTAAAAGTAGTTTTGAAAATTTATCAATAATTTAAAAAATAATATACTCTTTTAGATCTTAATATGCAATAATTAATACTATGAATGATCTTAAACACAATGCAAAATAATGATCTTTTTAACTGTGGATTGAAGGTTACATTTCAATTGATACTTATTTATTATTACAAGGAAAACTAAATATTTTCTTATTTGACTGATGCATTTTTTTGATATTTTACTAATCTCATTTAATGCTGAATTCATATTTGTACATAGTATGCGCTATAAGTACAATTCTTATACACTTAACTGTTAAAATGCATTATTTTTAAAAAAGAAAAACATTCAAATGTTTAATTTGTAAAAGCTTTATTTTACTCTGAAAAAATATTTCGTTATATTCTACCTAAATCTACCTAAATCTACCAAAAATTATTATTATTATTTTTTTTTTTAGCAAAGCATTTTATGATCAAAATTTTGTATGTAAGCATTTAAAATAATACTCTGTTTCATTAGCATAATTGTTTCACGAAATTTATGAGTAAACAAGTAAGCAAATTATTCAAAATTAATAGATTAATTGCTCTGAAGCGGATCCCTCGAAGCTGCGCGGTGTAGCACAGTAAGCTACGAGCAGGGATGGAACACGGGCGCAGAATTCATACCGGAATCCGTTTAAGAAATGCCTCTACCTATAATATCGTTGATTTAAGAAGTAGAAAATTTTCTTACATTGATAGTGGTATGAATTCTGCGCCCGTGTTCCATCCCTGTACGAGTGACGAAATTCACGTGATATCTCGAGAGCCAATCAAGACAAAATAGTGCAGATGATATCGTGCTGGGTTAGAACTCCTTATTCTAGGTGTAGCCGCTTGTGTTGGCGAAACCCCAGCAAATTATCATTGTAGAAGTGACACGTCATTTTCAATGCGTTTTAGGTACGGTCGGCAGCAAAATTATTCGAGCGCTAGCGAAAATTCCTATTTAAAAGAAGTACATTTAATAGACTAAGGACATGATTTGACAAAGATTTATTTAACAAAACAGTATTAAGTGTACTTTTTTTTAATATAAAAATTGTTGCTAGTGCTCAAATAATTTCGCTGACGACTGTATGCAGGCAAAACCGGATAAAGTACCATTGCTTAACATTACCAGCTTAGCTGTGTACTTTCATATCTCCAAATTTTTAAAGACTTTTAAATTTCTGATAAAATTTAAACATTGTTATTGTTCTTTGTATGTATGGATGAATGTAATATGTATGTTCTTAATTAAAAAATCTATATCAAAATACATTCATTATAAAAATATGTTTTTTCGATGGAAGATTATGGAAAAATTAGTTAATGAATTATTCAATAAAAGAAAATTTAGTTAAAAGTTACTTTATTTGTGAAAAATAATTTTTTTTAATTAAATTATTTTGTTTAGAAAAACATTTGAGCTTCTAATTAAAAAAAAAAAACCTTTGTTTAAATAGTTTTAATTTAATTTAATTTTTTTTTCATTTAATAATTAAAGACAAAAATAATAATTAAAAAAAACTATTATCATATCTAGAAATGTATATCTAGAAAAATAATTAAATTAGTTGAGATTGCTTAATACAGTTGTTTAGGATTTAAGAGAAAAAGCTATTTTTAAGTACATTTTATAGTAAAAGATTTTTTTACATATAAATAAGATTAATAATAATAATAATAATAAAAGCTATTAAAAAATTGTTTAATGAAATAACGTAATATTAAATATTTATTAAAAATGTTATTTTTAGTAATTAAATTAATTGAAATTGCTAATACTATCGTTTTAACTTTTGATTTAAAGCCTGTTTCAGTGGTCGAGCGATTCTGTTCTCCAAGCTGGTAGACTAGAAGTGTCGGTTTCTATCGTAAGTCGCACTCGTCGACCTAGCCGTTTGTAGGTTCCCATGTTTTATCTCGGAAAATCGCTTAATACTTTAGGGGAGAAATAACACTAGAGCTAGAGAGAGCATCCCCGAACGAAATCTTCTGTCAACATCGAAACCACGTGACTGAGGGACACCGTATTAGGACAGGGGAGTTTATTACATGTATTTGAATGGCGATCTCTGCTATGCTACTGAAGAAATGGTGAAATATTTCGTTGCATTAGGTTCCAAAGAAAAATTTGTCAATGGATAACCTATAACCTTTCACAGTCATGTATATACCATAGCTGAAAATATTTTAATTTATTCTGAAGTACTTTTAGCCTCGCCTTTATTTCGTACCACTTATTCTTTTAAAGTATTTTTTTCTTATTTGATCGAAGTTATACATTAGAGAAAATTTTTCTATATATGAAGTGGTGCGAAATAAAGGCGGGGCTAAAAGCAGGGATGGAACCCGGGCGCAGAATTCATACCACTACCAATGTAAGAAAAATTTCTACCTCTTATATCAACGATATTATAGGTAGAGAAATTTCTTAAACAGATTCCGGTATGAATTCTGCGCCCGTGTTCCATCCCTGTAAAAGTACTCCGGAATAAATTAAAATATTCGCAGCTATGTATATACTTCTAAATTATATTCATATAAAATCATAATATTAAACAAATAGACTTTTTAATGGAAGAAATCCAAATTATCCACATAATCATGTGTTTTATATCAGGTAAAGCTAGCAGAGATAGCGCGGTAGGAGAGATTGCGCACATAGGATATTGGAAGGAAAGAGTAGAATGGGCGAGTTGAAATTTTAGGTGGTTGTACAACATCGATTGTGAAGTGCCGACTTGAATTTGCATGTTGATTGCTTTAAGAGTTTAAGATAAAACGTGGTTGCCTCGTTCTCAAAAATGAATGTTTGAATTTTCATAACTCTTTTTAAGAATTTCAGTACAATGGTAGTAGAACAAAATATTTTTTAATTAAACAATTTCTCATAACCCAGTAACCTAGACACCATGATTTCCTCTAAAAGTGAGTAATTATTTAATAAAACACTGCGCCACAGAATCTGAAATTGAACGTTATTCAGGAGTGGCATAATCGACAGAAGCCACACGTCTGATGGGATCTACCTCTAGAATGCTGTTAGGTTATAGTAAATTTATCGCAAAGGATTTAAATGTTATTGTATATCTATTTAGTTCTGTAATATTTTCAAGTTTGATACTCAAGGGTATCTATTCTCTGATCCGACTGCCATAGCGACGTCGTCAAATAAAAAGCCGGAATGTGACGTTACGTGATCAAAATAGCGACTGCCACAGTCGGAATTGAGGTATAGTCTGGTCGGAGAATAGGTCTCAAGTTTTCAGTGCAGCTGTCGGCTGCTTAAATAGAAGAGATAAAACTAAATGCAAGCAAAAAATATCAGTTTACTCAATCTTCTTTTAAAGGTAAGGGTTGTACTCTCCGCCCTTTTTTCAGGACACTCTCAGAAATAAGAAAATTTCAAATATATTGCTACTACTATATTTATACTATAATTTCTAGCCTGTATAATCGTGGCACATTACTATAAATATATCCAGAATAATTCCACATGAAATTAGTGGTGGCTGAAAAGGTGAACATTTCTTACCTGTTATTGTGTCCTGAAAAAGGGCGGAGAATACGACCCTTGTTTTAAGGAATGTATAAGTCTAAATTTCAGTAAAATAAAATAAATAAAATGAACGTAAAGGATTTGAAAGCGTACAGAATTGTAAATTGTAAAGGATTTTTTGTAGGAAGATTTTGAGGAAAAAAAAAAACTTTAATAAATAGTAAATTGTGGGCGGATTCTGCGCTTACATATGGGCGGACTAGCCACATATTGCATGCACGGTGTGCTAATTTTGTTTTTGCTCGAAAAGGCCTGTTTCAGACGCATACACCGTCTCGAACAGGTTAACCTGTGGTAGGTGGTTGCAACATAATTTCACAAGTACAATAATAAATGCAATAATTGTGGACAACGAGAGATTCGGTCAGCAAACAAGAAACCATCCTAGCTTTTTATTTATTTATTTTTTTTTTTTTACTTCTGTTTCTTTAATATATATATATATATATATATATTAATAAATTTTTGTACTTTTTTTAAATTTCTTTATTTTTCTGATTTTTAAAATATCCATGCCAATGCGAAAATATTTGTTTACAAATACCATACAACAAAGTCATTTAAGTGAATTATTATTATTGATAATGCAATTGTAGTTTTAATTAAGCGCAGTCTCTCCTACCCATGCGCGCAATCACTCCTACCCTGTAAGGAGAGATTGCGCAAAATAGCTCTCTTGGTTTTATTACTAGAGTTGTTTCAAATTACAACAGAACAACAAAATGGTAATGGAAATGTAATAGAAGAAGGATCAGTTCAAAGTTATGCAGCAATAGTTTAGCAAAAAATTAATATTTTGATTTTTTATATGATTTTGCTGAATTGTGTGCAAACTCTTATAGCTTACCTTACAATTTTTTGAAAATTTATGCAAAAATAATCTATTATACAGTCGGCCCCGCTTAAACGAATATCTACCGTTCCAACTATATAAATTCAATTAAGCGGGGTATTCAATTATGCGGGGAAGATTAGAAACACAATTGCATGTATAACTATAATGGCTTTATGGTTACACGAAAAGATAAATGATCGATACCTCTTTCTTATATTAATATTTAACAAAACTTTTACTACAAAGTTTTAAAAACAAAGTTTTTAAATTCGGATGCTGCAGATGGATAGGGTTCTTGCAGTGTCTAAAGTAATATTTGAAAACTGATCTGACTTCCCTGCGACAATTTATTCTTCAGATATCGTGTACACAGACTAACTAATGGACTAACGGACGTACGGACTAACAAACTAACACACACCCCTACAGACAGACAACATACAAATTTTGTCATTTTCGGAATCCTTACACCTGAAAACATGTAAAAAATTAAAAAGACCGAGGTCGAAAATTTTCACGATTACCTAAGTTCTCCATACCTGTAGTATAATGGGGAACTAAAAACTGTCTCCTTTAAAGTATGTTAATGATACAATTCCTGGATAAAATTTGGCGACTTTTGCATTATTTTTATTTGTTTGTATGATTTTTCGGTGGATTTTTAAAAACTTACATATGATACAATATATTAAAATCTATCATATTACATATGATAGTTTTAAATTTTAGTGTTTAAAAATGAATTCTGTTGATAGTTAAAAATATATTTTTTAGATTAGCGTTTGAGATATAAAAGCTCTTAATTAAGAGTTTGAAACCTCTCTAACTGCAGTATTTCGAATTTACATGAAAAAATGGAAAGAAAATGTGCAACTGCGAAATTTTTCTTCAGATTGACATACTAAAACTTTTATGCAAATAAATTGTAAAATTTTTAAATAAATAAATAGTGGATATTCATGGATATATAGATTAACTATCTACATAAAAATTTAGTCTTTTTTTTTTTTTTTTTTTCTTTTTCTTTTCTGGTTTTTTTAAAAATACGATATTTGATAAAATAGTTTTATTATGACTATTATTTAAAGAAGATAGACCGTCTTTATTTCTTTATTTCTTACATCTAAAAAAAAAAAAAAAAAAAAAAAAAAAAAAAAAAAAACTATTTTTATTTTTTATTTTATTTAAGAATCAATCTTTAATTCTCAACAAACATTATGCATAAAAACATCATAAAATTGTTTCAAAAAGTAGGAATTTTATAATCATAATTGAAAAGTTTTAAAATGACATTTTTCAATGTTCGAAATTTAAGCTAAATTTTCTCTAAATGCATATTTTTATAATTTTACGCATGGAAATTCGAAACTCATAACGATAAAGATATTTAATTTTAAATAGATGTTTTCTAGATAATTTTTTCTAAATTAAATAAAAAATTAAGAAATTTATATTAAATTATTTAAAATTAAGCTCTAAAAGTGAGAAACATGGGAGTTTTTTACTACATTGTTTGCGGGAAACAAGTAAACTCGTTTTTTATTACTTGTTTCCCGCAAACAATGTGTTAATATGTATTAATATTAGTACATTATTCATGACTTTCCAAATTTCAATATAATTTGTCATACATTCATTAAAGATTATTTTATTTGTTTTTTAAGATAAGAAACGTGAATATAACATTTGAAATATTTATTATTAAATGACTTAGGGATATAATTCGAGCAAGCTAAAAAATATTACATGTAGAGCGAGAAAAAAATTGAGTTCAAATTTTAATGGCGTGTCGTGTTAGGGTTAAGGCCAGTTGACAAAAAGTAGGTCCTAGGTCTGGGTGGTGTATTCTCCCTAGGGAGTCTTTCTTAGTGATGATTGATACCTAGCTCGTATTTATGCGAGTTTCGGAGAAAACCATAGAAAACTGCAAACGTATATATCAGCTAAAGCAACCTGGTAAAGAACTCGGCAATTCCTATCTACCATCTTCCAGATATTTAAATTTTGATACTCCACTGATAAGAAAACTGCAGAATTTTGTAAATGAAGTCGTAAAACATTAATTTCGGAAATACATTTACGCAGTTTTATCCATGTTGTTAAATTTAAGATTTGCCATCAAAAAAATTTTTTTCCCAAAAACTTACGCTTTATATACCTCCTTAACAATGTTTGTATTTATGTTTGAACAATGAATATTATTATTGTTAAGTTACACAGCATACGATGGGTCGGGACCCACTTATGAAAATTTGCACAAGCCGCCATTGGATTTAGGGTTGCATATTAATTTATAACTCAGCCTCCCATGGCCGTCCCATGTTAAAATTCGCAGTAGTTATAGATAATAAATGTAAAAATAACACATAATTTTTAAAGGAAAATTAAATGTGTGCTTTTTGAGATATTGGACGTCAAAAGCTAAAATGTTAGACCTTAAAGTGAAAAAAAATTAAAAATATACACTTGTGATATATCATTTGAAAGCCTGTATTATAAGCTTCCTAATGATACCAAATTTTCATTTCTAAGTTAATTAAAAAAGGATTCTCTAAAAGCGAATAATTATTTATTAAAAGACTGCGCAATCTCTCTAAACAAAGTGGGAGAGTTTACGCTTTGGCTATTTAGCAGAGATTTCAAATTGATTTTTATAAAATTCTATACTAACAGAGATTTCGCAGCTTATTGGTAATGACAAGACAATCAGGTTGAATTTGATGAATGTCTGGAACTGTACCAGGATATAATTTCGACAAGTGACTGGACTAGTTCAACCCGTTCGAGGCAGCGCATCTTTTTAAAGACTGTTTCCAGGTTTGGAAATTGAACATTATTCAGGAGTGGCACGATTGACAAAAGCCACACCTCTGATGGGATTTAATTCTCGAATGCTAATGTTAGCCTACGAGACATTTATCGCACAGTATTTAAGTGTTATTATATATCTGTTTAGTTTTGCAATATTTTCAAGTATGATGCTCAAGTTTTATGCAGCTGTCAGCTGCTTAAACAGAAGCGATAAAACTAAATGCAAGCAAAAATTATCTGTCTACTCAAAATTTTTTTTTAGTATTGTATTCGTCTAAATTACAATACAAAATAAATTAAATAAACATAAAGGACTTTAAAGTTGAAATGAGAAAATTTCAAACCAAGTAAAATTTTGATTTTGCGTTTTAAACATTTTTGTGCGAAAAAAAAAAAAAAAAAAAAAACTTTAATAAATAGTGAACGATGGGCGGATTATGGTCTTAAAAAAGGGTGGGATTAGCCACATATCTTTTTACACCTATGGTGTGCTACATGTTTTTTTTTTTTTTTTCTTTGCTCAAAAATGCATTGCACAAACGGTGTGCAGTCGTCTCGAACAGGTTCACTTGTGGCAGGTGGGTGCATGATAACTTCACTTTGTACAGGATTAAAACGATTGTGGATAACGAGAATTTCGGACAGCAAGCAAGAAACCATTCAAGATGAAAAGAAAATGTACTAATTTTAAATTAAATATGTTTTCTAATAAGTTAATATCATTTTGCAATCTTTATCTGGCCTTGTTCTTTTTTCTGTTCCTTTAATACTTTTTCTTTAAATAAATTTTTGTAATTCTTTTTAGTTTTTTTTTTTTTCTTCTGATTTTTTCAATTATTGAATAGAAATATCCACTCGTAATATAAAAATACTTGTTTACAAACGCTTTGCAACAATATCATTTAAGTACAGTTATAAATATTGACAATATAATTGTAGTTACAATTGAGCGCAATTTCCCTTAACACGTTGAGCGCCATGTCAGTCATAGGTGGCTGACAGTGTCAAATAGGATATAAAGTCGCGTCAACCATCGGTGGTTGACAATGTAAAATGTGATATAAAACTAAAAATATTACGTTGTTTTAAGTAATTACTGAAAATGTATTCAAATTTTACTTAATTTTTATGTATTAGAGGATAATATTTTCAAGGAATTTTAATGGATTTTATTAAGAACTCGCGTGGCGCTCAAGTTGTTAAGGAGTGTTTAAGTACTAGCGACTTCAACACGGCAAGTGCGGTTTCTATTCAAACTACTTTGATGTGTGATTCGCTTTGCCGCTTGTCTCGAAGAGCAGTGCCTCACGGAAACAAATAAGAAATAAAATTAATAACAGGAGACTTGGCGTTGGAATATTAAAACCCGAATAAATTACAGGGATGGAACACGGGCGCAGAATTCATACCGGAATCCGTTTAAGAAATTTCTCTACTTAAAATATCGTTGATTTAAGAAGTAGAAAATTTTCTTACATCGATAGTGGTATGAATTCTGCGCCCGTGTTCCATCCCTGAAATTACTACGTCAGAAACGCCAAAGACAAATATTAGAAATGCATACAGCTGTTTCGGCAGCCTTAAGCGTGCCGTCTTCAGTGCAAAAAGGATTCTGAATCTGCGGAAGTGCTCGTATTTATAGGAGAGGGGCCGAATTTAGTTCAACCAATAGGATTTCGGGAAAGGTGGGGAGAGTGGTCAATAGGAATTTATTAAATTTAGCTGTGTAAACAGTAGAAAAATTAAGAAAATGTGGACTGAATATAAAATTTCCAACAGTCAGACAAATAGGGAATAGCGAAATCACTATTTACAAGGTTTTTAGAATTTTTATAAATATGAAAAGCTTCAAAGAAATCGAGTTCATGAATGGATTTAGGTCTGCAAATTATTTTACCTGAATTAAATTTAAAATTATGATTTTCCTCCCAAGCAATGTTTAGAAATAGCCGATTTATTGGTTTCTTGTTTGCGGACGTATTTCATATGTACTTTAAGACGAAATTTTAGACTGCGTTTAGTTTGGCCAATATATGATAAATCACACTGACAGGAAATACTATAAATACCCCAAGAATTATGAATATCAATTGGATCTTTTAACTGAGAAAAGGTGAGTTTATTGGAAGGCGAAAATATTATTTTAAAATCACATTGTTTGAGAATTTTAGCTATGGTTTGACTGGATTTAGGAAAATAGGGTAAGACAATACTGATATTAGAAGAGACTGACTTAGTAGACGAAATACGAGGGAGTTGTAATTTTTGGATAGCTTTGTCTATAATGGAAGGGTCATAACCTCTGTCAATTGCAATGGCTTTCAGGTATTTAATTTCAGATTTTAATAAAATAGGATTTGAACAAATATTAAGGGCACGGTTTACAAAAGTATAGAATGCAGCCATTTTTTGGTTAGGTGGGTGACATGAACGCGCATGGGGAGGAAGGGAGACAGCAAAATTTTTTCGATAGACGGCGGTTGAAAATCCATTTACAGTGCGAGAGAGGGTATCAAGAAATGAAAGGAAGCCATTATTTTCTATTTCATATGTAAACTGGATATTACTGTCAATTGAATTTAAAGTTTCTAAGACATGGTCAATATTGTGATGAGATATGTCGATAAGCGTGAAGGTGTCGTCAACGTAACGGGTCCAAAAAGGAAAAGATATTTTCTTAAAAAGTTTGCTTTCTATACTTTTGTAAACCGTGCCCTTAATATTTGTTCAAATCCTATTTTATTAAAATATGAAATTAAATACCTGAAAGCCATTGCAATTGACAGAGGTTATGACCCTTCCATTATAGACAAAGCTATCCAAAAAGTACAACTCCCTCGTATTTCGTCTACTAAGTCAGTCTCTTCTAATATCAGTATTGTCTTACCCTATTTTCCTAAATCCAGTCAAACCATAGCTAAAATTCTCAAACAATATGATTTTAAAATAATATTTTCGCCTTCCAATAAATTCACATTTTCTCAGTTAAAAGATCCAATTGATATGCATAATTCTTGGGGTATTTATAGTATTTCCTGTCAGTGTGGTTTATCATATATTGGCCAAACTAAACGCAGTCTTAAATTTCGTCTTAAAGAACATATGAATTACGTCCGCAAACAAGAAACCAATAAATCGGCTATATCTAAACATTGTTGGGAGGAAAATCATAATTTTAAATTTAATTCAGCTAAAATAATTTGCAGACCTAAATCCATTCATGAACTCGATTTCTTTGAAGCTTTTCATATTTATAAAAATTCTAAAAACCTTGTAAATTGTGATTTCGCTATTCCCTATTTGTCTGACTGTTGGAAATTTTATATTCAGTCCACATTTTCTTAATTTTTCTACTGTTTACACAGTTAAATTTAATAAATTCCTATTGGCCACTCTCCCCACCTTTCCCGCAATCCTATTGGTTGAACTAAATTCGGCCCCTCTCCTATAAATACGAGCACTTCCGCAGATTCAGAATCCTTTTTGCACTGAAGACGGCACGCTTAAGGCTGCCGAAACAGCTGTATGCATTTCTAATATTTGTCTTTGGCGTTTCTGACGTAGTAATTTATTCGGGTTTTAAGAAATAGAATTATCTGAAGACAAACTACTGCATCTACACAACGATAGTATTTTAGAATAAGACCGCGTGAACTCGGTCTTTTAGGTAGTGATGTGCTGTCATTCGAGTGAAATAATCGATTAACTCGATTATTTGTAATCATTCGATTAACTCGATTATTTGTAATCATTCGATTAACTTGATTATCTAAAAATCATTCGGTTAGTTATTCCGATTATTTCATTCGTTAATTTCATTCCGATTATTTTTTTCTCTCGATTGCCATAATATCCTTTATGCGCGTGCGCGAAAAATTTTATGGATTATTTTCTTTCGAATGATTTTATAACCTTTATGCGCGTGTGCGAATGATTATCTCTATTAATTTATTTCGAGTGATATTACATCCCTTATGCGCGTGCGCGAGTGATTGTCTCGATTATTTTATTTCGAGTGATATTAATGGCAAAAGTTTACTTGGTCATTTCTATATTCCGATTAGTTGCAGCGATTTCTTTCTTTTTTTTTTTTTTTTTTTTTTTTTTTTTTTATAACGAATTAATCATTCGTCTGGTGGTTTGGCTGCAATTCAGAGTGGCCATTCTTTGAATGCTTGCTTTTCACACGTTATGTGTAGTTTGTGAACCGTTGTTTTTCTTAATATGCGTTATTTAGATTTAGTAATATTTCTATTCATAAAAATACATTAAAAAAGAAAAAAAAAATTGTTCTTTTAAGGGAAAAAAAGGAGTACTCATAATTTTTAATTAGATTCAGGTCATTTTTTTTTTTTTTTTTTTTTAATATACATATATGAATTATGGCTATACATACATGAATTTTTCAAATTTATATGAAAAATTTCAGGATTCAAATATTTTCAAATAATAAATGTAGTTTTATTAGAATATATGAATAAAAACATTTTATACTATTTTCAATTTATTGTGATATATGACACGCACACATACACACACATACACTCACAAATAAATAAATAAAAAATAAACAAAATTGGGAATTTACTACATAAAATAATAAAATAAATTTAGCTTTATACTAATGACATTAATGCTCAATTTTAAAACTTTCTCGTACCTATATATGGTAGAAAATGTATTATTTTGCAGTCAAACTTTCGAAAGTGAGTTTTTGTTATATTTACGCGTTTTAAGGAGCAATGAATCCAAAAATAAGTTTTTTTGCGGTTGGTCTGTGTGTTTATTAGCAGTATATCTCGAGAATAAATAGTAGCAGGAAGTAATTTTTTTTTCTAAATCTGTAGTATATAGGGATGCTATCTATACTAAACTTTTTGTTGTTGTGGTCGAACAAATGGTTCGTGCACAGGGACAACCAAGATAATTCACATTTCAAATACATTATGGGTAAAATTTCTTGTAGTTGCAATTTAACATCTATATTTTGCAATTAACAAAATTACACGAGCATACTTCCTTTTTTCTTTATAAAAAAATCACGTTTTGTGCAGAATATTGTATGAAAATCTTCGATCATTCGTTTAGAGAGATACTCAAAAGGTTTTGGATATATTGGGGCTATAATTTGAAATTCTAGAAATTAATACATGTCTTTTTCATATAGGTCTAAATTACAGAATGGGATGTGTATATAACTTTTCGACCGTATAATGGGCTACTCAAAATTAAGCGTAATTGTTTATTCTGTTGAATATATTTCATGTAGATGTTTACCTACATTTTGCAATGTCGACAAAAACTGCTCAGGAATAAAAACTAATTGATCATAATGATACGATAGACAAAGTATTTTTAAAATTCAATTTTCAGCTCTTCTTTTTGTATAATGTCGCGTTTTGTGGCCTCATGAATGTGACAGTCAAATTTTTTAAATGTTTAATCTATATACATGTGTGCCTAATGCATAACTTAAAAAATAAGTAATTAAAAAAAATCAAATTTGTATCTTGAATTTCATGTAAAGTTTCCATTTAAATAGTTTAAAATGAAAAAAAAAAAAAAAAAATCTGGCAATAATTGTGTTAGGTTGAATAATAATAATAATAATAATGATGATGATAAAAAATAATAAAAACTACGACCCTTTATTAGTCGGACAAAATAGACACGCGCTTTGCAAACAATTAGTAATACGTTATCTGCTAGTACAAGTTACTATACTAATATCACTACTTTTATACCTTTCTTTGATAGCAGCGCAGCGAAATTGAACAGTGCGAATAAATGCTTACAATTCTGTCTGATTTCTTTGTTCTTTTGAAGTAGCCGCCATTTAAAAAAATGGTACATCGAGCTTATTAATAAACTTGGGTTCTGTACATAATGTTTTTCAGATAAATCGGTTCATAAATAAATTTTTTAACTGAGTTTGAAATGTTGAAGTAATTGCAATTTTGAAGCAAGTTGAGGAATCGAGTTGACTAAAAAAAAAAATTGGTTGAGTTGAGATCTTCATATGAGTTATACATATATCAAGATTCAAGCAAATCTGTTCATAAATACTTTTTTTTTTTATGTGAGTTTGAATATTTTAAGTGGCCGTTATTTTGAAACACGAACACCCGATCGGGTTGATTAATAATCTTGGTTGAGACCTTGATATGAACTATGTAGATACCGAATTTTAAGCAAATCTGTTGAAAAATGCGTTTCTTATCCGAACTTGAAATTTTCAAATGGCCAGCATTTTTTTAACTTTATGATAGATCAAGTAACCAACAAAATCACTTCAGCTATTACTATGGTAAATCCATTGTCAAATTTGTGTTTCAACTGATACAGTTATACATACGTACTATACACACAATATATTATATACACACAGAGAGAAAGAGGGGGGAGAAAAGAGAGTAATTATTACAAATAATTACTTTGATTTTTGAAAAAAAAGTCTACGTAAAAAGTTAAATAAATCTCAATTATTAAAGGTTAGACCTTAAAATTTCATAGCAATGAGTGAAAAAACAAAGTTTAAACAGAGAGCAACCTGATAGCCACGAAGAAACCGAAACTAATTACAAAACGCTTATTCTACGCTTACGTCATCGATAATCGATTGTAAAATCATTCGATTATTAAAATCATTTGATTATTCCCATCTCTACCCTTAGGTACTTATATATTTAAATATACTAGCAAAGCCCCGGTTCGGGAACGAACCGAATTCCGAATGCGGGAAAATTTCTAAATCAAACTCGAAATGTACAAAATTCGGCCTGATGCTGCCTGCGTGCCAATAGATCAAAGTTTGTTAACGAAACCATTTTTTAATTCATGAAATCAATGAAGGTAGTGAATCAACGAAGGCTTTTCTCGTTTCGCTGGTCACTATATTTAAAAGAAACTCTTTTCTATATTGCTTTACAAACAAAAATAAAATTTTAAGAAATCATGAAATTGCTTTTAAGCTCGCTTTGTTTTCCCGTTTTTTACTTCCATTACCCTACTACCGTAGGTAATGGAAGTATTGTATTCGGACTGAAAATTCGATATCGGGTTTTCACCTGATTTACACGTTTTAAGGTCCCCTGAGTCCAAAAAAGTGGTTTTTGGCAATTGGTCAGTGCGTATGTATGTATGTGTGTGTGTGTGTGTGTGTGTGTGTGTGTGTGTATAGGTATGTATGTGGAGAATCTTCTGGCTGTTATAGCTCAGAAACTAATAAAGATAGAGCTACGAAATTTTAGAATTGAAATACATCTGGTGTACAGATGAAATTTCCAAATTTTTGTGAAAATTGAAAAACCGGAAGTGGGACCGTAAGTCCGTATCTCAAAAACGGCTCTAACGATTATAAATAGCTCAATTTCAGGCCTCGCAAAGGCTTTCCTTTAAAAAGGGTTGTACGGATTTTTTTCAAACTCGCCATTTTAACTCACTTTTAAATATGCTTTTGTATGTAATTATTGTTTTCCTGTCAATAATTGAGTTTAATCGGAAGTGGCATCGGAAACCGGAAGTGGGACAATTTATAATAAATTAAAATAAATGGAACAAGATTAAATTTAACAAACGAAATGAAAATTTCTGAAAGTGAACATATTTTGGGACATAAATTTGACTATTATGAATATATTAAAATTATAAAAAATATTACAAGAAAAGTTAACTTGCAAGCATTTGTAGTAATTTTAAAAGGATATGACATCATTAATTAACAAAGAATTTTATCTGAAAATATTTATAATTAACATTTTAAAAATTACTGAAAATAAAATTAAAGTTTCCAAAAACTTTTACTCAAATAATAAAATTAATGCAAACTATTTTCTAACAATATCTCCTCAGAATTTCGTAACATATCTGGAAAATGATTAATATATATATTATTATTTTTCTAATTATTATTTTAAATAACTTATTTGACGGATAGAGCAATTTTGTTACTTATTTAAATCAAAAATGTATATAAAATGTTTATAATGTGTGTAGTACTGGGTAATGGAAGTCGTGTGGCTGTTACACACCAGATTTTTTACTTTCTTCTATCTTCAATAGAAGAAAGTATTGGATTCGTAAAAATTTTCGATTTCGGGTTTTTTTTATGTTATTATTGCTTTTTTGTTTCTTTCTTTTCATCCAGAGCGGTTACAAACATACATACAGGTGAAGCTAATAAAAGCGTGTTTAAAAAAAAAAAAAAAAAAAAAAAAGGAACTATCATCTTCTGTTTTTTTTTTTTTTTTTTTTTTTTTGAGAGGAATTGGGATTTTGTTCTTCTATAACTCAAAAGTTTTTGAACTTACACGAAATTTTTTTGGGATTTACATATAAATTGCTCAATACTTTTGGCTATTAATTAATGCAAATGAATTTTTTTAAAGCTTGCGCTTTCGTACATAAGAATTATTTAATAAAAATTCTCATACTGAGGAAGATATTGAACATTTTTGCTAACAAAAATTTTTAGTTTCAACAAGAAAAGTATTTTCTTTATAAATTTTACTGTATAAGGACACATAAAATAATTATAATATTTTTTTATTATAATATTATCATTATCATTATAATTATTATAATAACTAGCTGTGAATACCCGCTTCGCTGGGTCATTTTTAATAGCACAGTTATTTGTTATTAATAATCCATCAATACTTACTTGACAATTTGTTATATAAAAGACACATTTTTTTTAATTGATTAATTTATTGATTTTTTTTTTGTTTATACATAAATTATACATAAATATCTTATGACTAAGTATACATTAATATCTTAAATTATCTTAAATCAATTTATATACTAAACATTTCTACTGAAATACATTCTTATACACTACGTTTACTGTTTTGTGTTCTGGTGCATAAACAAATAAATTATCTTTCTGTCCCACGCGTGAAAAAGCTACATAGAGTTGGCCATGTGAAAAACAGGATTCTTTTAAATTAACCCCACAAAATCGGAACGTCTGACCTTGGGCCTTATTGATAGTTATACTATAAGCTAATCTTAGTGGAAATTGTAATCTTTTAAAACAAAATGGTAAGTCATTCGCAATTAATGGAATTCTTGGTATAAAAACCAAGTTTCCTTTTTCTTTGCCAGTTAGAATTTCTGCCTCCATGATGTTGTTCAAAATTTGTTTTACACATAATCTTGTACCATTGCATAATTTTGGCGCATTAAGATTTCGCATTAATATGACTGGTGATCCAACTTTTAGCTTCAATTCATGAGAAGGCATACCAGGTGGCTCTAATGAATTTAAGAACTCTATCGGAAAGTTCAAATTTTCATCTTGATTCATCATTGAATCTATTGATTTATAGATTTTTTCCTCTCCCGGTATCATATCCTGTACTCTTTCATTTATTTGTTTTACTACACTATTTTTTGTAGCCAAAATTGCTCGTTCATACAACCATGTTTTATTCAAGTAATTTTGTTCTATTGATGGATAAATTTTTTCTATAAGTTGTTCTTCGGTATCTACTACATGACACAACTCTTCTGATAAAATTATTTTACCAGACTGTAGATCTAGTGGGTAGGTGCCATTTCCAATTTTCAGAAGATTGTCGGCAAACTCTTGTGCTTTTGGATCTCCAGTTATTAGTGCTCGCATATTTTCGGTTAGTGATAACTTTTCAACATTATTCCAAAAAATTGATCGTTTTAAACACGCATTTATTTCGTCAGCTGGTGTTGATTTTGGTATAACTGGTAATGTTTGTCGGAAATCTCCAGATAGTAGCAATAAAACTCCGCCCATTAGTTTTGTATTCTTCCGAAGATCTTGTAGTGTTCTATCCAGTGCTTCAAGTGATTTTCGATGAGCCATTGTGCACTCATCCCATATTATAATTTTGCACCGTATTAAAATTTGGCCACGTACAGAAGATTTTGTGACATTACAGACTGGGAATTCTTGATCAGCTACATTTAATGGCAAATTAAATGCAGAATGGGCTGTTTTTCCACCTTCCATTGATGTCGCGGCGATTCCAGAAGATGCCAATGCTAATGCGATTTCATTTTTTACTCGGATTGTAGCTAGGATTAAATTGATAAGGAAAGTTTTGCCTGTACCTCCTGGTGCATCTAAAAAGATAATCCCTCCTGTACTTGTGTCAATACGACTTATTATTGTGTTGTATACTATTCGTTGAGTTTGTGTTAATTTTGGTTTATTTTCATTGATATAACGTTGCAATTCTTCTACATTATAATTAAGTTCTTTTGTTAATTCTGAATTAAACACGCTTGATCCACCTCTTTCAGGAGATTGCACCCCAAGAGCAACTAAATTTTGATTGCACATTGCGAAACATCGATCTTCTAAAATTATTAAAGCTTCATTATAAATATTATCGTTGAAACCAATATTCATATCTTGATTGTCTCTACGCACTCTTGCTAGAATATCATCACTCATACTATCACGATATTTCATCCATAGTCTATTCGGATTAGAAGGATTACATGTTGTTATAATTATAGCAAAGAGTTCACGTAATTGATTTGCTGTTGCTGTTTCTGCAGCCTCTTTCATTGCCTGTTTCCATTGATTGTCATTTTCTAATAAGCCACGACGCTGACAGGCTTCACGATATGTCTCGCAAATGTAACCATCTACCGTTCGAAGATCTTCAAAGGAAGTTGGTCCACGTACTTCATGGAGTAGTAAACGTAAATAAAAGCACTCAGCATTTTTTGGGTGTACCGTATATACTCGACCGATAGCATTATCTTTAAATACACCCTCAAATCCTTCAACCGGAACTCCTCTCTTTCGTCGATTAAATACTCTTCGTGATGAGTCCCACGTGTAATAACTGGGAATATCTCCATAAAAAAGAGTCTTAGCAAAGGGATCATTGAGACACAATTCAAAAAATGCCGTCAAGGTTGTATTAACAGGTTGGTTTGCAACTTTTTGTGCTGTTTGATTAGTAAAATATACTCGTTGTCCATTTTCAAGGTGAACTGCTAAGTGAAAAACAGCTGGATCTCTGTCATGAATCGAAAACCCTAATATACGCCAAACTGCTTCGTTACTATTTATATACCGTCCCATTTGATATCTTAAAATTTCATCGTTTCGATTTTCATCAGTAATTCCAAAAACAGCCATATCGCTTCCTTTGTTAATATATTTACACACATACTTAATTGACTTGACAGAACTGCAATATTCTACATTAATATGAGCATCAAACATTTTTGATAATAAAGGATTATAAGGGACAACCCATCGATTATCAATTTCAATTTCTTCGCCTCGTACTCTGATTTTTGCTGTAAATCCTCCTTCACTCGGTGGTCGACGTCGATATTTCGGGTATGCATCATCTCCTGTTTGCGTCTCACTCAAAAATGATCTTGGATATCGTTTTGAACATTTATTATCTTTCATACAGGGTGATTGCACATTAAGCGCTCCGCAAGGCCCATGTATCATGTCTTTCACGATTATTCTATACAGAACAGGATCTTCATCCGGATTTGGAAATTCTGCTTTGATAACGTCATCGATCTGATTTGAGTGAATTTTTTCTTTCAGCCAAATTAAATTGTGTGAGTGTGGCAATCCTCTTTTTTGCCACTCAATGGAGAACATCCAACTGATAACATTTCCAAAAATAGAACTCTTCACAATAGTATTAATAAATTTTACTTGTTTCTGTTTAAACACGCGCGCAATTATATCATGTCTGTCATGTGGCTTTTGTCCATACTGTAATTCATCTTGAATTTCTTTCCATGAAGAATTACACGTAAACGTTATAAATAAATCAGGACGACCATATTTCCTTACATACGTCATTGCGTCTTGTGCATATTCAAGCATATGCCTAGGGCTACCAGTGAACGTAGAGGGCAAAATTACTAATCGTCCCAAATTTTCTATATCTCCATCATTGGTTACTGCATCCCGTAAATGAATATATTCATCCGATCGTAATTTATTTTGATTTTGGCGGATAAATAACAGTCTCTCTGCTTCAATTTTTGCTTGCATATCAACAATGAACTGTAAAAACAACTGCCGACA
This sequence comes from Salticus scenicus, assembly GCA_963930645.1. Taxonomy (NCBI): domain Eukaryota; kingdom Metazoa; phylum Arthropoda; class Arachnida; order Araneae; family Salticidae; genus Salticus; species Salticus scenicus. Next base: position 211,884,244 of record OZ005658.1, on the reverse strand, counting down.
GTTGAGTATATGATTGTATTTATTTTCTCTCTCCATTATCCGATATGCATAAAATTCCTTAGAAGAAACTTTTTTGTTTGTTGGTCTATTTGTTTCTGGATTAATATGATAAATATTAAAATGGTAACCATCTTCACCGTGACAAAATATTAATGGATACTGCAAGGCGTCATACATGTGATGAGTTTCAGCGATACGTTCCAACTTATTACTTCTTCGTTGTACCACAATGTCTCTATAGCTACTTTCACTGTCCACCATGACTACAGCTATTTCATTTACTTGAGGTGCATTAAATCGTCTTTCGTGCTCACCAATTGGCCTTTTATCTGCTCGAATGATTATTTTATAACTATCTGAAACCATTTTTTCCATTGCTGTTTTAAATATCTTTATTAATTCATTATTTTTATGAAGAAAGCGCTGTAAATAAAGAATTATATCTCGATGTAATCCTGTAAAAGTTCAAAGCCTTTGGTCCAGTTCGTGTTCTTCATTTCCTACAAAATAAACTTGTAAAAATTTCGGAGTATCATTTGGGAAAGACAATAATGATCCAATTTTATGATATACTTGTCCCTGTATTTTAAACACTGGATTGAATCCTGGTTCTTCGATTACTGCAGTTGCTCCAAATGAAGTCATTTGAAAGCATGCATTGTAACGCCTAATATTTTTTAAAAATTCTTTAGAATTATGTGTTTCTCCTTTCATAAATTCTAGGAATTCCGGTGGCAGAGATTTCAAGTCTGGTAATTTAATTTTACCATTCGAACAGCATGTACTCGGTGTTTCTCCTTTGAATTTTTTAGCTTTACAAAATTTACAAACTACATTCATTTTACCGATTACTACACTTGGATGTTGATTATAATTTCTAGTGGGATTATAATAAAACGCTTCATATTCAAGACTATATCCTCCCCGACGTTTTTCACGAATAGCATTTACGGTTGTTCCTGACGCTTGAGCTTCCATTTGATCATTTAGTCGAAGGTTACGCATTTTTATTGTATTTTGTATTCTTCTAGCATCTGTCTGTTCATTTGTTTCTCTTTTTCTTTGTAATCTTTTTCTGATTTTATCTGTCTCTCTAGAATCATTAAACTGCTCTTCAGTCTGGTTATTTCGCCTGAGATAATAATTTTCCCGAAGTAATGATAGACGCTGTTCTCTTTCTTCCGTGGTTTCATTTCTTCGCGACATCTTTTGCCTCTTCGATACAATTCGAGAACGCGAGAATACGCTCTTACGTTTTGGCATCGTTAGTGATATTTTTCACACTGCACTAAAAAAGAACACTAAACTTAATAAGATTTAATTCTTCACTGTAAAAATTATTACTCACTGTTATTTACAATCACACTACTTATAAGTTTTCTTTTGTTACGCAATTCTTGTAAAAAATCGACTAAAGCACGGGCTTGACTTTTCGTCTTATATAGTCGCGAAAATTATCCCCACTAATTACTAAATTTTCTGGATTGTTCTACAAATTTCAACTTTTGAATTTTTTAGAAAATTTGAAAAGTATCGAGAATGATCCAGAATAATTTCGACCAATTAAAATATTGACATACATTTTAGAGATTTCCAGAAATTTCTAAAATATTTTTGATCGCCTAAAACATTAGTATATACTTTGGAGCTTTTTCGATCATTTTAGAATATTCTAGATCATTCCAGAGCTTTCTTAATCATTCTAGAATGTTCTAGATCAATTTAGAATTTTCTAGAACATTCTTGGTTGGCTCAAATTTTAAGACTTTCTAGATCATTCCAGAAATTTCTAGAACGATCCAGATCATTTCCGATCAATAAAAATATTTTTGATCGTCTACAACATTTGTATATACTTTAGAGCTTTTTTGATCATTTTAGAATGTTCTAGATCATTCTAGAACTTTCTTGATCATTCTAGAATGTTCTAGATCAATTTAGAATTTTCTAGAACATTCTTAGTTGGCTCAAATTTTAAGACTTTCTAGATCATTCCAGAAATTTCTAGAACGATCCAGATCATTTCCGACCAATGAAAATCACACATTTTTAGAGTTCACATCTTTCAACCCCTGTATCTGCAACACCCTTAGAGGTATCGACTTGCAACCACCATAGTGCACGATGGGAGCCTTGTACCTATTGCTACATACAAACACTATTCGTCTACGATATGTAGTTTTAGCTGCAAAGTGAAATATAGGGACACACACCTCAATTTTTATATATATATACAGATTATAATGTTATCTATGAGCATAATATTGAAAACAGTATATAAACGTTCTTATACTATATTAATCTCAAAGAAATACAATCTTTAAACTCTTACATTGAATTTTGATTGCTATCAGTCGGAGTCACATATTACAAGAAAATTTTACATAAATTCGTATCATAGGGTTGAGATGAAATTTCGTATATCTGCATGAAGTGATACTTTGTGGAAATGAATACAGTAGAACCTCGATTATCCGAAGTAATTGGGACCGAACTTACTTCGGGTAATCGAAATTTTCGGATAATCGAGAATTCATCAATAATCATCTAAAATATTTATTTGCACTCGTAGTTTGGAAAGGATGGCTTGCATACAAAAGGAATGTAAGAAAAAAAAAAAAACTTTAAAAATACATGTTTGTTAAGAGAAAATTTTGGATGATAGTAGAAAGTAAAAAAAAAAAAAAAGTGAAGAAGAAACCGACTTCGGTTAACGGAGAGTTTCGGTTATTTGAGGTTCGGATAATCGAGGTTCTACTGTACTGTTGATTTCTAGGCAACTTGGTAAATATAATCAGTCGAAGTCAATAGTTAAATATTAAATTTTTTCCAAACATCAGATACAAAAGACATATGAAGAATAACAAACTAGATTCTTTCAATTCACTTCTTGATTCTTCACTTCTTGAAGAATTGCTTTCTTAGCTTTCTAATTTGCTTCCTACACGAAACAATCACTTTCTTTGCTTCTTTAATGCTGAAACATATTTTTTGGCTCATCGCTTAGTCCCCATATCTCGTGAGGATAATTTGTGGGAAAAAATATTATTGTTAGGGGATGTATTAACCAATAAGTATTTGGGCACTTTCAAATCTAGATGTTTTGTAAAATACATTGAAAAATTCTTCAGGAATTATCTTGAAACTTCGGGAGTATAAAGAACATGTTATACTTCATATATTTCAGCAAAAGTTTTATTCTGAAAAGGAAAAGAGAACCAGTCAAAGTTAAACAACAATGAAAATGTTTTGGATCACCCTGGAAAAGTTCAAGGCTTGTAATGCGTTTAGGCTGTAGCATGTGATTATGAAAATTCTTCTAGTTATATGTATAAATTTGTATAAACTACTACATATACTAATGGAAATATAACGTTTGTATTATATGTATCACACTCCACTTTTATAATCTGTTTTATAACATTTCATTTTAATTTGTTGTAACTTAACTTGCTTAATTGTAGATCGATACAAAATAGAAGAAACAAAATATTCCTTAAAGGATTAAAAATTAAAATATCTTTGCAATGCGCGTAAATTATTTTAATTTCATCAGACTTCGGTGTAGAGCAAAAATATTTTATAGAATTTATATTTTACATTTACATTTAGCATTTACATATTTAAAACTTAACGTTTGCACAAGTTTGAATTTAAAGCATAATTTTAATTGTTTTTTGTTGTAATGCATACAGTTTCAGTAGCATTTTATACAGAAAATATATTAATTGCAATTTCAAGGAAAACTACAAAATTATTCATAATGAGGAATTTGCACACATGGGGTATTTGAACAAAATCCTATTTTTCTGGTAGTTTTAGGCCCATAAATTTCGAAAAGTTTATTAAAAATGCAAAAAAAGTTCTCATTAATTTCAAAAATAACTTTAAAATTAACCAAAAATCACGTGACTTCAAAACGCTGCCTGACGTCACCCTTTATGATGCTTCAATGTTTACATTTTGTTAGCCTGGTTAGTAATCAACAAGTCGTTTTAATTTCCGTAATTATCAATTGTTTATACGATTTCTGAGCATTTCTTTTTCATCTTATAATCATTTAATATCATTATCACCATTTTTCATTATCATTATTTTCAATTGTTTTCTTTTCAGGGCGGTTGTCCAAAGTTTCCGTTTAATAGGATCCTGTGGAACGCTAAAGAATAATTTTTGAGAAGCATTAGCCGTTGTATTAGTGCAAAATGTACAATACAATATTTGTACTACGATTCTTTAATATCCGTCATTATTATAACATACAAAACCTATTTCACTGATTCAAGAAGCAAAGCAAAGCACGAAATTGAATGTAAACAACGATTACTTCCATTTGTTGTCATAAAGAGTGACGTCACGATATATTACAGTCGGCTGCAAAATTATTCGAGCACTAGTAATAATCCTTGCCAAAAAAAAGTACACTTAATACAGCTTTGCTAAATAAATCCTTGTCGAGTCATGTTCTTAATCAGTCTAAGAACATGATTCGACAAGGATTTACTTAGCAAAACAGTCTTAAGTGTACTTTTTAAATATAGGAATTATTGGCTAGTGCTCGAATAATTTTGCAGCCGACTGTATACTGCGTTTTCTCGATAGAGTAAATAGTGCGCTGTTAAAATTAGTCATTAGATTTCAAATAAAGAAAATGTATGTATTTATTTTCTTACCTTTTCATTTTCTATTATATAAGAATAAAATCAGGAAACATGCAAATTGTCTATTTTCGCTTTTTATCTACTGATGGCACTTTAAAATACTATCTGTTTAAAATGCTTATAAAATCGAACTTATGGAAGGAATGTCAAAGATATTTATAAGAATAGAATATACATACTTTACTTTAACTACAAGTCACTACACGATACATGTAGCCGTTTTTGTACCAGAAAGGATTTTATAGAGAACCTCGCTATTTTTGCTTGGCATTTTTCAAGATCTGTACGTGTGTTATAATTAATTCCTACATTACTTCAAGAATCTCCCACTAATCTTAAATGCAGATTCGCTAGCAGATTCGTTGATACTCTGATTGCTAGATTCGCTTTGAGTTCCGTTCCTACTTCTGTAGTGAGCGGGCATCTTTTCTGAGTTGTGTGCGTTGCGTCAGCTGTTGGCCAGTGCCGTAATAAAAGTTTAGTTTCAAGAGGGTTGATCGCTCCGTCAGTTCTCGTGGCCTTTTTCAAGGCCAGTATAGCATTTTCGAGAGCTGCTGAAGACCTCTGTTTTATTTTTTGTGATCATTCAGTTTTATTTGTTTCACTATATTTATTTCAAAGTACTGTCTGATCACCACAATTTCCTAATCTCAATCTCTGGACCTTGAAAAAAGATGAGTCTGAGGGGATACTTGTCAACGCGGATCTTTCTCAGAACTTAGATTCTGGCTGGACACCAAAATTCTCTCTGAAGTTCTGTGATTTATTTCTGTAGGGATTTTCTCTGAATTTTATTATAATCATTAAAATATACGGCCCATTTTATTTTACTAAATGTGAGATTCTGAGTGGTTTCTCGTGTATTTTGAGACGCCTTGTTCAATATTTTAATTCCTTTAAACTGTCCAGACCATCTCTAGCAGATTCGTTGATACTCAGATTGCTGAGATTGCTAGATTCGCTTGGCAATCTCAGCAATCTCAGTCCCATTCCTACTTCTGTAGTGAGCGGACGTTTTTTCTGAGTTGTCTGCGTTGCGCCAGCTGTAGGCCAGCGCCGTAATAAAAGTTTCAAGAGGGTTGATCGCTCAGTCAGTTCTCAAGGTCTTTTTCAAGGCTAGAACAGCATTTCTGAGAGTTGTTGAAGTCTCCCTCGGGAAGACATCTGCTTTATTTTTTGTGATCATTCAGTTTTGTTTGTTTCACTATCATTATTGTAATGGAGAGCGTCAACTTTTCCGCGTCTATGGATATCACTGGGTTAGACTGTGGCAGTGCTAATTCGAATACCAACACTGACAGTACTGTCTGTTCACCACAATTTCCTAATATCAATTTCTGGACCTTGAAAAAAGAAGAATGTGAGGAGATACTTTTCAACACGGATCCTTCTCAGAACTTTCGTTCTGGCTGGACACCGAAATTCTTTCTGGAGTTCTGTGATTTATTTCTCTGGGGATTTTCTCTGAATTTTAGTATAATCATTAAAATATACGGCCCCTTTTATTTTACTAATTGTGGGACTATGAGCGGTTTCACGTGTATTCTGAAATGCCGTGTTCAATTCTTTAATTCATAATCGTCGTCCAGATCGTCTCGTTAACGCATGCAACAGATCCACTGCTGCACTTAAAAATTTTCAAGGATATTTCTTTCTTTCTTTCTTTTTTTTTTTTTTTTTTTTTTAACTCACGGTGCTTCACTCTGAAAAGTCTCTGCTTATGTGGGGAATTTTTTCAGAGACCAAATTTCAAATTAAAAACCCTTTTGGATTTTAATTTTATTTTCTGAAAAAATTATCTTTAGATTTTTATACTTTCGATGGAGGTAAGCATTGGTCGTGACCATATGCAGGTACTCCAAAGTAGTTGCCGTTGACTAATCTTAAAAAAAATTATAACTAATATTAAAAATAAACATTTTCTTACACTTTTTTAAGATCGAAATACCTTTTTCAACCTCTATGTACTAATGGAACAAAAGTACTACCTCACAAATTCCTCATTAATGAGGTGATATGTATAATTTTTAATGTACATATATTAAAATAATACTCTTAAATAAATAAAATTATATGCTTGAAATACAATCTTTGTCTGTTTCAAAGAGCGGTACATAAAGGATTAAGGACAAAAGGACATTGAATTGATTTTCAGTCGGACAGAAAATTTAACTATTCAAGCTTCAAAACTGATTAGAAAATCATTACTAACTTAAAAGTGGAATTTACAAAATCCATTAATGAAGATAATGAAATTTTAATTTCGAAATTTTAATCCTGAAAAGATTTCCTGAATTAAATATTGACTAAAACACTTATTTTTAAAAATTCTCTTTTAAAAATTTTAGCAATAAATATCAAAACTGAGCACAGATGACCTATATAGAGAACAATAAATGTTCCTGACAAGTCTTCCAACCACAATGGTCTAATATCTACATATTCTACATTTTTGTGGTTCGGGTTGTCGCAGCATGGCTACATAATCTACGTCTCTGAGTACTTTTGGAAATAGACCTGCTTCAACAATACGATGGGTAACACTTTTCAGATTTTTTAGGTAACAAAATTTCTTAGAATATGCTATTCCAATAAAGCTTGATGAGAACGTATCGTCAGAGATTAGGCAATCTCTACTTAAGGGCCCTCTTTACTCATCGCCGCCGGAAGCCGAAGCTAATAGCTATTCAATGGGAAATTTTTCTTTACAAATAACTTATTAATTAATACATATTTTAAATTCTGAAAATTCCCAGCTGTTAAATTGACGGACCTTTTTTAAGAAAATATTTTTTAAATTATATATATATATATATATATATATATATATATATATATATATATATATATATTTTATTTTTTTTTGAAGCTGCAAAATACGAATTTTCAATATGTGAAATTTTTTCATTTTGCAATTTCAAAAAAAAATATTAAAAATTAAAAGAAATACATTTATAAAAATTGTCCGTCAATTTAACAGCTGGGAATTTTCTGAATGTGAAAACAGAATTTAAAAATATGTATTAGTTAATAAGTTATTTGTAAAGAAAATTTCCCCGTAGAATAACATTTGCTCGGACTTCCGGAAACGGTAAGTGAAGATGGCCGTTAAGGGGGGGGGGGGGCTCAATCAAATCTCCATTCATAGAAAGGATTTGATTAAGACTACAAAATAAGAATTGTTTACGTTATTTTGTTGTTTTAAACTGAATTTTTATTATAAGTAATGTGTTTTTATAAATTTTTTTTTAACTTCAAAACATGAAAATACTGTCCACAATTTTATCAAAACTTCATTAAATTTTCTCCGTATTTAATTATATTGAAAATATCTTTTGTTTAACTTTAATATAATATTTACATATTTGTAATTAAAAGAGATTTTTTATTTAGCAACTTAAAATTTGTTGTTAGAAAATACAAAAATAATCAATTAAATTTGTTTCGTTGCTCCGAAATCTCTTTTGGGACACATCTAAAAAAGAATTTCAGTTTTGGGGACAAAGCTGGGGATTTTCGCCTCTCAATTCAATTTCAAAATTTGTTTTTAGAAATACTTTGAAATAAAAACATATTTTATATATTTCAGAATTATGTAGTATTATCAGGTTTTAAAAAGCATGATCGCTCTAGAAATTATATGCATAGCGTTAATGTTTTGTAGGAAAGAATTAAAAAAAAAAAAAAAAATCAGTGACATTGCAGGCTATAAGTGGAAGCTTTCTTAGTTGAATTGTGGCAATTTATGCAATATTCTAAACTTTAGTGCAATATATGTAGTTCACGAAATATATAATGCAGTACATATAATGCAGGGATACTTTAATTCGCTCGAATTCATTCCTCGAAATTTGATGTAATTCGTTAGAGTACTTTTAGAAACCTATTATTATAGAATTTACATTTCATTTTTTCCCCATGATTGCACATGATTTTTACTTTCTTCTATCTTCAATAGAAGAAAGTATTGGATTCGTAAAAATTTTCGATTTCGGGTTTTTGATGGATTTACACGTTTTGAGAGCTGTAGAACACGATTTTAACATTTTTAGAAAATGTCTGTCTGTCTGTCTGTCTGTCTGTCTGTGTGTGTGTGTGTGACAAAATTTTGTGGCAACTGTATCTCTGGAACTACTGCACAGAATTTCATACAAATTGGTATGTAGTTGCACCTTGACATAAATTAGTGCCTATCAACTTTTGGTAAAAATCGTCTTACAGGTTGCGTTGCCATCCCGCTTTTTCTAAATTTTTAACAGGGTGATATAGGGCAAAAATTTTCAAGATGGGTATCTTTCGAAAGGTCTCGTCAGTACCTTTAAAATGAATGGTTGAACTATAAATCTGTGATAATTTAAAACAAGGTTATCGATTTTTTTTACTTTTTACGAAAAAAAACTTAGAATTTTTTTTTTTCCTCCCCTTAATTTTATCAAACTCCCACGGTTTCCGTGTTCTGACAAACTTAAACAAATTTTTGCATTTTTCCCCTAATTTTGTCAAAGTCCCACGGTTTCCGTGTTTTGACAAACTTTGACAAAATTTTGGGTAAAATGTGAAAATTATTCTAAGTTTGTCAAAACACGGAAACCGTGGGACTTTGACAAAATTGGGGGAAAAATGCAAAAATTTGTTTAAGTTTGTCAGAACACGGAAACCGTGGGAGTTTGATAGAAATAAGGGGAGAAAAAAAAAAGTGGGACTTTGACAAAATTTTGGGTAAAATGTGAAAATTTGATAAAGTTCCACTTTTTTTTTTCCCCCCTCTCCCCTTAATTCTATACTTTTTTTTTTATTATTATTATTGTTACTGAGTGAATTTGTATAGGGAAAGGTAGAAGAAAGTCTCGTGGTGGCCACAACATACTAGTTATTTGTTGTGACTTAACGTGTTTAGGTAGGGTAAGTGCACCAGTGGTTGACACTTTTAGAGCAATCTATGATGTTTTTAATGTTCTAGTCATCAGAAAATACTTTTAGAAATCTTAAGTTAGTACATATGAACCACATATACGTTAAAATATATACATTTGATAACAATTATTATTTTTTTAAATAAATTTTTATTTGACACCCACTCAATGATCCAGTAATTGACACTGCCAGTTTTTCATTTTATCAGTAATTGACGCCTGATGTTCCAGTGTTTGACACTGCTGGTTATTCATTTTACCAGTCATTAACACCCTATGCTCCAGTGTTTGACATAAAATGTTAAAATTCTTATATGTAAAATACATGAATTATTTCGAGATATATGTCAATTACTGGAGCATGCCAATCACTGTAGCACCTACCCTATAGATTGTTACAAAATACACCAAATAAAATATTTCTGATACGCTTAAAAAAAATTAAGAAACAGTGCAAATAAACGGTTTTCAATTTGAACAGACTTCAGAAGAGAACAAAAATATTTTACACAAGTTTATATTTTACATTTACATTTAGCATTTACATTTAAAGTATTTTACATTTTTCATTTTCTCAAGTTTAAGTTTAAATATTAATTACAGTCATTGTAATGTATATAGCAACATTAAGTTTTCATATAGCAAAAATAGCAGTTGCCATTTCAAAGAATTTACAAAACTACTCATAATTTTAAGCGTAGCAAATAGCTTTTTGGGTTGAGTCTGAAAAGGCATTTTAACTATTCAAACTTCAAAATTAATTATAAACTAGTGAACCCATGCGGAATTTTCGCACTTTATTTCTTTTTTTAACCTTTAAAATTTGAAACTCGTAAATATTATACCAATTTCACCAAATAATTAAAATTTTAATTTATCAGAAGCCAAATTATTATGATAACCAAATAAATATTGTGCAATAGTGAAACCAAAATTATTCAAAGAAAAGTTTCAAAATAAAATTCATGGTTGACGACCCAGTTTTCATACTTCCGCAGGCAGTACTATTTTAATAAAGGACCCCTGTAACGCCTTTTAAATTTTAATGACATTTTATTTATTTTGGCGTAGTTTTTTGTTAAAAAAAAAAAAAAAAAATCATATTTTGATTATACTTTTTATGATTGCGTTTTTTAGTCAATTTATGATAATCATTCATATTCTGTTTATATCTTTAAAATATTGCTAGGTTTAAAATGACGCTTGCAAAGATTCTGAAGAAATAACTTTTGAAAATACATTTCTCATAAAATAATGTCAGCGTACAAATGTCGCCATGTTTTCTTATTAGATCATTGAACTGAGTCCACGTGCTTAAGTATTGTTCATTTTTAAATATTGTTTTTTATCCTCCCGTATTTTATTAATCTCAGCACTATCGTATCGTTTTAACAAAAATTAATTGAAATGGTCCACGTTAGAAAAATATTATATAGATCCATTGCTTAAAAAAAAAAAAAAAAAAAAAAAAAAAAAAATAGAAATTTAATTAACAACGGAAGTTTTATTTTGAAATTTTAATTTCGGAAAAAGGTTTCATGTAATTTTAACCGTTAGTGTATTTGACAAAAAGTTTTCCCGAATTTAATGTCAAATAAATTTTTTTTATTTCAAAACATATTTTTTAATTTCTTTTTCTTTTACAATTTTAGCAATAAATATCAGAACTGAGCCCATATGTCCTATAAAGAGAACAATAAATGCTCCTGACAAATCTTCCAGCGCCAATGGTTTAATATTCACATATTCTGTAGTCTTTGGTTCGGGTTGCCGCAACATGGCTATAAAATCTACGTCTTTGCGTAGTTTTGTATACAAACCAGATGCAACAATACGATGGGTAACACTTTCCAGTTTCTTTGGGTAACAGAATTTCTTAGAATATGCTATTCCAATGAAGCTTGAAGAAAACGTATCGTCAGAAATTAGGTAATCTCTACTTAAATGACTTAGATCAATTCTGTCAGCTATAAAGACTTTTTTATGGGAATAATTTAAAAACGCGTTATGACTGAACACTGATTCACTTTTGCTGTTATCTAAACATTCTGCGATAGACATATACTTTTCACCTTTCGATTCAAACCAGCTACCAGTGACTGGGCCCCATTTGTATGAAAAACACTTGACAGAATTTTCCTGCGCAGCTCTGGATAAATCACATATATCACGGATTCCAACCATTCGTGGAAATGTTATAACAGATAATATGACGGCTTTGTAGCCGCAAGTAAGTACAGCAATTCCAAGAAACCAATGGACTAGCAAAATGGATGTCTTTCTACGCCTTGCGTTGAAAGAAAATGATTTTTCTAACAGGCATCCAATATTATTAAACAAAATGGTAGAATATGGGATTCGTCTTCCCAGAAGAATATATAATACAAATGAAATAAAGATAAGAAAAAAAACTATGCATATCCACAGTTCATAGGAAAAAACATCAAATATGGCAAAACTTTTAGGGTGTGGTTCTGGCTTATTTGTCATAAATGTAACGTCCGTCATGTGAAGTGGATAAGTGAAATTCACAACGTCCATCCTTTCTTTTGTAATAGTCATAGCAGCAAATGCTAGATCAACGTCTCCTCTTATTAACATTCCGATAAGTCCAGTCCAATTTCCATCAGGCTCTTTCCAACCAATTGAATTCTCTTCGGGTATGGTAACATTGAATGCGACACCAAGACCTTTAGCGAGAGCTCTAACGATTGGAGAATTTTTTACCCTCATAAGTGTTCCATCGTAATTCTGTACAATTGTATCTTGTTCATTTCTTAAAGGTAGGAGAGATCCAAATTTAATTATTTTTGGTGCATAGTGTTGAGCCATTTTCGTCCTACAATAAAAAATTTGGAATTAGATTTCAATAACTTTTTTATAGAAATAACTTACTGATAGTATAATGAAGAAAAGTTTTCATTTTACTGGACCTCATTTTTACTTTCTCTTACCCATAAGGTAGAGAAAGTATTGTTTTTGGGTCAAATTTTCGAACGCGAAATTTTGTTATATTTACACGTTTTGAGGTCCCCTGAATACGAAAAACATGTTTTTAGCAAATGGTCTGTGTTTATGTCTGTGTCTGTGTGTCTGTGTGTGTGTGTGTCTGTTATCAGCATATCTCAAAAACAAATTATGACAGAAAGTTCAAACTTGGTATTCTAAATGTGTATCATATAGGGATGCTACAGTAAGCTTTTCGTTAAGATCAAGCAAATGGTTCGTGTACAGGGACAATCAAGAGAATTCTAATACATTACGTCTATGGGGGAAATTACAAGTAAGTAGAGTTTAACGTCTATAGACTGCACTAAACCAAATGAAACGAATATATATTTTTTGTAATAGAGATAGTTAACTGGGAAAAAAAATTGTGTATCCCTCCTGGGGGGGGGACAGTAAATTTTCATGATAGGTATCTTTCAAAAGAGCTCGCCACTACCTTTAAAACGAATGGTTGAACCATCGATCTGCGATAATTTAAGACAAAGTTATCGATTTTTTTTTACTTTTAACGAAAAAAAAAAAAAAAAACTTAGAAAAAAAAAAATCGTATTTATTTTTATTTTTATTATTATTTTTTTTCAATATTGAGAATAAAATGGACTTTTTTTGGATATTTGGTATTATACTACTTCTCTAATATGGAAATCGTTTGTATTATTACAAAAGATAATTTTTTTTAATTAATGATTTTAATAAATTATTTTTTAAAAACAGAATTATTTTTTAATAACCGAATTAAATTCTATATAAATGTAGGTGCATTAATGAAACGGGGGGTTGAACTAATTATCATATAAAACTCTCCAGAAGCCTGATATGAATTGTTTAAAACAGGTTTACATAACAGTACTCGTTATATTACCTCTAAATCTGCAACCTGTATTTATAGTATTAAATTTCAGGGTAAGAGAAAGTCGTGTGAGTGACACACCAGATTATTTATTTTTTGCCATCGTCCTTAAAACTAACGTCATAGCTATAACAATTCGATCAACTCTATAACTATGTTTTGTAAAGAATAAAATAAAAATGTATGATAATAAAATAATGAGTAAGATTATTTGTAGGATAAACATGTGTTATTTGCACGGAGTAAAAAGACAGGAGAAGAAGATAACGCTGAAATTTTGTGATGTTGTTTTCTGATGTTTACAGATGGCGCCAGCGTGCAATCCTTCCTTCTCTCCAGCTTCCGCAATGTTATTCAATGGGGAAATGTCTTGTTTTAATTATTTTTTTAAAAATAATATCAAGCTGAAAAAATTTCGATTGAAAGCAAATTTCATTAAATAGAGTATTCTAACCAACATGTTTTTTTAAGAGCCATTTTATACTAATTTTACTTTGAAAGAAAGCTTTAAAAAAATGACGATTCTTATGAACCGAAGCTAGCTAAAACAGAAAATTGGGAGGAAGGAGAATGGATGAAATTTTGTAAAGAAAAAAATAAACTTACTTTAGGTGCAGAAAACACGAAATCGGACTTTATTTTTCTCCTAGGCTTTTTTTTTTTTTGTTTTTCTTATCACTATCATAGGCTGTTTTACAACTAGGAACGAAACATTTATTTGAAACATCTGAATTATGCAGTTTTAAGAACTTACAAAGAAATTAAATTGCTTAAAATAAAAAAATTTTAAATGTACTCCAGCAAAATTCTATTGAAAACAACAGTATATCCGCGTCGAGGTAGGGAGGAATGACAAGTGGCGCCCTCAATATTTACCAAAAATTTAGATCACAGTTTCGTAGCTTTCTCCCATTGGACCTTCAACTCCTATTAATATTACTCCGTGGTTATTTGTCACCAAAAAATCATTTTTTTGTTTTTTTTTTCCCGAAATGTCAGTGGAGGCCTCTATGTTGAGACACAAAAAAAATTTTGGGTTCCGCCCATGTGTGTCTGTCTGTGTCGCAATAGCGGCCGCAAAAATCGCGCTATTGACTGAAAATTTAGTACACGTGTTCATGTGGCACATGGAATTTAGCTGTATAGTTTTTGTTGTGTATTCCATTTGTAGTTCGTGTACAGAGAAATAACGAAGTTTTTCTTATCATCACGGCCCATGAACAGAATTTGTATGTAAGCAATAACGGCCGAAAAAATCCTCCGATTGACTTGCAAATTGGTACAGGGTGTGTATAGAAACAGCTGTATAGATTTTTATGTCTATATTGTTTATGGACTGTGTACAGGTAAACGCAAAAATATTTCTTATCATTACGGCCTATGAAGTGAAATTTTTTAAAACGAATTTTAGCATCGTTATTCTGCATTCAACAAAATGAAATTAGCATATATTACTGAGATACGTATGCTAGAGATCTGCACGGGCCGGGTACGGGCCGAAATTTTCCAATTGGTCTCGGGCGGGGCCGGGTTCGGGCTTAAAATTCTTTTTCAGGCTCGGGCCAAGCCGGGCTCAATTCTTTGTGTATACTCGTGCCGGATCGGGCCTGAATGAATTTTTTCCGGGCCATGTATGCCCGAATCTTTTGCTAATTTCCTCGTTAATTAACGAAAAACGAAAATGATAAAATATTTCTTCAGTCATTTATTTTACATAATTCTACAGGTTGTTATGTCACATAAAATGTTATTTTGTTAAAAAATGTCTGTAACTTCAATTTAATTGTCTATCAGTCTGTCTGTTCGTGATCTGATTTTCCGAATATATTTTTTATCATGTCTCGAAATTAATTGTATATTTATTTAAAGTAGTATTAGATGGTTTCCTATTCAAAAAAAATTATGCATGTCACTACCAGTTTGCGCACATGTACAAACAAAAGAAATTAGATACGTTACTGTGTATGTTCTATGGTCTGTAGAGTTTAGGTGGTATGAAGGCTATAAAAATCCTTCCGCTGTAACTTTTTCTCTAAGTCTTCTTTTTCTTTTCTCCAGTGGATGAAAGTAGCATCATTTTTAGCATGGGAAAAACAACTTTTCTATTGAATATAGTTGAATTAGCATTAAAGCTTTGTTTACCGGATCACATGAAAGATTCGGATGCATTACGGTATATAAGAGGAAACGGTTGAAAGTGCATGCTTAGTAGTATTAACTACCTTCCTATATTGTTTGATGAATGCTAATATTTTCTATTTGACTTTCTGTCTGTGTTTGTGCCTTGTCTGTAATAATAAATTTCTGTTTATATATAATTATCTAGTAAAAGTTCAGCAGTTTTGTTAAAGAACATTCTATTGCTTGTATAAAATCTCTGCAAAACGCATAATAAAAATCTTTTTCATAGAAAGGCATGCAATTTTTTTTTTTTTTTTTTTTTTTTTGTTATTTTACATATTTTTTAATTAGACCGGGACGGGTCGGGTCATACACAGGTAAAAAATAAACGGGCCGGGCCGAATTTTTCGAATTCATTCCGGGCCGGGTACGCGAAGCTTTCGTTCGGGCCGCGCCGGACCCGGGCCTCAAAATTTCGGTCCGTGCAGACCTCTAACTTAAACTGATGTTTTCTGCATATAATATATGCTCTTAGGCTTCCTAATTAATATACAGAACTTTACCAAAATTTTCGAACAGTATCACATAATCACACAAATTATGTGAAATTTGAACAATTATTCAGGAAAAACGCAGAATAAGTTAAATAGATTTTACTGATGTATGCAATATTTGCGGTTTGTTTACAGAGACACCCAAAAGAATTTCATGACACTATTGCCTATAGACAAATTTTTTATTTAAGCTCATTTTAATGCGTTAATACTGTATTCAACATAATGGAATTAAAATACATTATAAAGATGTATAAAATCATGTTTACTCTAAAAAAAAGGGATATGCATAGACTAAATGATTTAATTACGGTGCATACAAAAGAATTCGGATGACATTCTGTAATCATAAACATGATTTCGAAATATTGATAAATTATACACTAAGCGACAAAAAAAAAAAAAAAAGCTGCACTCCAGAAAAAATGACTTATACTTTTTTTATTTGTAATAACTTTAAAATTAGTGATTGAAACAAATAAAACTGTTATGTTTGCATAATGCCAAAGGGATGAAATGATACCTATGTACATTTTAGATTTAATAATTCGCTTTATTGCACTCTATGAAGTACTTTATAAAAATCTACATAAAATTTTCTTTTTAAACATAATGCATTAACCATACACTTTGTATTCTATTATGATTTATCATATGAAATATACAAGTTATATTTTAATATATGAAATAAAACTACCTATTTGTTAGATCTGAGCAATTTTTTAATAAAAATATGTATTCTGCATTGGGTTAATTCCATGTTTATATGGAATTACTGCTTTAACGCACAGTCGCATAGTATTCTAGCGGATTGCAATTACAATTGTTTCCATGTCTGGTAAAAAAAGCAATTCTACTATATCTTTTGTGGGATTTAACTTAAAGTGAAAAAAGATATGAATACTTATAGGTTCTCATGGGTATGGACAGGAAATTTTGACAATTTGAAGTGAATAAACTTACCACAGACTCCGTGTTAGTAAGGTGCATTATCACCTTGGAATGCAGTTTGCGGAAATGTTCAAAATACCTCCAAAATAATCGGTCAGGCACCACTTTTATAAAGACTGTGTTTTATTTCGAGTTAATTGATCCCTTGAGCATAAAAAATTGCCGACTGTTTGAAAAGTTATGCACCTCCGAACCATAATTTACGGAGAATGTGTCACTATTTTAAAAGTGCGATTTTCATTAAGTCGGTCATATTTTCGTTGTCAGATCTGCTTATTTTCTTTAGCTCGAAATAAGTTAAACTTGAGTCACTAGAGAGATCAATAATTAACTTATCATTTTTAATTTTTTTTAGCCATCTGAGGTGTTGCTTTCCTAATTTTCTTCACTAAGAATGGAATTTTTTCAAAATTTCTGTCCTATAAACCTGCTTTGTTTAATAGTTGCTGCACTGTAGTTAAAGAAATTATGGTGCTAAAAACTTTTTTTAAATCTCTTTTATGTTCTAAATGTAATACATACCGATTTTATAAGCAATGACTTTTTAACTTACGGTCATCTCGCTTGGATGAGCAACATTGCCGCCTAAAGCCAACTTTCCTGTTTAAACGGTCAAAATATTTTATATCTTGCTAAAAACCATTTTACCAATATTTCGTTAACATTTAATTATTTTGTCATCTCACGTATTAAAATATTTTTTGATTTTCATTCAAAAATTAATACTTTTTATGGCATCATTAACTGCCTTATTCTTACCATTTTTGAAACAATTTCTAAAATTACATTTTTCCTCACAACTGAATTTTGTTTTTAACACTGGCGTCAAAGCTAAAGTGTATCTGGAGGACAACATAATAAAACCTATTCGAAAATTTGTTTTTTAAGCTATAAAATTGGCGGTTGTAGAAAGTGAAAAGGAAAATATCCAAGAGCGGCTTCTCTTTTGTCGCGTAGTGTAACTAATTAAATAGGTCTTTTTTTTTTTTTTTCTTTTTAGTGTGTATGATTTTGGTAGCTCCTTTTTCGGGATATATAAAAGAATTTCGTATTACGGCCTATAGTTGATATTTCTTAAAATTTTATTTTAACATGGTTACACACCATTATTATTATTTTTTTATTTCCAATGGCTAGGCAAAAGTTACAGAGGACTATAAAGTTACAAAACAAATTATAGACAATATAACATAGAACAAAAGACCGAAGTCATTGCCTAAGGAGCGATCTTGCCTCCCAATATCTCGACGTTTTTGTAGAACATCGAAGAGCCCTACAACGGGACAGATGGTGCCTGTCCATTACTTTTCCAGAATCACAAAGTGGGCAAGTAGGGACGTTTAATATACCTATGCGCTTCAAATGAGCGGCAAGGCAGTCATGTCCTGTAGATAGGCGGAAAGTCGCAACTGCCTTACGTCTTGGTTTATCAGGAATAAGAGAAGGACTTAAATTCTTCCATTTCTTTAGAGCTGTATGATTCTCAAGATCTCGTAAGGCATTAAAGGATGCAGATAAATTCTTTAAAAACAGTTTAATCCTCCAGTAAGAAATGGCTGTATTGGGATGTTGTAGTAAGGTGGCACCTCTTTTTGCAAGGAAGTCCGCTTGTTCATTGCCCCAAAGGCCACAATGGCCGGGCATCCACTGGATAACAGTTTGTTTCCCCTTTAAAATTAGAGTTCTTAATGATTCTTGACATTGGGATATTTCAGGTGTTAATGGATGATCAACAGCGCTAATTGACAGGATGGCTGCCTGAGAATCAGAAAGAATGACTGCCTTTTCAAACTTGCAATGGACAGCTAATAGATGCTTTAAGGCAAAACGTATCGCCACAACTTCACCATCAAAGGAGGTACCAATAGAGCCCACAGGGACATAGAATGACATTTGAACACACTTGGTGCAACATCTCTCTTTCTATGGATAGTTTCAACTAGATCCAGCCTCATATCGACATTTATCACTTTCAAGGGACTTCTGGGTGTCAAAAGTGGTTGTATATCACCTGGAATTACAAGATCTTTCTTAATATCCAGGACTATTTTGAATAAATCCATTTTGGGTTTTTAAATTCCTTGGCTAGGTCCTATAGTCCCTCCAGTAGGGATCCTCTATACGCAGTAGCTTTTCATAGAGACATAAGGCCTTCAATTTCATAATACTTTTGAAGTGTATATTCCTGTCAATAATAACATCGCATCAATAGGAGTGGATTTCACAGCTCCTGTGATCAAGCGTAAAGCCTGGTTTTGCAACACTTCCAATTTATTGACCACAATTTGTGGGGCTGTGATCAGAGATTCAAACCAATACAACATTAAAGGCTGTATAAAAGTTTTAAAAGTAGTGTTAAGAGTGGACCGAGCGTATCCCCAAGTGCATACTGCTAAGCGCTTAAGAATACTCATTCTATATGAAATACACTCAGTAAGCTTTTCAACATGGAGCTTCCAACTTAATTTATTACCAAAAGTCATTCCCAGGTAGGTAAAGCCGTCTGTGTTGGTGATCGAAGAGCCTTGGTACTTTAACTCTTGCCAGAAAGCCTCATGGGTTAGGGAGAAAGACTGTAAAGCTGTCTTTCCTAAATTTACAGCCATACTATTTTCTTCACACCATTTCGAGAGCACGTGCAGGGTTTTATTTAAACGACTATCAGTAACATTTTTAGCAACATTTTTTGGTGCCTCGGTACAGATTACCAAATCATCGGCAAATAGTAAACATTTAACACCAGGTATTGATTTAAGTGATGAAATTAGATAATTGAAATATATAATAACAGGAGACTTGGCGTTGGAATATTAAAACCCGAATAAACTACTACGTCAGAAACGCCAAAGAAAAATATTGGAAATGCATACAGCTCTTTCGGTAGCCTAAAGTGTACCGTCTTCAGTGCAAAAAGGATGAAGCGTTCCTTTTTGCACTGCTTTAGGCTACCGAAACAGCTGTATGCATTTCCAATATTTTTCTTTGGCGTTTCTGACGTAGTAGTTTATTCGGGTTTTAACATTGAAATATATATATTAAACAAAGTTCAGCTACTAACTGCTCCCTGTAGGAGCCCAGTTTGTAGATTAAAGCTTTTGGAGAAAGATTCACCGACTTTAACCCTGCATGTTCTCTGGTTTGTGAAAGATCTAATCCAGTGAAATACTCTGGAAGAAATTCCAATATTCAAGAGCTTCTGGTAAAGCCTTTCCCACCAGACAGAATCATATGCCTCCTTAAAATCAACATAAATAGCTGTTAAAATGTCTCTGTTATCTAGTGAATCTTTAACGAATTGGCTAAATTTTGTCACCTGTTCACTCGTTGACCTATTTCTTCGGAAGCCAGCCTGTTCTGTAGATAATATATTATATTCCTCGATATACCAGTTCAAACGGTTAACCACAAGTCTTTCCATGACTTTTGCAAGGATACTCGTAAGCGAAATGGGCCTATAGCTATTCAACTGTCCAGAGTCCTTGTTTTTCTTTAGAACTGGAATTATGATAGCACTTCTCCAATGCGCCGGAATCTGACTCGACTCCCATACACGATTTAGAACATTCAGTACTGTTTTTCTTGCCTCACTGCCCAAATGGATAAGAAATTCTGCATAGATATAATCCACACCAGGATATTTTTTCATTTTGAGACGTCTTAGTGCGAGTTCCAGTTCTTGTGCACCAAACGGAGCAACGAAAACAGCTCTCCATCCGGATTCCTCGTCAGTCATCTGCATTTTGAGTAACTTCTTTCATTGAGCATTCATTTTTCATGACATTTTTCTTGCCTAATTTCCTTTCTCTTGGCGTAAAATCTGTCGTGGCCGCAAAGTCCTTCACGCTCCCATAAAAAATTATACCTCTGGGGTTTATCGAAGCGGGAGAGCCATCCCTTAAGTGAAGGATCAAAATTGGGATGGCATGTTTCTGGATCACTTCTAGGGGTGTGTCCCAGACCGTCGCCAATTGCCCATCTGCGCAGCATTAGTGTGACGTAAACCCCAACCACAACCACAACCCTTTCGCTGGGACTGGAAGTACAGTCGGCTGCAAAATTATTCGAGCACTAGCCAATAATTCCTATATTTAAAAAGTACACTTAAGACTGTTTTGCTAAGTAAATCCTTTTCGAATCATGTTCTTAGACTGATTAAGAACATGACTCGACAAGGATTTATTTAACAAAGCTGTATTAAGTGTACTTTTTTTTGGCAAGGATTATTGCTAGTGCTCGAATAATTTTGCAACCGACTGTAGGACTGTCTAAAGGCATTTGCGATAGCTTAATCAAAAGATAATAATTTATTTCCAACAGCAATCGGATTCTTCTTACACGAGGGTCTACGATTCTGGATATTAGAGATAATTTAAAAACTTTTAAGCTACCTTTTTTATAATCTATATGTGTAATAAAATCGTCAAAGGATTTGCGTTTGGCCTGCAGAACAGTTTTTTTTAACCCCGCTAGCCTGTTTTCGTCATTCAACAATATCGGATTGTCTTTTAGTGAGCTCAGCCCTTCTTCTGAAACGATCTCGTTTCTTTTTATGTTCTTCCAATTCAGGGGACCAGAAGCATTTATAGCATCTGACTTTTCCCCGAGGTATGCACGTTTTTGCACAGAACAGGATGGCTTTTGTTAAATTGTAAACCAATTTTTTCCGTGGGAAGTGAAAGGTCAAAATTATCTTCGTTAAGTTCTGTGTCGAACAATTTCTCAAAATAATCCCAGTTTGCTTTTTTTTAAATTCCAGGACTTCTTTAAGCTTGATTTAAAAATCGGCCTGCTGGGACTCTAATATTAACCACTCTAATATTAGGCCACGACTTGCCTATGTCCTGAACCTGGATCCTCTACAATCTTCCTTTCTGTGAAGGCACAGATGTCAACTGAAATACATAACAGGTCTGGCGAAGTGCCAGAACAATTGTAATGGGTATAAGTAGGGATTATCTGATTTGAAAATAAACTCAAGAGGGCTGGAATTCAAGAGGTCTTCAAATTCTATTCCAGCAGCGTTTGGTTGACTATACCCCCCTCTTCTTGAATGTTCATTTATATCACCAATAATAACTGTCTTAGATGATATCGCAAGACTAGACAAATCTAGCTTACTACTTGGAGGGACATAGAGAGCATAAATCTTGAAGTTACACCCCATTATATATACTTGAATTTTATTAGAATTTTGGAAGTATGTTTTTCTGTGGAGAAGTGTGGGTATAGAATTGGTAATTAGTTTACATGGTTACAGAAAATAATTCTGATATGTTATGTAATCATTCTGTATGAAGTTTGGTACAAGAATTTATGAATTACAGGGAATTAATACAACACTATCAGTTATTAGGAATACATATATATACCTATAAATTCATATAGCATATAGCTATATGAATGATGATATAGCATATAGCTATATGAAGCTCTCTCTTTATATAGCATATAGCTATATAAAGAGAGAACAATTGTATAGTTCCGTAGGGTGGGTTGAGGGGGTTGGCTGCCCCCCTCAAAACTTTTTTATTTATATACGAAGTCAATTGAATCAATATATATATTACATAGTAAGGAATAAATTAAAATGATCTGTTGATTAAGATGTGATTCAAATATGACGTTGAGGCTCCTGATCTGAAGATCCACTAGTAAATAACTTTTTGGCGAACTATTTTAATGTAATTTTGATTTAATATTTTGTGCTATCACTGTGGCGGCAAAAAATTTCTCCAACTTTTAAAATAATCTACTTTACTCTGCGTGTTACAACACTCCATAAAGCGAGTAAAAGAACAGGAAATTGGTTTGGTTTCGTTAATAGAAAAAAGAAAAGAAAAGAAAAAGATACAAAAGAGAAAAAAAGAAAAAAAGAAAGTGGTAGTAAGGATGAATAAATTTTTATTTTAAAGTGAATTAATAGTATAAAGATTTGGGTGGTATTTTTGTACATATTCGAATATATTTTTATTTTCTTCTATATGTACCGTTTGTCCCATAAAGACCTTATCAGAAACAGCGACTTTTGAAACAACCAATTTTTGAGCCAACTTTAGCGCCAATTTTTCCTCGGCGAAAACAGCGTAGAGGTTACAACAGATGGATGAAAAGTTGGATGAAAGAAGACTATCTTTTGACGCTTATCACTTTTCTTGGCGCGAATAAAATACGCAATGATTAGTGTCAAAATTCCTTATCATTTGTGCAAAATATCACATTATTATTTCTATTTCGATCTTTGCTACAACTATTGTCACAACGCCATACGAAAATAAAAACGATGAATTCAAAATTCCTATTATTTAACGGAAAAATAAATATGCTTAACGATAATATTTCTTGTTGAAATCTCCACTTTAAGCGATTCCCGTGTTCCGCCATCTTGGAAACATGACGTATCAAGATAGCGCATCCTGATTGGATGAGTCTGTGGAAAAATTGTGTGTAGAGACAATTTTATCAAGACAGCTCTGAAAAAGTTGAGAAAATTCGGTGTGCGCTATCACACTGGGAGTTGAGACAATTTTTTCTGAAAAATCGGCGCTGATGAGTGGTTGGCTCTAAAATCGCCTGTAAAGTCGTCGTGTCTGATACGTGCTGTAGTCTGTAGACATTTAAAAAATTCATAACTATCGAATGAATTAGTAGGATTAAACGCCGTTTGCAAAAATATCATTCTCTTGAAGGAGGATTTTTTTTTTTTTTTTTTTTTTTTGTAAAGAAGAAATAACAATTAAGCTATTTCTCGCTAGTGCGTGACCAGATCGTACATTTTCATGAAAAAAAAATACTTTTTCGCATGTAAATGTTTACAGGTATATAAGTCTTATTCTATATGTCCGTCAGCACTAAAAATGACAGTTTGAAAACGAGATATAACACTGTTCACTGCAGCATCAGTCGGCGGTTCTTACCTGAGAGAAAACACCTTCACCAATAACGCTTTATCCACCAGGTCAACATCGCAATTAAAACTTCATGTATGCACAAGTAATAGGAAAAATAAGAAATAAACTGTTCTAATCGCAAAACTGTGCAATTTATAGGACTTTCATTTGCATGTTTTTTTTTTCACATCCGTGCGAAAAATTTAACTATTCTTCTAACTATTGTTGACAAAGAATTTAACTGTATTTAAAAAATAAATAAAATAAAATAAAATCCCCCTTCACGAGAATGATTTTTTCGCAAACCGCGTTCAATTCTATCAATTCATGGAATTGTTATATAATTTATTAAAATGTCTACAGAGTTATGGGACACCCGGTACATGTAGAGAAGGTATTGGATTCGTGAAATGTTTCGAATTCCAGTTTTCTATGGATTTATACGTTTTGGGATTTCCTGAAAACGATTTGACTGCTTTTAGAAAATGTCTGTCGGTTAGTCTGTGTGTGTATCACAAATTTTGCGGACGCTGTATCTCAAGAACCAATGAAGGAAATTTAAAGAAACTTGGTATTTAGTTGAATCCTAACATAAACTTGTGCTGATTAGATTTGGGTATCATTCGCTCAACAGGTGGCGCTGTGATCCAATTTTCTTTCTAGTTTTTTAACGTGGCAGTATAGGACAAAATTTCGTATAAAGGTACATAGTGAGCGTAATATTTAACGTGCGATTGTAAAATTAATATGAATCATTGATAATAGTAGTAGTAAACTAGGAAAAAAAGTTTGCGCATTTAAGAGCATCGCTTCTTCCCTGGGAGGGGGGGGGGGTGTTGGGGAGTGTAAATTTTCGGTATGGGTATCTTTCGGAAAGATCTCGTCAATACCTTTAAAACGAATGTCTGAATCATAGATCTGTGATAATTTAAAACAAAATTATTGATTTTTTATTTTTCATTTCTGAACAAAAAGAAAAAAAAAAAATCTTTGGAAAATGGAAATCGCATTTCTTCTGATGTTGGCACAAAACCAAGTTTCTTTCGGCATTTAGTGTTATAGTTCTGTCAGATAAAAATCATCTGAATTTATCACGGAAAATATTAATATTTTTTATAAATAATAATTTAACAAATAACTTCTACTGAATGAATTTGTATAAATATAGTAGGTTTACGTGCTGCTTCCGAACGGTGCTATTTGCGAACTAATCCTACACCTGGCAGCTCATTCCCTCCCCATTTGAAGAATAAGGGAATTAACTAATTTAACTAATAAAAAAAAATATAATTCTAATAATTTAATTGAGATTACTTAATACTATTGTTTCGGGTTTTAATAATATTAATAATAATAATAATAATAAAACTGTTTTAAAACACTTATTTTTATTATTAAAAGTTTATACTCGTATATATATACATGATTGGTTATAAAGAAAACCTAGTTAAAATAGTATTTAATAAAATATTCTAAGTAAATAAATAAATAAAAATTAAATAATTATTTCCTTATTCAAAATATAATTTTTAACAATTAAATTAGGTGCAATTGCTCAATATTATTGTTTGGACTTTCAATTTAGAAGTTTGTTAACTAGCTTAGAGGTTTTCGATTCAAGCAGAATGGAAATGTCGGGTTCAATCCCAAGTCGCGTTCGTCGATCAAGCCGTTGGGAGCAGTGTTGTGCACGAACGCATTCATTTGAACGCGTTCATGAGCGTAGCTCAAAAACTTTGAGTTTTGAGTTGAACTTAGCTCATTTTTTAAATTATGAACTTGAGTTGAGCGAAACTCGTTTTTTTCACGAACTTGAGCGTGAAAAAGCAATTCAAACTCAAACTCATATTAAATATTTCTGTCTGAAATATAAAAAGGAAAATAGAAGAAGGAAAGGACAGAAAAGAGAATAATTATGCAAAATGGATCCCGGAAAAAAGGGCACTTGGAAAAAAGGCACTCATAAAAAGGGCACCCGGAAAAAAGTGCCAAGGAAAAAAAAAAAAACATTTTTGCAATTTGCAAATCGCAAAAATAATGCAATTTGCAAATCGCATCAAAGAATAAATTTAAAGAATTATTTCACAATACATTTTTAGAAATTGGAATCAATGAAATTGTTACCGATTTCACTTAATATATATCTGGGGGAAGGGGGAGTCAAGGAGCAGATTGAAAGATAATAATTTTCTTTATATTACCTTTTTGTGATTTTAATGAAAAAGTGCATCTGCATATAAATTTATATGCAAATTCGTGCAGTAGTTCCTGTACAGCCTTCCCTGAAATTATAGAAATCGCGGTATAGCAGCGCCGCCTGTTGAGTAATGATCACCAAAAGTTGATAAGGCACTAATCTGGATCAAAGTGCGTCTGCATATAAATTTATATGCAATTTCGTGCAGCAGTTCCTGAGATACAACCTTCCATGAAACTGTGGAAATCGCGGCCCAGCAGCGCCACCTATTGAGAAATCGATACTAAAATTTCGTAGGCGCTAATTTTAGTCAAGGTACATCTGCATATAAATTTACATGTAATTCTGTGCTGTAGTTCCTGAGATACAGTCCCAAAATATTTTTGACGCACACACACAGACAGACATTTTCTAAAAATCGTCCAATCGTGTTCTGGACCTTTAAAAACGTGTAAAATCATCGAAAACCGGAAGCCGAAAATTTTCACGAATCCAATACTTTCTTTTATTGAATATAGAATAAAGGAAAAAAAGGGGAGGGGGGAAGAAATGCAAAATTAGAATCTGTAAATACATTATAGTTTTTGACTGAAAAGTTTTTAAGAATTTTGCATCCTAAGTTTGAAATTTACCAAATGTGCCAGTTTGTTTTAACATTGTGTGTGTAGGACTTGGGGTAGGGATGAGTGTTCCCTCATACCTCCCGTTAGCAAGCGTTCATAGAAAACGATGCGTTCGCCTTTATCTGCATTTTCCAAAAATTCAAAGAAATCGCCTTACAAAATACTACATATTAAAAACAGTATTAGTCTCTCTCTCACTTTTTTAATAGTTTTTAAGACTTATTCAATTTCTTCAGAAATATTAACGATAAAAAATGTGTAGTTTTGTAAACTTCTCAACTCTTCGTGGACTATCTTGAAGTGTGTACATACGTCTCACTCATGAACTTAATCTCTGCTGTTGTAAATAGCATATACACGAAAATTTTACTATAGCTTGAAAAATATTTTAGATGATTATTTTAATTTGTTTCAAAATTATATAAACAAAACTTCTTAGTTAAAACCATTTTTAATTTTAGAATGCATATTATTCAAGAAATATCAATTGAAAATGATCTGGAAGTGTTGTAACTTGAACCTCAATTTAACAGCAATTTTACAATTAATTTTGAACAATAAAAAAATACAATCAAAATTTTAAGTTTTTTTTTTTTTTTTTCTTTTCTTCAACCCAAATATTAAAATATAGGGATGTGACTGACAAGCAAACAAACAGATAAATAAATATAAGTTGAAACTTTATGTGGGGGAAAAAAAGTATTAAAATAAAATACCAGAATTTGGATGGCAAAAGTATCATTATTAGAGAAATTATTTTATCTTTAAGAAATTTTATCTTTTACTTAACCAATTAAGAAAACAAAAAATAACTAACTTGACCATTTATAACCTTTAATTATGTAAACAATATATACATAATAAAATTCAGTCTTTGATTTATGAAACTTTATTAAATTATGGGAAGCACGGGGCACAGTGGACCACCCCTATTTAAATCTATTAATATTCAACTCTTTTAGTTCATATGGATACTCATGTATGGCAGCATGGTACTAGTTGTATCTATGCAGCCAAAAAAAACCACATAAGAATAGTAAGGCAACCATTTTGAGCAATTTTTTTGTTTTGAACTGCTCAAAGTAATTTTTCCACATTGAAGGATTTTAAAATTTTTATAAAGATTGAACTAGCGACTATAAATGCTATATAGCTGTTAAAGGAAGGCAAGATATTACTGTTTTTAAATTCCTAAAAATTATTAGCATATTTGTAGTCTGTATATTATTTTATTATTATTATCTGTTTTACTCTGGCACAGGACACAGTGGACCACCTTCCAATGTGCCTAAAAATATAAATTAGTTTAATACTTATATTAGTTTTAGTTAAATTTATAGATGCAAATATAATGTAAAGTATTAATATCTCAAAGTAATAAATATCTTAATGTTAGGATAAAATAAATAAAAATAATTATAAATTTCTGAAAAGAATAAATATTTGAATAGTAATATAATAATTATTGATATCTAAATTTAATAAATATTTGAATTATATAGCATTAATAAAAGGAAAAATATCTAATTTAATAAATAGTAGAAAAAAATATTATTATTGTTGGTTTTAGAGATCACATGTGAAAAGCAAAAGAAAGTAGCTTAGTACATTTTAGTTAAATTTATCCTACAAATATAATGTAAATTAATTATACCTCAAAATAATAGAAAAAAATATTAAATATTTGAATAGTAGTATAATATTTATTAATATCTGAATTAAAAAAAATATATCTGATTTATAAAATATTAATAAAAGAATAAAAAACTATTATCTATTTCAACTTAATAAATTTTCTTAGTGGAATTTGATTTCTTATTCGTTTATTTTAATTTTGTTTATCTTATTTCATGAAAATGCTTGGATTATATTTCTTAGACTAGAATAGTATACGAAATTAAATTTAGAGAAAAAAGAAAGTAATTTCTAATAATTTAATATAAACAAAAGAGGCTGGTCCACTGTACCTCGGTCATGGGGCAGAGTGGTCCACTTTGTGAGTGCTCACATTTTTTTTTTCATTCATAATGTATTGGAAATATTATTATAAAAAAATTAAGACATGTCAAGAAGGGCTTAGAGTTTGTTTGTTATATATATATATTTAAGTGCATTGCTTTTCTGTTTTTTGTGAAAAAATAAAATAAAATAATAATAATAATAAGAGTGTAAAAGTGGTTCACTGTGTGTCCCGGTCTCCCCTATATTACTGAACTAAAAATAAATCTTAATAAAAGCTTAAATCAGTTAAAAAGTAAATAAATAAATAAATAAATAAAAACTCATCATTTTACGTAGTAATATATATTGGTAAATCTGAGACATGTTTATAAAATTTCTTAGAAACATTGTGAACAAATACATTTTATTTTAAATAACAGTTCAGTGGTAAGTTTCCTTTTCAGGAAATCTGTTGACCATTTTTGAAGAGAGGGATTTCTTTCGTGTTTTCGACACAATTCGAACATATGGGTTAAAAATAATTAGTAAGGGGAGCGCAAATATTCTTTGAGAGTACCTAGTCGGTCGTCTCCGACAAAACACGCACACGGCGACATCGTATTGGATTCAAAAGAAGAAAGCGTGAGAATCTACTATAAAATACTAAACATTACATTGCTTTGCGCGGGTGCAAGACCACCCGGAGACACGGGAGATGTACTACCAGAGAAATTAGATATCTATCTACTATACCCTCTATGGCCCTGAGGCAGTGTGACAAATTGCCGCCCTCTATAATAAAAGTACCGGACATTTCATTTGCTGATAAAGACGATGCTAATCTAGAGAAAGGATCTGCTTTCACAGAACCTTGCACTATAAGTCCTGAGTCATATGTCCATATATTCTCTTTTTTTTCTTTAAAAATAATGAGATTCCTGTTATTTGCGAAAGTAATTTTTTAATTCATGAAAATAATCTTTATTTCATAACTTTTGCATTGAAAGATAGCATCTTTAAAAATTAAAGCATTTAGACAAGGATTACTGGTTTAGCACATATTACACATAGAGTAAATAGAATAATATTAAAGTTTTTAATGTCTATTTATATTTTTAATGCTAAAAATAAAAATGCATTCAGATTATTGAAATAATTTCATGTCAGAGATGAAGATTTTATATCAATGATTATTTTATTTTCAACATTTTCTGGAAAATGCAAATAATAATAGTTAAAAATAAATAAATGAAATAGAAAATAAAAATAAATAAAAATAAAAATAGAATAATAATCCTCCTTATTACAACAAGCTATTTATAATCTAATTTAAATTGTCTTAATGTTTCTTTTTTCCTTTTTTTTTTTTTTTTTCTAAAATGAATATATATATCCACGAATACATCCACAAAAATTCAAATATAGTACGTGTACTAAACTAAAGATTATTTTTCTTTTTTTTTTTTAAATGTACAGCTAGTTTTAAAATATCATTTATGATAACAGCAAACAGGATTTAATTATTGGGATTTAATATTATACTTTAAAATTTTTATATTTTTATTTATAATGAAAGGCTTTCTTAAAACTTTTCTTAAATCACCCTTAGAACTTCCATAATTTTTCATAATACGAGGTATTTCGCATAAATTTCTGACATTGAAATAGCATGGATTTGATTGCATGAAAACTGAAATACAAAATTGACAACAGTATAATATCGTGGAAAACTGGGGCACAAAAAAAAAAATAATAATAATGTAGCAAGGAAAACGGTAGCCTACTGGATAGGGCATGTAAGTCTTTAATCGTATCAGGTGACCAGCGGAATTTATATTTCTTCTTATGAAAGGACTGGCTTAGAGTCCTGCGTGATTCGAGTAAACTTGACTCGCAGCCGACCCGACCTGCGAAATGACTTTTGACCTTCAACCCGAAATGAATCTACAGCGTCTGACCCGCTATATTGTTAAAATTGTGTTAGATAATAAGATGAATAAAAGTTCTTTTACACAAACTACAATTATATTATTGAAGAAATCTTTCAGAAAATTAAATGTATTACAACAATGTGTTTATCTAATTATAAAAAAACATTTAGCTGTATTAAAACTTATATTTAAAAAATCCATTGTTCCAAGTACTTTGACAGTAAAATAAGGAAGCAAATATAGGTTGGAAAAAAAATTGTTTTCCATATAAAGCTTTAAACGTTAAGTATTAATATTTAAGTAAATGTAATTAAATTCATGTTATCAGTCATGTCTTTAAATTACTAGGAAAGAAGACAATGTCATCCAATTTCTTCATTTAAAAGTTTCGATTCATAAGTGAAGCATAAAACAATCTTCGAAAAAAACATTTTGCGAATTAAATTATTGCAAATTTTACCTGCACCTGACCAGCAAAGCAGGTAATAAGCGATTAACCGACGCGATGCGTTTCTCTCTTGTGAGAAATGCATTCTCTCGTGATTAAAAGGGTAGAAAGTATTGCTACCAAGAATATAAAAAAATTTTCACAGAGGAATAAAATCCATATGAGTTTGAGTTGCTTTTCCAGCTCAAATTCATGAGAAAACGAACTTTGCTCAGCTCAAGTTCACAATTTAAAAAACGAGCGAAATTCAACTCAAAACTCAAAATTTTTAGTTAAACTCATGAACGCGGTCCTGCACAACACTGATTTAAAACAATGGAACCTCTAAATGATGGAATTTGTCTCCTATTAATAAGTTTTCTCACGCGCATAAACAAACGTATTGGAAATTTGAGAATAAAAAACCCAAAAACAGTGGGTACACTATTCAGAAGTGTTCGTTAAATAAATTTTGACTACAATTCAATTAGTAGGTTATAATTAAGAGCTATAAATTTATAAGTTTAATTAAGAGGTTAAAGTAAGAATAATTTTCATGATAATTGGTAATTTTAGGAAAAGGGAAATTACCTATGAAAGTAATAACAGGAAACTTGGCGTTGGAATATTAAAAACCCGGACAAACTACTACGTGAAAATTCTTTTGCACTTAAGGCTACCGAAACAGCTGTATGCATCTCAAATATTTTGATTTGGAATTTCTAATGTAGTAGTTTATCCGAGATTTTAATTCCTATGAAAGTGTTCACAGAGAATAAGATCTATTTAGAAAAGAAAAAAAAAGTACGTAAAAATGAACTTTTAATGAGTTTCGCTCGTTTTTAAAAATGAACCTGAACTGAGCGCGTTCATTTCTTTCAGACATGAGTTTGAGCGCGAACTAACTCGTTTTTTACACGATGAACTTGAGTTTGAACTAGTTCGTTTTTTTCGTGAACTTGCACAACACTGGTTGGGAGTTTCCCATGTTTTTTTTTCCGAAACTTGCGCAAGTACAGGCTAGAGCCCCATAGGGTTCCCCTCCCCCCGATCTCCACCCCGGTGAGCATTTCACGTTGGCGTCGGGCACTCGCGTTATCAACCGATTTTAACACTTACAGAATCACCCCGAAGATATTTTTTAATATAAAACAATTTTTTCCATATATATATATATATATATATATATATATATATATGTGTGTGTGTGTGTGTAATCAGCCTGACGAATGAATATGAGATAATTCTAGGACCGCACATTTATTTAAGTGGGGACGAAACATAAATAGCAGAAAACGCACTTCAGGATTACATAAGAGCAGACACTTAAATGGAACACTATGCTAATTCCTTAGTAGTACACACACATCTAAGTAGCTCAAACTATTAGTAGATTAGTATAAAGCACTAAAGTACTTACGCGTGCTATCGCAAGCTGTATAACTAAAGTAAGACTCTCCAATGGCTCTATTCAGGTATTCTGTGCCATCTGTGTTCAAACTAAAACGAAGTAATCAAATCAGACTTCACGCTGATGGTCTCACCAGCTCTCTCCACTGTCAGCCGGATACTCACTAAACTCTTTCGCTCGACATTTCGTTCACAGATGGGCATCGGAGGCAGCGCCATCTGTTGACTAGTACGAAACACGCGTCCCATATATGTATATATATATATATGTTAAATTATTTATAACAAAATATTTTAATTAAAAATTAACTAAATTATTAAGGATATAATTTTTTAATAATTAAATTAGTTGAGACTGCTTTATACTATTGTTTGGGCGTTTAAATAAAAATTCTATTTCAAAATGTTCTTAAGTGTAATAATATTTTTTACTATCATTGATCTTAGAAATAAGGAGATAATTAAAATTATTTAATTTAAAAGATCTAATTGAATAACTCATTTGATTATTAAAATTACACACACACACACACACACATACCGGTTTACCCTACCAAGTGAGGTCCCCGTAATTTTGCATTCATTGCGAGGTCCACCTAAAATTATTTATATCTCCGGTATAAATTAACATATCCAAATATAAATTATTGTTTTCTTAATTATAGACATGGGAGAACCCAGATGATCCAAATTTTTTTTAATAAATTAAATATAAAATTTCCGCATTTTGCATTCAAAGCGAGGACCGGAAGAAGGGAAAATTTGTGGGTTTATTAGGGAATATCTTCTTAAAATCCCCAGTAAAAAGGGATTGTCTCGTTTAAGACCGGAATGTCAGCTATCAAGAGCGGGGAGTCAAGAACCACATTCTTTTCTTTTGAATAAAACAAATATCGGTCCACGTGTTTTTACATATATTACGCAGAAAACATACACACGGAAAAATAAATTGCACTATTTGAAATTGTTTTTTTCCTCCCGTCCTTTTAATTATAAGAGAAGTAAAAAAGAAAATATACATACATATACATATATATATATATATTTGCATTATTCAATGGAAAATTATTTATACATTTTCAAAATAAAGTGATATTTTGTATTATGGTTTGTTAACACATAAAATATTGCACCAAATTTAATTTTTTAACCGATTAAATTCTGAAATCACAATAAAGTTCACAGCTTTAATAGAAAAAAAAATGTAGAAAAACTTAAAAAGAAAAAAAAACTGCAGATTATCAAAACATTTTGGAACAATAAAAAATTTAAGAAAGGGGGGGAGGATTTTTGCTTCCAAACTGCAATTATTATAATATTTGTTTCAAATACCTTCAGATTATTTGCAGATTTTTCTGCATTTTTTTTTTTTTTTCCCCTGGTTTTCCAGGATATAGCAGCTCGAAGGGATATACCGGTTGTATACTTTTACATATATATTTAAATAGTTAAACTAAGTTAAAGTTTGAGGAGATAATGATATATTTAAATTATATATAATTTAGATATTTCATAAAATAAGTGTAAAATCTTTTATTTTTAAACGAACTCAGCGAAGTTCAAACTAACACCTAAAATTAATATTTATGGCCAATTTTTAACTTTTCTCGAATAAGGTTTAAAATTCGCTGTTATTTATTTATTTATTTATTAACGTTTATATAATTCAACATAAAAAACGAAGTGATTTTTAATTTATCATAATTTCAAAAATACAAGATTGCCTGTTTGCAGATTTCACATAAAATGATTTGAAATTTAGGAGACAGACAGCTCGAAAAAATTGAAATGCAACGTGATCTGAAAAAAAAAAATATATATATATTAATTTCAGAATATATATATATATTCTAAAATTTAAAATTCTTTTAAACTGATAATTATGAAATATAGCTAAGAATCTTATAGAATATATGTATATCAGAGATCTAATACAACAATAATAATAATAAAACAGAATGAAATTAAGCTGTTTATTTAGATGTCAAAATGCCGCAGATAGACAAACGTAGCTTCAAGTTTTTAAAACTCCCCTTTATTAATGGGAGATTAAAAACAACATTTTTTCACAAACTTAATGAAAAATGTATAAAGATATAGGTCGTGGTTTTTTCTAAAATATTAATTTTCAAACATTAAATTACTTATTGACTGACATGGTTTTTAGTGTTTGAAAAGTGCAAGTAAAAACAGGCGAGTAAATATCGACATTCTAATTAAGAGTGAGAAATCACCAGGGTATGAAAAATTTTTGTTATTTATGGGTATTTACATTTCTTTCGAGTGCAGACCAAAGATACCTATATTATAAAATGTATAATATAATATATGCGCGTGAGTATATTTTTATAAATATAACCTCTATAAGGATATATTTTTATAAATATATCTTGTATATTTTTATAAATATATCTTATATATAATTAATAATCTTACGAAATTTACTGTTTTTAGGAAAAACCCTACAGCTTAAAGCAAACAGTTTTCATATGTTATTTTCAAACGAAAGATTTCTTAATTTTTTCTTTCTTTAATTTCTAAAATCTACCATTCATCGAGGATTATTAAATGTAAATATATATATATATATTAAGAATCTTAAATTAAAAAAATATCTTTTAACAAAATTTTCAAATAATATGTAAGTGTGTGTGTGTGTATTTTCGTTTGTTTAACCTACAAAATGCAGACCAAAACCCGGTTATGCATCAGCATTGCGAGGACACATTTCTGGTCCTCGGGAAAACAGGAAAATGCGGGAATCACGATTGGTAGAGTGAATCAGTATATTTCTTCTCATATATGAATACATTTTTATGAATGCTAGAGATTTCATATTAGTTCTTTTTATCTCTCAAAATCAAACAGTATTTGAGGGGGAAAAAAAAAATTGCATTTTCAAAGAAATTGTTTGCCATGTGTTATTTTTAAATGGAAAATTTATTTATTATTTTTATTATTATTATTTCTAAACATCATTTGTTAAGGAAGTTCTTCATATGTACTTAAAGGCGGTTCTATTTTATTATTATTATTATTATTATTATTATTATTATTATTATTATTCATATATTAATATGATTTGAAAGCTGAAAAGATTGCCAGCTCGAATTTTTTTTTAAATTTCTGTGCAAATGCTTATGGAAGAAACGTCATTTTAAATATTAATAATAACAATAAAAGTCTTTGAATCAAAGTTTTATCAAACATAGTTAAAAACCACACAGAATGTATCAGAGTTTTAAAAGACATCCCCAAAATAATTGGGCAGATAGAAACACAGACAAAGTTTCAATCTCTCTCTCTCTTCCATTAGTTTAACATGAATCGGAGCATTTAGTGCCCGAAATATTTGCAAGTAAACAAAAGTACAAGCTGCCAGATAGGCAGTGAATTAAAATAAATAAATTAGCAGAGTATGAAATGTATTTAATATGTATTTGTGTGTGTGTGTGTTTATGTTTGTTTGTTTACCCTACTAAGTGCAGACCAAAGCTCGGTTACACATGAACATTGAGAGGACCACAATTGGTCCTCGGAAAGGAAAGATGCGTGGATTTAGTTTTACTATTTTTTTTTTCATTTTTTATTTATTTTATTTTTTACGTTATTTATAAATATGATTGGAAAGCGGGAAACTTGAGAGCTCGAAATTTTTAAAATATTATTTCAATGTGTTCTGGGAAATTAAATAAATAAATAAATAAATAAAACTTTTTTTTTTTTTTTTTTTTTAAGAAAAAAATTTTTATATCAAATTTTCAGTTAATATGTATGTGTGTATGTATTTGCGCTTGTTTATTCTACTGAGTGCGGACCCACTTTCGCCATAAAATATTGCTTTAAATTTTAAAAGATCTTTGAAGCGACATTTCCTCAAGCATAGTTAAAAATCTTCCATAATATGTCATCGTTCTAATAAAAGATACTGCAAATATATTGGGCTATTATTCAGACGCTAAAACAGAGCAGATGGATACTTAAAGAGACAAAGCTTCACTATTATAAAGAATCTTTTTTTTTTTTTTTTTTGTCAGAGAATAAAAACGATATTTTAAAAGAAATATTATGATAAGCATGATAAGTATCAAACATCTATATTTTTATTTTTTAAACATTATTTTACCTTATGATGAATAAGAGCA
The DNA here is from genome assembly GCA_963930645.1 of Salticus scenicus. Classification (NCBI taxonomy): domain Eukaryota; kingdom Metazoa; phylum Arthropoda; class Arachnida; order Araneae; family Salticidae; genus Salticus; species Salticus scenicus. The sequence goes on along the minus strand of OZ005658.1, from coordinate 211,847,624 downwards.
TTTAGTGGCCGAAAATATCGCAACTAAAACTAGTATGTTGTGGCCACCACAAGACTTTCTTCTATATTTTCCTATACATATTCACTCAGTAACAATATTAAAAAAAAAAAAAAAAAAAATTCGTTAAATGTAAAAAAAAAAATCGATAACTTTGTTTTAAATTATCACAGATTTATAGTTCAGGCATTCGTTTTAAATATATTGGCGAGATCAATCGAACTATACCCATCTTGAAAATTTACCTCCCCGGGGGGTACTTCCCCCCCAGGGTGGAAGCGATGCCCCCACATACACAATTTTTTTTTCCTAGTTAACTACTACTATTATCAATAATTCATATTAATTTTGCAATCACAAGTTAAAAATAACTGATTATACACATTTATACGAAATTTTGTCCTATACTGAAATGTTAAAAATTTAGAAAAAATGCGATCACAGCGCCACCTGTTGAGTGATTTATCCCCAAATGTAATCAGCACCAGTTTATGTAGGGGACCACCTAAATACCAAGTTTAGTTAAATTTCGTTAAAAAAAAAAAAAAAAAAAAAAAAAAAAAAAAAAAAAAAAAAAATCAAAGTTTTTTTCATTAAAAGTAAAAAAAATCGATAACTTTGTTTTAAATTATCACAGATAGTTCAACCATTCGTTTTAAAGGTATTGGCGAGATCTTTCGAACTATACCCATCTTGAAAATTTACCCCCCCCCCCACACCCCAGGGTGGAAGCGATGCCCCCACATACACAATTTTTTTTTCCTAGTTAACTACTATTATTATCAATAATTCATATTAATTTTGCAATCACAAGTTAAAAATAACTGAATATACACTTATACGAAATTTTGTTCTATACTGCCATGTTAAAAATTTAGAAAAAATGAGATCGCAGCGCCACCTGTTGAGTGATTGATCCCTAAATGTAATCAGCACCAGTGTATGTCGGGGACCACCTAAATACCAAGTTTAGTTAAATTTCGTTTAAAAAAAAAAAAAAAAAAAAAAATCAAAGTTTTTTTTATTAAAAGTAAAAAAAATCGATAACTTTGTTTTAAATTATCACAGATTTATAGTTCAACCATTCCTTTTAAAGGTATTGACGAGACCTTTCGAAAGACACCCATGTTGAAACTTTACCCCCAACCGTCCCCCCAGGGGGGAACCAATGGGGGAACCACATGCACAATTTTTTTTCCTAGTTAACTACTACTATTATCAATAATTCATATTGATTTTATTGTCACACGTTTTATATAACTCTAATTATGCACATTTATACGAAATTTTGTCCCATACTGCCATGTTAAAAGTTTACAAAAAATGCGATCACTGCGCCACCTGTTGAGCGATTCATCCTCAACTATAATCAGCTCCAGTTTATGTCAGGGTGCAACTAAATACCAAGTTTGGTTAAATTTCATTCATTGGTTCGTGAGATAAAACGTCCACAAAAAAGTGATACAGACAGACAGACATTTTTAAAAATCTATCAATTCGTGTTTTGGACATCCCAAAATGTGTAAAGCCATAAAAAAACGGAGCTCGAAAATTTTCGCGAATCCAATACTTTCTCTATATTACATATAGAAGAATGCAAAAAAACGCAGATTGCCAGATGGGCAGTTTAATTGGGAGTGAGAGATCCGCAAGGTCTGAAATTTGTTTATTATGTATGCGTGCGTGTATATTTGCGTTTGTTTATCCTACCAACTGCAGACCGAAATTCGATTAGACATCGACATTGCGAGGACAAAATTTCAGGTCCTCGGAAAGAAAGGAGAATGCGTTGAACTCTATAGATAGGATAAGTATATGTATTATAAAATATGAAACGTAATATATATATATATAAAGAGAGAGAGAGAGATAGATAGATGATTATATTTTTTACAAAATATTTGAAATACCATAAATGATTTATAATTTTTTTTTTTTTTTTTTTTTAAATCAACCACTTTTTGAAAAAAATCCTGCAAATTTAAAGAGACAATTCTCATACAATATTTGTAAGCGGAAGATTTATTATTATTATTTTTTATTTTATTTTATTTCAAAATGAAACCTTTTTTTTTGAGGAAGTACTATAATTACATGTAACAGCCTTTTTTTTTTTTTTTTTTTTTTTTTTTTAATTTATTAATATGGTTTTGAAGAGGAAAAGAGGCCAGCCCAAAAATTTTAATATATCATAGAAAAAAAAAAAAAAAATCATTAGATAAAAAAAAAAAAAAAATACAAAGAAAAAAAGAAAGAAAGAAATTAGAATTAAAAAAGCTTTTGAACCAAATTTTCAACAATTATTTATGTGTAGGTTTATTTTTGTTTGTTTACCCTACCAAGTGCAGACAGAAACTCGTTCACACATTAACATTGCGAGGACCACAGTTGGTCCTCGGAATGGAATGATGTGTGAATTTCCGTAGGCAGTTTTTTTTTCTCTTTTTACGTCATGTATTAATACGATTCGAAAAAAGGAAAATTTGAAGCTTCATAATTTTTAACTATCATTTCAGTGTGTTCTGGAAAAATAAATAAATATAAAATTACATACAATTAAAAAAAAATTGAACCAAATTTTCAGTTAATATATATACTATGTGTGTGTATTTGCGTTTGTTTACCCTACGAAATGCAGACCGAAACCCGTTTTCACATCGGTATTGCGAGGACCCCCATTTTTGATCCTCGGAAAGAAAAGGAGATGCAGAGATTCCATTAAATAGGAAAAATATATAAAATATTAAATATAATTGAGTATATTGTTATAAGTATTGGTTGGTTGTAGGATTTAAGGCTGATTGACTATGCTAGGGCCCAAGGCTTTATAAATATTGGAAATTTCATATATGATTTATAATTTTCTTAAATGAACCACTCTGAGAAAAATCCTGCAGTTTTAAACAAACAATTATCATATGTTGATACAAATGAAAGATTTATAAATATAATTTTATTTCTAAACTATACCGTTTATCAACGAAATTCTTTTTTTATATATAAAGGCAGCCGTAATTTTTTTTTCATTAATTTATTAATATGATTTGTAAGATGGAGAATTACCTGCTCAAAATTTTTAAAATATCACTCCAAATTGTCCAGAAGAAAAAAAAAATAAATAAAATTAGAATTAAAAAAGCTTTTGAACCATATTTCAACAATTATTTATGTGTAGGTTTATTTTTGTTTGTTTACCCTACCAAGTGAAGACCGAAACTCGATCACACATTAACATTGTGAGGACCACAGTTGGTCCTCGGAATGGAATGATGTGTGGATTTCTGTAGGCAGTTTTTTTTCTCTTTTTACGCCATGTATTAATACGATTCGAAAAAAGGAAAATTTGAACCTCCATAATTTTTAACTATCATTTCAGTGTGTTCTGGAAAATTAAATAAATATAAAATTACATACAATGAAAAAAAAATTAAATAACCAAATTTTCAGTTAATATATATACTATGTGTGTGTATTTGCGTTTGTTTACCCTACGAAATGCAGACCGAAACCCGTTTTCACATCGGTATTGCGAGGACCCCCATTTTTGATCCTCGGAAAGAAAAGGAGATGCAGAGGTTCCATTACATAGGAAAAATATATAAAATAATAAATATAAATGAGTATATTGTTATAAGTATTGGTTGGTTGGTTGGCTGTAGGATTTAAGGCGGATTGACTATGCTAGGGCCCAAGGCTTTATAAATATTGGAATTTTTTATATATGATTTATAATTTTCTTAAATCAACCATTATGAGAAAAATACTGCAGTTTTAAACAAACAATTATCATATGTTGATACAAATGAAAGATTTATAAATATAATTTTATTTCTAAACTATACCGTTTATCGACGATATTCTTTATTTATATATAAAGGCAGCCGTATTATTTTTTCCTTAATTTATTAATATGATTTGTAAGATGGAGAATTACCTGCTCAAAATTTTTAAAATATCACTCCAAATTGTCCAGAAGAAAATAAATAAATAAATAAATAAAATTAGAATTAAAACAGCTTTTGAACTAAATTTCAACAATTATTTATGTGTAGGTTTATTTTTGTTTGTTTACCCTACCAAGTGAAGACCGAAACTCGTTCACACATTAATATTGTGAGGACCACAGTTGGTCCTCGGAATGGAATGATGTGTGGATTTCTGTAGGCAGTTTTTTTCTCTTTTTACGTCATGTATTAATACGATTCGAAAAAAGGAAAATTTGAACCTCCATAATTTTTAACTATCATTTCAGTGTGTTCTGGAAAAATAAATAAATATAAAATTACATACAATAGAAAAAAAAAATTCAGTTAATATATATACTATGTGTGTGTATTTGCGTTTGTTTACCCAACGAAATGCAGACCGAAACCCGTTTTCACATCGGTATTGCGAGGACCCCCATTTTTCATCCTCGGAAAGAAAAGGAGATGCAGAGGTTCCATTACATAGGAAAAATATATAAAATAATAAATATAAATGAGTATATTATTATAAGTATTGGTTGGTTGGTTGGCTGTAGGATTAAAGGCTGATTGACTATGCTAGGTCCCAAGGCTTTATAAATATTGGAAATTTCATATATGATTTATAATTTTCTTAAATCAACCATTATGAGAAAAATACTGCAGTTTTAAACAAACAATTATCATATGTTATACAAATGAAAGATTTATAAATATAATTTTATTTCTAAACTATACCGTTTATCGACGAAATTCTTTATTTATATATAAAGGCAGCCGTATTATTTTTTCCTTAATTTATTAATATGATTTGTAAGATGGAGAATTACCTGCTCAAAATTTTTAAAATATCACTCCAAATTGTCCAGAAGAAAAAAAATAAAAAAATAAATAAAAATAGAATTAAAACAGCTTTTAAACCAAATTTCAACAATTATTTATGTGTAGGTTTATTTTTGTTTGTTTACCCTACCAAGTGAAGACCGAAACTCGTTCACACATTAACATTGTGAGGACCACAGTTGGTCCTCGGAATGGAATGATGTGTGGATTTCTGTAGGCAGTTTTTTTCTCTTTTTACGTCATGTATTAATACGATTCGAAAAAAGGAATATTTGAACCTCCATAATTTTTAACTATCATTTCAGTGTGTTCTGGAAAAATAAATAAATATAAAATTACATACAATGAAAAAAAAAAAAATTGAACCAAATTTTCAGTTAATATATATACTATGTGTGTGTATTTGCGTTTGTTTACCCTACGAAATGCAGACCGAAACCCGTTTTCACATCGGTATTGCGAGGACCCCCATTTTTGATCCTCGGAAAGAAAAGGAGATGCAGAGATTCCATTACATAGGAAGAATATATAAAATATTAAATATAATTGAGTATATTGTTATAAGTATTGGTTGGTTGTAGGATTTAAGGCTGATTGACTATGCTAGGGCCCAAGGCTTTATAAATAATGGAAATTTCATATATGATTTATAATTTTCTTAAATGAACCACTCTGAGAAAAATCCTGCAGTTTTAAACAAACAATTATCATATGTTGATACAAATGAAAGATTTATAAATATAATTTCATTTCTAAACTATACCGTTTATCGACGAAGTTCTTTATTTATATATAAAGGCAGCCGTATTATTTTTTCCTTAATTTATTAATATGATTTTTAAGATGGAGAATTACCTGCTGAAAATTTTTTAAATATCACTCCAAATTGTCCAGAAGAAAAAAAAAATTAGAATTAAAAGAGCTTTTGAACCAAATTTCAACAATTATTTATGTGTAGGTTATTTATATGTGTAGGTTATTAATTATTTTTGTTTGTTTACCCTACCAAGTGCAGACCGAAACTCGTTCACACATTAACATTGCGAGGACCACAGTTGGTCCTCGGAAAGTATGAATTCGTGGATTTCTGCAGGCAGTTTTTTTTTTCTTTTTACGTCACTTATTAATACGATTCGAAAAAAGGAAAATTTGAATCTCCATAATTTTCAACTATCATTTCAGTGTGTTCTGGAAAATAAATAAGTATAAAATTACATACAATTAAAAAAAAAAAAAAAAAAAAATTGAACCAAATTTTCAGTTAATATATATACTATGTGTGTGTATTTGCGTTTGTTTACCCTACGAAATGCAGACCGAAACCCGTTTTCACATCGCTATTGCGAGGACCGAAATTTTTTATCCTCGGAAAGAAAAGGGGATGCAGAAATTCCATTACATAGGAAAAATATATAAAATAATAAATATAGATGAGTATATTTTTATAAGTATTGATTGGTTGGTTTGTTGTAAGATTTAAGGCTGATTGACTATGCTAGGGTCCAAAGTCCAAGGCTTTATAAATATTGGGGATTCCATATATGATTTATAATTTTCTGAAATCAACCACTGTTTGAGAAAAATCCTGCAGTTTTAAATAAACAATTCTCATATGTTGATACAAATGAAAGATTTATAGATGTAATTTTATTTCTAAACAATACCATTTATCGACGAAATTGTTTACTTATATATAAAGGCAGCCATATTATTTTTTCCCTAATTTATTAATATAATTTGTAAGATGGAGAATTACCTGCTCAAATTTTTTAAAATATCACTCCAAATTGTCCAGAAGAAAATAAAAATAAAAATTAAATTAAATTAAAATTAAAAAAGCTTTTGAACCAAATTTTCAACAATTATTTATGTGTAGGTTTGTTTTTGTTTGTTTACCCTACGAAGTGCAGACCGAAACTCGTTCACACATTAACATTGCGAGGACCACAGTTGGTCCTCGGAATGGAATGATGTGTGGATTTCTGTAGGCAGTTTTTTTCTCTTTTTACGTCATGTATTAATGGGATTCGAAAAAAGGAAAATTTGAATCTCCATAATTTTTAACTACCATTTCAGTGTGTTCTGGAAAAATAAATAAATATAAAATTACATATAATTAAAAAAAAAAAAAAATTAGTTAATATATATACTATGTGTGTGTATTTGCGTTTTTGTACCCAACGAAATGCAGACCGAAACCCGTTTTCACATCGGTATTGCGAGGACTCCCATTTTGTATTCTCGGAAAGAAAAGGAAATGCAGAGATTCCATTTCTTAAGAAAAATATATAAAATAGTAAATATAAATGAGTATATTGTTATAAGTATTGGTTGGTTGGTTGGCTGTAGGATTTAAGGCTGATTGACTATGCCAGGGCGCAAGGCTTTATAAATATTGGAAATTTCATATATGATTTATAATTTTCTTAAATCAACCACTCTGAGAAAAACCCTGCAGTTTTAAACAAACAATTATCATATGTTGATACAAATGAAAGATTTATAAATGTAATTTTATTTCGAAACTATACCGTTTATCGACGAAATTCTTTATTTATATATAAAGGCAGCCGTATTATTTTTACCTTAATTTATTAATATGATTTGTAAGATGGAGAATTGCCAGCTCGAAAATTTTAAAATATCACTTCAAATTCTTCAGAAAATAAATAAAATAAAATGTAAATTAAGAAAGCTTTTGAACCAAATTTTCAACAATTATTTATGTGTGTGTTTATTTTCGTTTGTTTACCCTACCAAGTGCAGCCCAAAACTCGTTTACACATTAACATTGGGAGGACCGCATTTGGCCCTCGGAAAGGAATGATGGCTAGATTTCTGTATTTAAGCTTACATAATATTGGAGATCCCATAAATGATTTATAATTTTTTTTTTTTTTTTTTTTTTTTTTTTTTTTTTTTTTTTAATTTACCACTTTTTGAGAAAAATCATGCAAATTTAAAGAAACAATTCTTATAAATTATTTGTAAGTGAAAGATTTATTATTTTTATTATTTTATTATTATTTTATTTTATTTCTAAATGGCTTCATTTTTTGGGAATGTTCTTTAATTACATATAACAGACTTTTTTTTTTCTTTATTATTATTAATACTACTTTTATTATTTTACATCTAAACATAATTTCTTCGAAAGATCTTTAATTGAAGTCAGTCCTATTTCTTTTTGTTGTTGTTAACTTTTTAATTTGAAAATTGGAAGGTTGTCAACTTGAAAATTTATAAAAATATATCAATGCAAGGTATTATGTGGGAAAAAATAAATAAAAATATAAATAAAATAAAATAAAATAAAACCAAAATATATGAAATATAGTTAAGAGTCATCCGAAATATATCAGCTTTCTAATGAAATAGACGTTAATGAAATTCGGCTACTTATTTCATTTGTCAAAAATGTCACATATAGGCACATAGACAGACAAAACATCAAGGTTATGGAAAATCCTTTTTTTTTTTTTTTTTTTTAACTTCAGGTATTAAAAAAATAATATTTTTATAACACTTTTTAAAAATATATACAAGCTTCTGATTTTTTTTTTTTTTTTCATCCTCATAGGTATCAGTTGCGCCTAGATCCCCCCCCCCCCCCCCAAAAAAAAAAAAAAAAAAAAAAGAAAAAGAAAAAAAAAATCAAACGCATCAATTGCGTCCAAAGCATATTTCCTCCCCAAAAGCATAAAAATATAGATTGCGTTCGTAGGTTTTAGTCCCTCCTAAACCCTAAGTACAGAGAACGGTAGAACAATCTTCAGGTACGATACCGGCATAATGTAAAATTCGGTACAAAAGCGAACTTTTTAAGACGCAAACATATTGTCGAGTGCCAGCTGATGTCACAACTAAATAGTCTTTTTATTTAATTTATGCGTAATGCATACGCATATTTTAGGTAACAAAAGATTTATTAGCGAATCAGCTTAAATTTCCTTTATTAGGTGACGCTTTAATTTTAAAAGTTCTTTCTTATTGTGACGCAATACATGATTCAACAAAGTAACTAGACTGTAAATGTTCAATGTAATGGTCGTCAATCATTAGTATGATTGTCAGTCGTTCAACATTAGAAATTCTCCTTAATAAAACTTCAGAATTCGCAATATGGCGCCATTTGATCAGGCGGATCTGTTTAAAATGTAAGAGGATACTGTGGATACTGCACGATATATTGGTGCAAAGTATAACTAAGTTTTTCTTGTATATGTAAAAAAAAATTCCATGCTGTTCTATTCTTTTCAGTGAAAACCGCATTGAGTTAGAGTCAATACTTTTTGAATAATGTTCTTTTTTTTTTTTTTTTTTTTTATGTGACTTTTGGATTACATCATTTTACTCGTATGAATTATTTTGCTTATTATATTTGTTAACCCATTAAACGCCGCTATATGAATTCCACTGAAAATTTATAAATGGGTTTCAATGTGCATTTCTAATCATATATACTTAAAAAAAAAATATATATATTTTGTTAGAAGATATGACATGTTTCCAAATGGGTGATTTGACACCTAATTGGGGTAGAACAAATGTTGAAAAAAAGGCAAAATCCTCTTCAATTAGTTTTCTTGATCCCTGTTTGTTATAATTTAAGAAAAGAATTGTTTTATTTCATATCCAATGTTTTAAACCCCTGTACTCGAATGAGTTATTTTTCTTGATTTTTTTTCGTCGCTGATGTTTTGCAGAAAAACAAACATCTTTGTTTGAATAATTGAAAAAAAAAAAAAACGAAGCTGGGAATTTTAATATTTATTGTAAAAAATAAAAAAATATATTTATCTTAATTACTTGCAGGGGAAAAAAATCTTAAAAAATTGTTCCCACAGCGGGAGCTTTGACGCCTAATGGGTTAAATGAAAATAAAAAATTAATATTTGTGTTAATAATACAGAATACTAAATGAAACATCTTGATAAGTAAACATATTCTGTATTTCCACGTGAGATTAATAGTTTAATATCTGTATAATATGTCTCTAACGTGGACCAGTTAGGATTATATTTTGTAGAAACGATATGATAGTGACAATAAAGTAAGCAAAGAATTCTTCCCTTTCTAGAAATTATCATTTTTTACCTTCCGGTATACAAGGGGGAGGGGAGGGTGACAATGAACGTTTTTAGTAATTTTTCTCGCGAGCGCAATTGATGCATTTTTAACAATAGGGGGGATTAACGTAAGCGCAATTGATGTGTTCCTGAAGAATTACCCAACAAAAAATATCAAGTTAAAGTTAAAGCTTTGAAAACATCGAGATCTACTTGAATAACATTTCGTTTCGTTTTTAAGAACTCCTATAATGTGGCTTGTAAATATCTCAACATTACCACACGCGACGCGGAATTTTCTTACGAATGAAAGATTGCTTTGAAATGCAGGAGCGGTTTGTCCAAACGACGCTTCTTTTGTGAAGTAGTTAAAAACGCTATCTCCCAACAGCTGCTATGGATTTAGAAGTTCAGCTGGACGGGTCAACTTTTGAAAGAAGAGCCAGCCAGCTAAGCAATACAAAATACAAAATTGCATTATTATTATTATTATTATTATTATTATTATTATTATTATTATTATTAATTATAGAGTTTCATTCATTTTTAGAGTTTTATCATAAAATGATTCAAATTGCGCGTTCCAATACCACAATTCTTAGCAGCCGATTTTAGGTTGTCAGTACGGGGGTGAGATTTATTGCTTATAACCGGTTGAAAGCGAGGGGTGGGGGGAGAGTAGGGAGCCTATATATTCATAATATGATAATAAAGGCTTCTAACCTCATACTAGTTTAAATGGTAAATTATGTTCACGTCATCTCAAAATGTGTAAATCCGTTCGAAACGGGAAGTAGAAAATTTTTACGAATCCAATACTTCCTTATATGAAAATAGAAAACAATTATTATTAGATTTGTTTGTTTATTTATTGTTATTATTATTATTATTTATTTATTTATTTATTTATTTATTTATTTATTTATTTTTTGTGGTAAATGTTCATAAATTTAATACAAAGAGAGTAATCAATGCAAAAGAAACTGTAACGGGAAAATGCACAACACTTCTCGTAAGAAAGTAAACAGTATTATTATTATTTCATTTGAAGTGTGGAAAGGGAATGTAAATGAAAGACCGAAAATTGGTCTAAGGATTTTTCTCTACTGATATATATACGAAAAGGCATATATGCAAAAATGATATTTATTACTATAGGAAGTTTCCGATGTTCAAGGGTACCATTCTTTCCGTTACCGTTTTTTCCGTTAACTATATAGTCTTTAATTAAATTTTATTCTTTTACAGAAGGAAAATCACTATTTTAAGAAATCCATGTCAATATAATTGTACCTTAGCCCCGTACGTTTAAGGGGACCTAACACCTTTTCAACATCATTTTTAATTAATTAATTAATTAATTTTATTATTATTTATTTATTTATTTAAGAATTTTATTTATTTATTTTTTCTACAGTTTTCTATATTTTGTCACCAATTTTTTTGTTTTATCTTTTAGAGTATATATATATATATATAACTAAGAGATAAAAACGCGATTTAAACATTTAAAGGCGATTAATTTTCCAATTAAAAAAATCGTAAGTTATTTGGACTTTACGATTTACTTAACACGGCAGAATAGGGCAAAATTGAGCATAAAAGTCCATTTTGAGGATCATAAATATATCAGACAAATTCAAAAAACATTTATGATACTTGTTTGAACATGATTGACTACAAATATTCTAACAGAAAAATTTCGTAAATTATTCGTAATTTAAGATTTTATCAACATAGCAAAATTAAAAATTTTTCATATAAATAGGAATTGTGTGGATTATTGCATTGGAAATAGTAGCATGAAAACTAAACTACGAAACTGACCCTAATAAAATAAATTAATAGATTAGAATAAGATAAACAAATTGAAGTGAACGGTGGATAGCCTATTAGGCGGGGATTTTATTCTGTCACTTTGTCAAGCCTTTGATCAAATTCATTTCTCTTAATATGCTATAATATGTCTCACACTAGAAATTTATGAGAACATATATATGGTGGGTAACTCAGCGGAGTCCATCTATGCCAACTAGTTTTAAATTGAGATGTACCGTTGAAATTACTATTACCTGGTTTTAATGGCCGATAATTCAATTATGAATATTTTTGAAAGTTTAAAATTATTAGGAGTGTCTTGAAGGAAGGGGGGGGGGAGGAGCAGGCGAAAGGGCAAAAAGTTACAAGTTCCGATACTTGGTTAATATTTTGTACAAAGGATTTTTAACGGTATTTAGTTCGGAATTACACAAGTTTCGAAGAAAACTACGGAAAAACTTAAACGCCTTTATTCTTTTATATTTTGCAGAGTTTCGAATTCCGATACTGTTATATGCCTTATTTTTATAATCTTACGCTAAGCACCATGAATAATCAATAAATTATTACATACTGAAGGGAAGTTCTATACAGAGCAAAATATATTCAAAAAGTTAAGCTTAAAATTTTCCATAGAACGACTATATCAACAGGAATTATAGTAGCAAGATAATAAAAAATGAGTTATTTCTGAGACATTGATATATGGCATCCATACATAAGAAATCTGAACATACTATAACAGAAAATAATAAGATAATAATATTTAGAAGAAGGAGCAGATGCCATCGTGATTTAATAGGTTTTAGTTGGTCGATAATGGCAGGCGTTCGACTTTCCTAAAATCCTCCGAGAGATCAAAGGTCAAATAAAGATAATTACAGAAAAAATTAAGAAAGCAAAAAATTAGTGAAATTTATCAATAAATCATTGAAAAATTAAATAAATAAATAAATAAAATAAAATAACGGAGTAAATATATGACAAAAATGTAGATTTTTATTTTATATTTTTTTTAAGATCATTGTGCCCAAATCCCAAATGCGACCTGATTTTTTGTAAGTTTATCGCATATAGGAAATTTATGATATTTTAGTAAATAAATAAATATGAAAAGAAAGAAAAAAGAGTTGAACATTATACGCTTAACTCTGAACTTGTGTTTGGGTCATTTCTTTTCAAGAAATTAAAAAATTGTCTTTAATTTATGAAAAAATATACCCGCGTCGCATTTAGGATTTCTTTTTTTTTCGAATTTTAGGTACTATATCCTAAATGCGATGTTCAAACTCTCTAACTGCGATAATGAATTTAACGTACTGGAATTACTTGATGAATGTTATTAACAGTTTACAAAGAAGGTTAAAAACTCAGGGGTCAAAGCAATAAACAGGAAAATATAGGAATATTTTTCACACAAAAGTAGGAACATAATTTCAAGAGAAGATTGAGAGGTTGAGTAAAAACGAACTTTCTCTAACATTATTTTGTAATCTCGGAATGATTAAATGACTTCGTAAACAAAACACCCTAATTTAATCTCATCTAATTTAACAGATAAAATGAATGTACTGATATATTACTGTTTACTTTTTATATTATTTAGAAAAGAACATATTTCCAAATTTACCATCTCTTGCTTGTCTAACTTTCATACCAGTTTATATCATTTAACATGAATCCACATATTATATTCAAAATAATGACACCTCTTTTACATCATAATGCTCAAAAAATCAAAAAGAAAGAAAAATCATGAACCTTCAATTTAACTACATGTTAGTTAACTACATGTAGTGCCTATTTAAGGAATTGTGCCCCCCCCCCAACTTTCCCATACTTCCACAAAAATAATAATAATAATAATAATAATAAGTGAAAATTAATATTGAAATGGTAATGGAATTATGAATTCTTTTAATGCCTAGCAAGGAAAGCAGAAAATAAGTAAGAAGAACTTAAACTGAAGTACCAGAATATAGGAAATGTAGGAAAATTTTTGTGAAATAAAGGGAAAATGTAAAAAATTATAAACTATAGGAAAATATAGGGCATTTTTCATGATTTTTTGAAATATATAAGAAAAATAGGAAATATAGGAATACTTTCAGCCCTGAAAACTGTTATTGACTTCGGTTTGGGTCTGTCTGTTCGTCTGTTGGTCCGTCTGTCTGTCCGTGCACCAACTCCCATAAATATTCATGGAAATTCTTGAAACTGATATATGTTATTCAAGTTCACTATAGCATGTTCCTTATTGAAAATGGAGTGTATACTTCTACTTATTTGTACATAGGGGCACCCAAAATTATTCCATAGCATTGTGTTCTATGCAAATATTTATACTCCTTACACATAGTAGAATATTGAATTTTTCATTTTTTCCTGCGATATGTTAAAAATAATTCATATATACATAAATGAAACAGAAAAAGAATCATTTAAAAGGAAAAAAACAATTTTAAAAATAGAAGAAACATAATGCCACTAAAAGTTATTAAAAAGCTGTATTTCATTTATGAAGACCACCAAAATTCATTTCCGGTGACTTTTTTTTTCGATTTTAAAATCTACATACCGGAGAGAAAGGGTAGGGGATAGAATAAAGATATACATAAAGAAAAATTTTCTTGGTATTCTAACTATTACTATCAAATATATATTTTTACTTTGAACAGAGAAAATCAATTTTGGTATATAAATTAATTTTTTCCTATACTGTGATTTTAAAAGTTATAAAAAAAAAAAAAAAAAAAAAAAAAAAACTAACATAAAATAGACGATGACAGCGTCAACTGTTAGGCGACTGATTATCAAACGTAATCAGCTTTAGTTTAAATCAAAATTCAGTTAAATTCGTCCATTGGTTCTGGATACAACCGACCAAATACAGAATTTTTTATACACAGAGAGAGAGAAACACACAGATATTTTCTAAAAATAGTCATATCGATAATCATATCGTGTTCAAAACGTCTTAAGGCGTGTAACTATATCAACGGTCGAAATTTTCCACAAATTGAATACGTTCTTCTTATATATAGATAGACACACATACACAAAAAAAAGTGGGGGGGGGGGGGGGGGGCACAAATTAATCATACATTTTATTACGTCTTTATTTTCAAAACATAAAAGTTTTACTCTTAAAGTACATTTTATGTTGTTAAAGCTGAAAATTTTCTTTATTTCTTTCTTTCTTTCTTTTTTTTTTTTTTTTTTTTTTCAAGATAATTTTCAAAGGATTTTTTTCAGAACTTTCTTTAGAACTTTCCAAAACAGGACTCTTTGTGCCGTGTCCTTTTATTTCATTTATAAAGAGATTTCTTATTAAAATTTTTTTAAAAATGCCGATACTGTTATTTACATCGAAAATATATAAGAACAGAGAATCGACAACTGAAATTGTTTACATAGATAATTACATGTAAACAATTTAATATACGTATTAAGAGTATTTCAGTAAACTTAGATATTAAAGATTTTTATTACTTTTTCCAATATATTTATTAATTTCATAAATTGACAATCTAAATCATCTTGTAGAAATGACCGTATTTACTTGTTCGCTGAAGTAATATTAATAATGAGATCTGGGCTTCTAAAACAGCAGTTTTTAACCTATTAATTATCATTTTTGACAACTCCTTCCCCTTCTCGGCCTCATCAGTGGTCAAGCAATTCTGAGAACAAAGCTAGTAGACGAGAAGCACCGCGTTTCCCAGGTCGCACTCGTCGACCTGGCCGTTCGGAGTTTTCTGTGGCTTTCTCCGAAACTAGTGTAAATACGGGTTAGGACTCCTTAGGAAGATTCTCATGGAGCGCGTTCCACCTATAGGCCTAGAACCAAGTGTAGTCAATTGACCTTAACTCCTTCAACGAACAAACAAATTCCTCTTCTCTTTTCGTGTGTAAAATTGAATACTGATATTAATCGGACTCAAACAGTGGGTAATAAATAAATAAATAAATAATGGACAAACATATACAGAAAAATTTAAATTAAAGAGAAATATTTAATTAAATAATTGTATTTTTAATAGCATTAAAAGTTTGCTTCTTTTTAAATATTAGTATCTTTCGCCTTACTAACCCATTTAAAAGAAACTTTCAGCATGAAATTATTGTGCTATGGGCTGAACTGAATGAACAAAAGCTTTTCTGTCGGTATCACTTTTCTTGAGAATAGAATTCCCGAAAGTTGCACCCATACTCCAAACCGCCTTGACCGTGAACAATAGCTTTTCTGCCTCAACCTATCTTTAGTCTATAATATAAAGGACAGGTCGTTTAGCTTTTCTCTTGCCAAATGGGAATTGTATGAAGTACAGTAGATCCTGCTGGTAACCCATCAGTAAAGAAAGAGAGAGAAGAAAAAAATAGCAGGGGCTGTCCAAAGGTTTCAATGAGAGAAGAAAAAATAAATAAAATAAATAAAAAACGATGTACTGTAAAATTCAAATACTATATGATCAAACTAATTTTCGCGTTTGAAATTTCGACCTGTTGGAAGTTTGAAGCATCCAGGCAAACATATATTTTCGCCCCCGTGAAAAAATAAAAATAAAATAAAATAAATAAAAAAATAAAAAAAAGCTATGGTGACCGCCCCCGCTGACCCAGTTAAGCAGACACCTATGCCAGAAATAAATCAAAAGACGTGATTTTAATATTTTGTGCAAGTTTTGCTTAAAACTTTAAACTCATTTTCTTCGAATTCTTTTTTATAAGTTCTAATATGTTTAATTCCTAAAATTTTTCATTTTTATCTAAGATTGTTTTGAAAGAAATTTAAGGAAATATAATTCTCATTAAGAAAATTAAGCATAACATAAAACAGCATATTATTAACTTAAAAATATTTATTTATTCATTTATTTATTTAAGATATATTAATTTTTAAGCATGGCTATATTTCTATTAAATTTTAAAATAAATAATTTTGTCATATTGAGTGAAATGTATGAAATATTACGCTGCACGTGAAAATAATAATAATAGAAAATTGAACAATAAATGGAAAAAATAAAATTTTCGTCTTCTGGGCCATCTTATTATTAAAATTCTGCAATTAAGTAAGTAAAATTACTATTTTGATTTTTGTTTCGAGTGTCAGTATTATAAAGTCGAGTAGAATAACACAATTCTTTTGCAATCAAAGGTGGAGAATTTTCGGAAAATTTACTTTTTAAGAACTTTTTTCTTTTCTTTCTTTTTTTTTTTTTTTTTTTTTTTTTTTTTTGTTTATATTCTAGTTAATGCAACACACACCGTTATTACAATGACATAGCTGCAAAGTTTACTGAAAATAATTTCTATTGCAGTATTTTGCATCAAATATACAGAAATACTTGAAAAATTATATCAATAATTACACTTTTAATCAATTATCGATATCTACACTAATAAAAATTTCAAAAGAAAAACTACTGATAATCATTTGTCTTTAGTTATTTATCGAAAATTATTACAGAGAAAGTAAATGGAGATATTAAAAAATCTATTTTATATAAATTTTAATGACTATAATTAATTATTGAGGAGACTATGTTTGTAACTAAGAATGCTTTTTTCTTTCTTTTTTTTTTGAGAAGTTAAATAAACAAAATAAATAAAAATACATAATAAAAATTGATAATTTCGATTACTTACTTTTAACTAAGAATTATTGTAAATTTACAGAGAACATGGATAAATATTTTAGTGAATTTAAATAAAACGTTATTACAGTATACACATTAAGTAACCCCAGCAAGATAAGTGCCACAACTCAAAAATGTAGTATAAAAAAAAAAAAAAGAAAAAAAAAGAAAAGAAAAGAAATCATCTTAGAGGTAACAATAAAAACATTGACTAATCTACAACAGAACGGATAACAGCTTCTCAGGTAAATAAATTGCGAAAAAGAGTAGAGAGGTGATGCTTTACGTGCACGTAGGGGTACTTCATATACATTTTTCAATACTGGAGTAATTTTTACTTAAATTTAACCAGCTCCGGATATGTTGTCAGGACAATAAAAATCTCGGTCGAGTTCGTAGATGAGGCATCCAGCTCAAAGGGGTGGAAATGGTGGGGGATAGGAATTTTCATTTGCCCATAATTTCTTTAATATTGAAAATAGGAAAATACTTCAAATCAGGCGAATTACCGCCTTATCGTAAAGAACAACTTTTGTATTTAAACTTTTTCAATAACTTCAATTGCTTAAAAGTTACAAGTTAAAAAGTGATTTTTCGACAATTGTGATGAAGCCGACTTTTTCTATAGCTTTAATTTCTTAAATTTATAACCTGATGCTTACGTCACGTGCAAACGATAATAAAAAAGATCACTGCAAATATAAAAACCATGGTAACAGCTTTAATTAATTATTTAAAAATATAAAATTAAAATAATACGTTAGTCTTGGTAAAAATATCGTTTGTGGGGAATAGTTTAGAACGCCGGTTTACGCAAGAATTTAAAATTTACGATTGAAATTGAGAGTAATACGTTACAGCTTCCTTTGATTTTTTATCTTGTGGAAACAAGATATTGGTCTGTGAACAAATATGAGGTTTATGCGTGGGAAGAAAATATAATGACGTCAAAACTACCATTTTTCATCGCCGAGCTCGCGAAATTTTGTCATCAAATAACGAATTTCGTCAACAACTATCAAATTTTCACAAATTTCAATCCTAAGTCGCAAGTTTTGTCACCAAATTGTATATCTTTATGTCTTCTATTTGTTGAATGATTATAAACTTGGATTTTTAAAAAACTGAATCATTTACTGATCAATAAATCTGGACTGAAATTTTTAGTAGAATGAATAGTACTAGTTGATAATTACATTTCTTAAAAACAGAATACCGACGTAAATAATGCAATGTGTGGGAATAAAGCCGTTGGCTAAGTATGTATTAATGCATATGAAATATTTCTTTACATTTGAAATATTAACGTAAAGGAATCTACCTTTGCCTTTAAGCTTGCCGAAAAGGGATTTTTTTTTTTTTTCTTTTTAGATCACAGACAGAGGAACTATAACCAAAATAAAGAAAATTAAGGCTTTTATTATATTATGATTTTTTTAAGCTGAGATCAGTTAAAAACTGACTAATTTTCTTGCATATTTTTTCATTAATTTTCACTTGCATGTGAAGTTTTTCATGAATTGTTATTCCCGAACAAGAAAATTGAAGAGTAGTTTTCGCCTTTCTATAAAGTTCGATTTTTTTTTCTATGAATGTTTTTAACTGGTTTTCTGGAAGTGATTTATTATAGAAAAGTTGTCTTATTTTCCCAAAAAGACAATGCAATTACATTTAAAATTCAATAAATGAAAAGATATTTTATACGAATAGATATTTAAAAAATTACTTACGAGTATTATAAAGTTAATATCTATGACAATGTTTATATATTCTTTATTTCAGCGACTTTATTTCTTGAAAATTTGATGAAATTACTTTTGAAGAATGAGGCAAAGCCAAAGAAAATTTAAGGCTTATTATTAAAATTTTAAACCTAAGATCAATTGATATTGTCTAATTTCTAAGACATTCTTGCATTCATTTTCAATCTTAAGTAAATTAAAGTTTTCAAGTACTGTCTCCGATCAAGAAAATCGAATAGTATTTTTTGCTTTCCTATAAATTGTGGATATTTAATTTTTATTCACTAGACGTTTTGATTTTTTTTTTTTTTTTTTTTTTTTTTTAAGGTAGAGGGGGGGGGGGACGCGGTAGCCCAGTCAGTAGAGCGCCGGGCTCCTGATTGGATGATTGCGGGCTTGATTCTCGAGTAGACCAAAGACTGTTGTGAACACTAATGATGACTAGTGCATGTAAAATCTGTCATGTCAATGTCCTCCATGTTCCCATCAAAATTATACCTCTGTGAGTCATCGAAGCGGGAGAGCCATCCCTTCCGTGGAGGATCAAAATTATGATGGCATGTCTCCGGACCACCTCTCGAGGCGAGTCCCAGACCATCACCAATTGCCCATTGCGCAACCCTAGTGCGACGTAAAACCCAACCAACAATCGACAAATTGAAAGAGATTTTATAAAAATAATTGTTTAAAAAATTAAATACTCCTATAAAGTTGCATACCCACATTCATTTTCGCTTGTAAGTGTATGAAACTTTTCATTTGTTCTTATTCCCCAACAAGAAAATCCAACGGTGTTTTTTTTTTTTTTTTTAAATAAAGTACGGAATGATTATAATTTTTTAAGTGGATGTTTTTTAACCGGTTTTCTGGTAGTGATAGTCAGATAGTGCTTTCTTATGGAAAAGTTGTAATATTAACCCAAATTACTATAAAGTATTCATTCCCTTTCAACACTTCCTTTCCTGCGCGTGTACACTTTTTTGTTGTAATATATAATTTGTAAAATGTTTTGCAAAGATTAGTTGGAATTATTATGTACGAAGGCTCAAGTCTCAAATCCTTTAAATTATAAATTCACAAAACATGATATGTATGATGATCGCTTATAGCTGCTCTGTTTCAATTGTTGTATTATTGTGAACAGACCAGTAATTGAGCAATTAATGGAAATTTCTTAAAGTTTTATCATTGTCTAATATAATCATTGATAAAATTTTTGAATATTTAACAACTGGAAATAAATTCTTTGTTATTTTCTCTACAATTATGTTATATAGAATAATAGTTTTAAAGTGGGATTAGATTGGATTTTGGGAATAAGGCCGATTGACTGCTGTAGGTCCTAGGCCTGAGGGGGAGTGCCCTCCGTGACGGTCTTTCTAAGGGGTCCTAGACTAGCCCATATTTAAAAGTTTTGGAGAAAACCACGGAAACACCGAACAGCTAGGTCGACGAGCGCGACCTGGGATCGAACCAGGCACTTCAGGTCTACTAGCTTTGAGCGCAGAATCACTCGGCCACCGGTGGGCCGTTTCAAAATGCGATTTTGCTAGTAGTTGACCCATTACCTCCCCCCTCCCCTGAAATGTACAAATTTGTTTAAAATTTTCAATTTATACTATATTCTAAAGAATTAACATTGTGTACTATAATTTAAACCTCCTCCCAAAAAATTAACTACCAACAGCCTTAGATAGGAGGCGGAGTATATCAGGTGCATGTTTTTGTAGCAATTAGTCAAATTTGTAAATTTTAATTGGAGGGGGATTTAATTTAATAAATTCTAATAATTCAACTTTTAACACATCTGAAAAATTAGCATTGTATTTTGTTGCGAAAAAATTTAGTTTTTATTTCTTCGGCTGATCGCATCAGGGATTTTGTATGGTTGTAGTATTATAGGAGGTGTTTTATCAATGAGGATGATCACTGTACTTCCCGGTAAGTTAAGTTTTTTTTTTTTATGCCTATTTATTAAAGATATTTGAATCCATTTGTCTATCATAATCGCCTTGTATTTTATTGATTTTTGAAATTATTATTATTATCATTATTATTAATATTATTATTTGTAAAAATTCGATTTCTTCCTTTCCTCCTTAAACACAACACGATAATTCAACATGAAGTATTTCTCAACAGAGGAACCAATTTATTCGTCTAATATCGCTATAGCCAAATTCATCGTTAGGTGTTCCTTCATAAATATGCTTTTTTTTTTTTTTTTTTTTTTTTTGTCTTTTCTTTGGGATCAAATTTAGGATTAAGGCTCTTTGGATTATTAGGGTAAATTAGGACTAAGTTTTAGTTAAAATTAAGGTCATTGAAAGCTCATGTTAACTTACGGAGAAATTCGTCCCATTATTATTCATTACATATTATACATTTTTGGTTACCCATCATACTAGATACAGTAATCGTGAAAATTTTCGACCTCCGTTTTTTGACTTTTTTACACGTTTTCAGGTGAGGATTCCGAAAATGACAAAACTTGTATGGTGTCCGTCTGTAGGGTGTCTGTTAGTTTGTTAGTCCGTTAGTGTGTTAGTATGTTAGTCTGTGTACACTACACAGTATCTCAAAAAAAAAAAAAAAAAAAAAAAAAAAAAAAAAATGACGCATAGAAGTCAGATCAGTTTTAAAATATTATTTATAATATTTTCGTCGTAATGGTGTCACACTACTTTTGAAATATTATTTAAGATACTCGCATGAATATCATTGACTATAATTTTCCCAATATAAAAATTTCGTAAGTTATTGGAAATTTTCGAATTTCTTAACATGGCAGAACAGGGTAAAATTTCACGTAAACGTCAATCTTGAGTGATATTTTCATCGTAAAGATCTCAGACCACTTTTTAAATATTATTTAGGACACTGGCATAAATAATAATGACTATGAATTTTCCAATATAAACATTTCGTAAGTTATTGGAAATTTACGAATTTCTTAACATGGCAGAATAGGGCAAAATTTCACATAAACGTCAATCTTGAGTGATATTTTCATCGCAAAGATATCAGACCCCTTTTTAAATATTATTTAGGATACTGGTATAAATATCATAGATCACGATTTTCCCAATTTAAAAAAATCGTAAGTTATTTGGAATTTACGATTTCCATAAATGACAGAATAGGGCAGAATTGAGCATAAACGTCCATTTTGATGATCATAAATATATCAGACAACTTCAGAATAACATTTAAGATACTTGTTTGAACATGATTGACTACAAATATTATAATAGGAAAATTTCGTATGTTATTCATAATTTAAGATTTTATCAACATAGCAAAATTTAAAATTTTCCATATAAATATGCATTTTGAGGAGTGTTGCATTGGAAATAGTAGCATGAATATAAAATATGAAACTGACTTTCATGGTGTTTGAATGACCTTGATAAAACCTTTCAGAAGTTTTAGTAGAAACCCTGGAAATTTTCGTAGCCTGTTTTCTAAGAAGCGTTATCTGAATCATTATCTCGCCGTTTCCGCTAATTTCTCTCAGAATTTTAAGAAACTTTATTCAAAATCATCTTAGTACAATACCTACAAACTTTATTTCCTCTTGAACAAGTCACATGAAAAATGTGTACTGATATTTTGAATCAAATTTTATATACTGATATTCAATTCAAATTTAAGGTGAAAATTAAAGACCGAAAATAAAAATGAAATCAATAAACAAAAATGCACCAGAGATAAAATTTTGCGAAATACTCCTCTCAGACGTAGCGATCACCCCTCTTGAAAATAGACTCAACTTCTTTTTCTTTCTTTCTTTTTTTTTTTTTTTTTTTTTTTTTTTTTGGTCTCAAATTGAAGAACGAATAGTATAAGAGTTTATAGTTCATTTCTTAATTTACTTTTTAAATTTACTTATTTCTGTACTTTGTTAAAATTTTTATTTTTATTTTTTCCCCCCTAAATTAAATAAAATTAGTATCGCCCAGTAATCGAATCTCGACCACCTTTTTTGAGTAAGCACAGCGCCGTGTTAATTCACCCACACTTTCACCGGCCCCGACATGATCGTAAGTTTCAAGCTTTATCAATACACAGCAGAATGAAGGCCTCGCCTAGGTGAATCTGACCTGTTTCTACAATTCTTCTCCATTCTGTTTTTCCAAACTTCACAATTTGATCGCTCCAACGACACAGTGGTACCTTCCTCGGTCTTTTCTTATCTTTCAGAATGCAAAATACGACTTTGGTGTCTGCCTATCATTATTTCTTCTCGCAAGGTGACTCCATTTTAAATTCTTAACTCCAGAAATAACATCCTTAACTTTGGTTTGCTTAATTATCCAAGTGTTTGGCTTTCTGTCTCTTCAGGTGAATCCTAACATGTTTCACTACATGCATCTCTGAGTTCTTTGATGTTTTTGTATTGTTTTATATGCTAATGTCCAAGTTTCTGAAAGCATAAGTTAAAACAGGCGAAATGCACTGATCAAAAACTTTTCTTTTCAAAGAAATTGGGAGATCGCTTTTGAATATAGCGCTATTTCTTCAGAATGCTCTCCACGCAAGTTTAACTCGGCTGTTAATTTCTTTTATGGTGCCCTCTATTCATCGGAAGGACTTGTCTGAGATATGTAGAACAGCATACCGTTTTTAACTTATCCATATCAATAGTGATTCATATTAATCCATACCTTCAGTGAAGAAACAAAGGAATTTGCCATAATTTTTGTCTTACTGAGGCACTGTGGGTCATTTTCAATCCACCGAGTTTGCTTTCTTTGTTTAATTCCTGAAGCATGTCTTACAAATCCTCAGATGACGAGGTAAGCAGTATACTTCTCGTAAACTCTCGTCTTCTCGTAAACTAAGGTCGAGTGAATCTACTCTCAAAAGCTGATAGACGTGAGGTGCCGGGTTCGATCTTAGGTTGCACTCGTTGGTCTAACCACTCGGCATTTTCTGTGCTCTTCTCCAAACCTGGCGCAAATGCGGGTGAGGATCATTTAAAAAAATCTGCTGGAGGGCATTTACATCCTTAGGCCCAGACACCTATGCCTATAATATTCAACTGGCCTTAATCCCCAACGCCAACACCTCATAAATGAAATTTTGCTAACACACCATACCCACGATCAGAAAAGTAGTCATTTTCTAAAAATGGGTGTATTATGTTTAGAATATCTCAAAAAGTATAAATTCATCGAAACTCGGAATTCATTGAAAACTTTCAGGAAGCAATATTTTCTTCTACAACATATTATTTAGCTTATTCAATAACGAATTATTGGCGTTTAGTGTATGAGCCAAAACCACAAGTAACTGTTCTAAATGAAATGCGGGTTTTATGAAATTCGGGGACAAGAACTAAATACAGAAAATCTTGACTGTTTTGTTTTAATTTTAATTTCTTATAAAATGCCATTAATTTATTACTGATTTCTTGTTTTTTTTTTTTTTTTTTTTTTTTTTTTTTTTTTTTTGTTTAAGGAGAATAAAATTCTCCTTAACATAGCTATCATAAAGTCTTTGAGCATAATGTTTTTTACATATGATTGTAAAATTTCTGTTAGATTTGTCGATATATAAAATTATAAATTTAGCTTGTCATTTTTTAATTGAAGTTTTTAAATCTGCATAAATATTATTTTTTAAATCCCATCATAACTTTTTATAAAAATATCTTTCAAATCTCTCTGTATATGATACCTCCACTAGTTGAATACTCAATAGGTAATCTGTATCTAAAAGCCATTTTCGATATGAAAAAATCGATATTTTTTGTAAATTCTTTCATGAACTATCTTTCTAGACAAGATTCCTTTTAATCTGTACTTTGTACCGTATTTCATTTATTTCTGCAGAAAAGTATTCGGAACTATATCCAAATCTCTGTTAAGTAGATATCCATAATCTTCATAAACGTATCTGAGATATTTAGTTTCTTGACAATAGCATAAGCTTTTTTCTGTGCCCCCTCTGAAATTCTTTGCGAAATTATTGTAATTATATGTCGTTTTACTTATGTATTTATCATATTTAAAAGCCTTAACTATATATATATATATATATATATATATATATATATATATTTTTTTTAAGAGGCAAAATATTGTTGTATTTATTTATTATAGTGTTAAAGTTAACTTTTTCATAATGTTGACCAACATAATCCAACACTAAGTAAATTATATTGTTTGATTTTATTTCTCTCTTTTTTTTTTTAATAGTTCATTAAAAATTGTTTTCTCATTCTATATTTTAATAAATTTAAACTCATGTCAACTGCTATAGTTCCGATATTTTCACTAGAATTCAACCCATGATATAAATCTATCAATTGTGTTTTTCTTACATAGAAAATTATGTTCTTAATTAAAATTTTATCGCTATATTTATCTTTATCGATTAAATTCATGATCTTTTAGAAATTCTTTACTTATTTCTAACTTTAAAATGTTGAACGTTAGAGATAGATTCACAGTTCTTCCAGTGGTTTAACTTATCATAAATTGAATCGCAGATGTCCATCCTTCTAAATTCATTTAAATCATCCCCCCCCCCCCTGTTTTGCAAAATGTCCAATTTCCACATGTTGGTCTTCCTTATTTAGTTTATTAAATCTAATATTAATTCCGTAGGAAATCTCACCTATATATACTATATTAATATGATTTCTTTCACGGTGAAAATATTTTGAAGTATAATAATCAGCAGGCGTAAATATTGAACTAAAATAAAAAAAAATAATAATTACAAGATAAAAAGAACTTTTTATATACCATGTTTTTAAATTTTCTGTTGAATCATATAAACGTTAACGAAGTCAGCGGGGATCCGAAATAATTCACTAAAAGTATTAAAAAAATGCATTGTCACCGTGTTCTGAGCTATTCTGAAAATTTCAAATGTCTTGCTAATCGGGAAGTTACATGATTGTTGAATCATAAAAACGCTACCGAAGACAGTGCGGACCCGAAACAATTGACTAAAAGTATTATGAAATATGCCTTGTCACCGTGTCCTGAGCTATTCTGAAAGTTCTAAATGTCTAGTTAGTCGGAAAGTTATATGATTTAGGCAACAGGGACCCGAAGGCAACAGGGACCCGAAGGCAACAGGGACCCGAAACAACTGGCTAAAAATATTTAAAACGTGCATTGTCATCGTGTTCTAATTTATTCTAAGAGTTTCAAATGTCTAGGTAGTCGTGAAGTTATATGATTGTTGAATCATATAAACGCTACCGAAGGCAGCGGGGTTGTTGTTGTTGTCGTTGTAGGATTTTTTAAGGCCGATTGACTCCTTATGTGGCCTAGGCCTATGGGGGGGGGGGAATGCCTTCCGTGGAAGGTCTTTCTAAGAGGTCCTAGCCCGTAGGACCCCTTAGATCCTACGGGCTAGGACCCCTAAGAAAGATCCCCATGGTGGAAGGCAACGGGGACCCAAAAACATTGGCTAAAAGTATTTAAAAATATGCATTGTCTTCTTTTACTGAGCTTTTTTAAAAGTTTCAAATTTCTAGCTAGTCGGGAAGTTATGTGATTGTTGAATCATATAAACGCTACTGAAGGTAGCGGGGACCCAAAACAATTGTCTAAAACTATTAAAAAAAAAAAAAAAAATGCATTGCCACGATGTTCTCAGCTATTCTGAAAGTTTCAAATGTCTAGCTAATCGGGAAGTTAATTAAAACTCGATTGCAAGATTTGTACTGGACTAACAAATACGAATCGATGTTAATAAAAACGTAATAATTGTATATTTATCAAATAGTAATTATATAACGAAGAATAAAATCAAAAGCAAATGTCACGAATAATAATAATAATTTTAAATTGTAACAAATATTTTGCTTTGAAAGACCATATGATTCTTCAACAAGTGATAAAAAAGAAGGTCTGCTATCACACTGTAATTATGCTTTATTTTTTTATTTTATTATTATTATTATTATTAATATTGGGTGAAAAACGGCGCCTAATTATTTTGACTGAAAAGTATTTTTATTATTAATAAGAGTAGGTTTCTAATTTATATTGTTGTTGTATAAAGTTCGTATCATTTAATAGAAAATATTATATTTCAGTCCAGTGTACCTGCATTAAAAATTACAATTTACATAAAAGATAAAACAGTTATGTTTAGTTTAACTCGATGTTTTAAACTCCAATCCATTAATCAAATGAAAATTTTGCCATGCAATGATTTCAGTGTGTTTACGCATTATACTATAACCGACAAAAGGTCTTACTTAAAAATATAACAATATAACAATATATATATACATATATATATAAATACATACAAAAAAAAAAAAAAAAAAAAGCGAATAGGATTTGTTGGATTAAAAAATTATTATTATTATTATTTCAATTTAAAACATTTTTCACTGCACTTTTATCCAGCAGAAATAATTCTTTCGATTTGAATAAAAGTTTTAATTTAAATTCTGGAATATTTTTAAAAGAGAGTGAGAGGAACTCTTCAATTAAGAATATATATATATATATATATATATATATATATATATATATTCTGTTTATTAAATAAGTTTCTCTGTTGAAAAAAATATAACGATAATTTATGAAGTTAGTGATTTACAAAAATATTTGTAATATTAGAAGTAATTTGTAAGAATTACAAGAATTACTCAAATCGGAAACATAATCTATAGCAATTTTATGAAAGACACACATTTTCAAAAAAAATCACAGCAAGAGACTTAGCAGCTTTGAAGATATCCACAAAAATTCCTAACCCTCTTCTACATACAAAGGGGTGTGTCATTTGACAGTTTACAAATTACATACGACACATGTTTTCAGCTTCTACAATACGAATACACAGGGGAATTTCTCACTTCTCTATAGACTCTTATTAGCGCCTGAAGCTTTCTTATACTAAACGAAATCCCTACATCTATATCCCTACATACCATAAATCCGTGTGAAGAAAAGAGGATAATAGATAATTGCGTTTTAGAAACAGCAGCGCCATCTATGTCACACACTTCACACACACATCCGTACATTATAAACAAACCGAGGACCACCAAAAAAATATATGAGGATCTTTGTATGGCATAGTAGATTACGAATATGGGTCGATTTCGTTCCGAGGTCCAGCAAAACGGTCCTCGCAACGAAATTGGTCCTCGCAGTGTTGGTGTGTAAACGGACAGTGGTCCTCGCATGGTAGGGTAAACGAACGCACACACACAAAAAAAAAAAAAAAAAAAAAAGAAGATGAGATTGCTTGAATATTATTGTGAAGCTTAATCTAGAATATTAATATATATATATATATATATATATATATATATTAATAATGTCTATTAAAAAAATAAAAGTTAAAATTCATTTAATAAAATATTTTAATTGGTTCCTGTCAGCTTCAGACAAAAGCAGTTACTTTCCTGAATTAGTAAGGGGAGGCTCTATGGGACGATATCAGTATATGCTATTGTCTGTTTCTCGGAAAAGAGGCGAAGGTGAAGTTAACAGGTGTTCCGTTCGGAAAACGCACGGTATTCTACTCCTCTTGTTCAGAAAAGCATGTTCACAACTAACATGACACCATATAGTAGAAAGTCTTGTGGTGGATACAATATACTACACTCATGTCCATAAATTAAGGATAATGCTAGCTGAGGCAAATAAAGGTTCAGAAGCAAAACAAACACGACTTATTCATAAAGTCCATTTATTAAACAAAAGATCAAGAACAAAAAAAGGGGGTTTATGTAAAAACTATTTATAAAAACTACGATTTTTGCTCCCGGAACCAATTACAAAAAATATCTCCCTTACAAAAACTTAACATTACATGGTTGGTATGATGGTTAATATATTGTATGTCTCTCAGATGATGAAATCCAGTCCTTACAACGCCTAGGAATGCTGAGTATTAAATTATTGATCTGATCTCGGGGAAGGTTACTCTACTCAGTAAGCAATGCTCTCTGAAGTTCCAGTACACATGTAGGAGGTGGTTGACGGACTACAACCCGTCGGAAAAGCATGTCCTACACATGCTCTATCGCATTCTAGTCAGGTGAGAATGCTGGCCATTCCATGCGAGTGATAGCTTCAGATTGTAGGCATCCGTGTACAACGTTTGCACGGCGAGGACGCACATTGTCATCCATAAACACAAATTCTGCTCTCATGGCACCCCTAAACAAAGGTAAATATTGTTCCCGAATGATGTCCCGATAAATTTTGCCTATCATTCTTCCGATTTGAACATGTAGATCTGTTCTGGTGCCCAATATGATCCCCCCTTCCGAAACGAGCACTCCTGCCCCACACGGTGTCGTTCAATGAATTTGTTTTGGTGATAACGGGTACCTGACGTTCTACATATGAAAGTCTGGCGTGAACCACACTGCAAGATAAACCTGGACTCGTCGGAAAACATCACACAAGCTCACTGTGCCGCTGTCCACATTGAATGTAATCTACTCCAAGTTAACCGCTTGCACAGTGCATTGCCGTGAGTGGAACACATCTAACAGGCCTGCGAGCATATAGACCAATATCTCCCAAACGTCTATCCACGGTTTGTCTTGAAACTGTGGCACTCGTGGCTGCAGACAGCTGACGAGACAGGTCTGATGCTGCACTTTATCGGCTTATTTTGGCAGTTACTACCAAATACCAGTGGTCATATTCGGAATTGTAACTCGTGGCTGACCAGTACTGTAACGTCGACTAGCATTTCCAGTATTTTGGAATCGTTGCCGAAGCCTAGAGATGACACTTTGGGCGATTCTAAGTTCCCCCGATACTTCTATCTGAGTACGCCCACATTCTAGTCGGCCGATAATTCTACCACGTAAAAAATTATCTGCATGCGTCCTCTGTGTCAGAACTATTCGGTTGTGGCACTGAGCTGCACACAGAACGCTTGTGAACAATTTTCCTTCTTTGCTCCCATTCCTTATCTACCCCCTTCTTACACTTTCGTCATTGTATCCTCATATCGGCGTCATCTGATGGCTTCCTATAATTTGCATATTATTCTTAAAGATGTGTGTGGTATTTCTACAGGTGAAATTTTTGCATTAAAGTTCGTTTTCAGTGTGAATCTGAATTATCCTTAATTTATGGACATGAGTGTAATTTATTCGTAGGAGTTATGTTCCCTTATACTTCTTTGGTTTCCTTTTTTCTTTCTTTTTAAATTTTTTTTTCACAATTCCTTGTTTATCATACACCAATTTCGAATTTGGTTTAACCGTTTGAGATATATTATAATTGAATAAAAATATCTTAATCTTATTTTTAGAGCCTTTTTAATAATAAAAAAAAAATTTATGTAGATGCGATGACGTAAAATATATCATTAATATAAAATATTATTAAATATATTAATCATAGTGAAAATTTTATTAAAAAAAAAAAATAAATAAATAAAAATAACTTCGACATCAGTTTTTATTTTCTAAAATACTGATCCTATCCATATTTTTCAAATTGTAAAATTGCTTAAAAATATTGTAGAATTTAATGATGTCTATTTAAAATTTAAGATTTAAAAGTTTTTTTTTTTTTTTAACACCCTGAAGACTGATGCTATAAACAATTTTTTGATTGGATACTAGAAAGTACAAGTAAAAAAAAAAAAAAAAAAAAAAAAGAAAACACATATCAAAATTATTTTACAATATATTTCAACTATTTATAAGTTTTATGTACTTACGTGGATTTTGAAAAAGCAGGGCAGATTTAATGGTATTTAAACAATAGCCCTATATATGGTATATGATGTTAAATAAAATGTATAAAGCTTTAAGCTGTGTAGAAGAAAAAAAAAATGTTATCAGATCCTTACTATCTATAACTTGCGAGTTAAGTGAAATGCCACAAGAACAGCTCAATACAAAAATATAGTCACAGTTCATACGCAGCAAAGGAATAGTTATCTGATATTTCATAACGTTTTGTACTAAAAAAATGAAAAAAATAAAATAAACAATGGGTAAAGTAAATGACACTTTTTATTTATTCCTTTTTTCTGTAACTGCTATTTTAGTAACTAGGCATGGAGCTGCATATAAAATGCAAATAAATATAACACGCGATCGCATTTTTTTTTTCTTTTTAAATAAATTTTTCTGCGTTTAAAAATGAGCAAATTTTCCATGGAAAGACATATTGTTTTGCGTGCATGCATTGTTTCTGTTAAGTTATTATTATTATTATTATTATTATTATTATGCGAGATTATTCAGGTTTAGTTTAAATGCTAATATACAGATTGAAAAAAAAAAAAAAAAAAAAAAAAAAAAAAAAACTGATTTCAAGGTTTCCCGTACGTTCTGTATAACCATGAAATAAAAAAAGAAATTTCGCAATGACACATTAGAAATAATGTTAAGATGTATATGTAAAATCGTTTTTATTATATACCTATTTTATATTAAGCCAGAAACAGAGAAGCATTATAGTCAGTGTTGTGCACGAACGCGTGCATGAGCTCAAAAATTTTGAGTTTGAGTTGAACTTCGCTCGTTTTTTAAATTATGAACTTAAGTTGAGCGAAATTCGTTTTCTTAAACGAACTTGAGCGTGAAAAAGGAATTCAAATTCAAACTCATATTAAATATTTTTGTCTGAAATATGAAAAGGAAAGTAGAAGAAGAAGGACAGAAAAGAGAATAACTGCGCAAAACAGATCCCGGAAAAAAGGGCACTTGGAATGAAAGGCCCTGTAAAAAGGGTACCAGGAAAAAGGGCACTTTTGCAATTTGCAAATCGCAAAAACAATAAACATCAAGTAATGAATTTAAAGAATGATTTTTCATAATACATTTTTTGAAACTTCAATCAATTAAATTGCTACCACTTTCACTTAGTATATACCTGAGGGACGGGGGGGGTCTAGGAGCAGATTGAAAGAGAATAATTGTTTTTATATCACCTTCTTATAGATTTTAACGAAACTTTGTCTAATAGTCACTTGCTGTTTATGAAACAAAATACAGTGCCACACATTACTTCAGGAACTGAATGGGGGGGGGGGGAAGGAAAATATTTTTTTTTATATCATCGCCCTGAGATAGAACCCAGCACTTCCTGCCTAGCAGCTTTGAAGGTATTTGCACATATGCTAATTTGCTATTTGAGTGTAATATTATAGTGATATTTAATTACATTTAAAGTTTTATGGAAATTATGCTATCAAAGAATGGCAAAATCTTGTTAATTGTATATTTTACGTAATATTCATAAATTGTCTGTATTTTATGGGATGCCTTTCTTCCTATTTTTTTTCCCTTCGTTTTATAAATATTTACGGTTTTGAAAATATTTCATATAGATTCAGTAAATTTTTAGTTACGAGAAACGATAACCATATAATATAACGAAATTTTTGAAATATTTAAGGCAGCGTTTAGTGGAATAATCATAATTTTTGTAAAATTCTAATTTTAGTTTTAGGAGCTTTCTAAGATAAAAATGGTAATAAAATTTTCCCGCTTTCATATATTTCAATAGCTATTTCTTAAAACAGATAAAGAAATAAGTAATAATTATTTGTTTAATAAAACAAATAAATAAATAAATAAGTAAAATTTGAAACCATATAAATATTATGATGCGCATTATTAATAAAGCATTCCCCCCCCCCCCCGTTCTTGTGCTTTGTATGCCCTAACTAAAATTTGAAGGTATCTAATCTTCGTTCTTCTTGATCAAGATGTTTTTAACATCACGGGGAAGCGAAAGCAAACCCAGTGTATTGATAATTGTGACTATGTATGCTAATTTGTCTCTATAAGTAAATCGTGGGGGGGGGACTTGTTGTGTGGGCAATTCTGGTACACAAAAGCAATTGCCTAAAGTCTTTTTCCTTTTTCATTGATAAGAAGAATAGTTAATGGTTAAATTGAGCGTTGTTGCATGGGAATAAATATCACACAGAAGTCGTTTGCAATGAGGTTCTTGTAAAAGACAAAAAAAAAAGTTACTTCTTTGCTTAAATGAATATTTTTAATATTAAGTTCTTAATTTAATGATTTAATCGAAATAAAGATATAAGATAGTAGAAATAAAGTCATATATATATATATATATATATATATATATATATATATATGTGTGTGTGTGTGTGTTGAAAACCTTTTCAAACATTGCATTAGATGAAACCATGTATCACATGAAGTACTAGAAAAATTAGGAATAAGTCCATGAGGCAATTAATAAATTTTTTCGGATTTTACAATCAAATACCATTTTTTCTATTTTATGATAGTTGCGATATATATTGAACCGCAGTGTACTATGCATTTAAAATCGCATAAATGCATTAATACATAGCATTGAAACATGTGTTATTTTTATTACCTGAGAAAGTACAGTGCATCAATATAAAAATGTGACTTATCATTTGTGTTTTTTTTTTTTTTTTACTTTTCTACAAATAAGTTAAAAAAACAACAGCTGCCTCTGTAGTTTTCCTTTATTAAAGTGAAGACGCATTCAGAGAAATATCTACAGTAGCCTGCTTTGCGTAGGATAGAAAATAATGCAGAATTTTTTACCGCTGCAAATGTTTCAAATTATGAGCAAGAAATATGACTAATATATACAAATTGTGATTAGGCTTACCTTCGGTAAATCCAAAATACATAAAATTCATCCATTTTGATATTGTGAAAAACAAATTTCAGTGATAGGTATTAATTAAGTAAATTGAATTTTCTTGTTATTGTTTAATTGTATGTGTGTGTATTTGTGTATCTCTAAAAAGACGTGCATACTTAGTATTAAGTCATACTGACAATTGTTTTTTATTACAGCAATATATTTCATAATACATATTAGAAAAATTTCTTTTTAAAGTAGAGTTTTGTAAAATAAATAAATAAACAAATAAGAGTAATTCATAATTTCTGTTAATTATTAAAACTTACATAGCTTTACTTTCGCGCGTATTAAAAAATTTCTCATTATCTAATGAAAACAAATAAATATGAAAATTATAATAATGGTTCTTAATAAAACATTACGTCATCATCATCATCATCATCATCATTATTATTCTAATTATTAAAAGAAAATTGTTCTTTTATGTTGTAAATAGTAGTTGTCTAAGAAGTTTTTTTTTTTTAATTCTGAGTTGCAGTTATTAAAAAAATTCATATGAAACAGGCTGTGTTCTATATAAAATTTAATATGATTCTGACAGTGGAAAAAGGCATTTTTTAAATAACAAAAAATGCAATCAATGTTAATTTAATCATTTTTTTAATTTATCTGTTTGTAAAATAATAAAAAGTAACCATTTTCATATTTTGCATCGTATTATTTTTCTATATGGTTATGTTGTATTTTCAAGCCGGCATGCTTATACTTTCTCTTACTCATGTATGGAAGAGACGGTATTGTTTGGGCTTGAATTTTTGAAACTGAGTTTGATATATTTACGCGTTTTTAGGTTCCCTAAAACTGACAAATAAGTTTTTAGCTGTTTGTTCCAAAGTATATGTGTGTGTCTATTATCAGTATAACTCAAGAACAAATATTAGCAAAAAGTTTATACTCTGCATTCTAAATTTTTTTAGTACGAAAATGTTACTTGGAAACTTGTACTGAAGTAGGACAAATGAGGTATGCACAAGGATATTCAAAATTAATCAGTTACGTCTATGGGTAAAATTTCAGTTAAGTACAGATTAACACGCATTTAGACTGCACTAAACAAAATAAAATAAATATGTATTTCTTATAAGCTAAAAAGCATAATTTACTTAGAATATGGGGAATGGTTCTGTTATCGCAATAAATGAAAAGAAATAAATGGAAGTAATTTAAATTTAGAATGCTAAAGATTATCTGGGAATGTTACTTGACATTTTTGTCTAATATCAGTAAATTACTGATACGTGTTCTCTAAATAACTTGAAATGTATATTTTTAAATTTCGTTGCAACTTTAAATCTCTTTTTATGAATATGTAAATAATTGAACGGGGGATGGAGGGGGAATCCCGTCACTCAGAAATATAATATATATAAAATAATTTAAGCAATTTCCGATTTCTATTTTTAATTTTATTAAACTTATATAATATACTAAAGAAAGTATCGCTATTTACTGAATTTTCGAAAATAAGATTTCACTATATTTTCAAGTTTTGAGTCATAAATGATATTTTTAAAAATTGGGCTGACCTCTAAGATCATTTGTTGTTGAGATAATTTGTACGAAAACTAACTAGTTGACACACATGCTTATGCCTTTATAGTAAGCTAAGTAGCAAGCGAAATTTTCTCCAAGAACTCAAAGCCGACATTGGCTGTGGCGCAATCAAATAAAGATTAATTAAGTCAAATCATTACACTATTTTAAAAATAGTATTATACTTCAAAATAACGGAGCCTGAGCATCCAAATGATGGAAATTGTCTCCTATTAATACATTTTCTCCTGTGCATAATCAAACGTATTGGAAATTTGAGAATAAAAAACCACACAAAAACAGTTGGTCCACTATTTAGAAGTGTCCGCTAAATAAAATTTTACTACAGTCAAATTAATAAGTTATAATTAAGAATTGTAATTTTATAAGTTCAATTAAGCATTAAATTAAGAATAATCTTCATGGTAATTGGTAATTAAAAAAAATATAAATTACCTATGAAAGTTCACAGAAGAGATCTATTTAGAAAAGAAAAAAAAGAAAAAAAAAGCACTAAAAAATGAACTTTTAATGAGTTTCGCTCCTTTTTAAATATGAACTTGAGTTGAGCGGATTCATTTTTTTCAGACAGGAGTTTGAGCGCGAACTAACTTGTTTTCGGCACGATGAACTTGAGTTTGAACTAGCTCGTTTTTTTCGTGAACTTGCACAACACTGCTTCTATGCATATAAATGCACTGAACTTGATATGTATGCTATCCATATTATTAATCTAAATGGTAACTCAATTTCAGTGATTATTAATCGATAGATTATGCTCTTATTTCGTCTTTTCTGTAATTTTTCACATGGCTATATCTAAGTATTTATTAGTTAAAACTGCATCTAACTGCATATGTGAAATGTTTATTGACAGAAATTATGATTAATTTCATTTTAATATATTAACTAGTAAGTGGCACTTTTATATAGCATATGATGTAGAGAAAATTTTGGGATAACCACAATATGTTAGTTTATAATCGTTTTTGTCTAGAAACATATTAATTTCGTTTCGTAAATGCCCTGTAAAGTTTTTGTATCATAGTTTTACCTCAATTTATCCGAAAATCCTTAATCAGGTAGTGTATTGTGAGTGAATGAACCGTTTCAATGTAACAAGCACGATGAAATTTAAATTATTATTAAAAAATTGCATTCTGTGGCAAAACTATAAAACATTCTTCTACATCATTACAGATCTTCTTACTGGCTAGCGTGAGATACAGCTCCAACTTTTTTACTTTTTTCTATATTCAGTAGAAGGAAGTATTAATTTTGTAAAAATTTTTTACTTCTATTTTTGATGGATTTGCACGTTTAGAGAATTCGAGAATAGGATTTCACCATTTTTGGAATATGTCTGTCAAATTCTGTGCCTGTGTACACACAAGACACACATATTTCGTCACACAAATGATGACAAAAATTTATCCCAACGTCAACTCAAAAACTAATGGTCAAATATTCACATAAATTTATGTCTAGTTGCACCTTGACATGCATTAGTGTCTGTCTATTTTTTGTACAAATCTTTTAGCAAATGACGCTGCTTTACAGCGATTTCTTCTAGTTAAAGGAAAGCTACATCTCATGATCTATTGTGTTAAATCTCACAAACTTAATTATTGAAAGGACTACAATGACAAAATCTGTTTTTCAATTCGCGTGCATGTCGGCCGACAGATTGAACTGTTATGCTACAATCTTCCCCGTGAATGGGAAGGCTATAACTGATATTCTAGTCAGTATAGCTGCGCAGAACTTGGTATGTGAGAGTAAATTTATGGAACGTTATGCTGATTTTATTTGGGTGCATATTTGATGCAGGTGGTGCTATTGTGATGCAATTTAGCATTTCCTTGTGAAAGCTAAATCTCATCTTGTATGGCATATAAATTTACCGAACATGACATGTGGGATATGCAAAATAAAAACGAATACTGACTTAATTTGGATGTGAGTCGGCCAATAGGTATATATATTTACCGAACATGACATATGAGATATGCAAAACGAAAACGAATACTGTCTTAATTTGGATGTGAGTCGGCCAATAGGTATATAAATTTACCGAACATGACATATGAGATATGCAAAATGAAAACGAATACTGTCTTAATTTGGATGTGAGTCGGCCAATAGGTATATAAATTTACCGAACATGACATATGAGATATGCAAAATGAAAACGAATACTGACTTAATTTGGATGTGAGTCGGCCAATAGGTATATAAATTTACCGAACATGACATATGAGATCTGCAAAATGAAAACGAATACTGACTTAATTTGGATGTGAGTCGGCCAATCTTAATATATATAAATCTCGTGTCACAATGTTTGTCCTCAATGGACTCCTAAACCACTTAACCGATTATAATAAAATTCGCACACCATGTGCAGTTCGATCCAACTTGAGAGATAGGATAGTTTAAATCTCAAATTATAGTCGCAATTTTAATTTATTGCTAATTATTTGTCTGTTATTATTTGACAGTCACAATTATCTGTTAACTCCAAATGATTCTAACAGATGTCGATACCTTTCGACTGGGTTGAAATGAAAGCTGAAATATATTTGGTGCTGCCATGTACACAAAGAATCTTCAACTTTTTAACCTATTAATAAATTTCGTATAATTCAATTATTTCCACTTTTTAAATTTTTGGTGTTAGCATAGCCGGCCACGTGTTACTTAGACTGAAGTGTAAATTGAATTCATATTATAATGAAGATAATACAGTGAAATTAATCCTGTTTTTTACTTATTTGTGCTTCATTGATCAAAACTTTATAATTTAATATAATATATATATATATATATATATATATATATCTTTATACATAAGATTTATTATGTTTGTCCGCGATGAACTCCTAAACTAATGAGCCGATTTTAATGAAATTTGGACACTGTGTGCAATTTGGTCCAACTTGAGAGATAGGATAGTTTTTATTGCAAAATTCGCCTCCCAAAAGGGGGGGGAGGGGCCAAAACGTGATTTCACAAACAAACAAACAAACAACAACAACCAAAAAAAAAAAAAAATAGAAATGCAGATAGACTGTTCAAAATTGGTATAGAGAGGTTTTAGAGGCCTGCAAATCGAATGAGGATATTTTCGAAAGTGTAAAGTTATTAGGAGGGGCGGGTAAGGGGGCGGAGGGGCAAAAAAATAAAAATAGAGTTACATCGCTAAAAATTGGTATTGGTACATAGAAGTTTTTGATACGTACAAATCGATTGCAGATATTTTCGAATTTGTAAAATTATTAAGAGGAGCGGGAAAGGGGGGGGGGCAGAGGAGCAAAATATAAAAATGGAGTTAGATCATTCAAAATTGGTGCATAGAATTTTTGATACCAACAAATCGATTGCGGATATTTTCGAATTTGTAAATTTATTAGGAGGGGCGGGAAGGGGGGCAGAGGGGCAAAAAATAAAAATATAGTTAGATCGTTCAAATTGGTGCATACAGGTTTTTGACACCTACAAATAAACTGTAGATATTTTCGAATTTGTAAAATTATTTAGAATAGTGGGAGGGGGGAGGGCAAAGGGGCAAAATAATAGAAATAAGAGTTAGAACTTTGAAAATTAGTATTATTAAGTTTTAAGGCCCGATAAATCGATTGCGGATATTTTCGAAAGTATAGAGTTATTAAGAAGGGCGGGAACGGTGGATGAAGAAACGGTGCGCATGGTTTGCGCAGGTATACACTGCCGCAGGCAGTGGGGGTCCGAACAGATTATTCCACCAATGAGAGAAGATTTTTTTGTATTTTATATCATTTTCCTTTCGATAATATATGGATTCATTATGAGTGTCGAACATTTTTCCCGATCAGATTTTTTTTTTCTCTTTTTTTTTCACATGTTAAAAATTAATGCAATTTTGAGAATTCTTTAATTATAGTGAATCATTTAAAAATAGGGACCAGCGAAGCGGGCTAAGTCTGCTAAGATCAAGGATGTTATCAAGGATAGTCTTTATTCGTAAATAATAATTTTAATATATTGAATATTTTACTACATTATAATTCAACGTATAACATAGCCACAGCAACGCGTGGCCGGGTCTGCTAGTAGGTATATAAATTTACCGAACATGACATATGAGATATGCAAAATGAAAACGAATACTTACTTAATTTGAATGTGAGTCGGCCAATCTTAATATATATAAATCTCGTGTCACAATGTTTGTCCTCAATGGACTCCTAAACCACTTAACCGATTATAATAAAATTCGCACACCATGTGCAGTTCAATCCAACTTGAGAGATAGGATAGTTTAAATCTCAAATTATAGTCGCAATTTTAATTTAT
Source organism: Salticus scenicus (assembly GCA_963930645.1). Classification (NCBI taxonomy): domain Eukaryota; kingdom Metazoa; phylum Arthropoda; class Arachnida; order Araneae; family Salticidae; genus Salticus; species Salticus scenicus. The sequence continues at coordinate 211,808,050 of OZ005658.1, read as the reverse complement.
TGCTAATTATTTGTCTGTTATTATTTGACAGTCACAATTATCTGTTAACTCCAAATGATTCTAACAGATGTCGATACCTTTCGACTGGGTTGAAATGAAAGCTGAAATATATTTGGTGCTGCCATCTACACAAAGAATCTTCAACTTTTTAACCTATTAATAAATTTCGTATAATTCAATTATTTCCACTTTTTAAATTTTTGGTGTTAGCATAGCCGGCCACGTGTTACTTAGACTGTAGTGTAAATTGAATTCATATTATAATGAAGATAATACAGTGAAATTAATCCTGTTTTTTACTTATTTGTGCTTCATTGATCAAAACTTTATAATTTAATCTGTATATATATATAAATTACGTGTCACGATGTTTGTCCGGGGTAAACTCCTAAACTAAGGAACTGATTTTGATGAAATTTTGCACACTGTGTGCAGTTTGATCCAACTTGAGAGATAGGATAGTTTTTATCTCAATTTATTGTCACAATATTGTTTTATTGCAATTATTTGTTAATTATAGACCTTTATTAAAGTTGCTCCAAAATATCTGTGAGTTCCATTAATTTAATTGTTGCCAAAAAAAAAAAAAAAAAAAAAAAAAAAAAAAAAAATACGAGTTCATTTTCTTTCGACATAAAAATAAATACATTTAATCAAACGTGAACGTTAAAAAATTATAAAAAGTTAAATTATGCATCTCACGAAAATTGACGTCATAATCAATTTAAAGATTTTATACACATTGATAAAGTGCTAATGTAGTTCTATCATAGATATAGTAATATATATAGATCTCTCATCCCCATGTTATCGTAGAAAGATTTTTGATGCCGAAAAAAGATAAAAAATAAAAGCTTTGGAAACAGCCATTAAGTGGTATTGAAAAAAAAAAAAAAAAAAAAAAAAAGAAAAAAAGAAAAAGAAAAGAAAGAAAGAAATATGAATTTGAAACTGTATCTGGAGTCTTCCATTCCCCTTTAGCAAATAAATTATTCATAAATTTTATTTGCTAAAATATTAGTATGTATTCCCGTGTGTATTCACTCGGGGAAAGACGGCCATATTTTGGTAAAAACGTCGTCTTTTCCCAAATGAAAAGGAATAACTTTTTTCTCCCCAATGATCACTCTATTCTATATATGCTATACTATATCTATGAGTTCTATACGCAAGCGAAGTGTGACTCACTGACCGTCTGTGCAGCCAAGAAAAAGATTTCCTATGTTAATTGCCCACTGGATTTTTTGTAAGAAATTATTAAAATCGAGGAAATTTATTTCCCGATTTTAATCCTTATATTTGGGTATAGATATGTATTAGTTATCGCGGGTGTTAGATTGAATTATTTTGCTGTCAAATTGACAAAATTTTAATTTTAAATTTTTAAACTGTCGCCCTTGGCTTTTTTATATTATTATTATTATTATTTGGCGATCAAAAGCGTAACACGAAAATATACATGCCAGATGTATGCATTGTACGAAATGTAATATGTATTATTCATTGTACGTATGTATGACATGTAATATGTATTGTACGAAATATTGTTTCATATTATTCATTACTCTTTTAATATAAGTTGTTAAAATAACCATGATTTTTGAAAGGAATTAAATATTTTCGCCAGATAATTTGGCGATATTCTTTTTTTTTCGCCAAGGATGACAGAAATGAAATCTATTCCGCTGCAAAATATTAGTATCTTACATCAGATATTTTATTTAGACATTTGAAAACAAATTTGACTTCAAACTATGATAGAATATTTATCATTTTCCTTTTAATTAGTATATTATTAGTATATTAAAATTTAAAAGCATGGTATATAAAAAGTTTTTTTTTTTTTTTTTTTAATCTTATAATTATTCTTATCTTAATCCTCAATGTTTCCCATCTTTATTGACTTGAATTTACTATTAAAATTTTAACATACTCAAAAACTTCTCATCACTTCGTTAAAATACATTAAACTTTTCCAAAATCTTTTTGTATTTAAAATGATACATGTATTTACTTTAAATGTCCAATATTTCATAAGATTTCCAATTTTAAAGTTTTAAAATATTTATCAAATTTACTTATTTTTCTGGTTTAGCCTTATTGTTTTCCCTTTTATAACTACAGCTGTTGCCCTCTTTAAAATATTTAAAATGATGAGGTCATTTAATAGTAAAATTATCCATTATAGCATATATTATATTTCACTCCTCCTTAAAAATTGATTTTAAAATCGTCTGTTTCTTTTATACTTTTATTTTAATAGAATTTTAATAGAATTTAATTTATATATTAGTCATTTTAGCAATTTTATCCAAAGTAGCATTAGAAATAATATATATCACTTCTCCATTAAAATTTATAGGACCCTACAATAAAATTAATTTGTGCTTAATATCAACACTACGAAAATTTTTATCAATCGCTTCCAAATTTTGACCTAAGTTTCAAATCTCAACCCTGTGGGTTTTTACATCGGCTACAACGTTTTCGTCTTTGTTCGTAAATAATAATTTAACTGTACTAAATAGTTTACAGCCGTATAATTCAACGTATAACTTAGTCACAGCAACGCGTGGCCGGGTCTGCTAGTAGGTATATAAATTTACTGAACATGACATATGAGATATGCAAAATGAAAACGAATACTGACTTAATTTGGATGTGAGTCGGTCAATAGGTATATAAATTTACCGAACATGACACATGAGATATGCAAAATGAAAACGAATACTGTTTTAATTTGGATGTGAGTCGGCCAATAGGTAAAGCTACTATTACTCACCTTCTGTGATTTTGCACAAGGTTGCAACTCAGCCCCAACTGTTAAAAATTGCACCAAACTCCATATGTAAAATCTGTACAGGGATAAGCTATGATTAAACATTTGTTCATGTTAAACTGTAAGTGGTGCTGTTATCGAATTTTATAAAAGAAAGTTTTGTGATGGCCACAAACATACTGGTTTGTAGCATACACACTGACACGCAGACAGACACTTTTTTAAAAAGATCAAATCCTCTTTAGGACATTTCAAAACGTGTAAATTTATGAAAAATCACAGATCGAAGATTTTCAAGTATCTAGTACTTTCTTCTTATACGCATGAAAGAAATAAAGGAATGCGTCGTGGTCACCATAAAAGTTCCTTTTTTATCGTTCTATATATAAACACCATCCATAAAATAACAAGCACAAAAATTGAACCTTTAACTCTTATACTAATAAAGCTATTATGTATACAGTTTTCGTAAATCTAATAATTGAAAATGAGGTACCTTCATGTTCAAAATCGCTTAAGTTATGTAGTGGCAGTTCAAGATTTAAGTGTATCTGGACACAAATTTGAGTAAGATTCTTTTGCATAATGCCCATCTTATACATCCAATATAATGCATTTAAACTACTAAATATAGTCTGAGAACCTTTTCGTTAACGGGGAAAATTACAGTACAATAATGCTGCTTGTTCACGGATTTTCACCTAAATCTAATCAAATACGATTTTTTAATATGGTCTTCTTTATATCCTGTCTAATTATATGCTACGGACAATGAGCTATAATTTTCTGGTAAACTAAGGAAATTGTAGCATAGCAGCACCATATTTCGGGATATATTCACAAAACTTAATAGGCGTTAAATAGTGTAAGCGTGCAACTAACTATAAATATCTATGAAATTCTGTACAAGTGTTATTTATTTTTTCTTTTCGGTCAAGAGCTTTCACTTAATTTTTGGTTCAAATACAAGATACATGGCATTAGCCATCGGTGTTTTAAAGCTCCAAAATTTCAGGAGTCTGGTGTTAATGAGGTTTTTATGAAATTAGTATTTATTACAGATATTGAGTCATCATAAGATTATTAGTCTGCTCTGAAAAAAAGTTAAATTTTCTATTAATTTGGATCGATTTCACATTAAATTTTATACAAAGTGAGTGCAAATTGTACGACAAATTTTCTATAAATTTCGCATGTAGTGAATTAGGAGTTTATGTTTTCTTGCTGCTTTCATGTTATGAGTTTGCAGTCTTGCCATGCTGAATTGTGAACTTGTTACAAGTTTGCAGTCTTGAAAAGCAAGACTGCTGCAGACTTTTCTGCTAACTGAAACTGTTGTATGCGGGATTACTTGATCTTGATATTATAAAAAAGTATACTAATTTTCTCTAAAATTTATTTCAAATGTAGAATATACTATAGGAATTACTATGTAATAATACTTATAATTCTGAAACACTTTTTATGAATCTACCAAAACTTAAAGTTAGCTACTCCATGTTTAAAAATTTTTGAAAATTTAAATTTGTGGTCAAATTTGAAATGCAAAATAGTGAAACTGAAGGATTTAGTTCGAAATTTGAAGTAACTTAATTGGTTATTTTATGAAAATTTTTAGTTCAAATAATCCTTATTTGGCTTAACTTGTCGAAGGAGGGTAAGTACAACAGGGACTTTTAATTAGTTATTTAAACAGACAGTCTAAGATATTTCATACATGTCGAATATAATGTAATATTTAAAAATCTAATGCTTTATTTTTATTTTTATGTTTATTTTTTTTTTAACCTGACATTAATCTTAAATTTTTATTCCAACTACTAATTCAAAATTATATTCGTTTAGCATTTAGAAAAAAAAAAAAGAAAGAAAGAAAGAAAGAAAAAGACTTATTTTGTTTATTTAAATTATTTTCATTTTTCAAACAATGAGTTAATATCTGTTTAAAATTTATCATTTTATAAGAAAGAGCGTTTTTATGCTCGGAAAAAAAAAAAAAAAAAAAAAAAAAAACCTTGATTTAAAATCTAGCACGGTTTGACAATTGGAAGATTGTCACTCGTAGATTTTATCTAACGTGGTTTGGAATTTTGAAGATTGCCAACTCTCACATTATATAATGTACATATAAGTAATTGACGTAAAAACACACATTTTAATAAATTTTTTTAAATACGGCAAGTAAATTTTCATCAAATGTAAACACCCCGACTAAAACACTGTTCTAATTAAAACAACACACCTTAACAGGCATACAGATAATAGTTTTCTATATGTCTTATAAATCTATAAGATATGCGTATATATTTATCAGTACAAAAACCCTTAACGGGTTAAAAGTTTGTGACGCAGCTACTTTATCGCTATAAAATTTTGAAATATGGGTCTTAAAAATAATGATATAAATTTTAAGTGATGCTTTACTATTAGTTAAAATATACGTAGATTTTCTTATTTGAGCATTTGCTTTTTTCTTTTATTTATATTTACAATGCAAACATAATATTTTTAACTTCAAGATAAGACAAATATATTAAATATACTCACTGATACTTTTTCATTTGCACTTCAATTTCAAAATAACAGTTTTAAAAGGAATGATATAAAAATTCCAGTGACTCCTCGGTGTCATTTTAAAAGATTTGTTTTTTGATTCCATTAAAATTACCTTTGTTTTGTCTATTAAAGTATATTTACACATTGAAACAGTGCTTTTAATTTTCAAATATACTGTCAAATAATCACACTTTCACTGAGTTTGCATTATAAATTGAAATTATTTATTTCAATAAATTGATTTGTCTTTTGCGTCACGCTATCCAAAACTGCAAACAAAATTTGTGCAAATGTATTCTTTGCATCACACTATCTCTTTGCACAAATTTTCACTTAGTTGGATACTATGATACAAAGTAACATTTACATAAATTTTATTCACAGTTTTGGATAGCGTGACGCAAAAGACAAATCAATTTATTGAAATAAATAATTTCAATTTATAATGCAAACTCAGTGAAAGTGTGATTATTTGACAGTATATTTGAAAATTAAAAGCACTGTTTCAATGTGTAAATATACTTTAATAGACAAAACAAAGGTAATTTTAATGGAATCAAAAAACAAATCTTTTAAAATGACACCGAGGAGTCACTGGAATTTTTATATCATTCCTTTTAAAACTGTTATTTTGAAATTGAAGTGCAAATGAAAAAGTATCAGTGAGTATATTTAATATATTTGTCTTATCTTGAAGTTAAAAATATTATGTTTGCATTGTAAATATAAATAAAAGAAAAAAGCAAATGCTCAAATAAGAAAATCTACGTATATTTTAACTAATAGTAAAGCGTCACTTAAAATTTATATCATTATTTTTAAGACCCATATTTCAAAATTTTATAGCGATAAAGTAGCTGCGTCACAAACTTTTAACCCGTTAAGGGTTTTTGTACTGATATCATTACTTTTTAGAGGTTATTGATCAAAAAATTAAAACAAGTCCTTCCGGCTCATAGGAAGGTTAGGTTGATTTATCTTTTCTTAAGAAGTTGCCACCATTTTTCCAAAATGGCAGATACATTTTATTAATGAATTTGATGGATTTATTAATGAGGGCTATGTATATATGGAGTTTTAAACAAATCGGTTCAAGGGTTATTGTGATAATTTTCAAGTGGCCACCATTTTGAAACAAAAGCACAGAGTGACTGAGATGCCCAGTGAACTTATCAAAGGTACTTGAATGATATGTCAACTGTGCAAACGTGATTCGAACTGATTCAGTATTACAAAAGTTATTGTAATAAAAAAAATTTAAGTGGCTGCCACTTGGAAACAAAATGGTGGAGCAAGTTGCCTAGCAAACTTATCCAAGATATTTGAATTGTAAGTTCACTTCCCAACTTTGATTTGAACCAGTTTAGTATTCTAAAAGTTACTATGGTGGCGCATTTTCAAGTAGCAGCCTGATTTCAAGCGGCTGCAACTTGGAAACTAAATATTGGTACAAAATTCATCCAAGATATTGGTGTGATAAGTTTAATGTCCAACTTGAACTGATTCAGTATTTCAAAAGGTATTCTGATGATAAATTTACAAGTGGTATCCTGATTTGAAATGGCCGTACTAAAGATATCGGTCATTTTGTTAAAAATGGCAGATAAAATTCATTAATAAATACTTGGTTGAGACCTTTATGTGGTCAATGTAAACATCAAAATTCAAAATGTGGATTTGAAATTTTCACGTAGCTGCCACTTGAAAACAAACTGCAGAGCAACTTAGTTAACGAACTCATCTAAGATATTTGTACGATAAGTTTGCTGTATAACTTTGGTTCAATTCAATTTTGAGTATTATGTCAAGTTATCGTAATCACAAAATTTCCATTACAAAAAAACCCAATTTATACATCTTTTACATTTATACGATCTTTTAGTGAAGTCCTGATTCATTCCTATTCATTTGAATGAAAAATTTCTTTGTTTATAAGTCACACAATATTAGTTATGTCTTTTCCACTTTTCTAAAATTCACAAAATTTCTTGACTGGTCATTATTTTACCATTCTAAATATAAATTTTGATGAGTATGTGAACTTTGATATTATATCATGACTTTGGAGTTATTCACAATCTATTAACTAATTAAAAACAAATTGTCTGATGCTAATTTAAGTGATAATGATGTAGAATGTGAAGAAGTTATTCTTAAGAGAGGACAATACCTAATCTTGGCAACAGCTATGGCCTATCTTATGGGAAGATCTATTTTCATAACTAGGGGGCTCTGCCCCTGCTCGCTCCGCTCACCAACCCCTGAGGGAGGTTTCGCCTTCCCCCGACTCACTTTACTTGTTAACACATGCAGAGCTCTGCCCGCCTATCCGCTGCTTTCCTTTCACTGAATAGGAATGTTAATAGTGCATAACACAAGACAAAAGCAGAAAATTATTATATAAATCCCCATATTCAATGTCAAATTGAAATATGTAATATTTAATAGCACATTATTTTATTTTTATAAAAATCATGCTTAAAATCAGTTTTTTTTTTTAATAGAAAGAAATCCGTAATATCCAGACTATTTTCTATTATAGCTTTAGTATATCACCTTTGTTTTTTAACTATAGATCAGGACCGCGGCACCCCAGTCGATAGCACGCCGACCTCGTAATTGGAAGATTGCGGGTTCGGTACTCGAGCTGGCCAAAGACCGTTGTGTACACTAATGGTGGCTGGTGCACGTAAAATCTGTTGTGGCGACAATATCCTCCATATTCCCATCAAAACTATACCTTTTTGGGTCACCGAAGCGGGGGAGCCATCTCTGCCGTGTAGGATCAAAAATGTGATGGCATGTCTCTGAAACATACCTAGGGGTGTGCCCCAGATCGTCGCCAATTATCCATAGTGCAGTAATGGCCAATGTCATATCCAACCTATCTAACTACCTACCTACCTACAACCATGGATATTTTAATTTTCCCATGTAAGAAAATTTACTTTCTAAAAGTAGAGAAAAAAGTTATTAATAGCAACACTGACATTTATTTTTTACAACCATGGTTCCGAGCAGCGGTATAGCCAGTCCATAAAGCACCGAGCTCATAATTGGAAGATTGCTGATTCGATACTTGAGCCGGTCAAAGACCGTCGTGTGCACTAATGGTGTCTGGTGTACATAAAATCTGTCGTGGCCACAAAGTCCTCTATGTTCCCATCAAAAATATACGTCTGGGGAATCTCCTCCATGGAGGATCAAAATTGTGATGTCTCTGGAACATCCCTAGAAGTGCTTCCCAGACAGTCACCAATTACCCATAGCGCAGTACTTGGGCGATGTTAAATCCAACCTACCTACCTACAACCATGGATCGTATTTTATTTTTCCCGTGTAAAATGACTTCATGACAGAAGACCAACGTCACTGGGAGAAACTTTTTTCAAGGTGGCAAATAGAGTACTTTCACAAATTTGTCGTTTATAGCTAATAACTTCTTTAATTAAAATGATAGAAATTTCTAAGCAGCTGAAATGTCTTCCTTGAAGTATTCGGAACACTGTGATACCTCTCATGATGCGAAAGACCCTGCCCTCCGCGAGAAGATGCTGTCGCAGACAAAAAAAATTTGACGCCAGCGACAGTAATTTTCTTTTTTTATATATAGAGATTACTCATTACCAAATGTAGTTTTTAAATTCCGTTTTCACTTTCAGAAAATTCACAACCATTAAATTGGTACTCATTTTCGAAGAAATTGATTTTTAAAAATTTTTATATATTTTTTTCGTTCAAAAATGCAAATTTTCACACAAATTGCTTTTTTTAACCACAAAATGAAATACTAAAAATTTAAAAAATCAACTTTTGGAAAATGGGTACTAATTTAACGACTTTGAATTTTCTGAATATATTTCTTATTTTAATTTTGCAAAAAAAAATTATTACTTTGTAATAGAAATTCCAGATGAAAAAAATACAAAATTAAATTTTACTTCCACATAGAAAAGTTATTTATTTATTTTTCACAAAAGTAATGTCTTTAATAATATAAATGTGACATGTGTATGACTGTATATATATATATATATATATATATATATATATATATATATATATATATATATATAATCAATTTGATAAATATGCAGAAACTTAAAGAGAAATAATAAAAATGTTGAGTGACTCCAGTCGACTTTCTGAAAATGAAAGTAATTCACTGTTGTTTAAATAAAATAACGTAAGAGAAGTCATTAAATAAACAATCAAGAAAATTATTTGATTATTTGCTCACAAATAATATATTGTTTAATGGAATGGAATGCATCCAAATTATTTTGTGTATATCTGTAAAAGAACTAATAGTGTTAGATTCACCAAAATGTATATAGTTTGTGTGACATATACTTATAATTTGTATATGAATTCAAAGCTCAACCAAATGAGGCTTCAGACGCCATCACATTTTAAATAAATTCAGACTATAGGCCATAATATTACAGAATTTTTCGTTATTTCCCTGTAAAAAAAACTATAAATGCTAGATTCAGCAAAATATATCTATACGATTCATTCAACAGTGACTGATAACATGTATATAAAAGTTTCAGCTGAATTGAATAAGGAATTCAGATGCTATCACACTTTAAATTATTTGAGCCCATAGACTATAATGATAAAGAATTTATCTTTGTGTCCTGGTTAAAATAAATAAATAAAATTGTGCTAGATTCTCCAAGATGTATACAGTTTGTACTACGATAACCTATAACATATGCACCAACTTTTAGTTCATTTGAACAAAGCATTTAGACAATATTGTGTTCACTCTACTCAGATATGTACATACATTATCGTAAAATAGCAAAAATGAACTCATGGAACTTCAAACATGTAGGTACACCAACTTCACGTCAAATTTTGGTTATAATTACAATACTTTCCTTACCTATGTATTTTCAGAAAGTAAAAAATTCCATGAAATATATGTGAATCATTCATTTCATCATGCTTAATAACAAATTTTTTAAAGGTGTTTACGACTATGAGGGAGGAGATGATAATATAGTTGAAAGCAGTTGGGGGGGGAAAGGAGGGGAATTAAAATTGACACTATAAACTATACTTTTGCACCCAATTCACCCTTAGAAATAGATATATTTATTTATTAAATATTGTTAACTTTGCATGCCTATTTCAATCATTTATGTCTATTTTGAAATATTTAAATTGATTTTATTTACATACACAGGTTTAACCTGGCAAAAAAATTACTTTAGCATTTTAGCGAAAATAGGCAAGCACTATTTTAGCTTTTTCGAAAGTTAATTAATTCTTTGGATACCATTGATTTCTTTTACTTACAAGGAACATCACCCAAGCGTCTGGCTCGGATTTCAATTAGAGAGAGGCGTTTCTTTCATATTTGATATGCTATCAAATTTTACTCAAAAATATGCGAAAAATTTGTATTTATACAGCAAGTGAATACTCAAATGAATAATTCAGTTGAAATAATTTTCAGTACTACTATAAATTTTCATTTGTAACTTAAACATGAAAGCGCAAAATCATTTAGTATTTTTAAGTCACACCCAAAGGCGGAGCTTACTGTTGATATGTGGCTGATGTGGTTTTTAACATTTTAAAAATTCAATAAATAGAGAAAACATGGATGATAGCAAAAATTTCTGTGATAAAAAATATTTGGTACATGCCCTCTATCAGAAATTAAAGTTTCATTAAAATCACAGCCAGACACGGTGTTCCTTGTTAGCTTTGTTACCCTCAGTTTTGTTTTCTATTCCTTTTGTTCATTGATGATTTTAACCAAGCATCCATATTTGTGACTTTAAAAATATGAATCAGGAAAACTATGTTTTGATTTCAACAATAGAAAAACAGGTACTCATATCATACATGTAAAATGAAAAAGCAATTTAAAAATTAAATAAAGTGTAGTGGTAGATAATCGTGAAATACTAGTGCTAAGAATGCTTCTATGAAGCAAATTCTGACATACTTTTAAATATTTTTGCATTTAAATTCAATCATTAAAAATAAATCCAAATTACTATACAAATAATGATTCCCAAAAATTTCAGTTCTTTCGTAGTTTTTGCCTGCAAATATTACAAAAAAAAAAAAAAAAAATCTGAGTTATTATATAGAGATATTTTATATAGTTATCCAGTTTTAGCTTTTTAGTGAAATTCTGACCAACATTTTTTAGCAAAATGCTAAAAAAACTTATGGCAGTTTAAACCCTGCACAGGGTTCAGGAATTTATTAAAAAATATGGTCGCCAACAAAAAATTATGGTAGCCCATAAAAAAATATTCTCCAACATTTTCTTTCTTTCTTTTTTTTTTTCTTTTTATTCCGTTTCAAAATTTACTTGAATATACTGCAGGGGTGCAGAATATGTCCGAATGTGCGAACGATGTTCGGGGGAAATTCTGGCTGTCTGGGGAAATTTTGAATAATTATTATCTTAGAATAAAATAAAAATGAAAACGGAAGTAAGAAAAAATTACTGAAAAAACAAATTTTCGAATATTAAACTACAAATTAACAGCTGTATTCTTCTTTTACAAGTGTATTCCCTTTAAATACCCGTTACCCCTTCCCCCCCCCCCAAAAAAAAAAAAAAAAAACTTTCAGATAATAGGTTGATGCGTTATTTTTGGGAAAATTTCAGAGGTCTGAACATTTTCTACACCCCTGGAATATAGAAATTAAGATTCTATATACCAATTATTATACCAACTAAAAATCAATTATTTATTAGGCTGGAATGATTAATTTTTTACATCAGGAAACACTTGTTTAAATTTAACATCATGAAACTGGTTTTATTATTTTCACTAAATTAATACACCATCGGCAATGGTACATCATTACACAGGTACAAAAATTCAGCACCAGATCGATAGCATGCACAGACAGGAGCAGTGTAAACCAATTCCCTAAAACGGTGCAATAATTTAACACAGAGTTGTGAAACATGCACGGAGATATGTAAATTTCCTAATTCAACACAGTGTCTCAAAAAGTGGTGAGGGCAAAACAGCGAAAGTAGAATTGGAGCCCGATTTCGGGACCAATTCTTTCACCAAAATATATATATTAAAAAAAAAAAAAATCCTTAAAGTTGAAAACATTATTACTAGTTTTAAAAAATATTGGTCCCCAATGGCGACCGTATTTCACAAGCTCTCACATACACATAATGATAAAGAATTGTTTTATATATATGGAAAGAATAAAGGTAATTTTTAATTTAGGACTTGATTTGAACATTTGCTCCCCAAATGTTTCAATTCGATAAAATGTTAAAGTAAACATATATAATGTGCAGTATATACCTAAATTTGGAAAATATATAGCAGCATGTTAATTAGCAGCACTGTTTGAAAGTACTTGTTTTGATTGAATTGCCATCTTCAAAAACTAAAATATTTTTTGTGTCAATTTCAATTTCAATGTTGCTAATATATTTTCAGTATATAATTATAGGTAATGATGATGTCTATAAAAGTGAATTCTTGTAGGCATATGAAATTATTAGTTTTCATTTTATTTCATGAAATATAATTCATACCCAAATCCAAAATTATCCCTATTCTATTAGCAATTCATGAAATGCATAAGATTTGCAGCTACAAGGAAAATAAATTACAAATATACACTTCCATTACTGTGATTTAGAGGCAAGTGTTTTATAGTTTTATTTTCTAAAATGTAGTTATTCATATTTCCGAAAAGTAAATAAATGTCTGTTGATCTGTTGGCTAAAACAAAAATATCTTCAAGTATAAACAAATCACTTGTAACCTCTATTTTTCGAATATGCCTGTTTTAAAGTTCCACACTTCAATATTCAAACATTTACTTGAGAAATTAATCTTCTAAAATACAAAATATTAATTTAAACTAAATGTAATTTAATTCACTTTAATTGATAGTAAATTCTGTTTCTAAACAAAAAAGAAAATGCAGACAACTTATTCATGCACTATGTTCCAGTGGCGGATCTAAAACTTTTTATTATTATTATTATTATTATTATTATTTTTTTTTTTTGGGGGGGGGGGGGGCTAAGATTTTTCAAGATGTTATTCCATATCAATGAAAAATTTCCAATTGTAATATTCAATTATGAGTGTCAGTACTTTTAGCCTACCCCCCCCCCCTAGATCCGGCGCTGCTATGTTCTTGCATGCATGAGCATACCACAGTTAAAAAGAAAAAAGTGGCAGAATGGCTCTTTTTGCAATGTTTACCGCAAGAGAGTTTTCTGTTTTCAGTGGTGTATAGAATGAAATTCAAGAGGAAAAGAAAAAGTAAATATATTAACAGACATGTTACTTTTCAGCCTTTTTAAGCTTGAAAATTATTATTCTTGGGATCAATGCAAATCTGCATTAAAACTTTTTGTACATGTGTAGGGGGGGGGGGGGGGTCAGCCTGAATTTGTGCAATATATTATTAGCAATTTCTATGTGATTGGCTTTCAAGAAATGTCAAATTCAAACTTTGAGAAAATGAAAAAGAAATAGCTCTTCAACTGCATTTTCCTAATAAACTAGAACTACATTATTCTGCTAATCAACTGCCCCAGCAAACAATGCTTCTACAGAATAAACTTATTTTCAAGTATACGTAATAAGTTTGTCTGTTTTTTAAGCACTTACAACTATTTTAATTACAATTAATATGATATTCAATATGAGATTTATTGTTCTGATTTTGTTTATTGTGTGTGCATGTATGCAATCAAATTTAACATTATTTTTATTATTGAAAAATTTATATTGTGTCAGTTGCCTGATACCACTTTTGAGGGGGGGGGGGGATCGTGAAAAGTTCAGCCTTTTTTTCTGTAAGATTGTACCATGTCCGTATTAATTAAAACTTTAGCTCTACGAAAATAATCAGTTTTAGACACTTTTCATGGTTAATCTGTTTATTTAATGATTTTGGCCGAATGCCGAATATTTGGCCAGCTAATTACTGACAATCAGCTGTCAACTTCCTAATTTTTTTCGAACTATTTAAATAGTACCATTTACATTTAGTAATATTTTACTTTTTTAATTATGAGAAATTAACATAAAAAATTCCTTTTCAGAAATGGTGATTGATTTAAATGTAGAAAATTACTAGAAAATATTACAATACACAGTGGCATGATGCTGAGCTCACAGCAAAGAAAGTTATTAACTGTTATATTCCTCAATAAATACTTAAACTTTCTTAGATGACAACATCATGTTGCACCCCAGCAATAAAAATAATCTTTGAGAAAAATCAACTTAAAGATAACAATAAAGCATTGACTAGCTTACAATAAAACTAACAAAAATGCCTCTCACTCAGGTGGATAAACTGCATGATATAGCTTAGGCGGGACACTTTTCATCCCAGTGACATAAAATTTTGTAGCTGTCTGCGACAGGTTTTTAAAATTTCGTAATCTGTACTCAAAAAGCCTGAAAGCTGAAAGCGGCAATCTGGGAGGATGGGGGGGGGGTGTTAACAACAGTGGTGATCTCGTGCAACAATACACAATACAATTTTACTACAAAATAATATAGTATAAACAATTATAAAATAATAAGTTTAACTCATTCAATTAAATATTTCATAGCAATGTTTGACACAACACAATATACATAATTATAAATAATAAAAGTATTAATTTTAGTTTTGATACAGAAATTTTTATAAGTGAATTTTGAAATGGAGGAGAAGTTTTGGAGCAGTTTTAAATGAAATTAGCACTTTCCTACATTCCCGTAAAATCTCAGTAACAGGTAACAGGAGAAAAAGAATACATGCATAACACTGCCTATCAAGGGAGATCTAGGCTCCCAGGTCGCCCTTGTTAAGCACTGTTTTGTGTGTTCCTACCAAGGCTCTAGAGTTCCTACCACAGGGAGCTCTAGAGTTCCTACCACAGAGCGTTTAAGACGTCATACATCAGTAGCGCATTGTCGTGGGCAAAAATATCTAAATTGCAGACAATTTTTTAAGACTGCAGACAAAAACTGTCATTTTTTTTTTAGTAGTACAGACAAAGAGTGTCTGAAAGTTAGGGTCAATTTTTTTTATTAGTGCAGACAAAAACTGTCTGCAAGCCGTTTTTCTGTGTCCGCGACTATGTCGCCGTGTCGCGGCGTTTCTGCCACTGGGCTTTTCATATGACATAAACTCAAATTCACTATTTTTTTACTTGTATCATGTATCACCTTTTTTAACGGGGGTGGACATAATATTTGTTTGATCTCCTAAAATGTCCTAGATGGCAACATTATCTAAAATACGTGCACTCCTTGTTAACGCGATTTTAAAGATATAATCTTTATTTAAGTACTGTTGTTAACAAAAACAACTTTTGTTAGATATTAGTGCTACACCAAATAGCACTTTGACCGAGTAGTTGCTGAGTGCTTGGACGAGCACCGAATACCGAGTAGTTGCAAGAAAGAATAATTGAAGCATATATGAAAATTTGCACATCTTAAAATTACAAAAAAAAAAAAAAAAAGGCTTTTAAACATAAAATTTAGTTAAATGGTAAACAGCACGCTTTCATGCAGAACTTTTGTAGTGTATATACATAATTAGGTTCATTGCTACATTTTGATACTTACAGCATAGTGAATTACTAAAACCAAAACTGATAACTTTATTCTTAACATCTTTTTTAGATGCGAAATTATCATCCTCAGATAATTCTTAGAGAATATAAAAGTTATTATGCTCTAAGACTTAATTTAAGATACATGAAATTTACATATGAAAGGGGAACATTAAAATATTTTATAATTTCAAACATTAATCTTCTTCTTCAGATCATAGAAATGGCCATAATTGGCAAAATAGCAGATTTAATTATGCAAATACGTTTTAGATAACGTTTTAGTGTATTTACCTTTTTTATATATACCGTAAAATACCATAAAATCCTTTACTCAGTTAAATGCCCCTCCTCTTTTCACATTTTTTTTTGTTCTTAAAATACTAAATAAGCACACCTTTTGCTCGACGGTTGACTGTATCTGAACAGATGATAGTTTTTTACATTATTTATTTTATAATCTTTAGATTCATCTAGCCAAATAATTTCATATTCAGCATTACGGTCGAATATCGAATATATATACTGAATATTCAGTACATTCCTAATAACTAGCTAATTATTTTGTAAAAGCAAATTTAGTTCTGCATTTTGGGGTAAAATTCTGTTATGCTTGATTTCATAAATAATGCCTACCTTGAACTGTTAGCGGCAAAATGCTTGTGTATTTTAATAACAGATTACAAAATTATTGCATATTTTGGTAAACAGAACTGAACAAAAAAAAAAAAAAAGTAAAAATTTTATTGATAGGCAACAAAATAATGATGAATTTTGGCAATTATTTATATTATTAAACATAAAATTTGATGATAGATACAGAAAATACAAATGATTCTGTATTTCAATAACAGGCCACAAAATTATCATGGATTTTGAGAAATAGCTTTGGTGGAAAAAAAAAAAAAAGAATTTTATCAATTTGCAATAAAATACTCTATTCTTAGTAATTATTTGTATTGTGAAAAATAAAGTTTCTCAATAAGCAGCAATATGATTCCATATTTTATTAACAAGCTGTAAAATTATCGCTCAATTCAAAATAGTTTTCAAAAAATCGCAGACTTAATAGATAAAAAATAAAAATAATTGTGTATTATGGCGAAATGTAAGCAAAAAATATTTCAGGAATAGCTTGAAAAAGAAAAAAAAAAGTGCAAATTTTATTGATAAGCAGCGAAATAACAGCATGTAAGCAATTGTGATTAAACTATTAAACTGGTAATCCAAAAAGCATACTTTACTGCTGTCCATAATAAGTTTATCGGAATAATCTGCAGCGCTTGCTGCTAGAAAGCTCCCTCTTAATTATTAAAACAAAAGTATATATTATTATTATTTTCTAGGTTACCGAGCAATACATAAACATGGAACTAAAAAACAGGCATATTTTGAAAATTACAGGCGATTATGAGTAATAATTTGTTTAGGCTTGGCAGTGCAAACAGATCAAAGATAAGATATATAAACACATTTATTGACTAATCGAAAAAAAATATGTAACCATAATAAAACACGTACCTCTAGATGCAAACATAGTATTAAATTTTGCCTTCCCGTATCAATTAATTTAGGGTTTTCAACTAGAATATCTTCTTTCTGGACTAAATAATGCACTTCGAAGTAATAAATAAAATAGAAAAACGTAATGAAACTGAAAGCTTGATAGGCGGAATGGGCGGAATAATACAGTGCAAACCTCGATGGTAAACAATTAGCGCCTGTCTACAGCGAGTCAGCGAGCGCCAAAAATTTTGGATGTACGCATGCGCTCCAAAGATCATGAACCATGGTATAAATTTGTGTGCATGAGTGATAAACTTTTTCGCTTTAAAAAGAAATTAATTCATTATAAATAACGATGAAATAGAATATCTATGATTACAAAATACTTCTTTTACTTTAAATATTATCTAAATATTTTTTTGACGAAATGGGAAATTTTAAAATGAAAAATATTTTCTTCATAACAAAAAGTTATTGACTGCATTCACGTTGGTCAGCCAACCAACAAAGCCTTGCAAGCAAGAAGTAAGAACTGATTTACGGCCATTTTCGCCGAAGAAAAGCATGCAATTGGCGGAGTAATATAGTTTTATTTTTAAAACAACTTTTATAAAAAACAAGAGTTTTCCTGAAAAAAACGAAGACGTTACTAGATTAAGAAAGATCCTATTAACAGCATATATTAATTATATGAAAATCCTTCGAGCCGTTTTAGAGATTTTTTTCAGAATTTAGTCCATTACACCAATCGTTTTCCCTTCTTGGCTTTAAATTGAGATTCAGATCTCAAAACATACTGCATGTAGAAATGTAAAATTTTAAGGATAGATTAAGACCGTAGATAAAAGACTATTTTGAAAAGATCAGAACAAAATATGGCATATTTGCTGAGATATTAAGTGTCGGCTTTTACAAATCTCTCTGATGTCAAACTAGCCGTATATATGAGTTCGCAGCGTTCAGTTTGGGCTTCCACTTGCGTCACTCGAAAAACTGCCGTTTTTCATGATATATTAGAGTTACAACCGTATGTGCATATATTATCTTTAAACCCATTAATTTTTTTTTTTTTTTTAATTTTTCCTTTTCTTAATAGAATGCATTATTTTTATAAGATTTGTAGAAATAAAAATCATTAAATATTTAGTTCGAAATTTGGAGTAACTTAATTGGTTATTTCATGAAAAATTTTAATACAAACAATCATTATTTGGCTTAACTTGTCGAAAGAGGGGAAGTACAGCAGGGATTTTTAATTAATTATTTAAACAGACAGTCTAAGATATTTCATGCATGTCGAATATAATGTAATGTTTAAAAATCAAATGCTTTATTTTTATTTTTATGTTTATTTATTTATTTTTATTTTTATTTTTAACCTGACATCGATCTTAAATTTTTATTTCAACTACTAATTCAAAATTACATTCGTTTAGCATTCACGAGAAATAAAAAAGAAAGAAAGAAAGAAAAAGAATTATTTTGTTTATTTGAATTATTTTTTTTTTTTCAAACAATGAGTTAATATCTGTTTTAAGTTTGTGATTTTACAAGAAAGAGCGTTTTTGTGCTCGAATAAAAAAAAAAAAAAAAAAAGAAAAAGAATAAAGCCTTGTTTTAAAATCTAGCACAGTTTGACAATTGGAAGATTATCACTCGTAGATTTTATCTAACGTGGTTTGGAATTTCGAAGATTGCCAGCTCTCATATTATATAATGTGCATATAAGTAATTGGCGTAAAAATACACATTTTAATACTTTTTTTAAATATGGCAAGTAAATTTTCATCAAGTGTAAACCTAAATCACTGTTCTAATTAAAACAACACACCTTAACACGTATACAGATAATAGTTTTCTGTAAGTTCTTATAAATCCATAAGCTATGCTTATGTATTTACGTATGTGTTTTTTGGATATTTACCATAATTTGTGGATATATATTACAGTTAAAACCTTATGTGCATATGTATTATCTTTAAACCGATTATGAATATTAATATTAATATTAATATTATTTTTAATTTTTACTTTTTACTTTCCGAACACTATATAGTGAGGAAAGTATTGTAATCAAGTCAAAAATCGGAATATGAGATTTTCATGTTTCTATTCGCTTCGAGGTCCCATGAGTCCGTCTTCACTATTTTTACGATAATATATGTATATGTGTGTGTATGTATGTGTGTATGTGTGTGTGTGTATGTATGTGTGTATGTGTGAGAGTGAACACGCTTGCGTCTAAACGCTTTGCTCGAATGAGCTGTAAGTTGGTACGCATGTTGCAATTCACCGTAGCACGAACCCTATTGATTTTGATGAATCTAGCAATTATAGTTAATTTTACAGGGACACAAAGAAAAATTCTTTATCATTATGGCCTATGGGACCAAAATCTTAAAAGTGCGATATCATCTAAACGCCTTATTCAATTGAGCAAAAAATTTGTACACATATTATAGATCACAGATACTCAGTCTCTACAGATTTTAGAGAATCTAGTTCTTATAGTTTTTCTACAGGGACACAAAAAAAAAATTCTTTATCATTATGGCTTATGGGTAGGCTGCTCAGATTATAAAGTACCTTTATAATAGAGAAGCATTAAAAATTGCTACAATTATCAAATTATGGATGTATATTTTCATTCCTAATAAATAAGGACTAAAAATAGAGTGTTATTGATTAATAATTTAGTTTCTACAATTTTTTTAAACTTAGAAAAATGCCTTACAAAAAGGGCATCCCCATTTGTCCCCAGAAAAGGGGACGTTTGGTCAGTATACCTATGGGGCCAAATTTGTGAAAGTGCAATAGCGTCTAAACACCTTATTAATCTGAGCAAAAAATTTGTACACATGTTATAGGTGAGAGTTGCACCAACTGTATAGATTTTGGTGAATTTAACACTTACAGATTTTTTACAGGGACACAAAGAAAAATTCTTTATCATTATGGCCTAAGGGACCAAATTTTTAAAAGTGCTATAGCATCTAAACGCCTTATTCAATTGAGCTGAAAATTGATATGGATATTATAAATCACTGTTGCACTAACTATAAGCCTTTCGGTGAATCTAACATTTATAGGTTTTTACAGGGACACAACGAAAAATTCTTTATCATTATGATCTATGGGCTCAAAGTTCAGTAGCGTTAAATAAAACACCGTGTAATATATGGAGAAAAATACTCACTCTATTATGTTTTTCTCTCTTTTGTTTGTTTAACAACTCCTCTTTCTTTACTTTATCTACAAAACTGTTAATTACTCAATGTTCGGAAAGTCGAGTGGAGTCACTCGAGATTTTTTATAATAGAACACGTTTTTTAGATAACATTTGTAGTAATAAAAACCATTAAATATTTAGTCAAATATTTAAATATAACAATTAAACGTTGTTATCAAACAGTTACTCAGACAGTCACTAATTTAACTTTAGAATAAACATGCAAATAATCTTCAAATACCGGATATGTTGTAGCTTATAATTGGATTAAGCAAGACATATTTCAGAAATATTTTACGGAAATTCCTTTATTATAAACTTCTCTTAGATTCAAACTACCTCATCAAAATATTTATAAAGTTTGACCATGTCAAACTTCGAACTGAATCTAAAATGCAAATGAGCACAATGCAAAGAATTTAAATAAATTTAAAATCACTGAGAAAGTTTATTTTATTTAAATTGAATTTTCGTTGCTTAACATGATTGGATAAATTGTCGTAATAAATGGTCAAAATTTTTATTTAAAAGCAAGAAATTTGAGGTAGTATTTTTTAAAGATTGTAAATTAACCCAATTAACTTTAGTTCTACTTATTGGTGTTATAAATTTTTCATAAACGTGTATTGTAATCTTTAAAAAAAATTTTTGTGTTACCGTACATGTCTAGTCTAGAGATTATTTTTTTTCTTTAATCGGGATATACGTAAAACAATGAAATGGTTTTAGATATAACTCGTATATCTTTTGGTTGAGTAAAAAAACTGTCGCACTCAGACGACTTTCTTTAATCCACTATATCAATAATTTAAAAGCATGTTTCAGATTAAGTGTAAGATAACAAGTACAGTATATAAACCTACATTCAAAAGAATTCAAACTAAATTTAAAAACATTTTTATTTTACAAATAACTCTAGGTGAGGGGGCAGAGTATATTACCCAATTTTACGTAGAATTAAAAATTGTATTTAAAGTTAAAAGTTTCTTTCAAATTATTCTGGCAACCTTCACTGGCACCATTCCTTGAAACGTACAAATCTTGATCAAACATTTTACGTATCAACTTCAAAACACAATATTTTAATTGCCAGAAATTATTTAAGATACGCTGATAATAGACATATACAATGATAAACCGTTAAAATTTAAAATTTAATATTTTAGAAACCTAAAAAAAAAAAAAAAATGACGCCATAACTTTATTTAACTCAAAAATTAATTATTTTAAAATTTGTGAATTTTTACAGAACTCTATTACAGCCTTTAAAATAATTCTAAAATTTTTCTCTTCAAAAAGTGACCTAATTATTACATTTTATTTTCTTAAAAAAAAAAAAAAAAAAAAAAAAAAAAAAAAAGAGGACTAAATAAATTTGAGTTTTAGATTTGCAAAGAATATTCAAAAAATCACACTTTCCACTATCAGTTTAGTCACTAGTGCAATCTGCGGACCAACCACAGATTGAAGAAAAGTATAAACACTTTTGTGCACCCTTTGTCATAAAAAGCTACAAATGACTTGTAACTTTAAATTATGGTTCTCTTATATGTATGCTTTTTTGTTGGCATTGCACAATTATTTAGACATATACATGTATATATATATATATATTATTAGACATATACATGTATATACATACATGTATATATATACAGTGGGTGATCAAATTATTAGAAATTCTTTTTATTTTGACAATTTTTCGATTTTCTAAAAAAATACTTGATAAAATGGCCTGTAACTTCACACATGCAAAGAACATTTAAAAACTCATTGTTTCTTGTATCGATTTAGTCCAGAGTGCAATTAGGGACCAACTACAAATTGAAGAAGACTGAAAATCCTTTGGTTTATCCTGTATCATAAAAAGCTACAAATGACTTGTAACTTTAACACATTATTGTACATACTAAGTACAATATTTGTTTTGGTACAGGAATTGCGCACTTATTTAGGCGGGCATATTTTTTTTCAAAAATTGCTAATTTTTTTACAAGTTTTTTGCTCATAACTAGAGCAGACTTCCTTTAAATTTTACAAAACTTGCAGAAAAATTGACAAAACATTAGAGAAATATTACTTTGTAACATTAAATTTACATGTGTAACATTCGTTGAGGTATGAGCAATTTTAGTAAATATTATTTTACTGCGCATGGGCGAAAGATAGAAAAATTTTATTGCATAGTTTGAAAGCTAAATATATTGTACAACTTTTATCAAAAGCTCATTTGAATAGAATAAAAATTATGCAGACTGTCGACAAAAGAACAAGCTAGATTTCAGGTATTTTCCAGAGTTGAAATTTCATAAAGGGATTTTTATATGCTGCGTATTTTATTTGAAGATCCAATTATTTCAACCACTTTGCAAAAGTTCTTTAACCGCATTGCATAAAAGTTCTTTCTTTTGAAAAACCCTTTATATGCTTGTAATTTAACATATTTTTATTTATTTACTAAGATTTGTGATTTCAAAAGATATTTTTCACATGCTAAAACGCATTTCAAGCGTTACTTTTTACAACGTGATCCATAACATTTTGATTGTTTAATTTTTTACTCTCCCCTTTTTCTTTTTAGGACAAAACATTTACTTAAATATATGAGGAATAGGGTATGTACTGAAGGGATCTGCATGCTGCAGTAATTGACATCTATCCCGAAATAATTAATAAATTAGAAAAATAATAAAATAATCAGTCGGTAACAAAAGTGTCCGAACACTAGCAAAAATTCCTATGTACAAAAAGTACACTTCATACGGTTCTGTTAAATAAATCCTTATCGAATCATGTTCTTAGACTGACTAAGAACAGGATTCGACAAGGATTTATTTAACGAAACCGTATGAAGTGTACTTTTTTAACATAGGAATTTTTGCTAGTGTTCGGACACTTTTGTTACCGACTATATTTTACATATAAGAATTTTAACATTTTATATCAAACACTGGAGCATGGGGTGCTTGTAAAATGAATAACTAGCAGTGTCGAACACTGGAACATAGGGTGCCAATTACTGATAAAATGAAAAACTGGCAGTGCCAATTACTGGAACATTGAGTGGGTGTCAAACAAAAATTCATAAAAAAAATAATTGTTATCAAATGCATATATTTTAACATATATGTAGTTCTGAATGTCTTTCATACCATATGCATTAACTTAAGATTTCTAAAAATATTTTCTGATGACTAGAACATTAAAAACATCAGAGATTGCTCTAAAAGTGTCAATCACTGGAGCACTTACCCTAACATGTTTTTTGTACATCTAAAGTTTCAAGATGACTCCTAAAGTATTCTAGATATTTGAAAAAACGTCTAAATTCGAAAGTGTCTAAATACTTATTGGTAGATAGTGTATTTACAACATTAATAAATATTGAAAGAATTGTACAAAATTTCTCATTAGTCCATTTCAAAAATATGTAATAAATTACTCAACAACATTTAATATATTTAAAAAAACTTCCCTTTAAACATGTTTTATTTACATTATTTTGTTTATATATATTTATTTATATATATAAATATAAATTTATATATAAATATATTATATATATACAAATGCAGCATTCACAATGCAGCTTAAATGATTTAATATTAACAGTTATGAATTAATACAGTTTAATAAATATAGGTAAGATCACTTATAAGTAATAGCTGAAATGAGCATTCGATCTTATGACTGCCTATTCAATCGAATTTCGCATTTTACAAAGTTATAGGCTTCTGTAAAGTAGAAGTTGATTATTATAAAATAAATCACATTCTTATGATAACTATAACTTTTTCATTTAAAGGTACTTTAATTTAATTTATATGTTACTATCTAAACAAGAATTAAATGTTACGAATAAAATAAGAATAAAGCATAATAGAGGAGCATTTTACAGCAGCTCCGTTTCCAATCAATGCTACATGACGACTGAATACATATATAGAGAGTTGCCAACTCGTTATTGGAAATTAGTGCTAAATCAACCTTGAAAAAGTGCTAGATTGTGATAAATTTGTGAAAAAAGGTGCTAAAATATGAAATAAAAAAAAAAGTGCTATATTTTAATAAAATTGCAAAAAAAAGGTGCTAAAATTCTAAAAAAAAAAAAAAAAAAAAAAAAAAAAAAAAAAGTTGCTAATTGCTCAGCTGTAGTTGGTGATTTTCTTTCAAAATCCACTCAATTTTGATACATTTATGAAAAAAGTGTTAAAATCCCAATGCAACTTGTGAATAAACTAAAACAGCATCTGAGTATTAGCAGTTTCAACCATACGACTAATAGGTCTAAAGTTACATCTAATTAATGAATTCTGAAAATTCTTTCTCCCTTTCACAAAAAATCAAAATTGTGATGACATGTCTCCAGACTACGCTTACGAAATAATTCCAGATTGTAGCCATTTGCTCACTGCGTAATCTTAGGGTGACACTAATAGCTGTCAATCTGAAAATTCTTTGTATTTACCTAAATATTTTTGCATTGTAATATCAGTTGATTCGTCGTTAAATAGGCTATATTTACTGTCAGAAATCTCCTGCACCAAAGTAGTCTCAAAATGGATTGCTAAAGCCCTTTTTATTATCTCACAAACATTTGGCTAGAGATATAGCATAAATGCCAATATTTTAATTTTTTCCGGATTCCGGAGTATTTTTAGTCTCGCTTTTATTCCATACCATTTATTTTTAAAATTTTTTCTTATTTTATGGAATTTACATACTGGAGAAATTTTTTCTGGAAATAAAAGGGTGGTAAAAATACTCCGGAATAAATTAAAATGTTGGCATCTATGATATAGTACTCATTTACATCCAACATGTCCCGATAACTTTGGGTAAAATTTTATTGTTGCTTTTTGTCTAATTACCATGGGAGCAAGGATATGTTGAAGTCACTTAAAATTGGAAGTTGGCTATCATTGTCCCAAATCTGAACGAGTGGAATCAAACATCGGTGACCTTTGCACTTTGAAAGTGATATATATATATATTTTTTTTTTAATTTCTATGCGTTTTGTGCTATGTAAGTTCATTTAAAAAAAGGCTTTGGAAAGAATCTTGGGAAGCTTTACTTTAGAGTATAATTGGTAGCTTGTGTACATTGTTAGGATCATTAATAGACAAAATGATATTATGTTTAGCGATAAATAATGGTAAAAGCGCAACCACGATGAACCATCAGAAACATTTTCTTCTGAATCAACTTTCAGACAGTGCAATAAGGCAGTTTTAGGATCAACTTTCAGATTCTTTATCCTTTCGCAGACAAGTCGAAAAAGACAAAACACAACACATTCTCAAACATTGATCAAAATCTGCTGATCCAAATCGGTTGATGTTGAGTAGGTTTTACATCATTACGATTGGCGACGATCTGGAATTCATACCTAAGGGTGATCCGCAGACATATTATTCTTCGACCACATTTCATGAAACCATGCAAGCATCTGCGCAAGTGCTAACTCAACGAGTCCAATAATAAAATAGGGGTGACAGTCATCTGACTCAGAGAAAATGAGCAATAACAGAGCGCGGAATTATTGGATGTTTTCCAAATTTCAAATTGTCGGTCAAGCTGGCATCCCTCCAACATTTTGGACGCGTCCTAGGGTATGTGGCCGTACTGTATCACAGATTTGATCCTTCTTGAAGTATAGAAATATAAATACCAGGTCATCGTTTGCGGTTCACATATAAGTAGACAATTTTTTTTCAATCGGGCATCCGCTGTATTTAGTGCTAGATTTGATGCTAGGCACTAAAGTTCATTTTTTAGTGCTGGACGAGCGGAAAAAGTGCTAGATTTAGCACCAAAAGTACTAAGTTGGCAACACTGCATATATACCTCTGACGCAGTGATGCCAGATGGTCGAAAATTATTTCCCCAAACATGTTTTCTAATTTCCCGAAATCAGGGGGGGGGGGGTTCGAAAAAATCCTCAACTTGATTTCTACCATTTTTTACTAAAAAGGAAAAATAAAAAAATTTTCAAAAAAAAAAAAAAGTCAAGCAGATTTAAGCTTAGATTTTTCCCCAAATGAAGGCAATTTTTGAAAAGAATCCCCAAATAACAATAAAGCTACTGAAAGTCTCTAGTCGTAGGGATAAATCATTACGTTGCCAACATTGACAGAAAGTTGAAGAACTCCCCAGATTTGTCCCCAAAAATTTTAGAATTCCCCAAAAAAGTCCCCACAAACGTCCCCAAAATTGTCCCCAGAAGCCTCAAATTACCCTCAAAATGGGGACAAAATCCCCAATCTGGCATCACTGCTCTGACGAAGCGTATCAGAAGACGGTAAGCTGCGCAAAAGACTGTTTTAGAGAGTATACGCAGATATTGTGTTTTCTACCACTACACTAATAGCTCTTTCAGAAAAATAAATGTCCTGATTAATGAGTCCATTTAAATCTGTATATATTAGACAGAAAATACATACGAATCACAAACAATACAATAGTTGTAATATTAATTATTTTCATAAAAGATATATTTATACATATGTTGCTGTCCCTTTCCGATGTTTTAAAAAAGAAAAGAATTTTTAATTTATGAAAGTATTTTTCACATTAAAAGCTAATAGATGGCACCAAAACTGTCGTGTTGATATCGAAATATCATTGATGCTTGATATGGAATATTTGAAATGAACTCGAACTCCG
This sequence comes from Salticus scenicus, assembly GCA_963930645.1. NCBI lineage: Eukaryota > Metazoa > Arthropoda > Arachnida > Araneae > Salticidae > Salticus > Salticus scenicus. The sequence goes on along the minus strand of OZ005658.1, from coordinate 211,780,722 downwards.
TACGCTCCGATACGGATTGAATTGGATTGGATTTCGGAATAAGGCCGATTGACTGCTGTAGGTCCTAGGTATGAGGGGGAATGCCCTCCGTTGGGGGTAGCCCGTATTTACGCATGTTTCAGAGAAAACGACGGAAAACCCCGAACGGTTATGCCGTCGAGCGAGGCCTGTAATTGAATCCGGCACCTCACGTCTAAAAGCTTTGAGCGCAGAACAGCCAACACCACCTGTAATAATGCCTCCGAGCTGAGCTCTACGTCACGGAAGACCGGCCGATTTCATCCAATCCCCACGATGCAACATGTATCAGAGGAAGTGTTGATTGGATAAAATCGGCCGATCTTTCATGACGTAGAGCTCAGCTCGGAGGCATTATTACAAGAGGTGTTGGAACAGCTCGGCTGCAGGTGGGCCTCGTTCCGATACGGAGTATTCCACTTGTTATTCGATTTGCAGTTTGTGTTTAGAATACAATCAATTAATGTGATCGATTAAATCCGAATTGTTTTATGAATGTGGGAATGAATAATCACAATCAGAGTTTAAATACTTTTGTTAAAGGGGAAAAAAATAACATTATAAAAGGTATCTATTTTTGTCTTGGAAAATTAAAATTTTTGAAAAATTTTGCAACTGAATAAAATCATTGTCTATTATATCCTTTATTAAAAGATTGTGATTTCTTACCGTTGATAGTAAGTTAATATAATTTTAATGTGGTAGTAAATCTTCGTATTCTTTCATTTTGCGTGAAAAGTAACAAACAAATAACGCAGTAAACTCTGTAGACAATTAGTTGATTCGGAAAGATAGAAAGGAATTCCGTAGTTAGAATAAGTTATATGCATAATGCTTTAGTTTGTGTTATAACAAATACAGTTATTATCTTATTTATTATTATTGGTTTTTTCTATTCTTTATGTAAATTCTGCTTTTCTGTTAATTACTACTAACATTACTTTTGTCATTCTTCGAAAAAAGTTAAGAAAAGCTTGAGATTTTATTTTTATTCTGTGGAATACACTTAAATTTTCTGTATTGAAATTTCATGAAATTTACTCATCCCCTACACCGACCCAACCAAAACATAATTCATTAAACTAGAGAATTTTAGACTGGTTAAGAGCAAAGGAGAATATTAAAGCGAGGGTGTTTTAAATTTTATGCCTTGAAAAGATTAAAATAACACTTTTATATGAGTGATGGTTCAGAAACTATAGAAGCGCCGAAGCGAAGCGCTTCCAAAAGCAGAGGAAGAATCAATTCAGTCTTTCGACGAGGCGACGTTACTTGATTACTTTTTAAAAAATCTCAAATAGGGAAGCGCTGCTTCCATCGCTTCCATGGATGCTTCGCCACTGGTATTAACAGTAATCGAATAAGCTTGTTTCGAATCCAAATAAAATCTCTTTTGAGGCACATTTAAACAGGAATTTCCGTTGTAACAATTAAAATGTAGTTAATTCAATAAAGTTTTACTCTATGTGCAGTTAAAAAAATTAAATTAACAAATTTCCTGTTATCATGCTGATCAGAAAGTTTACTGACTCCAGAAACAGGGTCATTGTCCTCCAATTCAATTTTTGAATTTTCTTTTACAAAATGTTAGAATAAAACATGATTACAAAAATTAATCTTGTGTTGTATTATCAAAAGCTTAAAAGAAGGACTTCTATAGAAATGATACGAACGGTGTTAATGGAATAGATAAAAAATGTAGAATTAAAAGTAGATTAAAATGTTTTAAAGGAATAGATAAAAAAAAATTCAGTTACACCGTAGGCTATAAGAGAAATTCCTGAAACTGCTTTTTTAGCTATGTATGGTACTTTACGTAATAAACTGTTTTAATGCACCATATGCAGCTTATACAATATAAGACTAAATACAGGGAAATTTAAATTCTCTCGAATTCATTCTCTCCAATTCGGGGCAATTGATATTAATACATTTAGTACAGTATTATACGTATCATTATAGAAATTCTTTCTTGCACTCTTGTTTAAAAAAATATAATTTTTACATTCTTTAACTGGACATGTTTAAATAATAGAAAATAGAAGATATAAACTATTTCTTATATTATTAATTCTTCAAATATTTAGGCAGTGCAAGTATATGGTTTTCAATTCGAGCAGATTTCGATGTACAGCAAAACAAACAAACAAACAAACAAAAATTATATACAAATTCCAATATTGCATCTATATGTAACATTCACATTTAAAATTTTACATTTTAAATTTACACAGGTTTACATTTAAATCATACATTTTTAATTATTGACATTGCAGTGTATATAGCAACATTAACATATCATATACCAAATACAGCATTTGACATTTCTAAGAATAACATAAAATTACTCAAAATTTTAAGTACAACAAACAATATTTTAGACTGAGTTTGAATAGGTACTTTAATTTTTTAAACTTAAAAATTAACTATATATTCATTGCTAAACTTAATTTTTATTTTAAAATTTCAATTCCGGTAAATTTTTTCATGCAATTTTAACCTTCAGTTTATTTCACAAAAAAATTTCCTGGATTCAAAATCGAATAAATAAATTTATTTCACAAGGAAACATTCAAAAGGTGTCATCTTCAAAAAGTATTGAAAAAAATGTATGTGATTCTACACTTCATAAAGCATCAGAAAATGAAAAAATTATCGGCTGAAATTAATCACAGCGACCACAAAAAATTATCAAAATTAAGCATATTTGGCGATTTCACACTGCCAGGTGATTAATTTGCAGTACTTGGCGGAAACGCAAAACACGGTTCTGTTCGTACGCGTCAATCTCGGTGCTAGCAAACGTATCACCTAACAGCGCTTAATCGCCAAATATGCTTAATTTTGATAATTTTTTTTTTGTGGTCGCTGTAATTAATTTCAGCGTTTTTAATTTTAAACTTTTTCATTTTCTGGTGTTTTATGAAGAGTAGAATCACATATATTTTTTTCAATACTTTTTGAAGATGAAAACTTTTGAAAGTTTCCTTGTCAGTATTTTTTTTTAATAAGAATTTCAGCAATGAATACCATAATTGAGCACATATGTTCTATAAAGAGAACAATAAATGCCCCTGACAAATCTTCCAGGGCCAATGGTTTAACTCTCGCATATTCTGCAATTGGTTTGGTTTGTCGCAGCATGGCTACATAATCTACATCTCTGAGTAATTTTGGATACAGATCTGCTTGAACAATACGATGGGTAACACGTTCCAGTTTCTTTGGGCAACAGAATTTCTTAGAATATGCTATTCCAATAAAGCTTGAAGAGAACGTATCGTCAGAGATTAAGCAGTATCTACTCAAATAATTTATATCAATTCTGTTTGCTATGAAGACTTTTTTATGAGGATAATTTCGAAACTCTCCATGGCCGATCACGGATTCACTTTTGCTTTTAGCGAAACATTTTGCGATAGGCTTATATCTATCACCTTTCGATTCGAACCAGCTAGAAGTGACTGGGCCCCGTTTGTATGAAAAACACTTCACAGAATTTTCCTGCGCAGCTCTGGATAAATCAGATATATCACGGATTCCAACCATTCGGGGAAATGTTACAACAGATAATATGACGGCTTTGTAGCTGCAAGTTAGAGCAGCGATTGCAAGAAACCAATGAACCAACAAAAGAGATGTCTTTCTATGTCTTGCGTCGAAAGAAAATGATTTTTCTAACAGGCATCCAATATTATTAAAGAGAATCGTAGAATATGGGATTCGTCTTCCCAGAAGAATGTACAATAAAAGTGAAATAAAGACAAGAAAGAAAGCTATGCATATCCACAGTTCATAAGAAAAAACATCAAATATGGCAAAACTTTTAGGATATGGTTCTGGCTTATTTGTCATAAACGTAACGTCCGTCAAGTGCAATGGATAAGTAAAATTCACAGCGTCCATCCTTTCTTTTGTAATAGTCATAGCAGAAAACGCTAGATCAACGTCGCCCCTTATTAACATTCCGATAAGTCCAGTCCAATTTCCATCAGGCTCTTTCCAACCATTTGAATCCTCTGGAGGTATTGTAACATTGAATGTGACCCCAAGACCTTTAGCGAGAGCTCTAACGATTGAAGCATCTTTTACCTTCACAGGTGTTCCATCATAATTTAGTTCACTGCTAAAAGGTACGAGACAGCCAAATTTAATTATTTTTGGTGAATTGTATTGAGCCATTTTCGTCCTAAAATATAAAATTTGAAGTAAGATTTAAATAATTTCTTCATTGAAATAATTTACTAATAGCATAATGAAGAATAATGTTCAATTTACGGCACCTGCATTTTGATGTTTGCCATTGTCCATGAAATTAACGTCATAACTACGCCAATGTATTGAAATAAATTGATCAGCTTTTTAAATATCTTTTGAATACAAAAAAAAAAAAAAAAAAAAAGATAATAAAGAAAAAAATACGTATACATGTAATGCAGATATATGTCGTCATCAAAATAATAATAATAATAATAATAGTAATAATAATAATAATATATATACACTAAGCGACAATTAAAAAAAAAAAAAAAAAAAAAAAAAAAAAAAGCCGCACTGCAGAAAAATTGACTTATACCTTTTGGGTTTGTAATAATTTAAAAACTAATGGTTGCAACAAATAAAATTGATATGTTTGAATAATATGGAAGTCATAACATGATACCTATGTACATTTTCGGTTTAATAATTCGTTTTATTGCACTCTACGAAATATTTAATAAAAATCTACATAAAATTTTTTTTAAAACGTAATATAATAAACATATACTTTGTATTCTATTATGATTTATTATATGGAATAAATAAGTGCTATTTTAATGTACGAAATAAAACTATTTATTTGTTAGATCTAAACAATTATTTAATAAAAATATGTATTCTGGATTGGATAATTCCGCCTTTATGTGGAATTACTACTCTAATGCGCAATGGCATAGTATTTTACAGTTTTTTAACATGAAATACAGAAATTTCACTGTGTCAAATATCATAAATATTTTTTTTCTAGTTCTTTCAAAGTTGTAGGTTACAAATTTCTAATCCCCCTCCTCTTTTATAGACTAAACATTTTCGAGCGGATTGAGATTAGGACAATTTTCAGGTCAAATAAAGAAGAAATCCTGCGATATTCTTTTTGGGATTTAATTTTAAGTAAAAAAAATTATGATAATTTGTAAAATTATAGATGCTCATTAGAATGGATAAGTAATTTTAACAACTTGAATCAAATAAATGTATCACAAGCGCCATATAACAAGTTGCATTATCATCTTGAAATGCTGATTATGGAAGAGTCTGAAATACCCCCAAAGTAATCGGTCAAGTATATTTTTTAATGACCAAGTTTTATTTCGGGTTAATTGAAGCTTTGAACATGAAAATTTGCCAGACTAAATGAAAAATTTCGCATTTTCGTATCGTAATGTACGGGGACCATGTCATTGTTTTAAAAGTGCGATTTTCATTAATTCAGTCACATTTTCGTGATCAGATCTGCTTGCTTCCATCAGTTCAAAATAAATTAAACTTGACAGATCAGAGAGAACAACTTCAGCCCAATAATTAATTGACCATTTTTTAATTTTTTTAGCCCTCTAATGTCCTGGTTTTCTAATTCTCTTCTTTAAAAATGAATTTTTTTTTCAGATTTTCTGGCAATGAAACCTGCTTTGTTTAATTATTATTTCACTGTATTTAGATAAATTATGTTACTAAACACTGTTTCTGAATCCCTTCTATGTTCTAAATGTAATACAAACTGATATTTTAAGCTCTGGCTTTTTAACTTGCGGTCATCTAGACTGGATGAGTAACGTGGCCGCCTAAAGACAAATGTGCAGTTTAAACAGCCAAAAAATATTATATGTTGCTAAAAGCCAGATCACTAATATTTTGTTAACATTTAATTATTTTGACATCCCACGTATTAAAATATTTTTTTGAATTTCGCTCTAAAATTAATATTTTTTGTGGTTTCGTTAATTGCCTTATTCCTGCCATTTTTTAAATACTTTCTAAAATTACAATTTTCTGAATTATTGCATCTTGTTTTTGACACTTGAATCAATCCTAAGTTGCACGCGGAACACAATGTAATAAAATCTGTTTAAAAATTTACTTTTGAAACAATAACATTAGCGATCCGCGATTGTAATAAAATGCTCGCCCTCTGGTGGGCTAAGGTGAAATTACAATAAACATGCTTTAATTCGGCTTTCATTAAGCCGCCATTGCATGCCGTTGTTTAGTTTCACATATATTTATTGAATAAAAATGAATAAATCCGGTATGAAAAAAAAAAAAAAAACATACTTTTGTGTGCTCCAGTGTAACTCCAAAGGACCAAGAAATCCAGAATTGAGCTTCCATTTATTTCCAAATGACAAATTTAAAATTTCAGTTGCTTCGGCTAATGGAAGTAAAGAATTAATCAGATGATTTGAAGCTAATATTTGTTCAACTTCAGTTAAATATCTACTTCCGATCGAACTTTGAATAAACTGAAATATTTTTTTCCAAAAGCAATCAATTTTCCATGATGTAATGGCGGAGAAATTATAGTACGAATATTAAGTAGAATAAGAAAAAGAACAATAATAAATACACGTGGCTATAATATTTACTAACAACAAAAGCTGAAGAAGCGCCATTTATCGATCATTACAAATGCGGATTACAGAAAGAAAAATAAAAAAATGTAAAAGTGCGGCTTTTTTTTTTTTTTTTTTTTTTTTTTTTGTCGCTTAGTGTATGTATATATATATATATATATTTTTGAAATAAGTTTTTGGAGAACCATTTTGATGTAATTTTTGATTTAATATTTTCCCGTTTTCCCCGTGTCGATTAAAGAATTTCGTCAACTTATAAAGAATCTTTTTTTATCCTGTTTTTTTTTTTTTACTTTCTTCTATATGTAATACAGAGAAAGTATTGGATTCATGAAAATTTTCGAACTCCGTTCTTTGATGGATTTACACGTTTTGGGATGTCCTGAACAAAAATTGACAGGTTTTAGAAAATATCTGTCTGTCTGTGTGTCTCTCTGTTTGTGTGTATCACGATTTTTGTGTACACTGTATCTCACGAACCAATGTGTGAAATTTAACCAAACATGATATTTCGTTGGACCGTGACAAAAACTGGTGCTGATTACATTTGGGAATCAAGCGCGCAATAGGTGGCGTTGTGATCGCACTTTTTCTAAACTTCTAACATGGCAGAATAGGACAAAATTTCGTATAAATGTGCATAATGAGTGTTATTTTAAACTGGTGATTGTAAAATTAATATGAATTATTGATAATAATAGTAGTTAACTAGAAAATTTTTTTGTGCATGTGGGCGCATCGGTCCCCCCCCCCCCCTGTTGTGTGTGTGTGTGGGGAGAATGAGAATCTTTCGAAAGGTCTCGTCAATACATTTGAAACGAATGGTTGAATTACAAATCTGTGATAATTTAAAACAAAGTTATCGATTTTCTTTTTATACTTTTAACGAAAAAACAAATCGTATATATATATATATATAAATGAAATTTAACCAAACTTGGTATTTAGTTGGCCCCTGACATAAACTGGTGCTGATTTGGGGATCAATCGCTCAACAGGTGGCGCTGTGGTCGCATTTTTTTTCTAAATTTTTAACATGGCAGTATGCGACAAAATTTCGTATAAATGTACATAATGATAGTTATTTTAAACTTGCGATTGTAAAATTAATATTAATTATTGATAACAGTAGTAGTTAACTAGGAAAAAAATTTGTAAATAATGGGGCTCCGTTACCCTTCTGGGAAGGAAGTACTCCCCCCGGGGGGGGGGGGTAAATTTTCAAGATGGGTATCTTTCGAAATGTCTCTTCAATACATTTAAAACGAATGGTTGAACTATAAATCTGTGATAATTTAAAATAAAGTTATCGATTTTTTTTCACTTTTAACAAAAAAAAAAAAAAAAAAAAAACTTTGAAAAAAACAATCGTAATTTTTTTTTTTTTTTTAAATATTGAAAATAAAATGGACTTTTTTTTTTTTTTTTTTTGGATATTTAGTGTTTACTACTTCTCTAATATGGAAATGGTCTGCATTATCATGGAAGATAATTTTTTTAAATAATAATTTTAATGAATTATTTTTACTGAGTGAGTTTGCATAGAAAAATATAGAAGAAAGTCATGAGGTAGCCACAACATACTAGTTTTATTCTAGTTACAACACTCTAGAATGAAAAATATGTTCAGTTCTGTTATATGGAAAAAAAAAAAAAAAAAAAAAGAAAAAAGAAAGAGATCGAAGAGGAGATTAAATTTTTATTTTAAAGTTAATGTGTAAAGGTTTTGGTGTCCTTTTTTATATATTCGAATGTAATTTGCAGTTACCCTCTCTCTTAAGAGTTGTGTTAATTTGAACTCCATTTTTAACATTTTCCAACATGGTTGAAAAGTGTTAATGACTTCGGTTTGTCTATCTGTCAGTCTGTCTGTCTGTCCGCGCTCTAACTCCCGTAAATATTTATGGAATTTCTTGAAACTCATATATGTTATTGAAGATCACTATCGGATGTTCCCTATTGAAAATGGAGTTTATACCTCTACTGGTTTGTGGGTAGGGACCCCCGAAAATATTTCAAAGCATTGTGCTCTATGAGAGGCATTTCTATAAACCATATTTTTATATTCATATCCTTAATGTACAAAAATCTTAATGAATTTGAAATATGTTATACAAGTTCCCTATCGGATGTTCCCTGTTGAAAATGGAGTTTATACCTCTACTAGTTTGTGTACAGGGACCCCCGAAAATATTTCAAAGCATTGTGTTCTATGACAGGCAGTTTTATAAACCATATTTTCATACCCTTACTGTACAAAAATCTTAATGAAATTGAAATATGTTATACAAGTTCACTATCGGATGTTTTCTATTGAAAATGGAGTTTATACCTCTACTGGTTTGTGTACAGGGACCCCCTCAAATATTTCAAAGCATTGTGTTCTATGAGAGGCATTTCTGTAAACCATATTTTCATGCCTTTACTGCACACAAATCTTAATGAATTTGAAATATATTACTCAAGTTCACTATCGCATGTTTCCTGTATAAACTGGAGTAAATACCCTGACTAATTTGTGTACAGGGACACACAAAAGAATTTCAAAGAATTCTCTTCTATGAGAGGCATTTCTATATACCATATTTTCATACCCTTACTGTACAAAAATCTTAATGAAATTGAAATATGTTATACAAGTTCACTGTCAGATGTTCGCTGTTGAAAATGGAGTTTATACCTCTTCTGGTTTATGTACAGGGACCCCTTAAAATATTTCAAAGCATTGTGTTCTAAGAGAGGCATTTTTATAAACGATATTTTCATACCCTTACTGTACACAAATCTTAATGGAATTGAAATATGTTATTTAAGTTACCACCACTAATGTGTGTACAGGGACACTCAAAAGAATTTCAAAGCATTGTGTTCTATGGAAGGCATTTCTCTAAACCCTATTTTCATACCCTTACTGTACAAAAATCTTAATGAAATTGAAATATGTTATACAAGTTCAACATCGGATGTTCCCTGTTGAAAATGGAGTTTATACCTCTTCTGGGTTATGTACAGGGACCCCCTAAAATATTTCAAACCATTGTGTTCTTTAAATGGCATTTCTATAAACCATATTTTCATACCCTTACTGTACACAAATCTTAATTAAATTGCAATATGGTATTCAAGTTCACTATCGGATGTTTCCTGTGTAAAATGGAGTAAATACCGCCACTGATTTCTGTACAGGGACACACAGAAGAATTTCAAATCATTGTCTTCTATGAGAGGCATTTCTCTAAACCATATTTTCATACCCTTACTGTACAAAAATCTTAATGAAATTGATATATGTTATACAAGTTCACTGTCAGATGTTTCCTGTTGAAAATGGAGATTATAACTCTACTGGTTTGTGTACAGAGACCCCCTAAAGTATTTCAAAGCATAGTGATCTACGAGAGGCATTTCTATAAACCATATTTTCATACCGTTACTGTACACAAATTTTAATGAAATTGCAATATGTTATTCAAGTTCACTATCGGATGTTTTCTGTATAAAATGGAGTAAATACCACCACTGTTTGTGTACAGGGACACACAAAAGTGTTTAAAAACATTACGTTCTATGAGAGGAATTTCTGTAAACCACATTTTCATACCCGTACTGCTCAAAAATCTTAATGAAATTGAAATATGTTATACAAGTACACTGTCGGATGTTCCCTGAAGAAAATGGAGTTTATACCTCCATTAGTTTGTGTACAGGGACCCCCGAAAATATTTCAAGGCATTGTGTTCTATGAGAGGCATTTCTATAAACCATATTTTCATACCCTTACTGTACACAAACCTTTATGAAATTAAAATATGTTGTTCAAGTTCACAATCGGATGTTTCCTGTATAAAATGGAGTAAATACCACCACTGATTTGTGTACAGGCACACACAAAAGTATTCCAAAGCATTGCATATTATGACAGTTATTTCTATAAACTAAATTTTAATAACTTTTCTTTCCATGAAAATTTATGAAATTGAAACGTATTATTAAGCACAAAATAAAATGCTTTGCTTAAAATATAGAATCATTAGCATTAGATTTACAGGGTGACACACATTTATATAAAGAACTATTAATAAATGTTTGCTAAAATAGTACTTTCGTTTACATTACGCGCTTTTAACACTTTCTAACATTTTTGGCACTTCCCAAAAAGGTTGAAATATGTTAATGACTTCGGTTTGTCTGTCTATCCGCACTCTAACGCCCGTAAATACTTGTGGAATTTCTTGAAACTGATATATATTATTCAATTTCCCTATCGGATCTTCCCTATTGAAGACGGTGTTTATACTTTTACTGGTTTGTATACAGGGACACCCGAAAGTATTTTAAAGCATTGTGTTCCATGAGAGGTATTTATATAAATCATACTTTCATAACTTTACTGTAGACATATCCTAATGAAACTAAAATATTTTATTCCAGTTCACTATGGGACGTTTCCTGTATAAAACAGATTAAATACCACCACTGATTTATATACAGGGATACCCGAAAGTATTTGAAAGCATTGTGTTCTATGAGAAGTATTTCTATAAATTATATTTTCATACCTTTATAGTACACATATCATAATGAAATTTAAATATGTTATTCAAGTTCACTATTGGATGTTTCATGTATAAAATGGATTAAGTACCATTACTGTTTTATATAAAGGACACTCAAAAGTATTCTAAAGCATTGCGTTCTACGAGAGATATTTCTATAAATCAAATTTTTATAACTTTACTTTCCAATAAGTTTTAGGAAATTGAAATAATCGTATATGCTCGAAAAAATGCTTTACATACAATATACCATGATTAGCATTAGATTTACGGGGTGACACAAAAATATTGTGTTTTTTTAAGAGCAATTAATAAAAGTGTGCTAGAATTCTACTTTTGTTTTTATTAAGTGTTTTTAACACTTTCTAACATTTTTTTAAGTGCGAATATGATATCAATTTGTGTATCTGTCTATCTGTCCGTCTGTCTGCCTGTCCACGTTCTAACTCCCGTAAATATTTATGGAATTTTTTGAAACTGATATATGTTATTCAAATTCACTATCGTGTGTTACCTAATGAAAATGGAGTTATACCTTTACTGGTTTGTGTCCAGGGACACCCGAAAGTATTTCAAAGAATTGTGTTGTATGGGTGGTATTTCTCTAAACCATATTTTCATACCTTTACTGTACAATATCTTCATGAAATTGAAATATGTTATTCAAGTTCACTATTGGATTTTTTCTATATAAAATAGATTACATACCACCACGAGTTTATGTACTGGGACACTTAAAAGTACTCCAAAGCATTGCGTTTTTTGTGAGGTATTTCTATAAATCAAATCTAATAACATTACTTTCCACGAATCTTTAGGAAATTGAAATATGTTATTTATGTACATAAAAGGATGCTTTGCAAAGAATATAGCATGGTTACCGTTAGATTTACAGGTGACACTAAAATATTCAGTTATTTTAAGAGCTATTCATGAAATATTGCTAGAATTGTACTTTCGTTTACATTAAGCATTTTTGACACTTTCAACCATTTTTTTAGTTTGAATATAAATTCAATTTGTGTATCTGTCTGACTATTCTTCTGTCCGTCTGTCTGTCTCCTGTCTGTTTTTCTGCGCTCTAATTCTCGTAAATATTTATGGTATTTCTTTAAACCGATATATTTTATTGAAATTCACTATCGGATGTTCCCTATTGAAAATGGAATGAATATCTCTTCTGCTTTGTGTACAGGGATACCCAAAAGTATTCGAAAGCATTGTGTTCTATGAGAGGAGTTTCTATAAACCATATTTTAATACCTTTAATGTATAGAAACTTTAAGGATATTTTAATATGTTATTCATTTGCCTATCGGATGTTTCATATGTAAAATAGAGTATATTTCCAACTGGTTTGTGTACAGGGGCACTTGAAAGTATTCCAAAGCATTGTGTTGTATGAGAGTTATTTTTCTAAACCAAATTTCAGTAATTTTATTTTCCACAAATTTTAATGCAATTGAAATATATTATTCGTATGCACAAAAGAGTGCCTTCTATGCAATATAGTATGGTTAGCACTAGGTTTACAGGGTAACACAAAAATAGTCAGCTACATTACGAGCTATTAATTAAAATTTGCTGGAATTGCACTTTTGTTTACATGAGCGTTTTAACACTTTCTCATAATTTTAATTATATTTCAATTTATGCATCTGTCTGTCCGATTGTCTACCTTTCTATCTGTTTGTATCCGGCTTCTACCATCCGTGAATATTTTGAGAATTTAAAAAAAAGATACACTCAAGTTCCCTATGGAATGTTCCCTATTTAAAATGTCATTAATAGGTCCTGTACAACTAGTTTTTTTACTGGGACAACAATAACACTAAGAAAAAAAGCCAATGTATTACGTTTTAGGACAGAATTTTTTAAAAGTTATATTTAACACCTTTCTACTATAAAAACCATAAAAACATTGTCATGTATTATTAATATTCTAAAATATTGTTTTGTATAAAATATGATATCATTAACCTTCAGTTTTACAGGGCTACAGTAAAATATTCAGGGAGATTAAAAGCTGTATTTATAATCTAACGACTGTATTTTCTTTTGCGTTAAGCCTTTTTAACACTTTCCAAAATGCCTAAGTTTAATTTTAAAATCAATTAGTGTCTCTGTATGTTTTTCAGTCCTTCTGTCTGTTGTGCGATCAAGTAGGCAAAGAATATTAAAAGTTATTCGATACAACAATTGCGTACAGTTGGAAAGTGTTACTAATCAAAGCGTACTGCTTGATTTTTCTTTCTTGTTTTTTCTTACTTTCATTTGCACAAGTCTGTGTTCAACAGACGTCAGTTTGAAATTCCATTAATGTTATATTAGCTTTAAATTGCATTTCGTTCAAATTACGTGAACAGTTTTATGTATTATAATTGAATTGAAATATCTTGATGGTATTTTTTACAGGCCTTTTAATTTTAAAATGTTACGATGTAGATACGAGGATGTAAAATATATCATTATTACACAATATTAAACTGAGGCTACATGATATAAATTGTTATTTGTCGATTATTGATTTATAAGTTAAAACTGTAAAATCTGACAAAAAAAAATGATAAAATTAAAAAATTAATTTTTAAAAATGTAGATTAATAATTAATGATGTGTAATTTTTATTATAATAGAAAAAAAAAATATATTTAGCAATAAAATTTTTCATAAAAATGTATCATACCATTTTGTGCTCTTTCAAAATGTTAAAATAATTTTCCTACATGAAACATTGAAATTAAAACAATAATTGATAAATCGCTTTCCGACAGTTTTTAATTATGCATACAGTTTTTAAAAATATTTAACAGATAAACTTAAGTAAATGAATAAACAATAATCATAAGAAACGATTAAGGGCCCGCTTCACTCACTGTCGCCGGAAGCCAAAGCTAATGTTATTCTATGGGAAATTTTCTTTACAAATAACTTATTAACTAATACAGATTTTTTTAATTCTGTTTTCACATTTTGAAAACTCCCATCTGTTAAATTGACGGACATTTTTTTAAAAATTATTTTTTAATATTTTATTTTTATGCTGCAAAATACGAATTTTCAATATGTGAAATTTTTCATTTTGCAATTTCAACATAAAATATTAAAAATTAAAAAAATACATTTTTAAAAAAGGTCCGTCACTTTAACAGTTGGGAATTTTCTGAATATGAAAACAGAATTTAAAAATATGTATTAGTTAACAAGTTATTTGCACATAAAATTTCCCATAGAATAACATTGACTTGGGTTTCTGGCGACGGTAAGTGAAGAGGGCCGTTAAGGCATAATTGATGAACTTAAAAATTAGTATTAAAAATTATAACCAGTTTTTGCTGTAAATGATATTTTAACCTGTTAAGCTGCTTAAATATGTGAGTTTTTATTTAATTTGCAGGTATATTAAAATTAATGTCGGAATCTTCACAAATAATATTTTTATTATTCTGTTTTTGCTTTTTGATAAGCGGGTTTTATTGTATAGGGTAATTACATTTTACGTGAAACGTAGTTTTATTTAACTGTATTGAGTTTTTAAAGAGCTTTATTATATTTTTAAATTTGCTGTTTAAACTTCATACGTGGTATTCCATTTTTGAAACATTGAGCAACAATAACACATGGTGCCATAGCAGATATTGTATACATTACAGTTTTTAAAATGTATTAAAATAATAATTAATTCACCTTGAGATTAAAAATGTAAATACGCATTTACAATTAAACTGATAACTGTTACACATAATTTTTATTCCTAAAAACAAATAAATTTTTATAATTATCTAATTTGATAGCATATTAAATAAAGTATTATTTAATAGAGAGAGAAATAATTATAACGCAGGGGAGAGTGGGCAAGAATGGGACATTTTTCATGTTTTTATTCATAACGTCGGCCATATATAATTCAGAATTTTGCAACATTGCTCATAAGTGCACTTCAGTAATCAGTTACATATAAACATACTAACTTCAATAAAAAGTTATTATTTTTATTTAATAATATATATATATATATATATATATATATATATATATATCTTTACATGCATGTGTATTGTCCCGTTCATAACCACCTATGGGGATGAATGGGACATGACTGGAGTTAACAAAGAAAAGAAAACAAATTGGAAAGTAAATAAATTTTTAAAGTTAAATTGGTTTATGTGATTTTATTAAACACTATGAATTCACTGAAATTAACATAAACTGATGTATTGACTCGAATTAACATCAAAAGACAAAAGTCATTTGGTTCGTGCAGTTCCTAAGTGCTGTAGGCTTTGGTTATTTAAGCTAATAAGACCTAATCTACAAAAATAAATAAATAAATAAGACACTAGAAAGAGATAAATCATTATAATAGAGTACAAATTATCCAGAAAAATTTTTGTTTCCGACTAATCGGGAAAAATCAGCATTCTGTTCTGTATTACATTAATAATCACCAGAATTTGTTTAATTAGCTTGATTGAAACTATGATTTTAATCAAATTATTATTAGTTTATTTATTTATTTATATATTTCAATTATTGATTTAATTTGCATTGAATATTCTAACTTATAATTTTTTTTTATCATATTTATTATAAACAAAAATCAGAACAATTAATTTCAATTTTTTTTTCTTAGTCCACTAAGTCAAGAATCCTGACAATCAATATGGCTAATTTAAATTTTAATATAATTCTTGTGTAAAATTTAAATTAGTACATAGTTGGGGAATGCCGCATTCCTCGCCATTTAAACTGTCCCATTCATCCCAACCACCACATGATCATATAAAACAGGAAATAGGCTTAATGAACAATTGTCAATATTCTTCTTGAATATCATAAACACAATAAAAGCCTTTTCATCATACAAGAGTTATATTAACTTAAAGCAAATAGTTAATTTCTTAACTACTACCTAACTGAATCAGTAAAAACTAACTTTGGCAGCTAAAATAATTTATTAATTAAGTAATTTATTTACTATTTAATAAAAATTTTTAAGTTTGTAATTAATAATTTAAAGATTTGCCATTATAATATAAATTATGTTTTCAACATTACATTAATTTTCTCATATATATTTCGCAAATAGAAAAAATGGCAGGTAAATAAATTCTTATTTGTTTCTTTATTGTATAGTCATAGATTTTTATGGTGATATTTATTATTTAGGTTTGCAATGTATTTTATTAAACAATAAGGAATGTTTAATATTAATATATTTAAAATAATGCAAGAAATTTATCGATGCAAATATTGGTTAAAATTTCTTACTTTGCCTCAGTTCGTAGTTTTAAGATATATATAATGAAAAATATTTAAACGTTTTGCGTTAAAAAATATTTCTAAGATATAAAATAACTGATATAAAATTATGTCATGTTTAATGTAATTTTAAATTCTAATGAAGAATGACAAGTTAAGTTTTCTAGATTTGCAAAGAGCTGATAAAGTAATACTTACCAATATATAATACTTTTTCATGTGTCCTATCTCATTTTCATGTCAATATATAAATTGATAAGATTTAAAAAAAAAAAAAAAAGAGAGAGAGAGAGAGAGAGAGAGAGAGAGGGGGGGGGAAGAGGGAGAGAGCAAGGTACTCCACATTTGCATATAGTTTAGATTTAAATATACCTTAAAAACAATAATGCATATTATATTTTATATATAATGAAAATAATAATAAAATTAAAGAAAGTTTAACGTTGAACATTTTTTTTTTTTTTTTTTTTTTAATTCGTAGCTATACCAAAATTCAGTCATTCAATTATATCTACTGCATTGAAAAATGGAAAAAAGGACCAATACAAAAATATTATTCTACTTAATATATAGCATTTTCTTGATAATTTTGGTTTATGTCTTCATAGAAAAAGTCATATCCATATATTGAAAACTGATCACTTTATATGAGTTTAATAATATATGACTATATAATATTGAATAATATATCACTTTATATGAGTATAATATATATATTCTACGGTAATATTGCATTTTTCTGAAGTTTTACAAGAGCTGTTCAACTAATATTAACCTGTAAATAACATTTGGTGAACTGTTAGACTCGTATTTTCATATCGTTAATTTAATAAAAATGTAAAAAAGAAAAAAGTGCATAACAATCCAAATTTACATATCGGATGGATTTTCAAGTTGCCTTAAAAGCTGTTATATTTTTCTCAAATATTATGTAAGCATCGATTAAAAATAAAATTATATAGCGCATAGAGATTATTTCTGAATACATGCGGTAAAAAAAGAAGAAAAAAAAAAGTTTTCACAATTTAGCCATAACTAACACAGGAAAAACTCTAATTTGAAGAACATAAATATTATGATTATGATGGTTCCATATCTGTTTTTCTATAATTTCAGTTTACATATTTAAAACTCAATTCTACTAAACAGGATAACTGAATTATAGGTTTAGATGTGAAAACTTTCGATTGCGAAGCTCTTTACATTTAGTTAGGAAAAAAGTTTCTTGCATATTTTAAAATTTAGAAATTCAGAAAACTATTACTCCATGTTATTTTTACTTTCTTCTATATGTAATATAGAGAAAGTATTGGATTCGCGAAAATTTTCGACCTCCGTTTTTTGACGGATCTACACGTTTTGGGATGTCCTGAACACGAATAGATAGTTTTTAGAAAATGCGTCTGTCTGTCTGTCTGTCTGTCTGTGGTTTATTGTTTTCACCGTATCTCACGAACCAATGAATGAAATTCAACCAAACTTGGTATATAGTTGGACCCTGGCGGGACATTGTGCTGATTAGATTTGGGGATCAATAGCCCAGCAGGTGGCGCTGTGATCGCATTTTATGTAAATTTTTAACATGGCAGTATAGGACAAATTTTCGTATTTTTCACCGTATCACACGAACCAATGAATGAAATTCAACCAAACTTGGTATATAGTTGGAACCTGACGGGGCAAGGTGCTGATTAGATTTGGGGATTAGTCGTCCGGCAGGTGGCGCTGTAATCGCAAAATTTCGTATTTTTCACCGTATCTCACGAACCGATGAATGAAATTAAACCAAACTTGGGGTATAGTTGGACCCTGACATGAAAAGTGTCTGATTAGATTTTGGGATTAATCGCCCAGCAGATGTCGCTGTGATCGCATTTTATGTAAACTTTTAACATGGCAGCATAGGACAAAATTTCGTATAAATGTACATAATGAGCGTTATTTTAAACTTGTGATTGTAAAATTAGTATGAATTATTGATAATAGTAGTATGTAACTAGGAAAAAAGTTTTGTGCATGTGGGGGCATCGGTTCCCCCCCCACCGGGGGGGGGGAGTACCCCCGGGGAGGGGGTTGAATATGTATAGATACTGATTGAATATGTATAGGAAAATATAGAAGAAAGTCTTGTGGTGGCCACAACATACTAGTTTTATTTTATAATTGTATCACGGATTATACTCATAGTCGAATATTTTGCAGATTTTCTTTTTTTTCTTTGGTAGATTTTAAAATGGAATAAATACTGCAATTGTATACGACATGCAAAAACAATTATTGTGTTTTTTCTTTTTGTCTTTCCCATAAAAAATAATCTGGTGTGCCACTCAAACGACTCTCTCTTACCCTGAAATTTAATATACTATAAATACAGGTTGCTGATTAAGAGGTCAGATAACGAGTACTGTTATGAAAACCTGTGTTAAACAATTCAAATTAGGCTTCGGAAGAGTTTTATATGATAATTAGTTCTGTGTGAGGGGGGCTGCCGCCCCCCTCAACCCCCCGTTTCATTAATGCACCTACATTTATATAGAATTTAATTCGGTTATTAAAAAATAATTCTGTTTTTAAAAAATAATTCATTAAAATTATTATTTAAAAAAAAAAAATATCTTTTATGATAATGCAGACGATTTTCATATTAGAGAAGTAGTATAACAATAAATATATATATACATAAAAAAAAAAGTTGAATTTATTCTCAATAATACATTTAAAAAAAAAATGTTGAAAATGAAAAAAAAAATTATAACTTTATTTTAAATTTTCGCAGATCGATGGTTCAACCATTCGTTTTAAATGTATTGGCGAGCTCTTTTGAAAGATACTCATTATGAAAATTTACTACCTTCGACAGGGGACTTCCCCCCCCCCCCCGGAAGGGAGACGAGACTCCTACATACACAAATTTCTTTCCCAGTTGACTATCTCTATTACAAAAAATATATATTCGTTTCATTCGGTTTAGTGCAGTCTATAGATGTTAAACTCTACTTACTTGCAATTTCCCTCGTAGACGTAATGTATTTGAATACTTTTGAGTGTCCCTGTACACGAACTATTTGCTTCATCTCAACGAAAAGCATACTGTAGCATCCCTGTATGATACACATTTAGCATACCGTGTTTGGAATTTCTGCTACTATTTGTTCTTGAGATATTCTTATAACAGACAAACACACACAGGCAGACAGACAGACACACAGACCATTCGCTAGGAACATGATTTTCGTAGTCAGGGGACCTCAGAACATGTAAATATAACAAAATCTCACGTTCGAAAATTTGACCCTAAAACAATACTTTCTCGACCCTATGGGTAAGAGAAAGTAAATATGTTTGTTAAGTTTTAAAGGGAAATTTTCTATTTTTTTGAAAGAAACTATGATCAATTCAGTTTTGAAAGTTTTACGTCTTAAGGTTTCCGTCTTAAGGTAGAACAACTAGATAGCATTAAAAAAATAAAAATTATAAAATAAAATAAAACAAAATAAAATAAAATAAATAAATAAAACTTTATTTTTTTTATGCTTCTTCATTTGAATTAAAAAAATATTATGTTATATATATATATATATAGATATAAATGCTCAGATTATCTGCACTGTAAATTATTTTTTGAATGATTCCAATTGAACTCGTCATGGAAGTATTTATTAATTAAACGCCATCTCTCTAACACCTCCATAACACCCATCTATATTTTTAAAAAATTACTGTTGCGGACGGCATTATAAATTTCTACCCCCTCAATTAGCAAAGTTATTAATTAAATACATCGGGTATTTGCAAAAACTTTCTCCAAATCGTTTTTCTTTTAGATTTATGATGTCACAGTTACCAAGGAATATAAAATGCCCTCCATGGTGTAAAAAAAAATGCCATTATTGCTATTGGTAACAATGAAATTTAAATAAATAAAAAACGTTGTCTTACATATTTTTAATGAAAAAATGAATTTAAGATTGTAACTTATCATCTGCCGATATATTTTTTTCTGCTTTTAGAAAATTAATTTTCTTACTGGCAATTTCTTATGTTGTTTATAATTTGTATATATATCGCCTTCTTCTTCTTCTTCTCCCTCATATATATATATATATATATATATATATATTGTGAATAATGGAATAAGAACACGTGTGCATAATTGACTGAGGGAAAAAATTGTAATGTTATTTTCACTGTAAGTTCTTTATAACGTATTAAAACAATGGATTTTCCCCTATGCATTTAAAGATAATCCTCATGACTATTAATCATGACTTTCATACTTAAAAATACAAGCTTAAAAATAATAATTATGCACATTTTAAATATATGTTTATTAGGGGACAAACAATCGCAAAAACGTAATCACGAAACTTATATTAAAATACTTCGGATAAGTTTTGGCATTACAAAATATTTTCGAATCAAATTCAAACTCGTTTATAAATCACAGCATCATCTATTTTTGCACAGTTAATTTTTTATCATTATCGAATTAGACATTTCAATGATACATTTCATATTTCTAATTACACAGGTCGACATGTAAAATTTTGATTTTATAATTTTGACTGATCTTTATGTTTTTTGGTGTGCTGAAACCGAAAATGAAATCCGTTTTCCTCTATCACGTATAGGGTTTTGTCAATACAGGGTGCCTACCTATAAAATTTCTTCCATTACTCTTTCACTAATATAATTATATGGTAAGATTTATAGTATATTTTTATGATTAATCAATCATTGATACCTATTGGTGTAATAGCGCAGCACTAGTGCGACGTAAAACCATACCAACCAACCAACCAACCTATCGTTATGATGGTATATGCAAGAAATTGAGTCGGTAAGCACCCTGTATTGATAAAAATCTATACGTGATAGAGAAAAATGGGCTGCATTTTCAGTTTCAGCACATCAAAAAACATAATGTTCAGCTAAAATCATCAAATCAAATTTTGTCAACTTCAGTTTTGTAGGCCTGTGTTATGGCAAGAAAAAAATTCATCCTCTAAAACACTTAAAGAGAATCGAGCACATTTTATCCTTCATTATTTAAGAAGTAGGTAGGAGAGAATTTTAAAACTGAGACCGTAAGAAATTTTTCCAAATTAAAATAACAATCTTAATAATAATAATAATAATAATAATAATAATAGCTTTCTTTTTCTTTTCAGATAGTTTCGAATGTGTAAAACTATTATTATTATTACCCAGCTATAGATTAGACATACAGGGTGTCCCAAAAAGGTTGTTTTATTTCGTTACCCTTTACAGATAAATGGGTAATGTAAGTAGAAAAAAAAAAAAGTACAAATTAAGGTAGGAAAGACGACTACATTAAGAAAAAATACCCTCCCATTAATTTTAAAAAAGTTACATTTTTAAAAATTTTATACAGTCCATCAACGGAAATGTTGTCAATTACAAAGTTTGTATTTTTCATTCAACAAGACTATTAGAAAAAACCGCATAGCTATATCTTTAAAACCAACCGAATTATGATACTAAAAAAAAGTGACTTATGCCATTTTCTGTATCATTTAAAAAGCTGGCTTTTCGGTGAAAATAGGGATCATTTACAAATTAATAACGGAAATGTTTATATAAAAAACATAATGTGTCGAAAAATTCTCAAATGCTTTTAAATTAATCCTTAGAATTTTAAAATACGTACATTATTAAGACAAATTACGTATAAATTTTTAGACAAATTGCGTAAATTCGCATATTATTTATTTATTTATTTTTAAATAAAAACTAGTATGTTGTGGCCACCACAAGACTTTCTTCTATATTTTCCTATACAAATTCACTCAACAAAAATAATATAAAAAAAAAAAAAATACGATTTTTTCCGACTACTTTTTCGTTAAAAGTAAAGAAAAAAAAAATCGATAACTTTGTTTTAAATTATCACATATTTATAGTTCAACCATTCATTTTATAGGTATTGACGAGACCTTACGAAAGATACTAATCTTGAAAATTTACCCCCCTCCCCGGGGGTACTTTCCCTCCAGGGGGGGGAAGCGATGCCCCGCATGCACAAAATATTTTTACTAATTACCTACTACTATTATCAGTAATTAATATTAATTTTACAATCACAGGTTAAGAATAACTTTCATTATGTACATTTATACGGAATTTTGTCCTATACTGCCATGTTAAAAATTTAGAAAAAATACGATCACAGCACCACCTGTTGAGCGATTGATCCCCAAATGTAATCAGCCCCAGTTTATGTCAGGGGCCAAATAATACCAAGTTTGGTTAAATTTCGATTGAGGAAAAAAAAAAAAAATAAAAAAAATAAAAAAAAAAAAAAAAGAAGAAAAGAAAAAAAAATTACGATTTTTTTTCTAAGTTTTTTTTTCGTTAAAAGTAAAAAAATCGATAACTTTGTTTTAAATTATCACAGATTTATAGTTCAACCATTCGTTTTAAAGGCATTGACGAGACCTTTCAAAAGATACCCATCTTGAAAATTTTCTCCCCTCGAAGGGGGACTTCCCCCCCAGGGGGGGTGGCGAGGCTCCTACACATACAAAATATTTTTCCCAGTTGACTATCTCTATTATAAATAATTCTTGTAAATTTCATAATGATTACTAAAAAACAATTCTCTTTATGCACATTTATACAAAATTTTGTCCTATATCACCATGTTAAAAATTTAGAAAAAGCGGGATGGCAACGCAACCTGTAAGACAATTTTTACCAAAAGTTGATAGGCACTAATTTATGTCAAGGTGCAACTACATACCAACTTGTATGAAATTCTGTGCTGTAGTTCCTGAGATACAGTTGCCACAGAATTTTGTTACACACTCACACACACACACACAGACAGACATTTTCTAAACATGGTCAAATCGTGTTCTACAGCTCTCAAAACGTGTAAATCCATCAAAAACCCGAGGTCGAAAAATTTTACGAATCCAATACTTTCTTCTATTGAATATAGAAGAAAATAATAAAGGTCAGTTTAAATACATACAAATTTTAGATTACGTGACTTGATCGCGAATCAATCCAACATACTCCAGAATAGTTTTAATGCAACTGTGCTATGTTACATTTTATCTTTTTATAATATGTCACAAATTTACATTTCTATTTTGATATATGGTCCCTATAATCAGAGTTCAATTTTCAATTAAGTGTAATACATTCAGTTTTAAAGATACAAGAATGCAGTTGTTTGCAATAATGTTACTGCACTGGGCAAAAAAAAAAAAAAAAAAAAAAAAAAAAAAGTTCTAATTGACCAAATTTGTCTAAACGGGGCATATAAAAATTTAAAAAATGAATTTTTTTGAAAATTAACAGGAAGATTTTTTATTAGCATATTTTTATTTCTATTTTATTTTGTACACTTTTGCAATTTGCATTACCCTCTCATCTCTAACAGGCAAAGGATTAAACCGCGTTTCAATCTTTTTGGAACACCCTTTATATATATACATATATATATATACATGCTGCCATAAATTAACTAAAAAATTCAATTGTAAAAAGAATAGGCATTAAAAAAAAACTAAAAAAAAAACTACAGATACTAGATATTTTTTTACAAGCAATTATACAAAAATAATTCATCGCCAAATAGCGACAAAAATTTAAAAGTCCCCTAGGGTTTCATATGCAAAAGCTGCAGTTTAAATTCTTTAGTTATTACGGATTTGTTTATATTTTGAAAAAAATACTTATCTTTATATTATTTCATTAAAAAAAATAAGATAATTAATTTAAAAAAAAATAAAAATAAAAAAATAAATGTGGAATCAAATATTATGTATTTCAATTTTAAATTGAATATGGAGATTTCTGTAACATTTTTCTGCTTTTGTTTTCCGTTATGCACTATTAATAATCCTATTCAGTGAAAGGCAAAGCAGCAAATAGGCGGGCAGAGCCCCGTAAAGCTCAGTAAGTGAATTGATTCGTGGGGAGGTCAGGAGTTGGTGAGTGGAGCAAACAGGGGTCAAATCTCTTTAGTTTTATAAAAAAAAAAAAAAAAAAAAAAAAAAAGTAAAAACACCTATGATTTTTCTAAAAAATGATAGTTACACAAAACAAAATATTAAAAAATAAAAAAATAAATAATAAATAAAATAAAATAAAAATCGTATTACTCAGAAAAGTCTATGTTATGGATTTAAACTGCTATTTTATGTTTGTATAGGTAAGTTTAGGAGTTATGTGCTACCAAACTAATTGTATTGAAAAATTTACGGAAATTTCTATACATTTCTAACTTTTTAACCACAGAAAATAATCAAATTTTAATATATCTTTGTAAAAGTAGTTCAAAACTGGATAATAGCACTGTAAACAGGCATGCCAAATTTTATAAGTTTTAAAGTATGAGTGTAGGAAGCATGTTTTGCTGTAAGTTTTGCTACAAAATAACTTGTTTTGTGCTGTCGTGTATTTTTTTTAAAACGTCATACCTCAGTTTCTGTTTACTATAGAAACAAAATTTAGGTAGATAATTAAAGCTAGAGTTTTGAAAATTATTCCTAGATGAAAATACAGAAATCTGTTTTTTGACGAAAATCGCATATAAAAGGTGTACATATACCTTAAACGAAATGTGACAGGAAAAAACAGGATTATTTCAGTTTAGTTATGCATATTCTGAAAAAAGAATAATAATAAAAAAAAAGATAAGAATACAATACATTTTCGTACAAATCTCAGCATTAAACCCCAAATTTTATACTTGTTTCGTCCACTATTTAAAAATCTCGAATATTATGAATTATGACTTTAATTTTTACAGCTTTAAAGCGTTATGTATCTAGCTAAAAATCATTGAGTATCTTCTTAATAAGAAAATCCCAACTCTCACAGGATAAAGCTCAAAATTAACGGCATCAAAAATGTATTAAAATACAAAATAAATGAATTTTTATCCTTGGTTTGCAGGATTTAATAAAATAATATATGAAGGAAGATTTAGCAAAAAATACTGATCTCGAAGCTGCAACCATGTATTATAAAAATATAGTTTTTAATCTTGGTTTAAAACAAATTAATCTAAAAGTTAATTCAAAGGTTATTGTAAAAAATATATAAAATATTAATACTCGGAAATATTCATCTCCTGGCGGACGAAGGCCGACAAGTTTTTAATAAATAAAGAATTAAAATGCCCAAGCTGAAAACCTTGGTTTAAAACAAATTAATCGAAAAGTTAATTCAAATGATTATTATAAATAAAATTAAAAATACTAATATTTGGAAATATCCACCGCTAGGCGGGCGAAGGCAGATAAGGTTTTAAATTTTTGTAAATAAAGATTTTAAATGCCAAAGCTGAAATGTACTTAATATAAGAAAAATATAAGGAATTATTTAGATGAAACGAACATAATACGAATTTTTGAAAGCATCAGCATTGAAAAAGGAAATGGAAAACTTTGTATTATATTGTAAAGGAACATTAAAAAATTCAGTCTCAGGATAGATTTTTTTTTTAATTTTATGTAGAGTTGTTTTATTTAGAACTAGATACCTTATGGGACACAAATGCTTTTATTCGACGATTACTTACATAAGTCATGAAAGCACATACTGAACATAAAAAAAAAAAAAAAAAAAAAGAAAAAAGAAAAAGAACAGAAAACAGCATGTGAAACAGACAACAGTAGTCATAGTTGTTATATAGTATAAGTATTTGTGATACAGAAGGATTCAGCTGGTAAGTTGTAATAACACGACATCTCCCAAAGAAGTCTAAAAAGTTTTTAGTGATTCAGAAGTTCTGGTTTTTTAATCAGACTGCCGGTTCTAGTCATTTTTGGAGCTGGTATAGTTGCTGATATTTTATCTGGACAGGTGGAGGTTTTCACGGGAGATTATAGGCAGTGGAGAAGATTCTACATGTCTTTTGGCTCAAGCGGGTTTTTTTACACCATTAACCATCAAACATATTCTTTTTAAATGATTCTTTGTCGTTATTATGGGATGTAGTAATAATCTTTAAAGCGATTTTTTTTGTTAAGTCTACTCTCTAAAACTTCTGGAGTGAGAATCTCTCTCCTTAAAAAAGTGACCCCTATTTTGACACCAATAAAGGTGAGAAAACTCTATTATCACTCTTGAAAATGTGACATTTCTCACTTTTTGTGAAAGGGTGACGTATAGTCACTTTGACACAAAGAGTGAGGTCATCATGTATTGCTAGATCAAACTTTTGTGGAGTGAGAAATAGCTGCCGCCATCTGTTAATCATAATTCGAATGAAAAATGGACAATTTCTGAACGATCTGATGCATGCATTTGTTTAACAGAACTTATTCCTAGACTTATTCCTTATAACTAAATTTCTGATGAATAAAAAAAAAGGAAAATAATTATGTTAAAAGATAATTCTGTAATTTTTTTTTCTTTGCGATTGACAAAATCGAAGTAATATTATTAGTGAAGAATCGAAAATCTCAAGAAACATATCGAAATTCGTATTGGAAAGTAATTAGTTTTATTCAGAAATATATAAAGTTTAAGAGAAAATATCAGTGCAAATATTTAATGCACAACGCCTTAAAATCTATAATTACTCATATTTTTATTATATTCATTGACAGCTAACATATGTAAAATATTAAAAGAAATGGGTATAATTCTTTACTAATATTTAAAATCAACAGTGAGTTTTATACTACTGAACGGAAGAGCTTTTCAGGAAACTCTATAGATTTGTATGCGAAAATTTATTTATTTATTTATTTTATTTTATTTATTTATTTATTTATTTATTTTTTAAATATGTACACTTGAGTAACTTCTTTTCCTTATAAGCTACTTTAAATGAATGCTTGTATTAGGAAATTTGTTTTCAAGTACACATTTTCTTTTAAAATAATTCTAATTTTAGCAATTTCAGAATAATTATAATTTAAAAATATCCATTAGAATTCTGTAATTTTATACTGTTGATAAATGAAGTAAAAAATAAAATATGATTGATCACGTATAATAATGATTTAATAATGTAAAATAAGCAACAAGTGTATGTGCTCAGTGGTTCAGTGGTAAGACACTCGCTTGCTACGAGGACGGCCTGGGTTCGATTCCCGACGAATCCAAACTGCATTATTTCCACCGTTGAACTGGAGTTCATTCGCAAGGTGAAATGAAACGATATCGTCTAGTGTGCGCAATTTTTTAAAGAAAAATAATCACTCATATTCTTTAAATTGCTGCGAATAATCTCACTCTTAATAAAGAGTGAGAAATCTCACTCTTTCGAAAAGAGACTTTTCACTCTTTAGAGGTTGGCTCCATTTTGGCATGTTCAAAGAGTGAGATGCCACTCTTTTAGAGTCAGATCTCACTCTTCATATTTTAGAGAGTACAACGAAATTGCTTACAAATCAGTACAATGCGTTTGTGTCATGTTATAAGAAATAGTTCAGAGTTATCAAACCGATGGAAAGTTTTGTTAAAATGTGAAAGAAAATTTAAAATTTTAAAAGTGAAAGATGTCATATGATGGGTATTTTATTTTTAATTGCATTCGAAATGAAATTCTCTAAGGGAGAATACTACAAAACTATGGCAATCTAATATGTTCTGTTCTGGAGGAGAAAATCTTATCAAGAAGCAAATGAGAATTATGATTTTGATGTTTTAAAGATGGAGATTTTGATGTTACTGATCAAGAACGTATCGTTGCGTCTTTAAAGGATCGACATGAGATTCAGCGATCACTGGTAGGTAAATATGCATTTCAAACGCAAAAAGAACTTGCCGAATAATTAGGAGCATACCAAAAATGATTTTTAATTGTTTAAATGGAAGGGGGGATATTCAGAAAGTAAGATCAGTGCCACATACATAGGGAGAGAAAGGAATAAAATTGAGCGTATAATGGACTTAAATCTGCTAAACAAACAACACAGCAAATCTTTCTTCTAGAAAATCATCATGGAATATCAGTGCCATATACACAGAGAAAGAGAGGAATAAGATTGAGCGTATGATGAAGGTCTTAAATCTGCTAAACAAACAACACATAAAATCTTTCTTCTAGAAAATCATCATGGAAGATGTTTATGAGAATTTAAAACGGAAAAAAAAAAAGAAAAAGAAAAAAGAGAATTAAAAAAAAAAAAAAAAAAAAAGTAAAAAACAAAGGTAAATCCCAGCAAGGCAACATTATAAGCGGTGAAACGATCCGTACACTGAGGAAAAAAAAATATACCGCCTTCCTCTAGAATGAACAAGTGGCCATTTTCTAAATCCCTTAACTAGAAATATAGATTTTCGAGCTATGCGCGTAAGGCACGCCAATAAACTGAATAGATGAAATTATCGAGAATTTCTAGTGTACACATTTCAAGATGGTGTAACAATATTCTGAATACTTTAAATATTCTGAATCATTTGTATTGCGAGAAATTCTCGCTTTATTTTCTAGAATTTGGTAATAAACCAAGATTATAGTTGGTGAAACCCGCCTTTTGTAGTCTCATTTATTTGCAGAGATTTTTAAATAACTTTACCCTAGAGAATGTAGGCAAACGCTCTAGAATTCTAATAGGGGCTTCCAGAACTCGCTTTCCAAGGGGACTACAATTTATAAGGATGCCATGGAACTATGTTTTCTAGAGCCACAACTTAGATTCTAGATGTCAGTTACAGAACTTTTCTCAGTGTACATTGCAAAATAGGTTTCGCATGCATCTGGTGGGATATGAAGAGTGTTCTCTGCTGTGAATTGTTGGACCTTTAAATGTAACTTCCAAACCATACCCTTAGGTTAAACTGGTAAATCAGTCGAAAATGTTTTTTTACTGGCAATAGGAAAACTGCTTCATGTTGTCCATGTTGTCGGACTACGCCTGGACTACGCATGTCGGACTACGCCTTGTCTTCAGTACACTTCCACACAGTGGAATAAGTGTAAAAATAGGTCGATGAATTTCTCGCTTCAAATGACGAATGGTTCTGATGCCTGGCTCTTCTAAGGGGACACGAAAAATTTAATATTCCATGTGCACAAAAATTTATTAGTCAGGCCCTGCTGAAATCCAACGTCACGGTAAAATTATTTGAAGTACATTAAGTTGGACTGTGTCCTGTTGACACAGTTAACAACGCGACGCTGGGAATACTGTGACGGGCAAATGTGGTCTTTATTTTTTTTAATGATTTTGGCTGATGTAACACTGGTTCGCGGGCGCATTTTGGGATATCTCGAGTAATTGTAGGTTAGCGTAAAGATATAACAATTTATTTCCCATTCACACTGTAAATGCAAACGTTTTAAATTCAGATCAAACTTTATCTTAATGGGTTGGTTATATTTTAAGCGAGAAAAATGCTTACTTTCTAAGATACCTTTTTGCATCTGAAAGTAACACATTGGAAATATCTTAAATCACATCTTTTAAGGTATAATAAAACAGCTATTTTAAGGCTTTTAATTAAATAAATAAATAAATTAAGGTGGAGCGTGACTCTATTTTTCTGTTAAAAATATATTTTTGAATTTTATAGAGCATAAATAAAATATGAATAATTTTTAAAGGAAAAAAATCAATTTCTTGGCCATAGAAATGAATGGACCACTAAATTTATTGGAGTCGAGTATCTTATCCATCATGCCACCACGGTACACGATAAAACGTGCTTGTGTGATAATACATACTGCAATATTCCAGAAACAAAAAACAGCTTTATATTTTTATTGGTATTTTTTGACTTAAATCCATCGATAATATTATACAAAGGTTGATATATATTATTATCCTAAACTTTATGTATAGACTTTAAGAATTTTTTTAAATGTATAACAAATGCGTGAAAATCGTACACTGTGATGTTTGGATAACGATTTCTTTCCTTAAATTGATATTAAGAAAAAAAGAAATAAAAAAAGAAAATATGACCATAAATACCAAAAAAATTTTTTTTTCACAATGTGGTACAGATAACCCCGTGGAAAAAATAGTTAAAAAAAAAAAAAAAAAAAAAAAAAAAAAAAGACAATCATGCAGAAATTGTTCAATATCATTCAATTACAAATTCACTTTCTACGATATAAATCACTTGCTTCGTTCATCTTAATGTTTTTCTTTTTAATATGAAAGAGCTTTAAATACAAAGATTTATTACTATTATTATTATTATTTTAACAAAATAAGTTTCACGTCTAAATATGTTGTTTTATGAATTATATCAAACATGACTGCACGCAAATATGATGCACATCTCTAGAGTATTAATTCTTGAAAATTTAATTACACAAAGCTAACATAATTTAAATAGCTTAAGTACTTATTATATATAGAGCATATCTACTGAATGTGAAAAGGAGTTTAAACAGGATATGCACGTTGCTTAAAGTAGATTTTATATGAAAAATTTGCCAAATAATCCAAGTGTCTGCATTTCTGAGTATCTGAAAGACAGACGCGGTTGTTATCTGAAATTTCGCATTTTTATGTGTTTTAGACATTTTTGTGTCTGAATTGTTATTTTAGACACATTTCTGTCTGAACTTAGGACGTTTCTATTTACAGTGAATCCATTAAAACACACAGGTGTCTGATAGTTCTTAAATTATGATATCCATTATGTCTAAGCTCTATATTAAGATATTTAAGTGTCTTCAGTGCCTTTTCAACAGTTTTTATGTTACTTTAAGATGCTATTATTTGCAATGCAAGGCTTTTTACTGACAAAAGCTTTCTTCCGAATGTGCAAAAGCTTTTTGATAATATCTCGAAATCTAACTAAAAATTTTAATTGCTCGATAGATATAATTTTAAATAGGGTAAAGGCTAAACCTCTGCCAAGTGTTGTTAAATTCCATCCACCGTTTTCACGTGATATCTGCTTTTTAAAAACTTTCTATATACCCTTATCCCTTTTATGAGCACATAGAAAAAATTCTGAAGTTATTTTGGGATTTCTTGATTCTTAAAATATAAAAATATCGCAAATATTTTCCATTCAAGGCATTTTACTGACAAAAACCTTATTGCGTATGATATTTTTAAAAATATCTTTAAATGTAGTTAAGATTTTCGAACTTTCTATTGATTTAAATTTATGATAAGTACAGACCCAAACCCCTGCGAAATAT
This sequence comes from Salticus scenicus, assembly GCA_963930645.1. Taxonomy (NCBI): domain Eukaryota; kingdom Metazoa; phylum Arthropoda; class Arachnida; order Araneae; family Salticidae; genus Salticus; species Salticus scenicus. The sequence continues at coordinate 211,749,175 of OZ005658.1, read as the reverse complement.
CTTTGAATTCAGTCTAGCAGCTTTTTCCTGAAACCTAGCAAAATACTGTTACACACCCACAGACACAACGACTCTCCACATACACGCACACAAAGTTTTCTGAAATAATTTTTGGTTTCCATAATGTGTGAAACGTGAAGATATAGCAAAATGTTTTAATTCTCTGAGCATTTTACAGACGAAAATCCAACTTTCTTTATATATATGTATATTATTTATTGCTGCTGCGGTATTACAGTTGGTAACAAAAGTGTCCGAACACTAGCAAAGATTCCTATGTAAAAAAAGTACACTTAATACTGTTTTGTTAAATAAATCCTTATCGAATCATGTTCTTACACTGACTAAGAATAGGATTAGACAAAGATTTATTTAATAAAACCGTATGAAGTGTACTATTTCTACATAGGAATTTTCGCTAGTGTTCGGACACTTTTGTTACCGACAGTACCTTAACTATCAAGTGTGTCAAAAAATCATATGTGTTTAAAAATAAAATTGTTTAGCTTATATCTTTCATAAATATTCTTGAATGATTATAATTTACTTGAAAAAAATTAAAATATTTTAACACGTTCGCTGCAGATCCCGCGCTAGCGCGGGATGTGACGTATTGCTTTAAAGGTACAAGTTTACTTTAGGCTGCCGCTTGGCGAAATTTCGAAAATCGCCAAGACGGCGCCATTTCGCATCGTGTTCCGAATAGCAACCTTACAGCGGCGGTATACGAAAGCGAGCTATTCGGCGATCTAACCTAAAAAGAAAACGCGTCTTGAAAAAAAAATCAGAATAATAATAATACATAGGGCAAACGGAAAATTTTCATAAAATAGAGTTAAAAGAAAAAAAAATAATTACGAATTTATAACTAATCACAAATACAAAAATAAAACTTAGATTATACAATCACACCAAATGTCCCTGAAAAGTGTGTTGCTTTAATAATTGATGATAAGTGTTTAGATGATAGATTTTTTTATTTCCAATAATTTAACAGCTATAAGTACAGTCGGTAACAAAAGTGTCCGAACACTAGCAAAAATTCCTATGTAAAAAAAGTACACTTCATAAGGTTTTGTTAAATAAATCCTTATCGAATCATGTTCTTACACTGACTAAGACAAGGATTCGACAAGGATTTGTTTAACAAAAAAGTATGAAGTATACTTTTTTACTTAGGAATTTTAAATTTAAAAGTTGTATAAAGTTGTATAAAGTAAATTATTTATCATTAATATTTTATTTATAGTCTTCATTCATTAGGAATGAAAAAATAAATCCGCAACTGGATAATTATAGCAAATTTTAACGATTCTCTATTATAATGGTACTCTGATCTGTTCACTATACCCCTATCTCAAAATGCATGAAATTAAAAAGTATACAAAATTTTGTACTGTAGCAACCAGTATTGGCATGAAATTCAAAAATATGCCTCTAAAATTCAGGACCGTGGTTGCTCAGTCGGTAGAGCGCCGGGCTCGGAATTGGAAGATTGCGGGTTCGGTACTCGAGCCTGCCAAAAACCATTGTGTATACTAATGGTGGCTGGTGCTCATAAAATCTGTCGTGCCCGCAATGTTTTCCATGTTCCCATATTAATTATACCTCTGGGTGTCTACGAAGCGAGAGAGTCATCCCTTCCGTGGAGGATCAAAATTGTGATGGCATGTCCCTGGACAACTCTAGGTGTGAGACCCAGACCATCGCCAATTGTCCATTGCGCAGCACTAGTGTAACGTAAAACACAATCAACAAACCAACCTCTTAAATTCAAAAGTACCTCTTAAATTCCAACTCTATAAAGAAAGGGCATGTTTACAAACAAACGCTCCGTCAATCAATCTTTGCCACTCGAGAGTGGCAAAAGATCAACCTCTATTGGTGGAAATACCAATGTTTTGCCAGTTTACCCATAATTTGACTGCGAGTGACGTCACGTGCCCTTTCCTTATTCAACCAGCCAAACAGTACTAACGCAAACATCACAAATATTCATATTTTAAAATAGTTGGTTGGTTGGGTTTTACGTCACACTAGTGCTGCGCAATGGGCGATTGGCAACGGTAGGGAACTCAGCCCTAGAAGTGGTCCGGAAACATGCGATCAAAAATTTGATCCTCCATGGAAGGGTATTTCAAAATAGAATACTTTCTCTCTAATAAAACACGTATCATCAATATGCAACCGAAATGATGGCGTCAGCGAGATATTTTATCTGTTCAGTACAAACGAAACTATTTGCTATGGAAATTTAACTTATTACTCATTAACTCCAGAGTTTGCTTGTAACGAGCAGATAAATTTTTACACGTTTGACGTAATACAGCGTATTGACGTAACACATGACGCAAACAAGCAAAGGTAAACACAAAGCCTATAACATCTGGCGATGTAGCGCTCTTGTGCAACACGTCAAACACATTCGGCGGGTTAAAGGAAAAAAACGTCATTTCAAATTTTAGTCACGTGAAACCGGCAGCGAACGTGTTAAAATTGCAACAAAACATTACTAGACTTATATTTTAAATGATTAGTACATAACGACAACAACAGAAATTATTTTTAAATTTTATACATATAAATTATATGCGAATGATGAATAAATTCAATAACAATTAATAAGACACCTCTCATTAGGTGTTAACTTTCCATTTAAAATCCATTTATCATTTTACAATAGAAAGTCGAGGTTCATTTATATTCCGTGATAAGTAGAAACAGAAATCGCGATTAAACTGTCCGTATTATTGTAATCTGATGTTTTTATCACTCATACCATAAACTCCATTGTCAAGCCGCTGGCCAGTAAAATTCATTTTCACCAGAAATTTTATTTTACAGAAATAATTATATTTGTGCCATATACTGAAATTTCTGAAGTAAATACACTTCTGGATTTTACTCCGGAAATTACGTTAATTTCTAAGTTAATAAATAGTGCTTATGTGCTTATTCCAGGAATTATTTAAACCTCACCTCAACTCCCAAAAATGTTTTTTTTTTTTTTTTTTTTTTTTTTTTTTTGTACTTTCTCTTACCTATAGGGTCGAGAAAGTTTTGTTTTAAGGTCAAATTTTCATACGCGAGTTTTTGTTATATTTACATGTTCTGAGGTCCCCTGAATACGAAAATCATGTTTTTAGCGAATGGTCTTTGTGTCTGTGTGTCTATTATCAGCATATCTCAAGAACAAATAGTAGCAGAAATTCCAAACTCGGTATGCTAAATGTGTATCATATAAGGATGCTACAGTAAGTTTTCCTTGAGATGAAGCAAGTGGTTCGTGTACTCAAAAATATTCAAATACATTACGTCTATGGGGGAAATTGCAGGTAAGTAGAGTTTAACATCTATAGACTGCACTAAACCAAGTGAAAGGAATATATATTTTTTGTAATAAAGATAGTCATCTGGTAATTTTTTTTTTTTTTGTGTATGTAGGATCCTCACCTCCCCCCCCCCTGGGGGGAAGTCCCCCCTCGATGGGAGTAAATTTTCCTGATGGGTATCTTTCAAAAAAGCTTGTCAATACCTTTAAAACGAATTGTTGAACCATCGATCTGCGATAATTTAAAACAAAGTTATCGAATTTTTTTTTTTTTAACTTTTAACCAAAAAAAAAAAAAAAAAACTTCAGGGGAAAAAAAAAGTTTTTTTTTTTTTTTTTTTTTTTTTTTTTTTAATATTGAGAATAAAATGGACTTTTTTTTTATATTTAGTGTTATACTACTACTCTAATATGGAAATCGTCTGCATTATCATAAAAGGTAGGTGCATTAATGAAACGGGGGTTTGAGGGGGGCCGTAGCCTTCCTCACGCAGAACTAATTATCATATAAAACTTTTCCGAAGCCTAAGTTGATTTTTTTTTCTCTGTTGAACAATCAGGCTTAATTATATAGACCCCAAATAATTATTGAGTATTTTTGTTCTTTTTTTTTTTTTCATCAGAGAAATAAGTTTGATTAAATTCAGAATGTAAAAATATTTACTTGTAATCTTAGAAAGCAATTCCGCGATTTGAAATCCTATAGTAAGACTTTGCATTATTTTGCAGAATACCTTTATTCTTAAAAGTTATTCTTATATTTCTTTGTTATAACGATTCCCAAAGTTTTTATTAATATTTATTATTATCTCGTCGGATTTCGTTCGTCGAGTGGTCGATATTTCAAAATATTACTATTTTTATTATTTATTATAATCATTTTAACTATTTTTTCTGGTTTCTCTTAAAAAAGTTATGAGAGATAGAATAAATAGAAATTTCAGTCCTCTCAAAATAATAGCAAAACTATATAATGTTTTACCCACATTTTTATTTTGATCCAATCAAAGGTAATACAGTGTTTTCTGACTGTCAATAAATATTGATAAATCCTCCTTACATTTTTCCCTTTTTCGAGAGGAACTGAATTTCTGTTCATTTTCTGTTCTCTCATAACTTTTTTAATTTACGCGATATTTATTAGGAATTTTCATATAAGTAGCTCAATACCTTCAGTTTGTGATAAGTCAGGAGATCTGGCAGGCTATTCGAGGACATTGACAAATTGGAGACATAGTTGTGACAATCGTGCAGTATATGACCGGGCGTTGTCTTGCTGGTAAACCGTAGCTGAACGAAGTACAGTAGGTTGTAAAACCTTGTCAGCGTACCTAAGAGCGGTGCGAGTACCTCAATGAACGATTAAAAGTAGACGGCTGTCCAAGATAACACCCCACACTTTTACACCATTCGTTAGGGCTGTGCACCGCTCGGTAACCAATGCTGAATTGAACCACTGATCTCTCCGTCTCCACACACGTATGCGTCGGTCATCGACACTGAAGGAAAAGTGGGATTCATTGCTAAAGATGACATTTCTTCAATCCGACACTGATCAGCCTCGCGGGGAGCGACACCATTCCAGACGACACTGTCTATGGTGAGGTGTCAGTTGCAAGCGTCTTAATGGACGTCGAGACCTGACTCCAGCTTTAAAGAGTCGTTTCAGAATGGTATCCTTTGATATTACTTGATCCAAGAAAGTTACCACAAGCTTTGAATTGCTGACAGCGTAACTCTTGGTGAACACTTTTCTGATCTTCTGATTGAGCTATATTTTCGTGCATTACTGATCCGGGGATGACCAGAACCACTGCGACGACTGTCTGTTCCTTCTCTAAGCCTCTGATTCCAGCATCTGGGGACTACCATATCGCTCCGAACAGTATGCCAGCAGATTCGTTTATTCGACCAACAGGCCTCTCTGAAAGCTATGATGCAACCCCTCGCAAAGTCTGAAAACTGTTCGTTCTGGCGCAGAATATGTCAAAAAGTCATTTTTAGTTACAGTGTCGTGTATTTAATTGATCAGTCCTGTTCTATTCTCCCGTCGCTGGGCGTAGCAATCCTTTTAAATGCTACTCACTGGGAAGTTCATACGCGCGTTGCATACTTCCATATTTCTCATTGGTGCTGAAAGTTAGATAATTTGCTTAACACGGCGAACCACATTTGAATGCCGACTTTCGTCGTAGAGGCACAATTCTTTCGGGGTGCATACTTTCTTTTGCAACAGAGTTTATCATTGGTGCCTGATATGGAATATTTGAGATGGAAGCGAAATCGACACGCGGAGTACCCCATATGTTATTCGGATTTGCAGTTTATGTTTAGAATACAATTAATTAATGTTTTGGATAAAATCGAAACTGTTTTATAAATATGGGAATGAAAAATCAGAAGAAAAGTTTAAGCACTTTTGTTAAAGGAAATAAAATAAGATTTTAATATTTGTCTGTTTTTTCCCTGCCAAATTAGAATTATTGAAAAATTTTGCAACTAAGTCGAAATCTTTGTCTTTCATGTACTTTATTCAAAAAATGTGTTTTCTTACCATTGGTAGTAGGTTAATCTAATTATAATTTGGTAGTAAATCTTCGTTTTCTTTTATTTTGCGTTAAAAGTAACAAATAAATTGCACAGTAAACTTTGTATGACCACTCGTTGATTTGGAAGTGAAGAAAAGAATTCCGTAGAGGGAATAATTTACATGCATAATGCGTTAGTTTGTATTATAGCAAATATATGTTTTATCTTATTTAGTATTATAGGTTCTTTCCATACCCACACAGCCGTTTACATCCACAAGACACCTATAAACGCGTATAAAATTTAAAAAAACGATCCATTAAACGTCTATAAATACCCTACAGATATCTATTAGTACGCGAAATGTCACTCTTTTTTACATCCATTAGATGTCTGTTACATATCCTATTAATCTCCAAATATCCAATAATTGGACTTGTTAGATCTAATAGGTATTGAAAATATCTAAATCTTGTTTTAATCTAACATGTCACATCTATTAGACATCGAAGTAGACACCAGTGGCTGGATGGGTAATTTATACAAATTCTGTTTTTCTGTTAATTACTACTAATATTACTTTGGTCATTCTTAGAATAAAATTAAGAAAAGCTTGAGATTTTATTTCTATTATTTGGAAAAGACTTAAATTTTGTGCATTAAAATTCAGGAAATTAACTCTCCCCCTTCTCCCCCGACCTAAAAATAATTGATTAAAGCAAAGGATTTTAGACTGGTGAAGAGCAATGGCGAATATTAAATCAGGGGTGTTTTTACATTTTATGCCATGAAAAGACTGAAGTAACACAATTATATATCCTTGATGCGTCAAGTTTTGATGGGTATTAACTAGTAATTAAATAAGTTTGTTTCGTTAATCCATTTAAAATCTCTTTTGGAGCTTATTTAAACAATAATTTCAGGTGTTGTGAGGTCGAGACTATAGACCGTCACCAAAGTTGGGACGGTTAAAGCACTTCGTCGCCAGTAACTCGGCGAAAGTCTTGGTCGAGTTAGTTTTATGTCGGCATGAGGCTGCAGTGAAATAATTAGGATCGGAGTGTTTGATGAATGGGAAGTGATTGTAAGTTTTTGATTGAAATGAAATGAAAGGAAGTTGTTGAATGTAATATAAAATGAAGGATAGTGAATTGCTAGGGGTAATGGAATGGTGATGAGTTGGTAGCTGATTAGTGTGGAGTAAAGAGTTATAGCGAATGGGAGTTGGTGGTGATACTGAGCTACACCGGATTATGGTGTGTGTGAAGTAATGGTAGAGAGGTGTAATATTGTGGCGTAAGTTAAGAAAAGAGTCTGTCGTGTATCGGGAATCCGCTCGACACGCTGAAGTGAGAATAGTTTGTAGAAGCAGAGAGCAGTAGTCAAAAAATCAGCATTGGTGAGATACTTTTATTTTATGTCTTGTTAAGGTTATTTACTGAAGTCATTTATTTCAATTGAGTTAGCTCAACGCCCCCTTGATATTGAATGCTAAATAAACTTTGTTATTTATTTGTTAACTTTGTCTCGAGCTCTTCTAACTTCTATCACATTACTAAGTAATTAAGCAATTGAGTTCATCTTTAAGATCTAGTAGGATTTAAGATCTACAATTGAGCATAATGGCGTCTTATTCTCTACAGTGTAACAATTAAATTTAGTTAATCCAATAAAACTTTATGTGCAGTTAAAAAAAAATTAAATTTAACAAGTTTAATATTATCCTGCTGATCTGAAAGTTTACTGACTCCAGAGGGTGGGGAAAGCAGGGTTATTGTCCTCCAATTCAATTTCAAAATTTGCGTTCAGAAAATGTTGAAATAAAATGAACATTACAAAATTTAATCTTATGTTGAATTACCATAAGTTTATAATAATGACTTCTACAGAAATGGTACGAACAATGTTAATGTTTTGTAGGAATAGATAAAAAGAAAAAAAAAAAATCAGTTACACTGTAGGCTATAAGTGGAAGTGCCTGAAAATGCTTTTTTAGCTATGTTTGCACTTTAAGCTTATACAATATGTAGACTAAATACAGGGAAATTTAAAATCACTAGATTCCACTCCTTCCAATTCGGAGCAATTGATATGAATGCATTTAAAACAGTATTATACGTAACATTATAGAAATAGATTCTTACACTCTTGTTTAAAAGAATATGATTTTTACTTTCTTTAACTTGACGTGCTTAAGCAATAGAAAATAAAAGATATAAAATATTTCCCATAATAATAAAAGTTCAAATATTTAGGCAGTGCAAGTAACTGGTTTTAATTTTGAGCAGATTTTGATGTACAGCAAAACAAACATAAATTATATACAAATTCATATTTTGCATCTATATTTAACATTTGAATTTAAAACTTTACATTTCACATTTAAGTAGATTTACATTTAAAACATACAGTTTTAAATATTGTCATTGCAGTACATATAACAACATTAACATTTCATATACCAAATACAGCATTTGATATTCAAAAGAATAACATAAAATTACTCATAATTTTAAGTACAACAAACAGTATTTTAGACTGGGTTTGGATAGGTACTTTAGTTATTTAAATTTCAAAATTAATTTCAATTCATTGCTAAATTTAATTTTTATTTTGAATTTTCAAAATTCCGGAAAATTTTTCATGTAATTTTAATCTCTTTAGTTCATTTCACAGAAATTTTTCCTGGATTCATTATAGAATGAATACATTTATTTCAGCATTTTTTAATTATTTTCTTCTTTTTTTAATTTTCTTTCTCTTTTTATTTTTATTTTTAACAATTTCAACAATGAATATGATAATTGAACACAGATGTCCTATAAAGAGAACAATAAATGCTCCTGACAAATCTTCCAGTGTCAATGGTTTAACACTCACATATTCTGAATTTTTTGGTTCAGTTTGTCGCAGCATGGCTAAGAAATCTACATCTGTAAGCTGTTTTGGATACAGACCAGATGCAACTATATGATGAATAATACTTTCCAGTTTCTCTGGACAACAGAATTTGTTAGAATATGCTATTCCAATAAAGCTTGAAGAGAACGTATCGTCAGAGATTAGGTAGTCTTTACTCATATAACTTATATCAATTCTGTCTGCTATAAAGACTCTTTTATGAGAATACTCTCGAAATCCTTTATGCCCAAACACTGATTCACTTTTGCTTTTAGCGAAACATTCTCCGATAGACTTATATCTGCCACCTTTCGATTCAAACCAGCTAGAAGTGACTGGGCCCCGTTTGTATGAAAAACATTTCACAGAATTTTCCTGCGCAGCTCTGGATAAGTCAGATATATCACGGATTCCAACCATTCGTGGAAATGTTATTACAGACAATATGACGGCTTTGTAGCTGTATGTTAGAGCAGCAATTCCAAGAAACCAATGAACCAACAAAATGGATGTCTTTCTATGCCTTGCGTCAAAAGAAAATGATTTTTCTAACAGGCATCCAATATTATTAAACAGAATGGTAGAATATGGAATTCGTCTTCCCAGAAGAATGTACAATAAAAATGAAATAAAGATAAGAAAGAAAGCTATGCATATCCACAGTTCATAAGAAAAAACATCAAATATGGCAAAACTTTTAGGATATGGTTCTGGCTTATTTGCTATAAACGTAACGTCCGTCAAGTGCAATGGATAAGTAAAATTCACAGCGTCCATCCTTTCTTTTGTAATAGTCATAGCAGCAAACGCTAGATCAACGTCGCCCCTTATTAACATTCCGATAAGTCCAGTCCAATTTCCATCAGGCTCTTTCCAACCAATTGAATCCTCTGCAGGTATAGTAACATTGAATGTGACTCCAAGACCTTTAGCAAGGGCTCTAACAATTGGAGCATTATATACCTTAATAGGTGTTCCATCATAATTCAGTACAATTGTATCTTGTTCACTTTGTGTAGGCGTGACTGCCCCAAAATTCATTATTTTTGGTAAATTGTATTGGGCCATTTTCGTCCTAAAATATAAAATTTGAAGTAAGATTTAAATAAATTCTTTATAGAAATAACTTACTAATAGTATAACAAAGAATAATGTTCAATTTACGTCATCTCCTTTATGAAGTTCTTCATTGTCATTGAAATTAACGCCATAGCTGCAATAACATATTGAAATAAATCGACAATCTTTTCAAATACCTTTTGAAAGAATTATATACAAACATAAGACAATAAAGTAAAAAGTATGTATCTATGTAGTGTAAAAATGTGTTACTTATCGTCAAAAAATCATTTTTATTTGAAATAATATTTTTCGAGAGCTATTTTGATGTAATTTTGATTTAATATTCTCCCATATTTCTCGTTGTCGATTAAAAATTTCGTCCACTTGGTAAGTAATCTCTTTTCTACTCTCCTTTTTTTACTTTGCTTACAACACTCGGTAAAGTTAGTAAAAGAACGGAAAATAAAAGTGACCGAAAAGGACATTAAATTGTTATTTTGAAGTTAATTAATGTACAAAGGTTTGGGGTTCTTTTTTATATATTCCAATGTACTTTTTAGTTACTCTTAAGAGTTGCGTTAATTTGGAATCCCATATATATATATATATATATATATATATTTTACACGTTTAATTTGTGCAGGTCTGTGTTCAACAGACATCAGTTTCAAATATCATTATTATACAATATAATTTGAACAGAGGCTGCATGATTTAAATTGTTATTTGTCTATTATTGATTTATAAATTAAAACTGTTAGAACTGACAGAAAATGATAGATCAAAAAATTAGTTCAAAAAAATTTAGAATAATAATTAATGATGTGTACCTTTTACTAATATATATATAAAAAAAAATATTTACAAATAAAATTTATCATAAAATAATGTATGGTGCATAACATTTTATGCTCCTTCAAAAATTTAGAATGTTTTTCCTACATGAAATATTGAAATTAAAACAAGAATGAGTAAATCGCTTTCCGATAGTCTTTAATTATGCATACAAATGTATGCATATATTTAATTATGTATGCAAATATTTATTTATGTATGCAAATATTTAATAACTAAGTTTAAATAAATGAATAAACAATAAAGGCATAATTATACTATTCGAGTCCTATTAACCCACGACCTCAGGTTTAATGTCCCAGCTCACCCGTTACCGCTCTTTTTTTTTGTCTTCATCCCATGCTTTCTCTATGGGCTTATGAATGACTTTTCCCCGTTTTTGTATGGATTTTTAGCTTCTTTCGTCGTATTCTACATTCTAAACTGCGGTTGCTCCCACCGGCCCATCCCCGCCATCGCGGAGTTTTATACTAGGCGAGTCGTATATACCCTCGACGATAGGTCTAATGCCCCAACCCTATCCTCCCGCTCCCCCTTGTCTTTTTCTAGTCAATTTTGTCCTTTTATTCCTTCCGGTCTAACAATAATTATAAGGAACGATTAAGGCATAAGTGTTGAACACATAAAATTTGTATAAAAACTTACATCCTGTTTTTGCTGTTAAATAACATTTTAAATACTATGCGAAAACCTGCTAATCCTCGTAAATAATTGAGTTATTAATTAATTAGGAGATCATAAAAAATGATATCGGATAGTTCACAAATAATATTTTTACTATACCGTTTTTACTTTTTGATAAATGGTTTCTATTGTAATTACATTTTACATGAAACATAGATTTATTTCACTGTATTGAGTTCGTTAAAGAGCTTTATTTTATTTTTAAATTTGTTGTTCATATTTTATACTTGGCATTCCGTTTTTGAAACAGTGAGCAACGATAACTCATGGTACCATAGTAGATATTTTATATACATGTTCTGTCTAAAGGAAGAACTTCTATGATTTACTACAGTAATTCATGAATGAACATGAACATGAGTCTATTACAATGCATGAATGAATAATATAGATTATTATACAGGGTGCTTATAAAGTCCCGGACCCATTTTGATGTTTAATAACTCATAAAATAATAAAGATAGATTAAAATTAATAACATAAATGGTTAGATAGACTCAAAAAGTTTCATGGCCCTTGTCAATGAACTTCCACGTGTGCTCCCTTCCTCGCACGGAGAATATCAAGTCGATAGTCAATTTCATGCACATAATTTGTGGTCTTAAATTTTGGGATTTTTGTACATGTCAGAAGTAAATTACTAATTTTACGTGTATATATACAGGCTATATGCATTTGTTCTTCCAGGAATGCTGTAGAACTATTGCTAGAAGGTTGAAAAGTCAGGAAGAAAAATATCTAAAGGCTTATGAACATTTAAAATGTTAGAAAAGGCTACTTGGTACCAAAATGTTTTTAAAAGGGCCACCAGATGCTAAAATGGGTTAAAAAAGGACTGCAGGGTGCTAAAATGTGTTTAAAAGGGCAGTAGGGGAGAGAGCACCCTGTCAAAATTAGCCTAGAGTCCGGGCTAATAGGAAAATGGGTCCGGGACTTTATAAACACCCTGTATAATAAATATTGTAAAATTGACTGCAATGATGAGTGGTAAAACTTTAATTATTTTCACAGTACACTTTTTAAAATGTATTAAAATGATAATTAATTCATCTTGAGATTAAAAATGTAGATACGCATTTACAAATAAACCTAATAACTTTTAAACAATATTTCCATTCTTAAAAGCAAATTAAAATTTCATAGTTGTCTAATTTGATAGCATATTAAATAAATTATTACTTAATGGAGCGAGAAATAAATGTAAAAAAAATAATGTAGCATTTCTATATGATGCAAATTTTGAATACCTAATTTAGTTTTCCTGTTAATATTTGTTCTTCTGTTATGCTGATAAAACTGTTACAGATATACAAACCAACTGCTAAAAGCTTGAATTTTATATTCAGGAATTCTCAAAATATGTACGTAAAGCAAAACCTCAAATTCAAAAATTTAATCCCAAAACAACGCTTCTTTTACGATATATGCATTACAGAATGTTTAAAGGAAAAAAAAAAAAAAAGTCTTATCGCGAAGTTGAAAAGTATTAATTATAAAAAATCATCTCGTTTTTCAATTTTTCATGCTAATGTAGTGATTTTTATTTCAGTTTAAATTTCTCATATATTACTGGTTTCCGTGTTAAAGTAATTTATTTACTTATTTACTAAAGATTGTTAAGTTTCTAATTATGTAATAGAAAAAATATATCTCATATAGAGACACTTTTAAAAACGCGTGTAATGTTTTAGATTAATAAAAAAAAACACTTTAAAATACGTATATAAGTTTTAAAAACATATATTTAATCAAAACATATATTTTATTAAGTTCTAATTAATAATTTAAAGATTTACCATTATGATATAAATAATGTTTTCAGCATTACATTAATTTTCTCATACGTATTCAGCAAATAGAAAAAAAAATCTGCAAGTTAAAAAAAAAAAAAAGTTTCTTTAGAGTATAGCTAGAGTTTTTTATGGTGATATTTATTATTTAGATTTGTAATGTACGTAATTAAACAATAAGTAATGTTAAATATCAGTACATATAATATTACTAGAGAAAATTGTAGATACAAATATTGGTTAAAATTTCTTATTTTGCACCAGTTCTTAATTTTAAGGACATACAATGAAAAATATTGTAACGGCTTGCGTTAATAAATCTCTCTAAGATATAAAATAACCGATATAAAATCCTCTCATTTTTAATGTAATTTTAAATTCTAAAGAAGAAAGCCAAGTTAGGTTTTCTAGATTTGCAAAGAGCATGATAAACTAATACTTACCAATACACAATATTTATTCATCTGTCAAATCTCATTTTAATGTCATAAATAAATAGATAAGACTAAAGAAAAAAGAGAGAGGGAGAGAAAGAGAAAGGTACTCCACATTTGCATATAGTTTAAATTTAAATTTACCTTATAAACTATAATGCATATCATATATTATATCATGCAAATAATAATTAAATTAAAGAAAATTTAAAGTAGAACAGTTTTTTTTTTTTTTTTTTTTTTTTTTTTTTTTCAATACGTACTTATACTAAAAATCAGCCATTCAATAGTATCTACTGCACTAAAAAATGGAAAAATTGACCAATACAGAAATATTATTCTACTTAACATATGTTATTCTCATGATAATTTTGGTTTATGCCTTCATAAAAAAAATTCATATCCATATATTGAAGACTGTTCACTTTATATGAGCTTATTTTAATATATATGTATTCTACAGTAAAATTACATGTTTCTGAAGTTTTCGAAGAGCTGTTAAACTAACATTAAACTGTAAATAATAGTTGGAGAACTATTAGGCTCATATTTTAATATCGTTAATTTAATAAAAATGTAAAACAGAAAAAAAAAGCGCATAACAATCCAAACTTACACACCGGATTGATTTCAACCTGCCTTAAAAGCTGTAATATTTTTCTGAAATATTATGTAAACATCGATTAAAAATAAAATTATATAGTGCATGGAGTATATTTCTAAATACATGCAGAAAAAAAAAAAACTCCTAGCGATTTTGCCATAACTACTACAGGAAAAACACTAATTTGTAGAATATAAGTATTATGGTTAAGTTGGTTCCACATCTTTTTTTCTACAATATCAGCTTACATATTTAAAAATCAATCATACTAAACAGGTTAACTGAATTATTGGTTTCGATATGAAAACCTTCAGTTGCGATGCTCTTTACATATAATAGTTAGATTTAAGGTTTATTAAATATTTTAAAATTCAGAAATTCGGATAATTATTACTCCAGGTTATTTCTTTATTACTTTCTTCTATATTTAATAGAAGAAAGTATTGGATTCGTAAAAATTTTCGACCTCGGGTTTTTGATGGATTTACACGTTTTCAAAAATGTAAAACACGATTTGACCCTTTTTAGAAAATGTCTGTCTGTCCGTCTGTCTGTCTGTGCGTGTGTGTGTAAGAGACAAAAATTTGTGGCAACTGTATCTCAGGAACTACTGCACAGAATTTCATACAAATTGGTATGTAGTTGCACCTTGACATAAATTAGTGCCTATCAACTTTTGGTAAAAATTGTCTTACAGGTTGCGTTGCCATCCCGCTTTTTCTAAATTTTTAACATGGTGATATAGGACAAGATTTTGTATAAATGGGCACAAGGAGAATTATTTTTTAGTAATCATTATGAAATTTACAAGAATTATTTATAATAGAGATAGTCAACTGGGAAAAATATTTTGTATGTGTAGGAGCCTCGCCACCCCCGTGGGGGGGGGGGACGTCCCCCCTCGAGGGGAGTAAACTTTCAAGATGGGTATCTTTCGAAAGGTCTCGTCAGTACCTTTAAAACGAATGGTTGAACTATAAATCTGTGATAATTTAAAACAAAGTTATTAGTTTTTTTTTACTTTTAACGAAAAAAAAAAAAAAAAAAAAAAAAAACTTGGGAAAAAAATCGTAACTTTTTTTTTATGTTACTGAGGAAAATATAGAAGAAAGTCTTGTGGTGGCCACAACATGCTAGTTTTTTAATTGTAAATATATCACGAAATACAACCATGCTTGAATATCTTACAACATACATTTTTGATAGATTATAAAATGAAAAAATACTGTAATTCTAAACGATAGGTAAAATAGTAATTGTGTTTTTCTTTTTGACTTTCATACAAAATGATCTGGTGTGTCACTCACACGACTTTCTCTTAACCAGATATTTAATACTATAAATACAGATTGAAGATTAAGGGGTAAGATAATGGGTACTGTTATTTAAACTTATGTTAAAACAATTCAAATTAGGCTTCAGAACAGTTTTATTTTACAAATAATTCTGTGTGAAGGGAGTGATCGCCACTCCAAAACCTCCATTTCATTATTGTACTGTATAGAATTGAAATGTATTATTAAATTCAAAAC
Source organism: Salticus scenicus (assembly GCA_963930645.1). NCBI lineage: Eukaryota > Metazoa > Arthropoda > Arachnida > Araneae > Salticidae > Salticus > Salticus scenicus. The sequence continues at coordinate 211,733,453 of OZ005658.1, read as the reverse complement.
TTCATTTAAAATTATCCAGACAAATTTCACACACAACATTCAAATCTTGATAAAACTTTCCCAGTAACAAACGTATTAACTTCAAAATATAACATTTGGAACGCCTGAAATAATTTGTTTTTATTTTACTCTAAAAGACGCAGACAAATGTCAAAAGTTAAAAATTTGACTTTGGCATTTAGGAAGACTCAAATCGTGTAAATATACAAAAAACCAATTGATGAATATTTAGCTCCAAAAAATACGTTATTTACCATATCGCTGTTATGAATTAATTTCAGTTCCTGAACAGTTTTCCTGAAAATGGTGAAATATTATAGAAAATCACTTTCACAAATAATAAAAAAGAATGTTATGATTTAAATATTGGAAGCCCTGTGTATCTCCTGAAGGTTATGTACACACCACATGGTGCACATAAATATAATCCAATAGCAATAACACATGGCACAACCTGAAATAAACTTTCATCAATTTTGAAGCATTGTCGCACAATAATCTAGTTCTTTTGTATAGCCTTGTAAACGAACAGTGATACATTTCCATTCCATATTCTACATGAAACGTGTTTTTACACATGTAAGAAACATATATTCGTTCCATTTGGTTTAGTGCAGTCTATAGCTGCAGTCTCTACTTACTTGCAATTTTCCCATAGATGTATAGATTTCCCCATCTCTTGGTGTACCTGTACACGAACCATTTGCTTCATCTCAGTGAAAAGTTTCATGTATCATTCCTATATAATACACATTTAGAATACCAAGTTTGGACTTTCTGCTATTATTTCTTCTTGAGATATCCTGGTAACAGACAGACACACAGACCAACTGCTAAGAACATGTTTTTTGGATTCAAGGGACCTCGAAACGTATAAATATAACAAAATCTCATTTCGAAAATTTTACCCAAAAACAATACTTTCTCTATCATCTATATGGGTAAGAGAAAGTAAAAATTTGTGTTTTGTTTAAAAGGAAATTTCTCAGTATTGAAAGTTTTGCTCTTTCATGTTTTCGTCTTAAGGTGTACGTACACCTTTACAGGTCATTAAAAAAAAAAAAAAAACTCTGATTTGTATAAAAAAAGACAGTCAAGCAAAACGTAAAGTAATAATAAAATATATATATATATATATCTTTTTTACTCAGAAAAGTATATTTTAGAATTTGAACTACTATCATAAGTTTGTATATGTAAGTTTAAGATTTATATGCTATCGAACTAATTGTACTGAAAATTTATGAAATTTTCGATACATTTCTAACTTTTAAGCCCCAGTAATAATCAAATTTTAATACATCTTTGTAAAGTAGTTCAGTACTGGATAACAGCACTGTAAACATACATGCCAAATTTTATAACTTTTAGAGTAAGAGTGTAAAAGATATGTTTTACAGTAAGTTTTGCTACAAAATAATTTCTGTTTTGTGCTGTCGTGTATTTTTTTTAAAACGTCATACCTCAGGTTGTGTTTACTTTAGAAACAAAATTCAAATGGAGAATTAAAGCTAAAATTTTCAAAATTTCTCCTAGATGAAAATACAATAATGTGTTTTTTGAAGCGCGTATGAAATAAATGTGTAAATATACCTTAAACAAAATGTGTCTTAGTTATGCACATTCTAAAAAAAAAGGAAAGAATGTAATATATTTTCTGTACAAATCTTAGCAATAACCCACAAATTTTATACTTGGTTCGTCCACTATTCAAGATTCTGGAACATTATAAATTCTGACTTTAAATTTCATAACTTTAAAGCGTTATGTATCTAGCTAAAAATTATTGAGAATCTTCTTAATAATAAAATCCCAAGTTTCACAGGATAAAGCTCGAAATTAATGACATCAAAAATGTATTAAAATACAAAATAAATGAATTTTTATCCTTGGTTTGTAGGATTTAATAAAATAACAGACGAAGAATGATTTAGCATAAAATACTGATCTCGCAGCTGAAACCATGTATTATGAAAATATAGTTTTTAATCTTGGTTTAAAACAAATTAATCTAAAAGTTAATTCAAAGGTTATTATAAATAATATAAAAAATATTAATACTCGGAAATATCCATCTCATGGCGGGCGAAGGTCGACGAGATTTTAATAAATAAAGATTTAAAATGCCAAAGCTGAAATGCATTTCGAAAAATATAAAGAATTATTTCAATAAAACGAACATAATATGAATTTTTCAAAGCATCAGCAGAGGAATGAAAGAGGAAATGGAAAACTTTGTATTATATTTTAAAGGAACACTCAGAAAATTCAGTCTCTGGGCAGCTTTTTTTTCATCTTATGTAGAGTTGTTTTATAGAGAACTAGATACATGTGAGACATTAATGCGTTTATTCGGCAATCACTTACAAAAGTCGTGAGAACACATAACGTAACGTTAAAAAACAGACTTTAAAACAGACAGTAGAAGTCTACTGAAAAAAAAAAAAAAAAAAAAAAAAAAAACTGTTAAAAGTACAGGAAAAATCTGGCAGCTGGGGTGCTAGTATTTCTCCGTCAAATATACAGTTTAAAACCGTAAAAATGTATCACTGACATATATTTTACACAGGAATCCTGTAAATCAAACATGTATTTTGTTAAAAGTACAGTTTTGTCCTATTAGGTCGTTGGAAAATTTCGTGCGGACACGGATCATTTTATTGCCTCCAAAGACGAGAGCTTCTATCGCCGTGGTATACATTTGTTACCCGAAAAATGGGCAAAGGTTGTAGAAAGTAATGAAGAGTATTTTGATTAAAAATTGTCATTTGATTTGATGTATTTTTATGAAATGAAGCAATAAAAAACCGCACGAATTTATGCAAAGACCCAATATATATTTGACGGAGAAATACTGGCACCCCAACTGCCAGATTTTCCCTGTACTTTTAACAGTTTTTTTCACAGTGTCATAGTTGTTACACGGTACAAGAATTTGTGATAGAGACGTGTTAAGCTGGTAAGTTGCAATCACGTGTCATCCCCCAACGGAGTTTAAAAAGTATTCAGTGGTTCAGAAGATCTGGTTTTGTAATCAGACTGCCGATTCTAGTCATTTTGGGAGCTGATTCAGTTGCTAACATTTTATCTGGACATGTGGAGGCTTTCACGGGAGATTACGTTTGTGTCATGTTATGAGAAATAGTTCAGTGTTATCAAACCGATGGAAAATTTGGATAAAAAGGTGAAAGAAAATTTGAATTTAAAAAATGAAAGATGTCATATGATGAGTATTTTATTTTTCATTGCATTCGAAATGAAATTCATGAAATTCTCTAATCTACGGCAAAAGTATGCTAATCTAATATGTTCGGTTCTCGAGGAGGAAGCATTATCAAGAAGCAAATGCGAATTACGATTTCGATGTTTTAAAAATGGCGATTTTGATGTTACTGATAGAGAACGTATCGGTGCGTCCTTAAAGGATCGGCATGAGATTTCGCGATCACTGGTAAGTGAATATGCATTTCAGACGCAAAAAGAACTTTCCGAATAATTAGGAGCATACCAAAAATGATTTTTAATACTTTAAATGGAATGGGGAAGTTTCAGAAGGCAAGAAGATCAGTGCCACGTGCACTGAGCCAGAGGAGTAAGATTCAGCTTATGATGAAGAGTGAACAAACTGCTGAACAAACAACACAGAAAATCTTTCTTCCAGAAAATTATCATGGTAGAGGTTTATGACAATTCAAAAAGAAAAAAAAAAAAAAAAAAAAAAAAAAAAAGGTAAATCTCAGCAAAGCAACATTATATAAGTGCGGAAACGATCCATTCAATGCAAAAAAATTTTCGTATGCATCTTGCGGGATATGAAGAGTGTGTTCTACCGTGAACTGTTGGAGCCCTGTGTAAATGTAACTGTCAAACCATTTTCTTAGGTTAAACTGTTAAATCAGTCGAAAATGTTTTTTTCCTGGCAATAGTTAGCGTCCGTGAAAACTGCTCCACGTTGTCCATGTTCTCCGTCTATTCATAATGCCTTGTCTTCAGTGCACTTCTAGACAGTGGATGAAGTGCAAAAATAGGTTGACGAATTCCTCTCGTCAAATGACGAATGGTTTTGAAGTCTGGTTCTTCTGAGGAAACATGAAAGTTTAAAGTACAAAAATTTATTAGTCAGGCCCTGCCTAAATCCATCGTCACGGGCAAATTATTTGAATTACATTAAATTGAACTGTGTCCAGTTGACACAGTTGACAACGTGATGCTGGAAATACTGTGACGGGTAAATGTGGACTTCATTTTTTCATGGGATGTCTCGAGTAATAGTCGGTTACCGTAATGATATTATATCGTCTTATCAAACGTCTTAAATTCAGTTCAACAGCCATTTTATGGCTTTTCCCATACAGCACAGAACGTTTCAGTTATGTTTTAAAATGCTTACAAACTTTGAGAAACGTAACACATTTTAATATGTTGTTCTCTGATACCTTTCTGAAACATTCGGCCTTTTCTATATTCTCTCTGTTATGTGATTGAAACGTTTCTGTTACGTATCCGATTTTTTTGAACTATCGTGGACATTTCTACATTTATGAAAGCAATCGGAAAGCAAACTGAACATTTCTGTAATATTTAGAATGTATCCATGTTATATGGCTGTTACGTTTCTGAAACATTTTGTGCTGTTAGGATTAAATAAATTAAATAAATAAATAAATAATCTGGTGTGTCACTCACACGACTTTCTCTTACCCTGAAATTTAATACTGTAAATACAGGTTGGAGATTAAGAGGTAAGATAACGATGTTATGTAAACGTATGTTAAATAATTCAAATTAGGCTTCGGAAGAGTTTTGTATGATAATTAATTCTGTGTGAGGGGGGCTACCGCCCCCCTCAACCCCCCGTTTCATTATCGCACCTACATTTATATAGAATTTAATTCGGTTATTAAAAAATAATTCTGTTTTTTTAAAAAAAATTATTAAAACTATTATTTAAAAAATATATCTTTTATAATAATGCAGACGATTTCCATATTAGAAAAGTAGTATGACACTAAATAAAAAAAAAAAAAAAAAAGTTTATTTTATTCTCAATATTAAAAAAAAAAAAAAGAAAACGATTCTAAGTTTTTTTTCGTTAAAAGTGAAAAAATCGATAACTTTGTTTTAAATTATCGCAGATCGATGGTTCAACCATTCGTTTTAAAGGTATTGGCGAGCTCTTTTGAAAGATACCCATCATGAAAATTTACCCCGAGGCGAGGCTCCTACATACACAAAAAAATTTTCCCAGTTGACTATCTCTCTTACAAAAAATATATATTCGTTTCATTTGGTTTAGTGCAGTCCATAGACGTTAAACTCTACTTACCTGCAATTTCCCCCATAGACGTAATGTATTAGAATTCTCTTGATTGTCCCTGTACAGGTACCATTTGCTTGATCTTAACGAAAAGCTTACTGTAGCATCCCTATATGATACACATTTAGAATACCAAGTTTGAACTTTCTGCCATAATTTGTTTTTGAGATATGCTGATAACAGACAGAATCACAGACACACACACAGACACACACACACACAGACAGACATACACAGACAAACACACACACACAGACAGACAGACACAGACAAACACACACACACAGACACACAGACCATTTGCTAAAAACATGATTTTCGTATTCAGGGCACCTCAAAACGTGTAAATATAACAAAATCTCGCGTTCGAAAATTTGACCCAAAATCAATACTTGCTCTACCTTATGGGTAAGAGAAAGTAAAAAATAAACGTAGGACGCTATTCTATTTTTCTGTTAAAAAAGTATTTTAGAATTTTATAGAGCATAAATAAAATATGAAAAACTTTTAAAGGAAATTTTTTTTCTTGGTCCTAGAAATGAACGGACTACCAAATGGAATGGAGTCGAGTGTCTTATCTGTCATGCCACTGGCACACACACACAAAAAAAAAATAAAATAAAATAAAATAAAATGCGTGGAAGTCGCAGCCTGTGATGTTTGGATAACGCTTTCTTTCCTTTAATTGATATTAAGAAAAAAAATAAATAAAAAAAGAAACTATGACCATAAACACCAGAAAATTTGTTGTTTCACTATGTGGTACTGATAAGCACGTGGAAAAAAATACTTAAAAAAAAAAAAAAAAAGAAAAAAAAAAAAAAAAAAAAAAGAAGACGAAGAAGAAAGCAATCATGCACAAATTGTCCAAGATCATTTATTTACAAATTCGATTTCTTCGCTATAAGTTACTTGCTTCGTTCATCTTAATGTTTTTCTTTTTAATATGAGAAAGCTTTAAATACATTTTTTTTTTTTTTTTTTTTTTTTTTTTAAACAAGATATATTTCGCGTCTAAATTATGTTGTTTTATGAATTATATCAAACATAATTTCACGCAAATATGATACACATTTCTAGAGTATTTTTCCTTGAATATTTAATTACATAAAGCTACCATAATTTAAATAGCTTAAGTAGAGGAGAGTGGGAATGAATGGGACATTTTTCATGTTTTTACTGATAACGTTCACCATATGTAATTCAGAATTTTGTAACATTGCTCATAAGTACATTTCAGTAATCAGTTACATATAAACATACTAACTTTAATAAAAAGTTATCATTTTTAATTATTAATAATTTTTTTTTACATGCATGTGCATTGTCCCATTCACCACCACCTATGGGGATGAATGGGACATGATTGGGGATGAATGGGACAGGACTGGAGTTAACAAAGAAAAGAAAACAAAATGGAAAGTAAGTAAATTTTAAAGTTAAATTGGTTTATGTGATTTTATTGCCCACTATGAATTTACTGAAATTAACATAAACTGATGTATTGGCTCAAATTAACATTAAAAGGTAAAAGTCCTTTGGTTCGCACAGTTCCTAGTGCTCTAGGCTTTAGTAATTTAAGTTAATAAGACCTAATCTAAAAATAAATAAATAAATAAGACACTAGAAAGAGATAAATCATTAAAATAGAGTAAAAATTATCCAGATAAATTTTTCTTTCCCACTGATCGGGAAAAATCAGTATTCTATTCTAAATTACATTAATAATCTCCAAGATTTATTTAATTAGCTTGATTGAAATCGTGATTTTAATCAAATTATTATTAGTTCATTTATTTATTTTTTAATTATTGATATTATGGATTTAAGTTGCATTGAATATTCTAACTTATAATTTTTTTAATCATAACTATTATAAATAAAAATCAGAACAATTAATTTCAATCTATTTTTCTCTAAATTCATGCTACTTTGTATAATTCCATGTTGTAACTACTGAACTACAAGTTATAAAAATATTGAAAATCTATTTACGATTTGTTTTAATATAATTCTTGTGCACAATTTTAAATTAGCACATAGTGGGGAATGCCCCATTCATCCCCACCACCACATGATCATATAAAACAGGAAATAGGCTGAAGGAATAATTGTCAATATTCTTCTTGAATGTCATATATACAATAAAAAATGCCTTTTCACCATATAAGAGTTGTATTAACTTTAAGCAAATAGTTAATGTCTTAATTACTACCTAATTGAATCAGTAAAAACTTACTTTGGCACCTGAAATAGACACTTTAATTTTTTTCTGCCCTTCTATGGAAAGCACAATTCTGAAACTACACTTGGTGAATGAATTCAGTATTGCCATATATGAGAAAAAATGTCAAGTTTTCAGTGCTTGCAAAACATAAAACTCTAGCTGCTGTCCCATTCAACCCCACTCTTCTCTACTCATTATATATAGAGTATATCTACTGAATGTGAAAAGAAGTTTAAACAGGATATGTATATTGCTTAAAATAGATTTCATAAGAAAATTTTGCTAAGTAATGCAAGTGTGTGCATTTCTAAGTGTCTGAAGTTATAATGCGTTTGCTATCTGAAATTTCGCATATTTATGTGTTTTAGACATTTTTGCGTCTGAATTGTTATTTTAGACACATTTCTGTCTGTATTTAGCATGTTTGCATTTACAGTGATTCCATTGAAGCACACAAGTGACTGATAATTCTTATATGTATATCTATTACGTCTAAGCTCTATATTAAGATATTTAAGCATCGTAAGTGCCTTTTCAACTGTTTTTATGTGTTACATTAAGATGCTTTTATTTGCAATGCAGGGCATTTTACTGACAAAAACTTTCTTCCGCATGTGCAAAATTTTGTCATAACATCTCGAAATTTAACTAAAATTTTGAATTGTTCGATAGTGTTATAATATAATTAGTATTTTTTTTCCTTAAAACCATTGAGATTAAATCTGAAGCTCCATATGTATTAATTCTAATAAATTTTATATGTAGAGGTTTAAAGTTTTGTAAAATATAATCAAATATATCAAAACCCTAGACTGTGATGTTTTGAAAGCGATTTATTTTTAAAACTGTTATTTGAATGAAAAAAAAAAAAAAAAAAAAAAAAATGCATATGAATATGAAAACCAGAAAAGTTTTGTTTTGCATCCAGGTACAGGTAAAAATGTTAAAGAAAAGAGTTATAAATCGAAAGAGATAAAAAAACAGCTTTACAAATTGTGTAAGATTAGTTAGAAATTCGCTTTCTTAACTGCAAGTTATTCTTGGCTGCAAGTATGTCTTTTCATTTAATTAAATGAGCGAACTTTAAATAAAAAGTAACATTTTTATTTAAATATTTATTTATTTATTTTTTAACCAATTTATTTTTGCTCCAAAAATGTTTTTTAATAAGTGTTTAAAACATAATTCCACTTACTGAAAAATTTTATTTATTTCTTTATTTTTATTTGTTTATTTTCTGTTTAAAAAAAAGAGATTAAAATTTTTGATATTTGTATTATAATTTCAATTCAAAATTTTTTTTTCTCTGATAAGTTAAAAAATTCTTGATAGAAATTATCATTGTACTAAAACTGTATTTTAATACGAAAAAAAAAAAAAAAAAAAAAAAAAAAGAAAAAAAAAAAAAAAAATGAGAAAACGAAGATGATTTTGATTTCCATTGACAGATGGCGCTACTACTAGTAGTTAACGGTGAAATGTGAAATAATTTATTTTAAGACATTTTAAATGTCTTATTTTAAGGCATATTCCTTTTTTAAGGTACTTTATATCAGTTCATTTGCACCATCAGTTTATTAAGACACAAAAGTGTCTTAATTTAAGATATCTATTATGTCTCAGCTTCATACTAAGATATTTACGTGTTTGAAATGTATTTTCAGACATTTTTTTTGTCTTACTTTAAGACGCCTTTATTTGCAGTGTACAAAACACTATTAAACTTATATTTTAAATGATTAGGGCATAACAACAACAATAAAAAATATTTCTTAAATTTTATGTGTACATTATATGCAACTGAGGAATAAATTGAATAAATTTAATTAGCAATCTCTCATTAGGTGCTAACTTTCCATTTAAAATCCATTTATCATTTTTCAATAGAAGATCGAGGTTTATTTATATTCTATGATAACTAGAAACAGAAATCGTGATTAAACTCTCCGTATTATTATAATCTGATGTTTTTCTCTCTCACACATACCATGAGTTTCATTGTCAAGCAGCAGGTCAAAAAAAATTCATTTTCCGCAGAAATTTTATTTTACAGAAATAATTATATTTATGCTAGATACTACAACGTAATAATTTATTATACAAAATTTCTGATATAAAACAAGGGTATATGACTTCCGGATTTTACTCCGGAAATTACGTTAATTTCTATCACTTGATAAACAGAGTTTATGTGCTTATTCCAGGAATTACTTTTATCTCACCTCAACACCCAAAAAATACTCCCCCCCCCCCCTTCAATTTATAGAAAGAGCTAAAAAAAAAAATCTTGATTTTTATATTTCAATACTTATCTTTCGGCGTTAAAGTTTTACTGTAATATCCCCTTTCTGTAAATTAATAGAATGCTTCTTATTGGCGGCTGCAAATAATATCACTGCTTATAACTCATATTTCACATTATAGTCGAGAATTAATTTTTTTTTCTGTTGAACAAACAGGCTTAATTACATCGGCCCCAAATAATTTTTTTTTTTATCAGAAAAATAAGTTTGATTAAATTCACACTGTAAAAATTTTGTAATCTTAGAGAGGAATTCCGCAATTTTTAAATCCTATTGTAAGACTTTGCATTATTTCACAGAATAACTTTATTCTTAAAGGTTATTATTATATTTCTCTGTTATTACATTTCCCAAAGTTTTTATTAATATTTATTGTTATCTCGCCGGTTTTCATTCTCCTAGTCGTCGACATTACAAAATATTATAGTGACAGTTTTTACATAGCATTGCATCTATTCTTAAAAAAAAAAAAAAAAAAAGCACTGTTTCGATTTTATTTCTTGTCTTTGTCTTTATTATTACTATTATTATTTATTTTATATAACCAGGCGATATTTGAGCTAATTTGAAAGCTATATAATATCTGCTACATAGAATATATCTCGAAATTTTAGAAATAAATTAATGCTTTAATCTTTTAATGTTCAGTTTTCCAATTTTAACTCCACTTTCAATTAAAAAAAGCCTGTCTTTCTGTTTTATTTCAAAACAATTATATTGTCTTACATTTTACTGTTTACTTTATATAACCAGGAGATATACACTGTGTAAAAAAAGTAGAAGGAAAGTCGATTTTTGTAAATTATTTTACGTATCCTCATCCTGGCTATTAGATTTTTATACAGGTATTGTTTAACAAAGTTTTCTTTAATTTTACGTAAAAATAAAATCTCTATTACTATTGCTATTCAATGTATTGTAGAAAAACTAGTATTCATGATTTCGAGAGTGTAAAAAAAGTAGGACACTTTCCAAAATTTTTTATTGGGCGGACTGTGCACGAGTAAAAGAGTAAATATTGAATTTTCTTTAACTGCTTTTGTTACGGAAAACATATTTTGTTAAAAATCGCATTGTTATTTTCTTTTCAGACTGCCTAGAAGAATGAATACCTTTAAATTATTTCCAAAAGAGGCAAATTGTTCCATATAAAATTAATGGTAAAGGTGTTAGACAGATTATTCGTACATTGCACGTCAGCCCCAATACAGTTTCTAACTTTATCTGAAAGTGAGATAGAAATAGGGAAAGAACGAAGACTGGTAGACATAAAAAATTAACTCCTTCCGATGGAAAAGAACTTGCTCATGAGCTAAAAAGATCAGTGGAAGTATTGAAAAGGCTCAAAATCAAGCAGGACTTACTCATGTGTCAAGGCAAATAGTTTATAACTACATAACAAGATCCAAATAATTTCTTTCTATAAAGCGGAAGAATCCTCCAAAGTGGAAAAAACATAGATTGATTACCGTTTATCATGGGCTAAGGAACACCTGTCACGAACCTCAGATTGGACTTCTATAATATTTTCAGACAAGAAGAAGTTTAACTTACAAGGAAACATTCAAAAGGTGTCATCTTAAAAAAGTATTGAAAAAAATATATGTGATTCTACTCTTCATAAAACACCAGAAAATGAAAAAAATATCGGCTGAAATTAATTACAACGACCACAAAAAATTATCAAAATTAAGTATATTTGGCGATTTCACACTGCTAGGCGATTGATTTTGAGTACTTGGCGGGAAAGTAAAACACGGTTCTGTTCATATACGGCAATCTCGGTATTAGCAAACGTATCGCCTAACAGTGCTAAATCGCCAAATATGCTTAATTTTGATAATTTTTTGTGGTCGCTGTAATTAATTTCAGCCGCTAATCTTTTCATTTTCTGGTGTTTTATGAAGAGTAGAATCACAATACTTTTTCAATACTTTTTCAATACTTTTTCAATACTTTTTGAAGATGACACCTTTTGAATGTTTCCTTTTAGACGATTTAGATGGTTACCAATAATACTGGCATTGTCTGAGGAATGCAGAGGAATTTTATTCAACTCGACAAATGGGAGTGGGGGATAACGGTCGTTTAAGCAATTGAATATGGACGAAGAAGAAGTCTGGTCTTTTTCAGTGGTATGCAGAAACAAACAGACTATGTTGAAGTGCTTAATTCCGACCTTCTTCCGTATGGCTCTGAAAAGGGAGGAGATGAGTAGATGTTTCAACAAGATGAAGCCTCCATTCATCCCACCAATGGAGTTCAAAATTGGTTCGCTGCAAATAATTTGCAGGTTTTACCGAAGTCAGCTGAAAGCCCTAATCATAACGCAACGGAAATATCTGGCCAATGCTTGTCCGTCAAGTATATGCTGGTGGAAAAAAGTTTGAATTTCTTACTGAGCTTCGGGAAGCTTTGAATAGCTCATAGGCTAATTTTTGCCAAACAATAACCCAATCCTTGCATGATTCGCTACCAAATAGAGTATTCTACGTCACAAATGCTAATGGGAAGAGTATTCTTAAAGAATATCGCTTATATTTTATATTTTGCATTAATGACCTTCTACTTTTTTTTACAGAGTTTTGAAAAGTAGAAATTTTTGCTGTCATTAATAATTTATTTTTGAAAATTACATTAATGATACGATATTTTCTTATTAAATGATCTACAAAATGCTACACATAAAAATAATTTTATTAAAAATAAAAAATACACTTTTTATCTAAAATTGTCTAGTTTCTTTCTACTTTTTTTACACATGTATAAGCTAAGATACATATTTTTTTACTACATATACGAGTATCCCGAGTTTGAAAAATAAATTAATTTTCAAACTCTTTCAATAACTCTGCGCTGCTTTTACAGCATAGAAAAACAAGGTTTTACACTATACGTTTTACACTATACCACCATGAAATATTTATAACGCAAATAGTTATCCTAAAGATAATTTGCAATCCTTTCATAAATAACAACTATACAATTCGCGGCTCTAATGAAACTTTTAAATATTTAATACGACAGTTTATTTTTCCGTATCAGCAATGAAAATTCAATTTAAATAAAATAAACTTTCTCAATGATTACGAAAGTTCCCAAATTCACTGCCTTTTGCTTATATGCAATTTAGATTTAGTTCGGAGTTTGCATTGGTTAAACTTTACAAATATTTTGATAAGGTAGTTTGATCCCGTGAGAAGATTGTATTAAAATAATTTTCTTAAAGTATTTGTAAAAGATTTTTGATTTAATTTAATTACTCTAAAATTTATCCCATGTTTTGCGTTGATTAGCATGTTTAGTATGATCCTTCCATAGAAATATTTGAGTGTTGAAACTAAATATTTAAATTAAACTATTTTTACTCCAAGAGCTATTCAATAAAAATAATGCGTTCTGATTCAAAATTAGAAAGATATTAAAAAAAAAAAAAAAAAAAAAAAGCAAAAAAAAGTATTTAGGGTTTGAAAGGTATTGTATATTGTTACAACGGATTAATTGTTTTCTTCTGCATCGTTTGTACCGTTGCAGTGAAAGTAGTTTTACGGGCAGAACGGAAATAAAGAGGCAGTTCATTCAGTTTCAATGAAATCAGCCTTTGTGACACACATGCAACTTTGCGATGAATTTGGGTACTTAACGATGAATTTGGAGACTTGACGACCAAATTTGGTGAAAAATAGTAGTTTAGGGATCCGGAAGTTTTAAAACTCTACTATGCATGGGATTCGAGATCTTGATTTTTCCATGAATTTCTGAAAAATTACCGCCTAGCCCCAGAGCCAAAAGATATAAATAAGAGTGATTTGACTTCTGCGGGGTGTTAGTGAAGTTTCTTCGATTCAGAGTCACTTAGAGACCTAATCTGAATGATTGCATTTTGGAGATTGTGCTCTAAGTGACTGAAATTTTATCGTGAGCTAGCGAAGATTTCTGTTCCGGAGAATTTGGTTTTATTTACCTTATTCTTGCTGAACAAGTGATTGTTTTCTTGCACTGTTCCAGAACATTCTTCGAATAGTTACTTCTGCGGTACGAGTAACAGCTTGCGAGCTTAAATAAAAGTTGTTCGTGGGCTCTAATGTCACGAAATTCTTTTGTGTCTCCGCAAACGAATTGTAAACATTATATACACCAGTAAAAATTATTCATCTTACACTATGTCTTTCACGAATAAATGTTCGAAATTTGGCATAATTTGGATAATAACGTTACATTGTCAGAACACTTTTGTATGGCCCTGTACATTAATTTGGAAGCTTAAGAGCACATATTTTCTGCAGAAAATATAAGTATCTCAGTAATGTACGCTAATTTCATTTTGTTGATTGTAAAATAATGATGTGAAAATGCGTTTAAACGAAATTCATCCCACATGCCGCAATGATAAGAATTTTGACGTATCCTTGAACACAATGCATAAAAAATATAGACATAAAAAGTTATACAGTTATTTCTATAGAGAGCCGGAGCGTGTGTGCGAATTTGCAAGTCAATCGGAGGATTTTTGCGGCCGCTATTGCGGTACATACAAATTCTGCCTGTAGGCCGTAATGGTAAAAGAAAATTTGACGTGTCACTGTAGAAGAACTACAAATGGAATACACACCTAAAACTATACAGATAGAACTGTTAGGCTCATGAATACGTGTACTAAACTGCTAGTCAATAGCATGATTTTTGCGGCCGCTATTGTGGTACATAACAATTGTTCCCATAGGCCGTAATGATAAGAAAAACTTTGGCGTGATTTTTTTTCGCGAACTTCAAATGAAATACACACCCGAAACTACACAGCTAAAATTTCGTGTGCCTCATAAATGATTGTACCAAATTTCAAGTCAACAGCGGGATTTTTGTGGTACATACAAATTCTTTCTATTGGCCGTAATGCTAAGAAAAACTTTGGCGTATCCCTGTACACTAACTACAAATGAAACACACAGCCGAAACTACAAAGCAAAAATTTCGTGTGCCTCACAAATATGTGTACTAAATTGCTAGTCAATAGCATGATATTTGCGGACGCTATCGCGGTACATAACAATTGTTCCCATACGCCGTAATGATAAGAAAAACTCTGGCGTGATATTTTTACAAACTGCAAAAGAAATATACACCCGAAACTACACAGATAAAATTTGGCGTGCCTCATAAATAATTGTACCAAATTTCAAGTAAACAGCGAGATTTTTACGGTACATACAAATTCTTCCCATTGGCCGTAATGATAAGTAAAACTTTGGCGTGTCCCTGCACATGAACTACAAATGAAATGCACACCTAAAACTATATAGATAATTTTGTTAGGATCATAAATATGTGTACCAAACTGCTAGTCAATAGCGTGATTTTTGTGGTCGCCATCGTGGTACATAAATATTCTTCCCATAGGCTGTAATGATAAGAAAAACTTTGGCATGTCCCTGTACACGAACAACAAATGGAACACACACTCAAAACTATACAGCTAATTCTATGGGGCGCATAAATATGTGCACCAAATTTCAAGTCAATAGCGTCATTTTTGCGACCGCTATCGCGTGACAGACGGACAAACACACAGACGGAACCCAAAATCTATTTGAGTCTCAACAGGAAGGACTCCACTGACGTTTCCGCAATCAAGTTAAAAAAAAAAAAAACCTTTTATTTAGATTTTTATTAAGTACATCTTAGAGTGTAATAAAGCAAATTAGAAATCGAAAATGTACATAGGTCTCATTTAATCTGTCTGGTAATCTGCAAACATGAACTTTTTTTTTTGTTTCAACTATTCGTTTTGAAGTTATTAAAAACTAGTGGACATGCAGATCAGGAGCCTCAACGTCCTATTTGTATAACGCATTATTTAACAGATCATTTTTATTTATTCCTTATTATATAATTGCCGAAATGTCAGTGGAGGCCCTCTGTTGAGACTCAAAACGGTTCTGGATTCTGTCTGTGTGTTTGTCTGTCGCGAGGTAACGGCCGCAAAAATCACGCTATTTACTTAAAATTTGGTATACATGTTCATGAGCCCCACGAAATCAGATGTATAGATTTGAGTGTGTATCGTATTTGGGGTTCGTGTACAGGGTCACGTCAAAGTTTTTCTCATCATTATGGCCTGTGGGAAGAATTTGTATGTATCACGAGAGCGGCCACAAAAATCACGCTATTGACTTGCAGTTTTTACTGAAACGTCAGTGGAGGCCCTCTGTTGAGACTCAAAAAGATTTTGGGTTCTGTCTGTGTGTGTGCGTGTGTGTGCCTGGCTGTCAGTCGCACGATAGCGGCCGCAAAAATCACGCTATTGGCTTGAAATTTGATACACATATACGTGAGCCCAACGGAATTAGCTGTATAGATTTAAGTGTGTATTCCGTTTGTAGTTCATGTACAGGGTCACACTAAATTTTTCTTATCATTACGGCCTATGGACAGAATTTGTATATAACGCAATAGCTGCCGCAAAAATCCTCCGATTGACTTACAAATTGGCACACACATTCAGACTCTGTATAGATATAGCTATATAATTTTTTTATGTCTATATTTTTTATGGATTGTGTACAGGGACACGTTAAAAATCTTACCATTACAGCATATGGGTTCAATTTAATTTAAACGCATTTTGACTACATTACTTTGCTATCAATAAAATAAAATTAGCGTACATTACTTAGATGCTTAAACTTATGTTTTCAGCAGAAAATATGTGCTCTTAGTCTTTATAATTACAGGACCATACAAATGTGTTCTGAAAATGTAACGTAATCAGCCAAATTATGTCAAATTTCGAAGAGTTATTCATGAAAAACGTATAAAAAGCTGAATAGTTTTTACTGGTGTATATAATGTTTATGGTTCGTTTACGGAGACACACAAAAGAATTTCGTGACATTAGAGCCTATGAAAATTTTTTACTTATGCACACTTTAATGCGCTTATGCTGCATTCAACATAATGCAATTAACATACAACATAAACATGCTTAAAAGCATGTTTTCTCTAGAAAAAGGATGTATAGACTAAATAATTTATTTACGGGACCCCAAAAAAGAATTATGTTTGTACTGTAATCATCCAAATGATGTCAAATGAGTTGAAATAATAATGAGTTATATTTAATTAAATAGGTGTATTTTTTTTAATGTATGTAATTACTGTGGCTCCTTTTCTGAGATACAAAAAATAATTTCGTAATATTATGGTCTATAGTCGGTATTTCTTAAAAGTGTATTTTAATGCTTACACCTTGTTAAATATAATGAAATTTTATTAGAATTTTAAAACAATGTTTTTCAGTTTAGAAGTGTTGGCATAGAATTGGTAATTTATTTACAGGATTACACAAAATAATTCCGATATGTTATGTAATCATTTTGCATGAAATTTGGTACAAGTATTTGTAAATTACAGGGAATTAATACAAGACAATCAGTTATTAGGAATACATATATATACATATAACATATATATATACATATAGTTATAGAAAGAGAGATAGAGCGGGGGGTTGAGGGGACGGTTGCCCTCCTCAGAAACGTTTCTGTTTTTGTAGCAAATCAATCGAATCGATATATATATTATATAATACGGAATTTTAAAAAAAGGAACTGTTGAATAATGCGTGATGCAAATGGGACGTTGAGGCCCCTGATCTGCAGATTCACTAGAAAAATATATATTGATTCGATTGATTTGCTACGTATAAACAGAAACATTTCAGAGGGGGCTGTCGCCCACCCCTTCAACCCCCCTCCCCTCTGTATTTCTCTTTCTGTAACTGTCTGTATATAAATCAGTACAAAAAACCCTTCCCGGCTTAAAAGTTTGTGACGCCGCTACTTTATGGCTATAAGAATTTGAAATATGAGTCTTAAAAATAATAATATCAAATTTTAAGTGACGCTTTGCAATTAGTTAAAATATACATAGATTTTCTTATTTGATCATTTACTTTTCGCTTTTATTTATATTTATAATGCAAACGTAATATTTTTAACTTCAAGATCAGACAAATTTATAAAATACACTCACTGATGCTTTTTCATTCGCATTTCAAATTCAAAATAACAGTTTTAAAAGGAATGATATAAAAATTCCAGTGGCGCCTCGGTGTTATTTTAAAAGATTTGTTTTTAGATTCCAATAAAATTACTTTTGTTTTGTCTAATACAGTATATTTACACATTGAAACAGTGCTTTTAATTTTTAAATATACTATAAAATAATTATACTTTCACTGAGTTTGCATTACAAATTAAAATTATTTATTTCAATAAATTGATTTGTCTTTTACATCACGCTATAGTATTATAGTATCCAAACATAGTATCACAGTATCCAACTAAGTGAAAATTTGCGCAAAGAGGTAGTGTGACGTAAAGAAAACATTTACACAAATTTTACTTGCAGTTTTGGATAGCGTGACGCAAAAGATAAATCAATTTATTGAAATAAATAATTTTAATTTGTAATGCAAACTCAGTGAAAGTATAATTATTTGACAGTATATTTGAAAATTAAAAGCACTGTTTCAATGTGTAAATATACTGTATTAGAAAAAACAAAAGTAATTTTAATGGAATCAAAAAACAAATCTTTTAAAATAACACCGAGGCGCCACTGGAATTTTTATATCATTCCTTTTAAAACTATTATTTTGAATTTGAAATGCGAATGAAAAAACATCAGTGAGTGTATTTTATAAATCTGTCTGATCTTGAAGTTAAAAATATTACGTCTGCATTATAAATATAAATAAAAGCAAAAAGTAAATGATCAAATAAGAAAATCTATGTATATTTTAACTAATTGCAAAGCGTCACTTAAAATTTGATATTATTATTTTTAAGACTCATATTTCAAATTCTTATAGCCATAAAGTAGCGACGTCACAAACTTTTAAGCCGTGAAGGGTTTTTTGTACTGATATCATTACTTTTTAGGGGTTACTGATCAAAAAATTAAAACAAGTCCTTCTCGCTCCTAGGAAAGATAAACTGATTTATCTTTTCTCATGAAGTTGCCACCATTTTTTATTTTTTTTCCAAAATGGCAGCTACAATTTATTAATGGACTTAGTGGATTTATAAATGAAGTCTATGTATATATGGAGTTTTAAGCAAATCGGTTCATAAAACCTTTCTAATGTAAATTTGAAATTTTCAATGTGCTGGCACAGGGAAACAAGAGGGTGGATTAAGTTGGCAAACGAAAATATCAAATGAATTTCTGAACTAAATCTAGTGGGAATTAATTCAGTATTTCAAACGTTATCATGCTGACAAATTTTGAATTAGCCTGCCACTTGGAAACAAAATGGAGAAGCTTCGCACTAGAAAAAATTATTGACTGCGATTCTCAAACTCTTAAAAAAAAAAAAGAAAGAAAGAAAGAAAAATAAAGGGGAAATTTCAAATTTAAGTTAGAATTACGTAATTTACATTTTGCAAGCTTCTCTTTAGAGAATTACAAATACAAATTAAACAATTAAAAAAAATCAAGTAAATGTTAAAAATGGAAATTTATTTATATATTTTCTTTCCCCTTTTGAGGCTAAGTATAGACACTATATTCACAATTTAAATTTTCATCAAAAGTGCAGGTAAAAATTACTTCATATATATTTTCATATAAAATGTTTGGGGAAAAAAAATAGACAAAATATAAATTAAGCTTTACATTTCTATAATTTCAAAAATAAGATAAAATCATCTGTAGAAAATATTTATGGAAAATACAAGTTAAGCTTTAAAAAATAAATAAAATTTCTGCGTAAAAATTCTATTTCATAAATATATTTACAACTACAATAAACAAAAAACTCTCCTTTAATTTTGAATAATTATTTCGACACGTTTCTAAGCAATTAAGTTTTTTTTTTTTTTTTTAGAAAAATAAATTAAATGTAGGAATGTATATAGTTTCAATATAAGCTACTAGATTGCGCCTTCTAGTAGCTTATATTAAAATCAAACACATATTTAACTTCTTTTTTCTTAAAAAAAAAAAAAAAAAAAATGTTTAGAAACAGGTAGAAATAGTTATTTAAAATTAAAGGAGGATTTTTTGTTTATTGTAATTGTAAATATATTTAGGAAATAGAATTTTTCATGCAGAAATTAAGTAATAAAAAAAAAAAGAAAGAATTATATTTTTTAAATAAATTATTATGGGTTTCAAAGTAAAGATGTTATTTATTTAATCTGACGTGCTTTTTTTTTTTTTTTTTTTTTTTTTTTTAATTGCTATTTGAACATTTTTCATGAATTTTAATAAAGTTCATGAAATAATGTTTTTTCTAATACACAGTGTAAGCACTATTTCATCCCCTAGCCATTATTGATTTAATTAATAAAAAAACATTGTTTGATTATGTTAATATTTAAAAGGTGTATCATTTTAAAGACTGAAAAGTAAATAAATGAATAAACTCTAACTGTATTTTCAAAAGAGATTTTTAATTTATATATATATATATATATATATATATATTGCGAAAGTGTATTATGTTTTAAATTAAAAACGAAAGATGGCGCCAAAACTCTATTTGCTGTTTTTTTCCATCTCCAGCGCGGAAGGATACATGAATAGGAATCGCGAATCATTGAGCTATTATAAAATCGATATTCATGAATGATTAAAAATTTTTCACTTTAAAAAATTGTAAATTCATCATTATTATGATAAAATGGAATGTCTAAAATTACAAAATACTTCCTTATTTAAAATATTTTTTTGACTAAATATGAAATTTTGAAATCAAAAATATTTTTTTCATAACAGAAGAGAAAATATATTTAAGTGAATTTCACTTAGTATATATACAATAAGTATTTAAAAAATGTAATAAGGTATTTTTGCTTTAAAAAATGAAAATTTAAATAATTCATTGGCTGCATTCACGTCGGTTAACCAACCAACCAACATGCCTCACAGTAAGAACCGAATAACAGCCTTTCCATCAAAGAAACACATGTAATTAGCGGAGTAATATAGTTCCATATTTAAAACAATTTATATGAAAAACAAGAGTTTTCCTGAAAAAAAAAAAAAAAAAAAAAAAAAAAAAAGGTTACTCGATTCAGAAAGATCCCATTAACAACATATATTAATTAAATTAAAATCGTTCGTGTGGTTTTAGAGATATTTTTCATGATTTTAGACCATTACAAACTTACACCACCAATTTTCCCCATTTCGCTTTAAATTGAGATTTCGGATCTCAAAACATAGTGGATGTTGAAATGTAAAATTTTCAGGATAGATTAAGACCGAAGATAAAAGACTATTTTGAAAAGATCAGAACAAAATATGGCATATTTGCTGAGATATTAAGTGTCGGCTTTTATAAATCTCTTTGATGTCAAACTAGCCGTATATATGAGTTCGCAGCGTTCCGTCCGTTTGTCCTTCCGCTTGCGTCACTCGAAAAACTGCCGTTTTTCATGATAATTGCATATATATATATATGCATTCCTAATGAATGATTGGCTTGTATTAATACCCTGTAATTCATAAATTTTTGTACCAAATTTCATGCAAAATGATTACATAACATACGGGAATTATTTTGTGTAACCGTATAAATGAATTACCAATTCTATGCCCACACTTCTCCACTGAAAAACATTCTTTTAAAATTCTAATGAAATTCCATTACATTTAACGATGTGTAAGCATGTTAAATACACTTTTAAAAAATACCGAGTATAACTGCAATAGTCCGAAATTATTTTATATATCCCAGAAAAAGAACCACAGTAATTATATTCACTAAAAAAAATACACCTATTTAATTAATTATAACTGATTAATATTTCAACATAATTAGACATCATTTGGATGATTACAATACGTCCTCGGAATTCTTTTGCGGGGTCCCGAAAATAAATTATTTAGTCTATACATATCCTTTTTCTTGGATGTATACTAATTCCATTATGTTGAATGTGGCATAAATCCATTAAAGTTGGCTTAAATAAAAAGTTGTTCAGAGGCTCTAATGTCACGAAATTCTTTTTTCTCCGTAAACTAACCATAAACATTGTATACACCAGTAAAAACTATTCGTCTTATTCTGAATTTTTCATCAATAATTTTTCGAAATTTTACATAATTTGACTAATTACGTTGCATTGTCAGAACATTTTCCGTTCAGCTGACGAATATGTGTACTAAATTGTATGTCAGTAGCGTGATTTTTTCGGCCGCTAAAGCGGTACACACAAATTCTTACCATTGGCCGTAATGATAAGAAAAACTTTGGCATGTCTCAGTACACGAACTATAAATGAAATACACACCAGAAACTACACACCTAAAATTTCGTGTATCTCATAAATAAGTGTACCAAACTGCAATTGAACAGCGTGATTTTTGAGGTACATACAAATTCTTCCCATTGGACGTAATGATAAGAAAAACTTTGGTACGAACCCTGTACACGAACTACAAATGGAATACACACCTAAAACTACACAGCTAAAATTTCGTGTATCTCATAAATAAGTGTACCAAACTGCAAGTGAACAGCGTGATTTTTGCGGTACATACAAATTCTTCCCATTGGACGTAATGATAAGAAAAACTTTGGTGCGTCCATGTACACGAACTGAAAATGGAATACACACCCGAAACTACACAGCTAAAATTTTGTGTGTCTCATAAATAAGTGTACAAAACTGCAAGTGAACAGCGTGATTTTTGCGGTACATACAAATTTTTCCCATTGGCCGTGATGATAAGAAAAACTTTAGCATGTCCCAGTACACGAACTACAAATGAAATACACACCCGAAACTACACAGCTAAAATTTCGTATGTCTCATAAATAAGTGTACCAAACTGCAAGTGAACAGCGTGATTTTTGCGGTAGATATAAATTCTTCCCATTGGCTGTAATGATAAGAAAAACTTTGGTGCGTCCCTGTACACAAACAACAAGTGGAATATACACCTAAAACTATACAGCTGATTCCGTGGGGCTCATAAAAATGTGTACCAAATTTCAAGTTAATAGCATGATTTTTGCGGTCGCTATCGTGCGACAGACATATAGACAAACAAATACACAGATGAAACCCAAAATCTTTTTGAGTCTCAACAGGGAGGCCGCCTCTGACGTTTCGGCAATATAAAACGTACAAGTCAATTTTTCTACAGAGCGGCTTTTTTTATTTTTTATTTTATTTATTTATGTATTTATTTTTTTGTCCTTTAATGTATATTATTTAAACTCTTATATTTATTATTTATTTATTTTTGTTCTCACAGAGGCAATTATTGCAAGCAAATTTTACCCAATTCATATCATGCATTTGTACTGAAATTTTGTATACATACATGAAATGATATTTTGTGGAGATGATTGCTGTTTTTTTCTAAGGGATGTGTTATATATATCAGTTTAACAAGGAAACGGTTTCAAGTGCTAATCACCAATTTTCTTGAAATAATTACTGTTACGATTTAATCCTGAATCGTACTTTCTTAAAATATTAGCTGCTGAGGCGCTATAGAGAAATTATAAAAATTACTAAAAATGAGAGCATGTCTACAATATCTCTAAATAAGCACCTGCTTGGTGGTTCCAGTTTTGCGATTATCTTGTTAAGAAGATTAAATGTAAATGTAGATGTTCTGTTGCTCATTTAACCTATCGAACTCCATATGAAGTAGAACGCTTGACAGTGCACAAGAAATTAATGAGTGCAGACACTGCAACACTCGAAATTCTAGATAATATTTAATATAGGGTGGGCAAAAAAAACCGTAAAAACCTTAAAAAGTTATAAATCCCGAAAAAGTAACCAAAATAAAAAACGGTTTACAGATTTAGCATCGATAAGTCACGCGATTTTTTTTTTAAGATAAAAAAAAAAAAAAAAAAAAGACAGCTAATAGGGGCGTTTTGTACATAAGTGAAAGAAAAGACACGTAAATAGCAAAAATAATGTTACCAAATCATTTATTACAGCAATATGTGTTCCACTTGTCCACTATCACAGCCTTGCACTACCGCCGGAGAGCAGCTAGTTTGCTTGCGGCTTTTGGGTTCTTCCTTCCTGCGGGCTTCTCCGGGCCCGTTCCCCTGCCCGTGGGGCCACTGGAGAGCTAGATTTCGTCATGTCGCAGGGGATCCCGCTGCCAAGGCCGACCTAGGTTCGCCGGGCTCGCCTGGGATCATGGCGGGTCTTACTCTAAACCGAAAGATGAGCTGCCCTCGCCTGCTGTTTTCTGTCCACTATCACAGGTGACAACACATTGCAGGCGTGTCACAAATCCAGCAATTACAGAGTGCAGCATGTCCGGCTGTCTTGGCGGATTGCATCTTTCAATTCCGACAGATTCGATTGAAAGGGTTCCTAATTCATTTACATGGGATGCAACGGAGAACTGGTTATGGATTAAGAGCGAAAGTATTTATAATTACCATTTGCATATTTCCGACGAACTCATTCGTACCAGTGCCATCTTTTGGCTGTTTTTTGAATCATTATTATTATTATTTTTTTTTTTTAATGAAAAATAAAATCCCGTGACCTATCAATGCTACACCTGCAAACCGTTTTTTATTTCGGTTATGTTTTGGGGTTTTATGAATTTTTGAAATTTTTCTGGATTTTTTGCCAACTGTGTATTTGTGGTGGCTAAAGCAAAAATCATTAATCAGACGTAAATGTTAGTCTTTTTCTTTTGAGAGCCCAACGAACTCCATGCAAAGTTGAGCCCTTGAGAGTGCAATTAATAATTCTATAAAATTCTAGTGAGAATTTTTTACAAAATTTTTAGTATAAATGTTCGTAATATTATATAAAATAGGCTGTCATATGCGTATACATATGCTTTACAATTTTAAACATTTCTATTTTTATTAATTTATTTACGTGTTAATTTCAATTAATCAATTATTAAAATGATTTATCGCCTATACAGTCAGAAGTAAAATTATTAAAATGCTAGCAATAATTCATGTTTGTTTATTTTTGATAGAATGGAGTGGAAGGCTGATTTCTTACCAATTACGTGAAAAATACCAGAGCCGGGAATCAAACCCGTGTCTTCCGCTTAACGTAAGAATGCTCTAACCACTGAGCTACCCTGTCTGATAACAAGCACGGCACTTCTCACATAATATACGTTGGAAAGGTCACCGAGTCTGCATTAGAGCAGCGATATCAAGTGACAAATTTGAACGTGGCGCAACTCATATAGGCAACGAAATCTCAAGTTAGATTTTTTTTTTTTTTTTTTATCAACTTTGAAAATTTATTTGTGATAGAATGGAGTACAAAAAAAAAAAAAAATCTAAATTGCGATTTTATGGCCTATTGGAGTTGTGTCATGTTCAAATTTGTCACTTGATATAGCTGCTCTAATGCTATAACAAGTGAGAAATTTGAGCATGGCACAACTCCAATAGGCTACAAAATCTCAATTTAGACTTTTTTTTTAATCAACTTTTAAAATTCATTTTTGATAAAATGGAGTTAAAAAAAAAAAAAAAAAAAAATCTAAATTGCGATTTTTGTGGCCTAGGAGTTGTGCCATGTTCAAATTTGTCACTTGATATAGCTGCTCTAATGCAGACTCGGTGACCTAGCCAACGCATATTATGTGAGAAGTGCCGAGCTGGTTATCAGCCAGGGTATCTTAGTAGTTAGAGCATCCTCACGTTAAGCGGAAGGCCTGGGTTCGATTCACGGCTCTGGTATTTTTTCACATAGTTGGTAAAAAATCAGTCTTCCACTCCATTCTATCAAAAATGAATTTTCAAAGTTGATGAAAAAAAAATCTAAATTTATGTTTGTACCTAAGATTGTTTTGTTAAGTATATATTTCCCGAGTTACGATCTTAGTCTTAGTCTGTTTATAAAAAAAGTAAGTTGATGATAAATATTAGCGATCAAACTAAAAAAAAATGTATGAATAATGTGTATGTATGCTTCAATAATTTTGCTGCTGACTGTAAATTACGAGATTTACACAATGTAATGTACACGATTAGTAAATTTATCATAATGTAAATGTCCCTAGGATTGAAACCCAGATCATCGCCATTTACTCGATGCATATAGCTATAGTGTGACGTTAAAATTCCTTCACTCACTATGTAAATGTATTGTAATGAAATATAAAAGTAAATTGAAAATTTAATTCGCATTATTTTAAATCTTTGCAATATTGGTACTGAGAGTTTTACGTTGCACTAGAGATGCACTTGGAGATATGCCATCACAATTTTGATACTCAGCGTAGGGGATGACTCCTCACTTATGTAACACATAAAAATATTAATTTAGGAGCATAGAGGGCATTATAACCACAAATGGATATTACATTCAACAGTCATTATTAATTTACATGACAATTTTCGAGCGGTTCGAGCATCGAACCTCAATCTTTCAGTGGTGAGCTCGGCAATCTATTAACTAGGTTACTAAAGGCTTCTTTGAAATACCAAAAAGTAACATAAAATAAATTATGTGGTTGAGTGGATTTTACTTCACTCTAGTGCGGCACTATAGGCAACTGATGATGGTCTGCTACTCCCCACTAAAAGTTGTTTGACGACTTGTCAAAACAATTTTAATTTTCCGGGCAGGGTATGCATAAAATTAATAAAAATATTCAATATAATATAAAAACATGAGGGCTGCGGTTTCCTGTTTGGTAAATCACCGAGCTCATCATTGGCAGATTGCTCGTTCAATACTCGAATCGACGGCAGATCGTTATGTATTTAAATAAAAGATGAGGCAGGTAAAAACGTTCGTAGCGACAATGTCCTCCATGATCCGAAATTAATACAGTCGGTAACAAAAGTCTCCAAACACTAGTAAAAATTCCTATATAAAAAAAGTACAGTTTCGTTAAATAAATCCTTGTCGAATCCTGTTTTTAGACTGACTAAGAACAGGATTCGACAAGGATTTATTTAACAAAACTGTATTAAGCGTACTTTTTTTATATAGGAATTTTCGCTAGTGTTCGGAGACTTTTGTTACCGACTGTACATCAAAGAATTACATAAGAGGGGGTGGGAAAAGGGGACCAGTAAAAAATTAAACAACAATCAAAATGTTTTGAATAACCCTGCAAAAGTTAAAGCTTTTAATGCGTTTTGGCTGTAGCATGTGATTTTGTGGATTCTTCTAATTGTATATATAAATTTGTATAAAATACTATTTATACCTCTGGAAATATACTGTTTGTATTATTCACATTGCTCTCTGATTTTACAATCTGTTTTATAACATTTCATTTTGATTTGTTGTAACTTATCTTGCTTAATTGCAGACCGATACAAAATACAAGAAACATAATATTCCTTAAAGGCTTAAAAAATAAAATATCTATGCAATGCAAGTAAATTATTTTAATTTCATCAGACTTCAGTGTAGAGCAAAAATATTTTACACAATTTATATTTTGACATTTACATTTAACATTTACATATTTATAATTTAACATTTGCATAAGTTTACATTTAAAGCATACTTTGAATTATTTTTATTGTAATGCATACAGTTGCATTAGTATTTTATACAGGAAATATAGGAATTATAGGAAATATAGGAATTGTAATTTCAAGGAATAATACAAAATTACTCATATTTTAACCCTATATCTACCGACGACACTTTAAACTACTATTTGTTTAAAATGCTTTTAAAATCGAACTTGTGGGAGAAATGCCAAATATATTTATAAGAATAGAACATATATACTTCATTTTATTCTCACTACAAGACACTAGACGATATATGCAGCTGTTTTTGTTACAGAAAGGATTTTATAGAGAGCTCTCGCTGTTTTGGTTTGGCATTTTTCAAGATCTGTACATAGGGTAGGTGCTCCAGTGATTGGCATGCTCCAGTAATTGACATTTATCTCAAAATAATTAATAAATAAGAAAAACAATAAAATCATATATTTTACAGATAAGAATTTTAACATTTTATGTCAAACACTGAAGCATAGGGTGATAATAACTGGTAAAATGAATTACTAGCAGTGTCAAACACTGGAACACAGGGGGCTAATTACTGATAAAATGAAAAACTGGCAGTGTCAATTACTGGAACATTGAGTGGGTGTGAAATAAAAATTCATAAAAAAAATATAATTGTTATCAAATGTATATATTTTAACATCTATGTGGTTCTGAATGTCTTTCATGCCATATGTACTAACTTAAGATTTCTAAAAATATTTTCTGATGACTAGAACATTAAAACCATCAGAGATTGCTCTAAAAGTGTCAATCACTGGTGCACTTACCCTATGTTATTATAATTAATTCCTACATTACTTCAAGAATCTCTCGCCACTCTTAGAAAAAATATTAGTAGCATAAAAGTATATATATATATATTTTTTTTTTACAATTTTTAAAGATCAAAATATTTTTTTCGGCCTCTATGTACAAGTGGTACACACAAATATTACCTCACAAATTCCTCATTAACCCGTTAGTAATCGCTATAGACAGCGCCACCTATTAGAAATTGCGCACTTTTTATTTAACTGTCACCAATAATTTTAAGAAGTGATGTGATCGACGTTTCTTCGATTTTATTCGCGTTTTATGTATATCAAATGCCACGTCTAAAAATTTTTGGTGGCTAATGAATAAAAAAATCTTGCAACACTGAAGGATGGGCGGCAAATCGACCAACTAGCGACTACTCACGGTTTAATGAGGTGACATGTGTAATTTTTATTGTATATGTTATACAATAATACTCTTAAATAAGTAAAATTATATGTTTCAAATACAATTTTAGTCTGTTTCATAACGTGATAGATAAAGGATTTAGGACAAAAATATATTGGACTGAGTTTCAGTTGGACAGAAAATTTAACTATTCAAACTTCAAAACTGATTAAAAAATCATTGCTAACTTTATAAATGGAATTTAGAAAATTTATTAAAAAAGGTAGTGAAATTTTAATTTTAAAAAGATTTCCTGCATTCAATACTAAATAAAAACATTTATTTCAAAAAATTCTTTTCTAACAATTTCAGCAATAAATATCAAAACTGAGCACAGATGTCCTATAAAGAAAACAATGAATGCTCCAACAAGTCTTCCAGTGCCAATGGTTTAACACGTGTCTTAAAATAATAATCTTAAATAAATAAAATTATATGTTTGTAGTGCAATTTTTGTCTATTTCATAGTACGATAGATAAAGGATTAAGTACAAAAGGACACTGGATTGAGTTTCAGTTGGACAGAAAATTTAACTATTTAAACTTCAAAACTGATTAAAAAATCATTACTAAATTTAAAAGTGGAATTTAGTGAATCTATTAAAAAAGATAATCAAAATTTTAATTCTGAAAAGATTTCCTTAATTAAATATTAACTAAAACATTTATTTTAAAGAATTCTATTTTAAAAAATTCAGCAATAAATATCAAAACTGAGCATAGATGACCTATACAGAGAACAATAAATGCCCCTGACAAGTCTTCCAACGCCAATGGTTTAACACTCACATATTCTGCATTTTTTGGTTTGTTTCGCCGCAGCATGGCTACATAGTCTACGTCTCTGAGTAGTTTTGGATACAGGCCTGCTTCAACAATACGATGGGTAACACTTTCCAGTTTCTTCGGGCAACAGAATTTCTTAGAATATGCCATTGCAATAAAGCTTGAAGAGAAAGTATCGTCAGAAATTAGGTAGTCTCTACTTAAATAACTTATATCAATTCTATCTGCTATAAAGACTTTCTTATGGGAATAATTTACAAACCCTCCATGGCTGAACACCGATTCACTTTTGCTGCTAGTCAAGCATTCTGCGATAGGCTTATATCTATCACCTTTCACGTCTAACCAACTAGCAGTGACTGGGCCCCATTTGTATGAAAAACATTTGACAGAATTTTCCTGCGCAGCTCTGGATAAATCAGATATATCATGGATTGCAACTTTTCGGGGAAATGATGCTTCGAAGAAATTCGAGGACAATATGACGGCTTTGTAGCTGTAAGTTAGAACAGCAATTCCAAGAAACCAATGAAATAGCAAAATGGATGTGCGTTTTTGCCTTGCTTTGAATAAAAATGATTTTCCCAACAAGCATCCAATGTTTTTAAAAAGAATAGTACAATATGTGATTCGTTTTGATGAAAGAATGTACAATAAAAATGAAATAAAAAGAAGAAGCAGAGCTATGCATATCCACAATTCACAAGAAAAAACATCAAATATGGCAAAACCTTTAGGATGTGGTTCTGGCTTGTTTGTTATAAACGTAACGTCCGTTATATGTAATGGGTATGAAAAATTCACAGCGTCCATCCTTTCTTTTGTCACAGTCATTGCAGCGAATGCTAGATCAATCTCTCCTCTTATTAACATTCCTATAATCCCAGTCCAATTTCCATCAGTCTCTTTCCAACCAATTGAATCCTCTGCAGGTATGGTAACATTGAATGTGACCCCAAGACCTTTGGCGAGAGCTCGAATGATTGGGGCATTAAATACGCTCATAGGTGTTCCATCATAATTCAGTACAATTGTGTCTTGTTCACTTTTTGTAGGTGTGACTGCCCCAAAATTCATTTTATTTGGTGAACTGTTTTGAGCCATTTTTGTCCTAAAATAACAAATTTGAAATAAGAGTAAATAATTTTTTTCATAGAAATAACTTACGGATTGTACAATAAACAATAAAATTTATTTTACACCATCACAATTTTTATTTAAACTACTGTCTTTGAAACTAATGCCTTTATTACACACACGAGCTTACGCACAACTTTTGAGCCGATTGTTAATTTGTGTGAATTTTGTTCGCTCAAATCACCTCAAAGCGCAGTGTAATAGGAATTGGAAATACGAACAACATTTTCCTAAAGGCCGTATCAGATTCACCAAATTTTCGGGCAATTTTTGACCCAACGCTTAATTTGCGCCGTATTTCTGGGAGAAATTGCTTCAACACCCAGTGTGATAGCGATTCTGAAATTCGAACAACTTTTTTGTCCATGTCTTAAAAAATTGGGAGTACGAACAATTTTCTTCCAGCTTTCAACCAATCAGAGGTGTAACCTGTGTAACGTCATTCTTCAAGATGGCGGACAATACGAAAGACAGTATCTCTCTGTTAAAATGGAACTTTTAGCAAGGAAATGTTTTTATTGAATGCATTAAAAATTGTAGGCACTGTGGAATGCTTAAAATAGTTAAATACTTGCTTTCAGTGTATATTTTCTTTATTGATGAATTATGCGGCTAATTGTAAGTAAATATTTAAAAATTCAGTGTCTATTCGTATCCATCTTCTATATATAAGTCTGTGACCTCGAATAGATTTCTATATGTTATTTAAAGCTTCATACTTTATTAAAATAAAATCAGTAAAAATACTTATTAAAATGCTTTATGGATTACTAAGAAAAAGTGCCTTATTATTATAGTTATTTTTAAATAATTATCGTTTGTAGTTAAAAAAAAAAAAAGCAAAGCTATGAATATTTAATAATTTCTGAAAAATATTTTTTTGAATCAGGCCTATTTAAGGTTTGACAAAATTTTCTTGAATTTTATTTTTCTAAAAATTAAATAAAAATAAATTATTACAATTTTAAAAATAATTTATATTTTAATTTTGTTTTTTTTTGTGAAAAATATGCAAGTATAAATATTTTCAGAAAATAAACTCCTCTATAATAATATCGATATAACACATTTTTTGTCTTCCAATTAATATTATATAAGTAATATAGTAATTGAATGACTGGGGCGTAGAAATGGGTGGGGTCATGGAATTTAAAGTCCTACCCATTGGCTTTTGCATAGTTTCTATATCCTACCCATTGATTTTTGCACTGTCTCAAAGTCCTACCCATTGGTTTTTGCATTGTCTCAAAGTCCTACCCATTGGTTTGTGCATTGTCTCAAAGTCCTACCCATAGGATTCCTTTTAATGCTGTATGAAAGAAGTATTCTTTTAAAAATATTTATTTACATGCAATTTTTTGTAACTGATATTAATTATGAGTAAATATTAATTATACTTAATTATTAATTGGTTTTCTTGAAAATAATTTTTATCCATTTTGAAATGAAATTATTGAACAAAATATTGATGTTATTTTAAATATATTCCCAATATTATTAATTTCCAGGCAATCAAATAAACACAAAACATGAAAAAGTTATTTCCATTTATTTAATTTCATAAGTACTAATAATGTTTTTATTATTATTAAATAAAATGAAGCAGATTTTGAGTTTTGCAAGAAAAAAATCAACATTCCAACAAACGTTTTATTTGCGCCAAGAAAAGTGCGATAAATAGTAAATCAAGTCTTCCTTCATCCAACTTTTCACCCGTCTATTGTAACCTCTACAGCCAATTTTTGAGCCGACTTTAGCGCCGATTTTTCCTCGACGAAAACATCGTAGAGGTTACAATAGACGGGTGAAACGTTGGATAACAGCAGACTAACTTCTGACACTTATCACGTTTCTTGGCGCGAATAAAATACGCAATGATTAGTGTTAAAATTCCCTTTCATTTGTGTAAAATATCGCATTATTATTTCGATTTTGATCTTTGTTACAGCTATTGTCATAACGCCATACGAAAATAAAAACGATTAATTTAAAATTCTTATCATTTAACGGTAAAATAAACGTGCATCTCCATCATAAGCGATTCCCGTGTTCCGCCATCTTGGAAATATGACGTATCAAAATAGCACATCCTGATTTGATGAGTCTGTGGAAAAATTGTGTATAGAGAGAATTTTATCAAGGCAGCTCTGTAAAAGTTGGGCATGTTCTGTACGCGCTATCACACAGGAGTACAGACAATTTTTTCCGAAAAATCGGCGCTGATCAGTGGTTGGCTCTAGAATCGCTTTTAAACTCGTCGTGTCTGATACGCTCTTTAATAGTCAGAAAAAGTTATTCATATGAGCAACTTCTTTTACTGTGACAAGCCAATGAGAAGAAAGCTCCTTACGCTTCAAATAAAGACAGCGTCGGGGGGAAATTCATTCATCGTTGCTCTCTTCGCTCCACTGAGCTGAAAAACAACTGGAGGAAATGCTAGACCGGTTTTCGCGTGCCGTTTTTTGAAAGTTTCTCTTCCGAGCGTTGCATGGCAAAAAGCATTTGATATCTTTATATTTCAAAGTAAAATTGTGTAAAGGTTGTCTGTTCGAGCAACCATATGCTAAACACGACATTACAATTTTAAATTTTAATTCTTTAACGATTATAATAGTAATAGACGACCCTACAAATGTTGCTTGCCATGCAAGGCAGGCGAACGATTGCAGAAAAACTGGCACGCACGAACACTGTGTAAAAGTATTGGAAGCATTTGCTCCAGTTGTTCTTCAGCTCAGTGCTTCGCTCTCCCCCGTCATCCCCGTTAAAAGAGCGATAAGTAGCTTCGCTTGTCATGTATCGTGCAAACCTGTTTTTCGAAGAATTTTTGATTCAACTATTGTAACCCTCTTTCGGATTTCAAAAATTGAAGCAAAAATTGGCTCAAATGAGAGTTGTCTGCAAGATCATTGTGTGTAATAGACTCTTAATATCATAACTACAACAATGTATATTAATAAATAAATAATAATTATTTTTTATATAATATTAAAAATAAACCAGAAATACAATGTCATAAAGTAATAAATAAGATTACATATAGAGTAAACTTATCATGTTTGTTCTTGGTCAATAAAAAATCTCTTTGTTTTGAAATATTTTTTTGGAAAATTAATTTGATGTGATATACACTGAAAGAACGTCTGTTAGTGGCATCTAGAAAGAAATTTGTGGCTCTAGTAAACATTGTTCCATGCAATCCTTATAAATTAGTTCCCTTCGCTAATGATTTCTGAAAATCCCTATTATAATTCTTGATAGACTTCCTATATAATCGTAAACATATTTATTTAAAAATCTCTACAAATAAAAGTAAACTCAAGGGGCGAGTTTTCGTAACTATAATTTTGGTTTATGACTTAATTCTAGTAAATCCAACGGGATTTTCTCGCGATAGAAAACATTCATAATATTCATAATATTCAAAGCAAAATTCAAAACTGGTGTACAATCAATATATAGATATTAAAACTTCTTTACACACCATAAATTTTAAGCCAGCACAACCGGTTTCGAAAGGACATACCCTTTCTTCATCAGGTGCAAAAGAACACGTGCTACTGCCTTGGAGGCAAAAACAAGACATGCTTTCCCTCCATGAAGAAAGGCTACGTCCTTTCGAAACCGGTTGTGCTGGCTTAAAATTTATGGTGTGTAAAGAAGTTTTAAAATCTATATATTCATAATATTGTTTCACCAAACGTTAATTTTATGGTATTTATTCAAATTTAATATTTTAAATTAATTACTCTGTGATGCTTCTTATTAAATAAATTATTATTTGATAAGTAAATATATAAAAAATAATATGAGAATTCACATAAAACATTTTTTTTTTCAATCCATATTTATCTATTTGATAGATAGTTTCCAATGTAAAGAATAACTAGCTGGTGTTGCCTTCTTCGCTGGTCACTCTATTTAAATTAATTCTCAAAATTACATATAACTTATAACTTACACATAACCATAAAATAAAATGAAAGATTAATTGAAATCTTTCAAAAACCTCAAGCTTTTTGCTCCCCCCTACCCCCTTTCTTTCTTTCTTTCAGATATGGAGGGTTGTGTGAAATCACATTTTGGTCCATGCGAAAAAGATTTTGCCCCTTCCTCCCCCCTCCTTGTGTTCCGAATATCTAGAATTAAAAAAATTGTTTTTTGATAATTGTGTTTCTTATATTTTAAAATAAAAATCGTAAGGATATCTGTTAATTTTTTTTTTTTTTAGTTCGACAGGACTATTTCTTTCAGTCTGGCATTTTGCGTCGTTACCAATTTACAGTGTTCCACTTCAAAAATGTCTCCACTATCCAATTTAATTTCTTACTCTATCTTAAAATATTTTGTGAAATCCGTATAAACTTTCATATATGTATACATTTTTTTTTTCACTTCCCATCGGTGATTCGAACTCACAACCTTAGGGTTCGTAGTTGTGTACTCTGACTACAGAGCCAACGGGTCTTGACTGAATATTCCCTGATTATTTAAGTGTAGTGTTTTCATATATATATATATTTTTTTTTCACTTCCAGTGAGGATTGAACTCACCACCTTCGAGTTCGTAGTTGTATACACTGACCACAGAATCAACGGGTCTCGGCTGAATATTTCCTGATTATTAAGACTAATGTTTTCATATATATATATATATATATTAAAGGGTGTTAAAATACAAACATAAATAGTCCTGTCGTACTAAATTAAATAATTTCATCCATAGTTTTAATACTCGCGAAGAGCGCATACATCTTTTTTTTTTTTAACACCATGAAAACTAATACTATAAACAAAATTTTTGATTCGATACTGAAAAATATAATAGAAAAAAGGGAAACATGTATAAAAATTATTTTATAATGCATTTCAAGTATAATTTTTATAAGTTTTATGTACTTACCTAGATAGAAAAACTAGGGCAGAAGTAACGGTGTACTAACAATTGTCCTGTATATGCTGTGTGATTTTAAATGAGATGTATGAAGCTTTGTGCACTGCTGAAGAAAAATAATTGTTATCAGATGTATCACTATGTATAACATGCGAGTTAAGTGAAATGCCTTTATAAGAACGACTGTATTCAAAAGTCTAGTCACAGTTTCTGCGCAGGAGATAAATAGTTATTTTAATTCTGATAGTGTTTTGTGCTAAAATGAAAAGAAATAAAATAAAAAATGTGTAAAGTAAATGGAATTTTTTTCTTTCTCTCTCTTTTTTTCTTTTTGGAACTGACATTTTAGTAATTTGGCATAGGGCTGCATCTACAGTGCAAATTACACGCGATCGTTTAATTTTGTCATTTATCAAAATTGCCTTCTATAAAAGCAATTTTATAAAAAGCCTCACTAAAGTAAATATACAATTATAGTTTTAAATGTCAAATAACAGATGTGATAGAAAGTATTTAATAGCGTGGAAGACTTTAATGATATTAATACAAAAATATCAGATTAGTTTAATTGGTGCCTAAAAGTTTTTTTGCATTTTAAAAAAGTATAATTTTTCCCTCGGAAAGACAAATTTTACTTGCCTGCATTTAATGTTTCTTTGTTCAGTTTCATTTGTTTATTTTTTTGTTTAATTTCAGTAATAGGTTTTTAGGTATTTGTGTTAGCTATATTTTAAAGCAAAAATCTCACGTATATCTGTTTTTATGTTTGTTTGAGATAAAAAGGATCATGTGAAATCGAAATTTGTGCATCTGAAATCATGTCCCCCCTCCCCCCCCCCCCCCAACCCCTTGAGGGTCAAATTTCTAAAATTACAGAAATTGTTTTTATATATGTGTTACGTACATTTTAAACTAAAAATTTTACGGATAATTTTTTTTTTTTCAGTTTTATTTATATATTTTTTTTGTTGGCTTAATATATGAAGGATTGCGGGAAATTACGTTTTGCCACCTCCCTCTCGTTGAAGATCGAACTTCTAAAATTCCAGAAATAGGTTTTTGGGTATTTGTGTGAGCTATATTTCAAAGCAAAAATCTCACATATCTCTGTTTTTATGTTTGAGATATAAAGGATCATGTGAAATCGCAATTTGAGCATGTGAAATCGTGTTCCCCCCATCCCCATAACCCCTTGAGCGTCAAATTTCTAAAATTTCAGAAACTGTTTTTTAAGTATGTCCTACGTACACTTTAAACTAAAAAATTTACGGATATCTATTTTTTTTTCTTTGAGATAAAAAGGTTTTTGTGAAATTATGTCTTCTCCTCGTTCCTCCCTACCCCCTTAGGGGGGGGGGCTAATTTTGTAAAATCGCTTTTTAGTGTGTGTCTACGCTACAGAAGGAAAGTTTTCAATATGTTTCGTGCTTCTAGGTTCAGAGGTTTGGGCTGTGCGATGATGAATCAGTTCCTCACCCTCTCACAGACTCACTCACTCATGACAAACGATTATATATATATATAGATTACATTTTACATGAAACATAGATTATCAAATTCTGTTGAATTTAATAAACTTCTTTATTATATTAGATGTAATAAAAAGTTTTAAAGCGAGTTTGTGTTCCGTCTACTGCAAAATAGTATACTAATCATTACACCGCGATTCTGTAAATATATCGGAACTGGTTTATGTGTTATAAAATCAACGCAGAAATCAAAATAAAATTGGAAGTAAAGTTGACGTTTCGAAAGTAAAAGATGTCATATCATAAAACATTTATTCGTCACTGCAATCCTTATGAATTTCAACTAAGAAAAATTACTGAAAAAGTTTATTAAACAATCTTCTATGTTATTTGGGAAGATATCATATTTAAAAAAAACACATGAATTTAATTTTTGATGTTTTAAAGGTAGAGATTTTGATTAAAAATTAAAGAACTGATGAACAATAATTATTTAGCCATAAAAACGTTTTTACACACCATAAAATAAAGGGAAGCATTAACGGTTTTGAAATTGCTTTTGCTTCCAAGGTAGCACACGAGTACACATAGTAGTACATGATTTTTGCATCTGAAGGAGATAGACCACGTCCTTTCGAAACCGCTAGTGATTTCCTTAATTTTGAAGTGTGTAAAGAAGTTTTTGCGTTTAAATAAATATTTTGATGTTACTGATCGAGAATATAGCGGTTCTAGACAAAATGTTAAGTTTAAGAATTTTAAAGCACTGTTTGATGAAGATGCTTTTCACACACGAAAGTAACTTTCCAAACAATAGTATGTATCACAAACAACTGTTTTTATTCACTTATGTGCAGAAGAAATGTTTAGAAAGCAGGGAGATGGATGCCACATGAATTAAGCCAATGGAATAAAAATGAGCGTGTTTTGATGGCCATAAATATACTAAACAGACTTAAAAAAAAAAAAAAAAAAAAAGAAAGAAAGAAAATAAATAAATAAATAAAATAAAATAAAAAATCTTTCTTGTAGAAAATTGTAATGGAAGAATAATAAAAAGTATGTTATGGCTAACCCAAAGCCTAAAAATGTTAGGTGAATTCTGGTGAAGCAAAACTATCAACACCGAAACGAGTGATTCACTACAAAATAAATTTTCCCAATGCATCATGTGGGATATGATGAGTGTGCTTCATTACAAACTTCCGACGCCTGGTGTAAGCAGTATTGCTAACCGCACGATGTTAATTGTTGATCAAGTTTCACACCAGTACATTTTGATAAAAATATTTAATATTACTTTTAAAAGATTAAATAAAGTTAAATTACTATAGAAACTTTTTGGTATGAAGTTTCCCGCCTAAATCGGAGACTTGGGAACTAACTGTACGATAATTATCGTACGATTGACAATGCTGGTGTAACAGCTAAGTACTACAAGTAACAATTTCTGATACTGAATTAGGAAATTTGATGAAAACACGCATTTATAGGCAAAAGCTTGCACTCTGTGAAATTGCCCCTTGATAACGTAAGGCATCATGTTGCAAATCCTGTCGAGGACACTTATGCAACAATTGGTTGTGGAGTTCTGGAATGCCTATCGTATAGCCCTCATCCAGTTCCCTCGATCTACCATCTGTTTCAGCCGATAAGCAGTGTTTCATCTTCTGTATTCCTCTGGACAATGGACGAAGTACGAAAATAGTAGGCGAATTCATCGAATTAAAACACGACTAGTTCTCCACTCCTGACATCCGTCAATGGACAATTTGCACACATAGGGGATTTGAACAAAATCCTATTCTTCTGGTAGTTTTAGGCTCATAAATTTCAAAAAGTTTATTAAAAATGCAAAAAAAGTTCTCATTAATTTCAAAAGTAACTTTAAAATTAACCAAAAATCACATGACTTCAAAACGTTGTCTGACGTCACACTTTATGATGCTTCCATGTTTACATTTTGTTAGCCTAGTTAGCAAACAGCAATTAGTTTTAACTTTCTTAATTATCAATCGTTTATGTAATTTCAGAGCATTTATTTTTCCTCTTATAATCATTTAATACCATTATCATCATTTTTCATTAACATTATATTCAATTGTTTTATTTTCATGGCGGTTGTCCAATATTTTCATTTAATTGGATCCTGTGGAACACTAAAGAATAGCTTTTGAGAGCCGTTGTATTAGTGCAGAGTGGTACAATACAATATTTATACTAGGATTTTTATATCCGTCATTATTATAAAATACAAAACCTATTTCACTGATTCAAAAAGCAAAGCAAAGTACGAAATCGAATGTAAACAACGATGACTCCTGTTTGTTGACATAAAGAGTGACGTCACGATATATTATACTGTGTTTTCTCGATAGAGTAAATAGTGCGATGTTAAAATTGTTATAAATCAGTCATTAGATTTCAAATAAAGAAAATGTTTGTATTTATTTTCTTACTTTATTATATTCTATTATATAAGAATAAAATCAGAAAACGTGGAAATTCTCTATTGCCCTACTGATGGCGGAAGGCGTTAGATAGTGATGAATAATATTTTAATGACTGAAGGTATTAGTCTCATCTGTTCTCAATTACATATTTATTTCTCTGAAACTCGTTTTAAAATGTATTTTAAAATTTATTATTACACCCAATATTTTAAATTTTGAGGTTTAAACTTCTCATTTAAAATCTTGTGGAACAATAAGCGTATGATGTCATTCTATCTAATGCTTAGATAATCCGTCTAAAACAACAACTTCTATGGTTCACTGTCGAATTTTAAGCATGAACAAGAACACGGTCATATTAGAATGCATGAAATAGTAATATATATTATTAAATATTAAATATTATAAAATTCATTGTTTAACTGCATTGAAAAGCAGTAAAACTAAAAGTATTTTCACACTACAGTTTTGACAGTGTAAAATAATACTTAATTCAACTTGAGATTAAAAATACAAATATGCATTTAAAAATAAACAACATAAGTATTACTTATTATTTTCATT
Organism: Salticus scenicus; assembly: GCA_963930645.1. NCBI lineage: Eukaryota > Metazoa > Arthropoda > Arachnida > Araneae > Salticidae > Salticus > Salticus scenicus. The sequence goes on along the minus strand of OZ005658.1, from coordinate 211,693,585 downwards.
TTTAAAAACAAACTAAAAATTTATAGTTATGTAGTTTTAAGATACAACTGTATAGTGGTATTATCATCTATTAAGACACTTAAAAAAAATAAATAATAAATAAATAAATAAAGAGAAAAAAAGAGAAAAAAATCAAAAGTTTATAGAAAACATTTTGGCTGAAAGTAAAAAAACGCACAATCCCAAGAGTGAAAAAAAAAAAAAAAAAAAAAAAAAAAGCAGAAATTTGATAAGGTTAAATTAGACAAGAAAAACTAGTCGAAGCTCGGGAAGAGTGGGCACGTGATTCCATGATGCTATCGTCGAGGATTAACTACGTCTCACCGGGCGGACGGGTAGGAATCACCACATTTTAGAAGGAAATAAAATACGTAGGAACAATACAGTCCCTCTCCTATATATACGAGCACTTCTCCTGATTCAGAATCCTTTTCGCACTGAAGACGGTATGCTGTAGGCTACCGAAAAAGCTGTATGCATTTCCAATATTTTTCTTTGGCGTTTCCGACGTAGTAGTTTATTCGGGTTTTAATATTCCAACGCCAAATCTCCTGTTATTATATGAATGGAACTATTGTTACTACAAACACAATTTAGTTTCTGGATGTCAGTCGCAGATTTTTTTTCAGTGTAAATCATTTGAAATTTAATATCAAAATTAAAAATAGAAGTTTTAACTATTTGAATTTGTAACTCCACAATTTTGGATCTTGCAATTCATAGTACAGATGTTACTTTAACCAAAGATAAAACTTGTTTTCTTTATCAGCATTACGCTCATCACTGACTGACTGATTCTATCACGCTTAAAAAGGCTAAGAGATTTCCTTGGACTCTGTCTGTGTGTGAATGCAAGTTGCTACCTAATTTTTATACTTTAATTAATTTTAAAAAATCTAATTGCAGATCGATAAGCTGTTTAATCCGACAGATTCAGGAAAATCGCCCCTTTCATTTGGTACCTTATTTGTAACGAATTTTTGTTTAGATTTTTTTTAATTAAATAAAATAGGAAAATAACAGCTTTAAAATAGACATTTAAATTTTTAATTGTTACCATTTTTTCTTCTTTCAGCATAAAATAATATATGCTTTCACGTGGAAAAAAAAATGTATATATATATATATATATATATATATATATATATATATATGTATATATATATATAATATTAAATTTGCTCATGCAGATGAAAAAATGACGTCTATAAAACAGTAATAATGATTTTAAATTTTTAAGATAAGAATGAGTGGGAAAATTTCTCACGGGCTTGCTAGCAAATGAATTATGAAGTGAGAAATAAATAAAATGAAATGATAATTTTTCAACGGGCGCCTTAGTTGCCCTACAACTAGATAGTTTAAGTATATTTTTGTAGCAATGGCATTAGCTTCAAGTAATATTTGCTTTTACTATAATAAGGTGCCTTAAATATAGTGCTTGAATGTTCATATTAACATAAGTATTAAACATTTTTATAAATCGTTTCAAATTTTATATCGAAGTTAATAACAAAATTTTCATCAATTTTTATAAACGGGAATTTGTAATTCCAGAATTTTTTATCTTTAAATTCATAGTACAAACCACATTTAAACCAAAAATAAAAACATATTTCAACACATATTTGTTACAAAGGCGTTAATTACGGCAAATCTGGGCTTTTATTATAAGAAGATGCATTAAATGCAATGCTTAAATGTTTGTTAACATAATTACTGAATAATTTTATAAATCGTTACGAATATAATATCGAAGTTAATAATAAAAATTTCATTTTTTTTTTAAATAAGTGGATATTTGTAATACCACAATTTTCGATCTTACAATTCATAGTACAGAGCTTATTTAAACCAAAATTAAAACATATTTTCTTTATTTTGATACATTTTTGTTGCAACGGCATTAGTTTCGAGAAATCGGAATTTTTATTATAAATAAATAAAAAAATAAATAAATAAATAAAATAAAGTCAATTCCTACTTAGGTCAACAAAGAAAAAATTTATTTTAGTTACTTTTTATTAAATAATTACAATTTACAAATACAACGTCAGTCATTGCCGCTTTGACTGCAGAACTCGTGCCTTCTTCGTTCACCTGACGAAAGGTCGTGTGCTCTTTCGACCCGAAACGATTGTTGCGAGATTATTGCATTTTAAGGTGTTTATTCAAAGTTGTGTACGCAATACTTTAACTTTCTTCTATATTTGCCTATAGAAATTCATTCAGTAAAAATAATGTATTAAAATTCTAGATCTGTATTAAAATTTCAGATCTATAGTTCAACCATTCGTTTTAATGGTATTGACGAGATTTTTCGAAAGATACCCATATTGAACGTACTTTCCCCCCAGGTGGGGAAGCGCTCCTCCTAAATGCACAAAACTGTATTAGCATCAAGTGTCCTCCACTACAAGTGTAAAAAACTGTATTTGAACTTCAGTGGATGAATAAAAAGTATTTTATTAACGATCGAAAATTTGAACAAGATATATAAATATATATATAAGGAGAGTGTGAACTAATAGTAGGAATTAAAAGATGCGTTATATGTAGTGCTAAAATGTTTATGTTAACACATTTACTAAATTTCTTCATAAATCATTTCAAATTTAAGATCGAAGTTAATAATAAAAATTTCATAAATTTTTATAAACGTAAGTTTGTAATTCCACAGTTTTCTATCTTACAATTCATAGTACAATCTTATGTTAAACAAAGATAAAACTTATTTACTTTATTTCAATATAATTTTGTAGCGATGGTGTTAGTTTCAAGAAATCTGAGCTTTTATTATAAAAATATGAATTAAATATAGTGCTGAACGTTTTATGTTACCATATTTCACACTTTTTTTCAAAAATCTTTTCAAATTTAACAGCGAAATTGAAATTAAAATAAAAATTTCAACAAAATTTTATGACCGTGAATTTGTTATTCTATAGTTTTTGTTCTTACAATTCTCAGTACAGATGTTATTTAAAAATACACTGAGAAAAAAATCTGTAACTTATATCTAGAATTTAAACGGTGGCTCTAGAAAAAATAGTTCCATGTCATCCTTATAAATTCGAGTCCCCTTCGAAAGCGAGTTTTAGAAACCCCTATAAGAATTCTAGGGCGTTTGCCTATATTATTGAGGTCAAACTTATTTCAAAATCTCTGCAAATAAATGTGAGCACAAGAGGCGAATTTAAGCAACTATAATTGTTACGTATGACCCAATTCTAAAAAACCAAGCGAGAATTTCTCGCAATACAAAGGATTCAGAATATTCATAATATTGTTCCACCATCTAGAAATAAATAGACTAGAAATTCTTGATCATTTCGTCTATTCTACTTTTAGCGGGCCTTATACGCATAGTTCGGAAATCTATATTTCTATTTTAGGGATTTAGAAAATGAACACTTATTTGTTCTAGATGAAGGCGGTATATTACTTTTCTCAGAGTAAAGAATTAATGTCTGTTTATTATTTTAGGATGGGTTTATATACATATTTATGTAGCCATAATGACAGATATAATTAATATTAAAATTTAAATAGTAGTCGTATAATAATATATGAATGTCTGCACATGCTTATATAAAAATACATAATAAATAAACAGGTATAAAAATCTAGTGTAACACTCATGCTATTTTCTTTTTCCATGTATATTACTTCAGACATATTTTTGCAGTTTAAGGTATAATGTATGTGACTGTGTATCTAAGCATTTTTTTAAAAGAATACTTCAATACAGTTTTGAAGCAGTTTTATTTCACAAATATTTCTAGTTTATGGGGAATACCACATTTAAATATCCCTTTGCATATTTTCGCTAAATTCATAAAACGTTTAATGCTTTTAATAAATTAAAAGAATTTATTTTACCTTACTCAGTGTGTTTTTGCCCAAGAATTTCTTTAAAAATTATTGGAATAATTTTGAGTCGTCTCTTATATTATCTATAAGTGATTGTCTTATAAAAATAATGTATTTAGACTTCAAAAAACACACAAAAAAATTCAGGAAATAATTTGAAATGCCGCAAGACTATTCCGAAGAAAGTTCGATTATATTGGGTTGGGTTATTTTGTGTTGTTCTACAAAAAAAAAAAAAAATAAATAAAAAAAAATAAAAAAAAAAAAACATTTTTCACGCTACATTTTCTTGTGAGACATCATTTGCGCCTATTAACATTTTCGCGATCGCTGACGTAGACTCTTATCATTTGGAAATCTGTAACTCCTCTAGTGGGCGTTTCTTTTGCAATTTATATGTTGCTATATTTCTTAAGAATATTCTTTCTATTCATAATTGTACAATCAAAATACTATGGATACAAATACTTTAACTAGAAGGAGTATAATAATTATGTATATTCATATGCAATATAAAAAGCATACCTGAAATAATGTACCTTGTAAGTATAATTCTCACGGGAGACACACACTATCAAAAAGACAAAAACATGCCATGGCGAAAGACTTAAGAATATGCATCAATTTCAATTTTTTTTTTAGTACAATCTAAATATATTAAACAGAATCTACGAGAAACCCCGCCTATAGTCGTAATGCATTTGAATAGTTTTGTATGCCACTGTATACAAACCATTTGCCTCATTTAGTTTCAAGTAGCTTTTCCATATGGTGCAGATTTAGAATACAGATTTGGATTTGCTGCTTATAGTTGTTCTTAAGTTATACTAATAAAACTCTGACAGAGAGAAACACACTAGAGCATTCATTTTTCTAGAGAACATATTCAATACTAAAGTTCTTATTCCAAGAATAACCAAGATTGAGAGGGATTTTCATCGGTCACGTGACGAGTGAAACGGATAGATACGTCCACAATTGGATGACACGGTGAAAACTCTTCGGCACCCCTTGTCCGAAAGGGGTTCAGGGGTCCGAAAGGGGTTAAGTAACCTTCATTGAAAATTTTAAAAGCACTTGTCACGTAACTTTTATGTTGGTTACATCCTTCGATGAAGGATGCGCTGTCTAGTCAAACATATGATCTCGGAGATATACATACCAAACATTAAAAGCCTGTTTTGTGCATTCAGGAAGCCCAAAAGTGGGTAAATATAGAGAAATCAAAATTTTGAAATTTTTTTAAAAAACAAGTGAAAAAAGCTCTCTTTACCATATTTTATTAACAGAAAGTAGAAAAAACTCTCTTTATTACGAAATTAATATGCAAAATTTTGTGAAAATAATTTTGTTCTACAATTTTTAAAACCGTTGAGGTGATTTTTATTTCAGTTTAAATTTCTTATACGTTATTGGCTTCCGTATTAAAGCAATTTATTTATTTATTTATTGACTAAAAGTTGTTAAGGTTGTAATGAATATTTTAAAGATTTATCATCATGATAGGAATTATAGTTTAAACATTGTACGAATTTTTTCTTATGTGTTTATAAATAAATAAAATAATTAATAATAATAATAATAATCTATCGATTAAATAATAATAACAAGAGTAGTAATAATATATGAGAGAAATTATATTTTTGTCCTTTTAGAGTATATAGTTACACGCTTTTACAGCAATATATTATTGAGACTTCAATAGTGTATTTTAAAATAATAATTAAGCGTTTATTAAACCATCATAATAGGAACTATAGTTTAAACATTGCACTAATTTTCTCTTATGTATTTATTAAAAAATAAATAAATAAATAAAATAATAATAATAATAATATGTCGATTAAATAATAATAATAATAACAAGAATAGTGATAATATATAAGACAAATTATATTTTTGTCCTTTTAGAGTATATAGTTACGCGCTTTTACAGCAATATATTATTGAGACTTCAATAGTGTATTTTAAAATAATAATTAAGCGTTTATTAAACCATCATAATAGGAATTATAGCTTAAACATTGCACTAATTTTCTCTTAAATAAATAAATAAAATAATAATAACATGTCGATTAAATAATAATAATAATAACAAGAGTAGTGATAATATATAAGACAAATTATATTTTTGTCCTTTTAGAATATAGTTACATGCTTTTACAACAATATATTGAGACTTCAATGGTGTAATTTAAAATAATAAATAAGCATATAATATATGTAAAATATTAGAAGAAATTATAGATGTCAAATGCAGATTAAAATTTCTTATTTAACATAAGTTATTAGTATAAAAATATATATGAAGAAAAATACTTAAACATTCCGAATTAATTAATACTTCTAAGGTATGAAATAAATGAAGTAAAATTGTATGATTTATAATGTGACTTCAAATTCAAAGGAAAAACAGACAAAACTTTCCAAATAGACAACACTTATTCATCTGAAATATCTCAATTTAATGTCAATAAATAAATATATATAGTAACACCATATATAAGTAACTATAGTAACTAACTAACTCTACCATATATAAGTAACACAAAATAGAAAAAACTTCTTCTTATCATGAAATTAAAAAAATATAAATTTCTAAAAATTTATTTGGTTTTTCAATTTTTAAAGCCGTTGGGATAATTTTTATTTTATTTTAAATTTCTTGTACATTATAATGTTGTAATGAATATTTTAAAGATATGCCATCATAATCTATATAATATTTCTCTAACGTGGATCAGTTTCAATTATATTTTGTCAAACCATACGATACGCGAAGATAAAAAATAATATTTATACCTGAACAATATTTAAGCATGCGGACTTTGCTCAATGGACTTATGAGAAGAAATGTCGACATTTATCTGATGAGATTATTTTACGAAAAAATGTATTTTTAACAGTTGTTTCTTCAGAATCTTTGCAAGCGTCATTTTAAACCTAGCAATATTTTAAAGATATATACAGAATATGAACTTTTGTGTCATAAATTGACTAAAAAACCCAATCATGAAAAATATAATCAAAATCGGAATTTTTTTATTTTAATTTATTTATTTATTAAAAAAAATAAAATAATAATAAAAAGTCGTTTGCAACATGACGGCAAAAATTTAAAAGTCGTCGTGGGAGTCCTATATTAAAACTGCACTGTCCGTGGAGGTAAGAAAATTGGGTCATGAATCATGAATTTTATTTGGAAGCCTTTCTTTGAATGAATTTGGTTTCACTATTATACGATATTAATTTGGTTTTAATAATAATTTGGCTTCTGGTAAATTATAACATTTATGAGTTTAAATTTTTAAAGGTAAATAAGAAAAGAAATAAAATGCGAATATTTCGCACGAGTTTGCTAGTATGAATTATATTTTCGACATTGGACTAATTTTCTCATATGTATTTAGCAAACATTCATTTTAAATCTGTTGAGAAAAAAAAAAATGTATCAAAATAATCTGGTGAGTCACACACACGACTTTCTCTTACCCTGAAATTTAATACTATAAATACAGGTTGCAGATTAAGAGGTAAGATAACGAGAACTGTTATGTAAACCTGCGGTAAACAATTCAAATTAGTCTTCGGAAGAGTTTTATATGATAATTAGTTCTGTTTGAGGGGGGCTACCGCTCCCCTCAACCCCCATTTCATTAATGCACCTACATTTATATAGAATTTAATTCGGCTATTAAAAAATAATTCTGTTTTTTTTAAAAATAACTTGTTAAAACTATTATTTAAAAAAATTATCTTTTATGATAATGCAGACGATTTCCATATTAGAGAAGTAGTATAACACTAAATATACAAAAAAAGTCCATTTTATTCTCAATATTAAAAAAAAAAAAAAAAAAAAAAAATCGATAACTTTGTTTTAAATTATCGCAGATCAATGGTTCAACCATTCGTTTTAAAGGTATTGGCGAGCTCTTTTCAAAGATACCCATCATGAAAATTTGCACACCTCGAGGGGGGACTTCCAGCCAGGGGGGGAGGTGCGGCTCCAACATACACAATTTTTTTCCCTGTTCACTATCTCTATTACAAAAAAAATATATATTCGTTTCATTTGGTTTAGTGCAGTCTATAGATGTTAACCTCTACTTACCTGCAATTTCGCCCATAGATGTAATGTATTTGAAGACTTTTGAGTGTCCCTGTACACGAACCATTTGCTTGATCTTAACGAAAAGTTTAGTGTAGCATCCTTATATCATATGCATCTAGAATACCAAGTTTGAACTTTCTGCCATAATTTGTTTTTGAGATATGCTGACAAAAGGCAGACACACACACACACACACACAGAGACACACACACAGACATACACACAGACCATTTTGCTAAAAACATGATTTTCGTATTCAGGGGACCTCAGAACATGTAAATATAACAAAATCTCGCGTTCGAAAATTTGACCCAAAAACAATACTTTCTCTACCTTATGGATAAGAGAAAGTAAAAATTATATTTGTGTCCTTTTAGAATTTAGTTCAATGTTTTTAAAGCAATATATTATTGAAACTTCAATGGCTTATTTCAAAACAACAATTAAGTCTTTAATATATGTAAAATATTAAAACAAACTATAGATGTCAATTCAGATGAAAATTTCTTATTTAGCATAAGTTCTTAGTATAAAAATATATATACAGAAAAATACCTCAACAATTTGCACTGATACATATTTCTAAGTTATAAAACACATGACAAAAAATTATGCTATTTATAATATGATTTCGAATTCTATGGAAAAATAGGCAAAACTTACCGTCAGAAAACATTTATTCATCTGCCGTATCTCAATTTAATGTCAATAAGTATATATATATAAACAATAAATAAATAACGCGGGGTACTCCACATTTGCATATAATTTACATTTAATTTTGCCATAAAAACTGCAATGCATATATAATTTAAATATCATGCAAATATTAACTAATTAAAGAAAATTTGATGTTGAATGGCTATTTGTTTCTAAATGGGCATATAAAAGAACCTATCCACTTAATCATACCTACTGAAATGAAAAACGTATTACTTGACCAACACAAAAAATATCATTCTAATATCTTACTTTTATGATAATTTTTATTTATGGTTTTTTTTTTCTTTGAAAAAATATATTCATATAATGAAGCCTATTCTCTGTATATGTGCTTATTTCCATATATTTAACATATATATATCCTATAGTAAAATTGCATGTTTCCAGAGTTTTAAAAGAGCTGTTAAACTAATACATAACATCTGGTCAAATGCTAGCTTCATATTTGAATATTACTACTTTAATAATAAAAAAAAAGGAAAACAGACAAAAAGTGCATAATAATCCAAATCTACAATTAGGTTTGAATTTATTTCACCTTCTAAACAGCAATATTTTTTTCTCAAATATCATGGAAGCATCAATTTAAAATAAAATTATATAGTAGATAGGGGTAATTTCTGAATACTCACTTAAAAAAAAAAAAAAAAAAAAACTCTCAGCTATTTAACCATAACAAAAACTATAATTTGAACAATATAAGTATCATGATTATGATTTTGATATTTCCATATTCGATTTTCTGTAATCTCAATTTACATATTTGAAAATATACTCTACTACATTTGTTAACTGAGTTATTGGTTTTTGATCTGAAAACTGCTCCTTATTTATAGTTAAAAGAGAGTCTTTTGCATATTTTAAAATTCAGCTACCAATTACACCAGTTTATTTATTTTATATTTGTATATACATCGTGAATTACAATCATACTTGAATATTATATAAGAAAAATTTCAGTTAGATTATAAAATGGAATAAAGACTGAAATTCTAAACGACCTGTAAAACAATAATTGTTTTTTGTTCGTGTCTTATATATATATATATATATATATATTCATAAAATGGTTGCATAATGATCTGTGTTATTAACTGGGTGGAGAGCCTCCAATTCCATTATTTATGGCTTGGAGCAACAGACCAGGACATAGGCCTAATGTCCAATCCGTACCTTCACGTGGTGTAGCTGTTAGTAATGCTTAGCTTTATAAAGCAAGACGGATGGGCTCTCATACTAAGAGGCATTCGCTAACTTGGTGTGACTTGGTCAACTCCCCCTTCATATTTCAAAATGCCTGTTTCATATGTACAATGGCCCTCAGTTTTCGGTGGCCCTTATCACCGGCTAAGCTGCCAAGGAACGAATGTATGTAATTCAGATGAAATTGTGAAGTTTTGAAAAGCAGAATAGAGAAGAACAAAGGCAGATTGGAATCACATAGTAGAGGCCTTCACCCTGCAGTGGATTGATAAAGGGGGAAGTTGATTATGATGATGATGTGCATAAAATATTATTTGTGGAGATTTTAAAAGAAATTTTCTGTTTTTCGAAAGTAACTATGAAGAATTCTATTTTGAAAATTTGATTCTTTCATATTTCCATCATAAATGAAAATGTGACCGATAAAAACAATATTCTTTCGATTCATTTATCTAAACACTAAATATATAAAAAAAGAGAGAAAGAAAAATGATTAGAGTTTAGTACATTTGGCTGTAAGGGTACAAACCTTAGCACTGAAACTCTAAATTTCATAGTCGTGACTACTTCTAATGAAGAATTATGGAATAGTATGAATTATGACATATTTTTTCCCACTCGCATAGTTTCATGTATATGGTTAAAATTTATAGAGAATTTTTAATAAATAGAAAAATAAAATGTCAAAGTTGAAATATATTTTTAAAAATATGAAGATGGTTTTTTTTGATGAAACGGACATAATACGGCAAATTTTAATGTATCAGTATTGAAAAGCAAGGGAAAGCTTCTCTTCTTATTATTTTTTGATAAGTCTTAGGGGTTGCGCTCACTAACCCCCTACACACTGTCCCCTTCATCTCAACTCTGTTTTTCTGTGATTCGGGTTTATTAAGAGTTTATAACGGAAGACAGCGTCAGAACAATGCGAGAGAAATCCCTATATTTGATCTCAAATTGAAATATAAAATAATCTTACACATCATCTGTCTAAAGAAAAAATGTGTAAATAATCTTGCTTAACATTCTGGAATTTAATGGCAATTTGTGATAATTTTTAACGGCACACATCCTTCTCTTACGTTAAATGAGTTAATCGGCTGACTTTATATATACTTTTTCAGCCAGTTGCAAAATATGTCAGAAATTGTGTTTATTCGAAAATGTACACAACGGTTTTGATGAAGGTTGTTGGTTAAGTGTTTTTTGGGGTCTTAAATCAGTTCGACTTATTCTTATCCTCAGAAAAGTTCGCGTTTGCTGTTAACCCTTAACCCGCCAGTTGCACCATATGGCAGAAATTGGGTTTACTCGAAAGTGGATGCAACAATGTTAATAAACTTTTGTGATTAAGGTTTTTTTTTTTTTTTCTTTTTTTTTTTTTTCCCTTTTGAGGTGTTAAATCGATTGGACCTATTCTCATTTTCAGGGAAATTGTCGCTCGATGTTACCCCTTTAATCACCGGTTGCAATATACGCTGGAAATTGGGTTTGCTCGGAAATGGATATAAAAATTTTGATGAAAGTTTGGAGTTACGTGTATTTTACGGTGCAAAATCAATTAGACTTATCCTCATCGTCAGGAAAATTCCAGCGCGCTGTCAACTCTTTATCAGCTGGTTGCAAATTAAGGCGGAAATGGGGTTTATTCAGAAACAGATGGAATGATTTTGATGCACATTTAGGGTTAAGTGCTTTTTGGAGTTAAAAATCAATTAGACTTATCCTCATCATCATAAAAACTGGGGTTCGCTGTTAACTATTATCTGTTGGTTTAAATATGGCATAAACTGAGTTTATTTGGAAATGGATGTAACGATTTTCATGAACATTTGAATTAAGAATTTTTTACGATAAAAAATTAATTATCCTCATCTTCAGAAAATATTGCATTCGCTGTTAATCTTTTATCTTACAAAACATGGCAGAAATTGGGTTTATTCAAAAATAAATATAACGATTTTGATGAAAATTTTAGCTTAAGGGAGTTTTGATTCATTCTCGCTTTAGAAAAATGTGAGTTTCCCAAAGTCATTTATCCTCCTATTCCAAAAATGGCAGCAATTGGATTTAATGAAAATTAATATAGTGACTTTGAGGAAAGGTTGAAGTTAAAGGTGCTGGGGTGAAAAATTGATTGAACCTGTTGTCATCTTTAAAAATTTGTATTTTGTGCTAACCCATCAGCTGCCAGTTTAAAAATATGGCAGAATCTAGGCTTACTACACTGTAAAAAATATGTCCTATTTGCTGCCAGAAATTCTCTGTAATTTGAAAAAATACGCGTAATTTACGAAAAAATTACGTTGTCAGAACGTATTTTCTCAAATTACAGAGAATTTCTGGCAGCAAATAGAAAATATTTTTTACAGTGTAGGTAACAGATCTAACGATTTTAATAAAAGTTTAGGGTTAAAAAATTTTAAGAAATAAAACCCATTCGACTTATCGTCATCTTTAGGAAAATTAAATTTTATTTTTAAAACTTAATCTCCTTCTACAGAATGGGACAAAAAAACTGGTTTTCTTAGCATCGAATTTAAATATTTTATTAAAAACGTAGAGTCTAGTATTTCTTGACATGTAAAACTGATTTGATTCCGACTGTTAAAAAATTTAACAAAAATTGGGTTTACTCTAGAATGGTTCAAATGATTTTCATAAAAACTTAGAAATAAGGCTTCTTTGTGGTGACACCTATGCGATTTATCTTCATCTTCTGAAAAATTAGCTTCCGCTATTAAATCTTATTTTCCGTTGAAAATCACATCTGAAACATGGTGTTCTGGGTTCTATCGATTTTGATAAAAAATGAATGAGATTTGGTTTTCACGGAACTAAATCGAACGATTTTAATAAAAATACAGGATTATTATTATTTTTTTTAATGAGAAATTTATCTGATATATCTTCATTTTCAAGAATATGAGTGTTCATTGTTAACCTTTGCTCTGATTTCTGTAATTTTTTACCACAACTGTGTTAAATTTTTCTTAATTCCAATTGAAAACTTGAAAATTAACACTTTAATAAAAGAATATTACATAAAGTAAACTAGGTATATATTTTATAAAGATCAATTTACTGCATCTCAATTTTCTTCACAAAATGACAAACAACAAATTTGATACATTTTTTTTTTCTTTTCCTTTTCAAAAGTTCCTTTCATGTAAACAAATCATTTGGTTATCGTATAAAAATGTTAAAATTTTCGAGATAATTACTAATATGTAAGGTTTTATTCTGAAAGGACATAACTAAAAAAAAAAAAAAAAAAAAAAAAAAAAAAAAAAAACTTAAGAAAAATATGATTGTATGTTAGAAAACGGAAATGAAAAAAATTCTGATGTGATATTTTTCAATAGTGTAGAAAAATATATAGTGAATTTATGAGAGGAATTTTTATGAAAAATTAAAAATTTTCATGGGGAATAAATTGTATTACAAATTCATGAAAATACGTGTTGCTTAGTAACCATACAACTTCTATTACCAACTAATGCATATATTAACTAAAAAAAATAGTGTGTACGAAAGACAAAGTTTACATAAATTCATCATACGACTAACAGCTTTCCTGTAGTCACAAACACATATGTTGCAAAGACTCATAAAAAGCATTTTATATAGCGAGTTCGAAAATCGGCAGAGACGTTTTTTGAGTCACCAATACCAGGATCTAAACCTTTCCTTTCTTATCAGGACACCTATCAATTTAACTATTTTAACCAATTAATACATGCAAAATATTAACTAAAAGGGGAATTTATGTTGCAAATTTGTAGAAAATCATTAGAGCTGTTTTCGAAATACGGATTTCCGGTCCTCCATCTGAATTTCATGCCTTATTTCCATTTTCCCATTTTTCCATATTTCACCAATGCTTCAAAAACTTATTCCTATGCGCGAGCTTGTCTTAAATATAAAGTTTCATTGTTCTTAGTTCATTTTGGAGTTATCGAAATCAGAAGATTTCCTACTTATTTGCACAAATACAAATTAACCAATCGCCAGAAAATTACTTTTTAAAATACACACACAATATCGACGTTTTTGACTAAATACTTTCATTACCTACGGTAGTCGGATAAGGGAAGTAAAAATATATTTGTTTTAATTTAATAAATATTCAAAGTAATCGTAGTTCATATTTGAAACGATGTAAACCATTTTAACCAGGATTAAAATAAAATCATAATTAAACTATAAATCCTTGAACCTCCATAAAGTGACGCTTATAAAATCCTATACTAAAACGAGACAGCTGTTGTTACAGCTCCTGTTTTAAAATTTAAAATCTTGTAATTAGGGGGAAAAAAAAAAGAACAAGCTTAAAATGTTACACTAGAGCAAGCTGAGAAACTTGGTATTTTCTAATACAAAACTAAAAATTTAAAAAACGGTCTTCTATATTTTCCTTCACAAATTATTATTATTATTTTATGATTGCAGACGATTTACATCTCCGAAAAGTATTGCACTAAATGTCCAACGGAAATGTTTTTTACCATGCAGATGACACTCTTCTCGTTCTCGTAGAAAATTACAATAGAGCAGTTCTATATGTCCACCGATATGCATCAAAATTGAATCAGTTTAATGTCTCATAATAGCATTTTCACACATCAATGTTTGTTTACTTACACGCAACAGATCCTTAGATATAGCCTTCCTTCAAAGTGCGGAAATCGCTGTACAGCAGCGTCACCTTTTTGAGCGAATACCACTAAAAATTGACAGGCACTAATTTATGTCAAGGTGTCTAGATATTAACTTATACTGAATTTTGTGCAGAAGTTCCTGAGTTACAGTTGCCACAAAAAATTTGTCATACACACACACACACAGGCAGACAGATATACAAACAGATATATTCTTAAAAAAAATAAAATTTCAAGTCGTATTCTGGATCACTCAAAGCGTGTAAATCCGTCGAAAACCAAAATTATAAAATTTTTACGAATCCAATACTTTCTTCTATTGAATATAAAAGAATGTTAGAAAAATTTATAAAATTTTAGCGTACAATTGTCTCAAAAATTTCTTATTTCTTAAAACAAGAAAAATCTGCTTTACGATAGACTCTTAAAAAGGAAAATATTTCCACAAAGAAAAGTTCTTTTTCTGCTAAGACCATTTTATGACACCTGAATTTTCCTCAAGTGTCTTGATATTAGTTATCGCCATATAAATTTTTGTCATTTTAAGAAGTCTCTTTTAAAAAGACAAATCATTTTACAGTCTAAAAAATACGGATTTTTAAGGGATGATTCATGATATCCGTATATAAAATATGAGACTGTAGGCCGAGTTGGCACGACTAAACAGCTAACCACAGGAAAACGTGATCATAAAGAAGAAAACAGAAATAACACAACTTTTACTGCGTATCATATTAATCAATATGGTGAAAAACAAGTTACTTGGTTGTTGAATAGTTATATAATTGCGCAAAGTAAATTATTCATGAGAGAGCAGAAAGATGTACAAACACCAATAGTGCAAGTCTACATATAAAATTTTGATGGCTAATCTTTATGTTTTTTGTGTCCTGAAACCGAATCTGAAACCAGTTTTTCTCTATTACTTATAGATTTTTACCAACACAGCGTGTCTACGAAATCACACTTTTCGATTCTTTTTTCACTGCTTTCAGTGTCTCTAAAGTGTTTGATGTGCTAAATTGAGGAGTGCATGTTTTTCCTTCCTATCCCGTAATGGTTTGTCACAAAGTAAGGATATGAATATTGAGTGAATTCACAAATAGCCTATAACAAACTTGAAACTCTTTATATATAAAATAGGCTATTACTTACACATCATTTTTTACATGTGTTTCTCTACATCGCAGCTCCGTTTAGAATTGTCTTGTGCACTGCTTGTGGGCCTTGAGGATGAGGGGAGGGGGGATTCTCTATGCAGCACCCAATGATAATCTGCTAATACATTAAAAGTCCATCGCCCCTGATACCTCTTCTACATTTTTTTAATGTTTTTATTAAACAGTTCTCATTTTTCTTCGCTCATATGACCTATATTTTCTGGGAAATAATTTAGATGAGAGCTCAAAAAATGGATCTTTAAGCTCAAATAACATCGTTTTTTAAGGAAACTGGAAAAATTTTAATAGTTTTTTTTTTCTATATCAACATACAAAAATATAACAGAAAAATACATCACGTTGAAGAAAAAAAATTCATTGCTGACCTTTGCATATACGTGGTAACTTTTCTAGTGTGTTTCCACGATTAATTATAATTAATCATGGAAACATGCTAGGAACTACCGAAACGAAGAAAGTGTGTCGATAGACATATTGTATAGACAAAAGTCCCTAAGGGATAGAAAAAAACCTGCTTCATTTTCGGTTTCAGCAAACACACCACACGCAATAGTAGTAGTAATAATAATAATAATAATAATATATATATATATATATATATATATATGAGTAAAAATTATGAAATAAAATTTTACTAACATTATTTTGTAGACCTGTGTAATCATTTAAAAGTGAAATGTAGGAGTTCCAAGTTTAAAATAAGAAAAACAACAACAAAAAGATATTTTTATGTGCAAATAATAAAAGTAAAATTTATTGACGGTTTTAGGGATATAAAAAACGATGAATATGACCAATTAATAGAGTTTATAAATATTGCAGAATGGAATAGGGGTACAAAGTACGAGAGAAAAAATATAGAAAAATCATGCAGTGCGCATTGATTAGTAACACTTTCCAACTGTACGTAATTGTTGTATCGAATAACTTTTACTATTCTTCCCTACGTTATCACACAACAGACAGAAGGACTGAAAAATATACAGATAGACTAATTGATTTTAAAATTACACTTAATCATTTTGGAAAGTGTTAAAAAAGCTTAACGCAAAAGAAAATGCAGCCATTAGATTATAATTACAGCTTTTGATCTCTCTGACTATTTTAGTGTAGCCCTGTAAATCAGAAAGTTAATTATATCATATTCTATAAAAAACATTATTTTAGAATATTAACAATGCATTTCAATATTATTATGATTTTTTCAGTAGAAAGACTTTTAAATATAACTTTCAAAAAATTCTGTCCTAAAACGGAATGCATTAGCTTATTTTTATTATTATTATTTTTTTTTTTTTGGTCCCTGTAAACAAACTAGTTGTACAGGACCTATTAATGGCATATTTAATGGGGAACATTCTATACGGAAAATATTTATAAAAATAACACTCATAGAACACAACGCTTTCGAATGCTTTTGGGTGTCCCTGTACACAAACCAGAAGAGATATTCCCTCCACTTCCAGTATGGAACATCCGATAGTGAACTTCAATAAAATATATCAGTTTCGAGAAATTCCATAAATATTTACAGGAGTTAGAGCGCGGGCAGACAGATAGACAGACAGAAGGATAGAGACACAAACTGAAATCATATTCACACTTAAAAATTTTTTAAAGTGTTAAAAACACTTAATGTAAACGAAAGTACAATTATAGCAATTTTTTATTAATAACTCTTAATATAAATGGATATTTTTGAGTCACCTTGTAAATCTAATGTTAATCCTGCTACATTCTATGCAAGGAATTTTTTTATGCATTTTAATAACACATTTCAATTTCCTAAAACTAAAACTTTGTGGAAAGTAAAGTTATTAAAATTTTATTTATAGAAATATCTCTCATAGAACGCAATGCTTTAGAATACTTTTGAGTGTCCCTCTATATAAATCGGTGGTGGTATTTCCTCCATTTTATACTGGAAACATCCAATAGGGAATTTGAATAACATATTTCAATTTCATTAAGATATGTCTACAGCAAAGGTATGAAAATATGGTTTATAGAAATAAATTTCATAGAACACAATGCTTTTAAATACTTTCGGGTGTCCCTGTACAAAAAAACAGTTGAGGTATAAACTCTATTTTCAATAAGGAACATCCGATAGTGAACTTGAATAACATATATCAGTTTCAGGAAATACCAGAAATATTTACGGGAGCTAGAGCTCGGACAGGCAGACAGGCAAACAGACAGACGGGCATGCATATACACAAAACTGAAATCACATTCACACTTAAAAAATGCTAGAAAGTGTTAAAAACACTCAAATTAAACGAAAGTACAATTCTAGCAATTTTTTATTATTACCTCTTAATATAACTGGATATTTTTGCGCCACCCTGCAAATATAATGCTAATCATGCTATTTTCTATGCAAAGCATTCTTTTGTGTATATAAATAACATATTTCAATTTCCTAAACTTTGTGGAAAGTAAAGTTATTAAAATTTGATTTATATAAATATCTCTCCTAGAACGCAATGCTTTGGAATACTTTTGAGTGTCTCTGTGTATAACCCGATGGTGGTATTGCCTCCATTTTATACAGGAAACATCCAATAGTGAACTTGAACAACATATTTCAATTTCATTAAGATATGTCTACAGTAAAGGTATTAAAAAAAATACATCTTATAGAACACAATGCTTTGAAATACTTACGGGTGTCCCTGTACACAAACCAGTAGAGGTATAAACTCTATTTTCAATAGGGAATGTCCGATAGTGAACTTGAATAACATATTTCAATTTCATTAAGATATGTCTAGAGTAAAGTTATGAAAATATGGTTTATAGAAATATGTCTCATAGAACACAATGCTTTGAAGTACTTTCGGGTGCCCCTGTACACAAACCAGTAGAGGTATAAACTCCATTTTCAATAGGGAACGTCCGATAGTAAACTTGAATAACATATTTCAATTTCATTAAGATATGTCTAGAGTAAAGTTATGAAAATATGGTTTATAGATATACCTCTCATAGAACACAATGCTTTGAAATACTTTCGGGTGTCCCTGTACACAAACCAGTAGAGCTATAAACACCATTTTCAATAGGGACCGTCCGATAGTGATCTTGAATAACATCTTTCAATTTCATTAAGGTATGTCTACAGTAAAGGTATGAAAATATGGTTTATAGATATACCTCTCATAGAACAGAATGCTTTGAAATACTTTCGGGTGTCCCTGTACACAAACCAGTAGAGGCATAAACTGCATTTTCTATAGGGACCGTCCGATAGTGAACTTGAATAACATATATCAGTTTCAAGAAATTCCATAAATATTTACGGGAGTTAGAGAGCGGACAGACAGACAGACGGACGGACAGACAGGCAGACGGACAGATAGACAGAGAGACAGACAAACCGAAGTCATAAACACTTTTCAACCTTGTTAAAAAGTTTTTAAAAAAGGATAATTATTATGGTGAAGATAACTAGTATTAATGGTGAAGAAGAATGAGAGAAATGATTGTCATTGGCATTTATTATATCCGTTAAGATAAAAGTTTCTAAGAAGAACATGGTAATTGTTATCGCTACGAATGTGAATGTTTACTTTGGAAAAGGCCACCAGAAATTTACTGATACTAGTTATTCGAAAAACTGATAGATATTCGCCAAGTTTAGTTCATGAGAATTAGCATGATAAGCAGATTTTTGACGAATTCTTTAATGTGAATCTCGAGGCAATCAGGCAACTAAGTTACAATTAGAAGCAGGATCAAATAAAGCTGAATAAAGAGCATATGCGTTCACAAATTAAAATAAAAATATAAAGTAAAAATATATTTTAGCAGGGTATTATGAGTTTACTGATTCTGGAAAAAATGGAAAGTGATCAAAGATTTCACTTCTGTTGTTTGAAAGAAATATATCATTGTGAAAGGAATAAGGAAGATATAAAATTTAGATAAAGCAGTTTAATTGAGTATGGATTTAATTTGTTATTCATAGGTTAAAATAGTCACTTCGTTACATTTAAAATGTTTTAAGAATAAACAATTTATTTTATAATATAATAAGTTAAAATATTTCCTTATCTTTTTTGGAGAAAAAGTAAATTTTAAAATGTGTGATAATTTACATAACCCTATAAAATCGATTTATGATAGGAAATATATATATATATAAATTCACAACAAAATCAAATATTAAAAGCTAATCATTTAAAATAATGCCAGTTTAAGCTTAGAAATAGGTATACCTTCTAAAAAAGGTTTTCTAGGGAAAATATAGTTGAACCGGCAAGTTCTAGTAACTAAAAGTAAAAAATATTTAAAATATTACCCTAAAACTGTCGCAAGTACATGTTATTTTGTTAAACAAAACTTTGGAAAGTTCCTTTAAAAAGAAAAAAGGAATATGAATGAAAATGGCGTGTCATAAAATGTTCTGCTAAGGACTTTTTTATGACGCATAATTTTTCTCAATAAAAATGACAAACACTTCATTTAATTTCTCATCATATTCAAAAGTTATTTTTCAGTAAGACATATCACTACAAAACCTTAAAAAATACGGATTTTTTCCTAGATTATTAATAACTAGCAGGCTACGCCCGCATCGCTGGTCACTATATTTAAATGATTATACCACATTATAGACAAAAACTTAAAAAAAAAAAAAAAAACGAAATTGCTCCAAACCTTGCTTCTGGTACCCGCTGTCTACGGTAGCTCTTTTCCCGCCCGCACTGCATCAGGTCTAGGTTTCCCATGCCTGCAGAAAGATCTTTCTCGGGCACTTCAATCTGGATATTTATCGACGACAGGGGGGGGGGGGATCTGCTACTATTAAAAACTACGATTTTAAAGATGACTGTATCTCAGCATCTATTAAATATTTTAGTTTTGAACCGTGTATTTTATAGCCCATGCTATTTACACTATATTACGATTTGATTCCGACAAATGTAATAAAATATAATAAAATAAAAAGTAGATTAATAAATAAATACATATATATATATATATATATATATATAAACAAATGAATTTTAATCAATTTAATCCTTTTTACTATGTATATACTACCATTTTTCCCGATAAATACTGTAAATAAGAAAAAAATAATAAATAAAAGTTTTTTCTTTTAAAGGAATTAATTAAAAAATAAAAAATAAGAAGTTGTTCTACTATAAAAAAATTAAACATAACTACGTTATTGAATTTAAAACTAATTATATTTAATTTTTTCTACTGCATTATGATTTTATTTTCAATAAATATAACAAATTAAAACAAAAAAAAAAAAAAAAAAATCGCCTTCAAATAAATGCATTAAATAAAAATAAGTTGCGTAATAGCCGTTGCTAAGATACGCAGATGATTAAAGCAAAAGAATAAATCTATGAAAAATGAAAGAAAGCCAATATTTAAAATAGGAAAAACATTAATTTAAAAAATTGAATTTCGAAATTCGAAAAAATCTCGATGCGGTGCATACCTGCAGGGTCCCAGGTACCTATATGCCAAATTTGGAAGCTCTGCGATCAGTAGTGTGAGCACCAGAGCGCAGACAGACACACACACACACAGAGACTTCTCTTTATTTATATAGATATGTGTCGATAAAATATGAGTATTTAGCTAAATTGACACAGCTAAATAATTATGTGTGAGAAAATGGTCTTTTGAAGTAGAAATCAAATACAACATAACTTTTACTTAAAGTAATATTTATCCAAAAGTATGAAAAACTGCAATTTGACTTTATGATAGGAATTTTATTGGAAGAATTAAAAAAATATTATTGAAGAATAAATTGCATTAAAAATTCCCACGAATGTTTGTTGACATATTTTTAAAACGATGCTAGTTCAAAATTAGAAAGAAATTCAATTGGTATATATGTTAAAACTTTGTTAAGCAGATGTCTTGAAAATTACCAGTATATCAAACAAATACGCCTTTACACTTAAAATAAATATGTATAAAATATTATTCTACATCTATTTCAAGAGAATATATTTTGATACAAAACTTAAGAAAATCCTTTTACCAAGAAAATATTTTCACAAAAAAAGTTCTTTCGCTAATATCATTTTATGGTGCCTCATTTTTCACTTTAAAATGACACGTCATTTAATTCATTGTCATTTTCAAATAATTCTTTCGGGAAAACAAATCACTTGATTATCCTAAGAAATATGGAGTTTTCAAGATTATTCATAAAATACATACATGGCATAAAAGAAATTTTTTGCCGAATTGACAAGGCTAAACAACTAAAGTAAAAAAAACAGCGACTATTAAGTAAAAATAAATAAATAAATAAATATATATATATATACAGCTCCCGCTGCTTATTAAAGTTACATTTGTTCTGAGTCAATGTGATTTTATTAAGCGGCTGATTTTTATATCCGGCGAACGTTCCTGTCCTTAAGGAAAAGGTATTACTTCCCTGAATTTCAAAGCGGCCGAGCGGTTCTGCGCTCAAAGCTGGTAGACGTGAGGTGCCGGGTTCGATCCCCGGTCGCGCTCGTCGGCCTAGCCGTTCGGAGTTTTCCGTGGTTTCCTCCGAAACTTGCGTAAATACGGGGTAGGACCCCTTAGAAAGACCTCCACGGAAGGCACTCCCCCTCAGGCCTAGGACCCCAGTGTTGTCAATCGGCCTTAATCCCTAACACCAAACACCCTGAATTTCAAAAGGAAGTTCAAAAGATAACGAATAATATAATTAGTAAACAATATTAATTAATTTTTAGTAGATAATTAACTGATTATTTCTTCGATATAAGTAAATTAAACGCATTGTAAGGTCCCGTGCACTTCCGTTAGAGGAAAATCATCATTACTTTACCAAAAGTTCACGCTGTTCGTATAAATTTAAAATAATTTCCGTTTAAACCTCATGAATTATAGTAATTTCAAAATAATAACTAGAAATTGCCTTCTAATAATTAGACAAAGAAAAAAAGAAAAAAAAAATTCAAATCAAATTTGTATTTTATTACTGCGCTTTGAAAAATACGTTTCTTGAAATTCTTACGGAGATAAGTTGCGGGGCGTGTTTCATTTGTAACTGTGCTGCAAGTATAAAATCTTGAACAATGAGCGATAACGGAGGGTTTGTTGTGCTTTAATTTCATTTTTCTATTTAAAAAAAATCACAATGTAAATAAAAAAAAATTTCAGTGTGCATAAATGATATTTTTGGCTGCTGAGGATATTTTTGAATTTATTAACCGGCGATGCTGATTTTATTAAGCGGCGGCTTAAAAAATAGTTTGTTTTGATTTGATTCCGGTCCTGGCAATTTGACCAGATTAAATGGATGATTTTATTAACCCGTGATTTTATTAAGCGGCGGTTTATAAATATATATATATATAATCCTAATAGCCCTTCCATACATCAAGTTTTGTTTGATTATACACAATATAAACCGAGCCTTCTCTTATGTGTGAAAACGCAGTATGCCAACACCACTTGTACAGCGATTTGCCCCAAGAGTTTATAGAAAATAATTTATGGCATGATACAACGACATAAAAATGTATAATAAATTAAGTGCAATAGTTTCTGAGATATATTTACCACAAAATATTTGTCATACAGACAAACATTTTTTAAAATTGTTCAAATTATGTTCCGCATCTCTCAAACCGTGTAAATGCATCGAAAATGGAAAATGGTAAACTTTTATGAATTTAATGTTTTCTTCTATTCACTTTAGAAGAGATTAAAAAAATACTCTTTAGCAAGTGCCCCTCCCCCTTTTTTTTTTTTTTTTTTTTACTTTCTCTTACTCATAAGGTAGAGAAAGTATTGTTTTGGGGTCAAATTTTCGAACGCGAGTTTTTGTTATATTTACATGTTCTGAGGTTCTTAATACGAAAATCATGTTTTTAGCAAATGGTCTGTGTGTATATCTGTGTGTGTGTCTGTCTGTTATCAGCATATCTCAAAAACAAATTATGGCAGAAAGTTCAAACTTGGTATTCTAAATGTGTATCATATAGGTATGCTACAGTAAGCTTTTCGTTAAGATCAAGCAAATGGTTCGTGCACAGGGACAATCAAGAGAATTCTAATACAGTACGTCTATGGGGGAAATTGCAGGTAAGTAGAGTTTAACGTCTATAGACTGCACTAAACCAAATGAAACGAATATATATTCTTTGTAATAGAGATAGTTAACAGGAGAAAAATTTTTTGCGTATGTAGGAGCCTCGCCTCGCCCCTGGGGGGGGGAGTCCCCCTCGAGGGGAATAAATTTTCATGATGGGTATCCTTCAAAAGAGCTCGCCAATAACTTTAAAACGAATGGTCGAACCATCGATCTGCGATAATTTAAAACAAAGTTATCGATTTTTTTTTTACTTTTAAGAAAAAAAAAAAAAAAAACTTAGAAAAAAAAAAATCGTATTTTTTTTTTTTTTTTTTTTTTTTTTTTTAATTATTGAGAATAAAATGGACTTTTTTTGGATATTTGGTGTTATACTACTTCTCTAATATGGAAATGGTCTGCATTATCATAAGAGGTAATTTTTTTCAATAATAATTTTAATAAATTATTTTTTTAAAACAGAATTATTTTTTAATAGCTATATAAATGTAGGTGCATTAATGAAACGGGTTGTTGAGTGTTGTGGTATCCCACCTCACACACAACTAATTATCATATAAAACTCTCCCGAAGCCTAATTTGAATTGTTTAACAGAGTTTTACATAACATCGTTATCTTACCTCGTAATCTCCAACCTGTATTTATAGTATTATATTTTGGGTAACAGAAAGTCGTGTGAGTGACAGACCAGATTAATTTTCTTGTAACAACATTGTTTATTTGTTTGAGTCTGCACTCTCGTACTTTTTACTTGGTACATTAAATCAGGAAATGCTAAATACTGATGCATGCTTTAAGTCATAAAACACTAACATGCTTTAAATAACGCTTTGCACTGCGAAAAAAATATAAAGTCTTCATTTAGAATAAATAAATAGTCATTTTCTGAATCTCTAAACTAAAAATATAGATTTCTGATTTATGCATATAAAGTAAACGAATAACCTGGATGTGGATAGACGAAATGATCGAGAATTTCTAGTCCATGCTTTTCCAGATGATGAAATAATATTATGAATATTATAAATATTGTGAATATTTTCATTGCGACAAATTCTCGCTTTATTTCCTAAAATTGAATCGTAAACTAAAATTATAGTTACTAAAAGTTGTGTTCGAATTTATTTTCACAGATTTTTAAATAAAATTGACCACGATAATGTGGAAAAATGCTGTAGAATTCTAATAGAGGTTTTTAGAACTCGTAATAAAGTATGATGACCAGATTATAATACCTTTACAAAATAAAAGCGTTAAAAATTATTACAATTGCCTAATTAGGAATATAATTTTATATTATTTCTAAATGGAGACCAAAATGCTAATAATTATGATGAAAAAATTTCCTGTAAAAAATTTTAGACCTTTGGAAAAAGGTTCCAAAAACACGCTGTCTTCTAAAAAAAAGGACAACATGTCAGCATATAGTAAAGGGAATTAGAATTTATAAGGACGACATATTACTATTTTTAGTAGAGCCAGAATTTAGTTTCTAGATGTCAGTTTCAGATTTTTTTTTTTTTTTTATTAAATGAAGATTAACAATCACTGAATGGTATAAAGCGTATAAACCAACATAATCCCTTTTTCCTAATCGATTCTGTTCATTAGTTTTTAGTTAGTTTAACTTTATTTTTCGTTTCCTGAAAAATCAAGAATATGGACTTAAATCCTTTGTATTTATCAGTACAGAAATATTCTAAACAGAAAAAAGAAAGAAAGAAAGAAAAAAAATTCTTGTAGAAAATTGTAATGGAAGAAGGATAAAACGTATGTTATGGCTATTCCACAGCCTAAAAATATTAGGTGAAATTCTGGTGAAGCAAAAATATCAACACCGAAACGAGTGATTCACTACAAAATAAATTTTCCCATGCATCATGTGGGATATGATAAGTGTGCTTCATTACAAACTTCCGACGCCTGATGTCAGCAGCGTTACTAACCGTACGATGGTACTTGCAAACATTTAAATTTTTAAATAAAGTTTCACACCAGTATACTTTGATAGAAATATTTCATATTAAATTTAAAAGATGAAATAAGTGAAATTACTATAGAAAATTTTTGGTGCGAAGTTTCTCGCCTAAATCGGAGACTTGGGAACTAACTGTACGATAATTATCGTACGATTGACAATGCTGGTGTAACAGCTAAGTACTACAAGTAACAATTTCTGATACTGAATTAGGATATTTGATGAAAACGCGCATTTATAGGCAAAAGCTTGCTCTCTGTGAAATTGCCCCTTGATAACATAAGGCGTCATGTTGCAAATCCTGACAAGGACACTTATTCAACGATTGGTTGTGGAGTTCTGGGACGAATATCTTATAGCCCGCATCCATTTCCCTCGATCTACCATCTGTTTCAGTCGATAAGTAGTACTCGTCTTCTGTATACCTCCGAACAGTGGACGAAGTACGAAAATAGTAGGCAAATTCATCGTATTAAAACACGAATGGTTCCACACTCCTGATGTCATGCAACCAACCAACCTTCATGACCGCCATGAGCGGGAGAAGGTATTTTAAAGAGAGTTTTGGCCTTCGGCCAGTAATGTATGGTGCAATCGGTGCACCAGAGTAACAGATTTATTCTGTTTTATTCTTATGGTTACATGAGTACTCGAATGTATATAAAATACTCACTGTATATAATCATCTTCAAATTTGGTCTTTGTTATTATATTAATTAAAAGAGTAAAAGTTCATAAGAGAATTTCTGTTCAAGTGTAACCACTCGGCTATATTACACCTGACATCCGTCAATTGCTTTACTGGTGGCGGAAGGCGTTAGATAGTGATGTATAATATTTTAATGGTTGTTCTTATCTGTTCTCAATTACATATTTATTTCTCCGAAACTCGTTTAAAACTTATTGCTACACCCAATATTTTAAATTTTGAGGTTTAAACTTCTCATTTAACATGCCATTTTTAAAATCTTGTGGAACATTAAACATATGATGTCATTCTACCTAATGCTTAGGTAATCCGTCTAAAACAACAACTTCTATGATTTATTATCGAATTTTAAGCATGAACAAGAACACGTGCTTATTAAAATGCATGAAATAATAATATATGCTATTAAATAATAAATGTTATAGAATTCATTGTTTAACTGCGTTGATAAGCAGTAAAAAAGTACTAAAAGTATTTTCACACTACAGTTTTGGCAGTGTAAAATGATAATTAATTCAACTTGAGATTAAAAATGCAAGTATGCCTTTAAAAATAAACAACATAAGTATTACATATTATTTTCATTCTTGAAAACAAACTAAAAATTTATAGTTATGTAGTTTTAAGATACAACTGTATAGTGGTATTATCATCTATTATGATACTTAAATAAAAGTTAGGTTAAAAAAAAAAAAAAAAAAAAAGAACGTTTTTTAAAAATAGAAGCTCTTTTGAAGAGTTTTTGTGAAGCTCTAAAAAGCATAAAATAAAAATTTATTCTGGCAAAGACATGCGCTATAAACAAATGAAAATTTCAACGCTAAGAAAAATATAGAGAAAAATATAGATATTTCACTTTTGCAATAGATGAAAATTTTTAAATTTTAAAAACATTTCAAAAAGCTTTCGAGACATTATGAATTTATGGCTTATCAAATACTTATATAAAAACTAATGACTTAGAATATTGGTCTCGAAAGCTTTTTAAAATATTTTTAAAATTTAAAAATTTTCATCTGTTACAAAAAGGAAATATCTATATTTTTCTTAGTGTTGAAATTTTCATTTGTTTATAGCGCATGTCTTTGCCAAAATAAATTTTTATTTTATGCTTTTTAGAACTTCGCAAAAACTCTTCATAAAAGCTTCTATTTAAAAAAAATATATATACTTAATTTTTATTTTTTGCTTTTTAGTTACAAATAAAACACGTTTATTTATTTATTTTTATTATTTTTTTTTTATAATAATTAAATATTTTTATTAAACTTATTTACTGCTTAAAAACATTATATGAGATCATGTTATTGCTTAACACTATTTTAATTAAGGGACATTTGATTATATGTTGTTATTACTGTTATTATTACATTAATATTATAATACTAATTAAATTACAAACTGATATTTAATCTAATTTATTCGAAAATGAGATTACATGATGTGTACGAAGCACAAATGAAACTACAAACTAATATTTAATCTAACTTTAACGAGAATGAGGTCACATGATGTGCGTTAGTCACAAATGTGTCACATAAGTTGCAATATCAGTTTTAAAAAGCCCAAAATCAGTTTAAATTCAAGAAAAATCAGTTCCCTCCATCATAAGGTGGTAAGTTACGAAGACGGGTCGCTTCTACTAAAGCATCTTCATTGCAAATCTCTCCCTCGATCAAGCCGTTTGGTGTAATTTCATCAACCTCGATACCAGCGAATGACTTATAACGACTCAATGGAACAAATTTCTGTCCAGGAGCAAAGTATTTGCTTCCCAAATTCACTACTGCTTTACTGATGGTACTTCCCTGCAATTTATGAACAGTGACAACATAACATGGAATCATTGGCAGCATTCTTCGTTCAACCGTTCCGTATCGAAAATTCGTATCAAAATTGACAGTAATTGGTTCAATTTCTTCCACATGCTGGGAATTTTCAATTTTATGACCACTTTAGAAATGTCATGTTCATTGAGCTGTTGTCGTCGCCATCCTGGGAATTTAATATCAACAATCGATCCCATTCTAGCATTTACTAAGCCTTTCGTTATATAAACATTGTATCGTAACATCACCCTTAAACCTCGATACAGTACCAATGTGCGAGGAACACCAGCAGTTTTATTAATATTAGCTGGAATGATCCTTTCGAATGGGACATTGATTGTACGCATGTCTTGTTCTACAAGTCGATCTTGTGTAACAATTTTGAATCTTTCAATAGTAGTGCTCATATTTCTCATGACTAGCTGATTATGGTCTTCTACCATTTTGACAGTTGGCACAATTCGAATGGTTTCTCCATACGCAAATTCCCCTTCTTGCTTACTATTTTCAGCTTTACTTACGAGGAGCTCATATTGTTCAGTGGTGAGGTTTCCTACACGTAGGTTATTAAGTAAATCAACGAAGGTATTATCACCTCTTAGTCGGACCATTTCTTTCAGCTCACAAAAACTGAATTGATGGAACAAATGTAACAACCCTTCCATTTCCTCGGGTTGAATGAATACTAGAGAGCCCAAAACAGGAGGAAATTGCATAAGATCGTCGAAAGGTAAAACGATGGCACCCCCAAAGAGATCGTTATAATTACATTTGAGCTCTTGCAAGCGAGAGTGTAAATGGTATCGCATTCTACATGGAACCATCAATATCTCGTCAATGATAACGAACCGTGTATGTCTCCAATATTTTCGCATCCTTTCTAACCAAATGCCAGTCAGTTGTTTGTATGCTGGTATAGCTCTGCCTTTTTGAACAGCAAATTTAAAGGCAGAATGAAGTGTTCGACCTCCAATCAACAACGCTGCCACACCTGTATAGGCACAAACTTTCACATAACATTGACTTTCATTTGGATGCAATATACGGTAACCACGTTGTATTTGTTCAGATATCAATGTTAATATGTGAGATTTGCCTGTGCCTGCACTTCCTGAAACAAAAAGACGAATTAGTGGACACTCGACACCCGTTACTTCTCTTTGAATTTGCCTAGACACAAACTGGAAAAGACGCATTTGATCCGCATTTAATGCCTTCTGCACTTGATTATATTGACTGTCGTCCATTCGAAGTATTTCATTATTTTCTTTGGGCAAATCAATTTCCAATTCTTGATCAAGAGTTAGTTTCTTTAGTTTCTATTAATTATTTGCAAAAAATAACAACTGGGCCCCGCGAAGATCGAACACACGACCCTCGCGTTATCAACATGACGCTGTAACCAGCTGATCCATTAAGAGATACAATGAGTTGCTTACATTTTATATATATATATATATTTAAAACATTTTATTTTATGCTTTTTTAACATCAAAAATGTTTTGTGTTTTCGAATATCTAAATTAAAAAATAATAATAATAATAATGCTTCTTAAAAAAACTCCTCAAAAAATTCTTAGTGTAAGCAACGAAAAATTTTCTTGCATCAATTGACACCTTTTCTACTAATTACCTTTAAAAATTAACACGCTGGACCCTCCGGGGACCGAACTCACGACCACCACGCTATTAACTTTACGCTCTTACCAACGAGGGATGCAACTCGAGATGCAACAGCGGGGGATGCAACAGCGAGGGAGCTAACGAGGGATGCAACGCGTTGCTTATACTTACTTTAAAATGAAGACACCTTTTTTTTTGGCGTGTCACGAAGACACGATGAGAAATTCCAATTTCAATAAAAAAGCTTCTGAAAAATTTATTTATTTATTTATTTTTACTTACATTTTTATTTTGTGCTTTTTGTAACTAGATAAAAAGCCGTTGAAAAAACTCTCAACAAAATATTTCAATTTATCAATTGATACTTTTTCTATTAATTATTTGAAAAAAAAAAAAAAAAAAAAAAAAAAAAAGAAAAAAAAAATCTTTGCCCGGCGAGGATCGAACACACGACTCTCGCATTATCAACATGACGCTGTAACCAACTGATTCATTAAGAGATACAATGAGTTGCTTACATTTTTTTTAAATATATATAATGGAAGCGTCTTGGTTTTTTAACGTGACGAAAGCCGATGACAAATATATATAAAGCGTCTAAAAATATTTTTTTATGTATTTTTTACTTAAAACGTTTTTTTTTTTTTTTATATATATCTAAAATGTTTTGTGTTTTCCAATATCTAAATAAAAAAAGAATGCTTCTTAAAAAAACTCTTTAAAAAATTCTTCGTGTAAGCAACGAAATATTTTCTTGCATCAATTGACACCTTTTCTACTAATTATCTGTAAACATTAACGCACTGGACCTTCCGGGTAGCGAACCCACGACCACCGCGTTATTAACGGGACGCTCTTACCAACTGAGCCAGAGAGCGACCCACCAAATAGCGTATATTTACTTAAAAATGAAGGCACCTTATTTAATAGCGTGACACGAAGACACGATGACCAAGTAAATTTCAATTAAAAACTTTCTAATAATAACTAATAAAAGAACTAATATATTGTGTGAGTGTTCTCACACATATGTCCTTTAAAAGCTTATTTATTTATCCAAATTTAATATATAACAAAAAGGAGGGATTAATATAGATTATATAAAATAAATCTTTTTAAATTTATCTAATTCAAGTAATTAATTATAGAGAATTTCCCGTTTTATTTTTAAATCAAAATTTTCATTTCTTTGTTCTTCTATCGTTAAAAACACATTGATCTAGGAATAAAATAAAGCAATTTTTATATTGGGGTTTGTAAAAATAGTTTGTGTATACATTTTCCCCGGATGGATTAAATCTATTTAGCCATAATTATTTATTTTCAGAGGGTAATTTAAAAAGCCGTTATCAACATATTTATACTATATACAGCTATTAATAAAATAAAACAAGCATTTGATTTCATATTTATTTCCCTTGAATGTTTATGTTAAAAAAACCATTATTATTTCAAGAGGGTCATTATAATTCTAAAAATAGATTTATAATGATGTTCGATAGTCTGGGCGTCGCCTTCTTTGTTCATTGAGAGTTGAAGGTCATTTGGCATGGCTTCTCAATGTCAAATCGATTTAATATTTGTAACGACTTTTTTATATTCAAAATTTAGTATGAATATCTTAGAAGAACAAAGAAACAGTTTGGCATTCTTTTGGCTGCATTTCAACAATGCCAATCTCCAGGGTTGCGATTTTAAGCTATCTGTGGCTAGCAGATTTAGTGTATCTTTTCGCTGTGGTTCAAGTCCTAAGAAGACGTAAATTTTTTGAGGTCCTCCTCCCTCTCTGTCTAGTTGATGGGGATAGAATATTTGTATATGCTTACGAATATAGGAGTGAAATGTGAAGTTATTAGTGACTGCAAACTGAATATTATATTGCTGCATTAATAAATTACAGTACTATAAATGATGTGTCCTGATTACTTCGAAGTAAAGACTTCTATTTTATATTTTTAATAATTCTACGATCCGGCTTTTGTGTGCAACGAACCTGACTGTACTAGGCAATAGTACATATTAATTGGTGCGTGTCCAGCTTCCCCGATCTTCAAAAATGGAGGGGGAGGAGGAACCCGACGGCAGCATAATGGATTTTCTATAAATGAAATTCTGGTTTTTCTTTGGAGAGGAAGGAAAGAAAGACATATAATTTTATAGTAACAGTGTTATCGCAGGACAGACTGTTTTAAGAGTCATGGACAGGGAAAATAGTGACTCTATAAAATTTTGTGGACGAATCTTCTTCTTTTTTCTGTGCAGTGAACTTACTTGAGCTTACAAAAAAATTTGCTTGAGTGGGTGGCTATGAGCGAGGATTGTAAATCTTCTCTAGAATAAAGACTCTCTTCAGATATTCTTGTGTGATCATAGAACTCCTCTGATGAAGATAAGCGGCCGTGAGGGGGGCCTGAAGATGTCGCCAGTCATCTTTGCTGAACAGATGAAGATAAGCGGCCGTGAGGGGGGCCTGAAGATAGAAATAGTCAAGGTGTTTTTGTTAGTTTGTGTTGCCAACGAGGCATGATAATGATCTGAACAAGGAATCAAGAAAGCCTTTTTACCGTGGGACACATCCGTCGGTGTCTAATCGGCAACTTCGCGTGCTCGAATTTTTGAATTTCTTTTCTACTA
Source organism: Salticus scenicus (assembly GCA_963930645.1). Lineage (NCBI taxonomy): Eukaryota > Metazoa > Arthropoda > Arachnida > Araneae > Salticidae > Salticus > Salticus scenicus. Next base: position 211,660,964 of record OZ005658.1, on the reverse strand, counting down.
TTGCAGGAATGCATAAGGATCGGAAGAGAGAGGAAAGAAAATAGGGAAAAAATATACCATTTTTAGAACAAAGTAATAAAATTAATTGAAAGATATTAATAAAGTAAACGATAATTTTTTTTTGTTTACAGAATATTTTTTTTAACCAAGTTATGTCCAAGAATTGGTAAGTTAAGTTTATCTTATATTTTGAATATTTCATATAAATATGGTTATACAATATATAATTTTCAGTTGTTAGTGAAATTTTTTTTTCTTTTTCTGCTTTCTTTCTCACCAAGGATTCTTGTTATTTGGTATAAGATTAAGATTTATTTTTAAGAAGAAATAATAATGATAATTATAAGGGAAGCAGGGAAGAGAATTTTTAATATGATATATAGATTTATATTTGGAACATAAGTGATTTAAGAATTCTATTTTGACATTTTATTGAAATTTTAAGCAAAAAGAAAAAAAAAAAAAAAAAAAAAATCTTCCTTAAGCTTTTGAAGTTTTTGAAATATATATATTTTTCCTGATTTTTAATAAAGTATTTCATTTGATATAAGTATATATATAAGTGTTTTGTTGTTTTTCATAATAATTGGTATTTTTCTATACTTATAAAGCTTAAAGTGATTTACTTTAATTTTTAGAACATTTTGAAATATATAAATATGTTTACATAATATTTTGGTTAGGTATTTTATCATTTGCATTTTCTGTGAGTAACATAAAGAAAAATGCATAATATTTTGTGCTCATAGATCTTAACGCAATTAATTTTTTTTTTTGCTAGGGCAATTTTGAAATTTTTTGGAATATATATTTTTAATGGGTCTCACAGTATTTTGTTGGGATTTTATTTTTCTTTCATGATGATTAATACTGTTATGAGCATATTATAATTTATTTTTTTAAGTGATTTATTACAATTACTGCTGCAAATTTCTACAATTCCTTATGATTTATTTTGTTTTTCGAATATTTTAAGATATATATGTATACTTTTTGACATTTTTAATGAGGTATTTTATCTGATGCAGTTGCCGTAAGCATAAAAAAAAAAAATAAAAAAAAAAGCGTAATTTTTGTGCTCATTTAATTTAATATATTATATATTTTTTTTTTTACTCGAGTATTTCTGAGATATATTAATATTTATTTGACCCAACATAAATAATCAAGATGGCCACTAAAAAGAACATTAATATTAACATTTTAAATTTTGACGGGGACTCATCCTTACTTGAATTTTTTTTCGATCAGATTGAGTCATATGCAAAATTAAATAGATTAAATTCAGAAGAGGCAGTGGCAATTTTGAAAGGTAAATTAACTGGCCCTGCATTAAAATTCATGACTCAATCTCCCTTATTATACAAATCGACAGATTTAAAATTTATCAAGGATGAATTCCAGAAATTTTTTGCTCCAATGAGCAGTACTCAGGCTCTTGTGGAATTTAACAATTTAATACTCTTACCACAAGAATCAATTAGAAATTTTTCCCACAGGCTAAATATTTTAGCCGATGTAGTATATTCGCAGATTAATGATGCTAATGCTTTAAATTCCATTAAATTTACTAAATTCATTTCAACCATTCCCTCAAACATTAGAGTTAAGATTCAAGAAGAGGGAATCTCTGAGTACCAACAGGCGGTCAACCGAGCACAGAAATTACAGGACATTAATGCTAATGAAACATTACTACAAGTGAGCTTAAATAACCCAGTTATTAATACACTATCTGAAAAGTTAGTCGAACTCACAGATAGAATGAATAATCTGTCATTCGCTCAGAAATCTGATGAGGTTAATCATACACACGAATCCCCAGTGCAAGATAGGCAAAGAAACTATAATAGACAAAGTGAATTAAGATATAATTATAAAAGTAGAAATCAAAATTTCAGGGGTAAACAAAATTTCAGGGGTAATCAAAATAAGAACAGATATCATTCTTCTCCTATTTGCCAGTTGTGCAGTAAAAGAGGACATGTTGCTACTAGGTGCTTTAGATGGCAAAGAAATCAGACTAGGGGTAAAAATTATGACAGAAATAATTATAGTAAAAATCCAAGTAATTTAAACGAGCGCAGAGATGTAGTTTAGCTGATGCAAGTACATCTCAGGAATTGAATAGAGCATCAGCACAAAATTTTTCTCTGGACATTGATAATAACGTTAATCTACCCAAATTATCTAGTGACAGATTGGTGAATTCTACTGCGTCTCAGACACAACAAATCTTGAAAATTTCTGATTCTAAATGTACTCAAACAAATAACGATAAAAGGGAGAACATTTTTAATGTCCATGTAAATTCTCCAAAGTTACCTCTTATTAAAATTTTGCTAGATAAACAAAAGGTAAACACACTTCTTGACACTGGTAGTTCTGTTAGTCTGTTAGCTGAAAGTACATTTAATAAATTAAAACATAGTTTGAAATATAAGCATTTATCTTCCCATGTGACAATCAAAACCGTGAACTCGAATGTACAGTTTTCATCTTGTATACAAACCACTTTCAAAATTCAAAATCAATTTTTTTCACAAAAATTCTTCATAGTAGATATTCCTGAAGGTTCTGCATTTAGGGTTATTTTGGGTTACGATTTTATTCAACAATATCATGTAATATTAGATATGCAGAGGTCCTTGTTAAAAATTAAAGATCTGAGTATTCCCATAACAAACACATATAGCGACCATGAAGAAAATCTTAATATGCATACTCAATGTAAGAAACTTTCAGTAAAAACGGGACAAAAACTTATTTTACAACCCAAAGAAGAATCTTCTATTACAGTTTATTGTCCCAAAGTTTCTTCGGGTGATTATTTATTTCAGAGTAAAAAGAGTTCTTCCAAATTAATTTTTTTGGATTCAATAGTTAATATTGATCATTCTCAGAAACAAAATTGTAATAGTAAATATGATAGAGTAAAATTTCAGTTATATGTTAAGAATAACACTAATAGAAATATGCATGTAAACAAACATTCAAATATTGGTACAATTAAAGAAATCGAACAAATTATAGACTATGGTTCAAAACAAAATGATAATGTTGAAATTTCTGAGGATTCACAATTTATTAATTATATTCAACCTTCTAGTGATGTATTAAAAATGAGGAAACAAGATTTAACACCCACGGACTTTGATGTTAAACATCTCAATGAGACTCATGCAACAAAATTAAAACAAATTTTATTAAGTAATTTCGCAGCATTTTCTAAAAATATGAAAACCCTTGGACATACTGACAAGGTAGTACCAAATTTAAAATTTTTAAGTGACTATCCAATTAAGACTTTGCCCTTTCCCATTCCTCAGGCTTTACAACAGGAAGCTAGAGATCAAATTAACCAATTGGTAGAGGCTGGGATTATTGAGCGAAACTGCTCAGAATGGGCTTGCCCAATTTTATTAGTAAAGAAAAAACAAGATGGATCTGGTAAACAGAAATTTCGACTCGCGCTAGATTTAAGAATGTTAAATTCTATTATTCAAGGTTCTTCTTATCCGTTACCTAAAATTCAAAATATAATAGCTGATCTATCTGCGTATAAATTTTTCACTTGTCTTGATTTCCAACAGGCGTATCATCAAATTGATTTACCGGAACATTTACAAGATAAAATTACTTTCACATCAATGTTTGGCAGTTTCAAATTTAAAAGACTATGTTTTGGTCTTAAAAACGCGGCTTCTCAGTATCAAGCCCTTATGGATTCTTTAATTGATGAAATTAATATAGATGGAATTTACGCGTATCAGGATGATTTAATATTTGGTGCAAATGGTTTTGAAGAGACATGTGTCAAACTTGAAAGAATTCTTAGGATTTTAATTAAATATAATTTAACCTTAGCTCCTAGTAAATGTACATTTCATAAGAGTGCTGTAAATTATTTGGGATTTCACATAGAGAATAATTCAATTTCTCCAATTGAGTCAAATATCATTAAAATAAACTCTTTCCCTACGCCTACAACAAAAAGACAACTAAAACGTTTTATAGGAGTTGTAACCTTTTATAAGTCTCTTATTCATAATTTTTCTAAATTAATTCAACCACTTATTGAATTGACTAAACCGAAAACAAAATTTGTTTGGAATAAACATCATCAGGATATTTTTAAGAAATTTCAAGATATATTTTTAAATTCACCTATGGTAAGATTACCGGATTGGAAGAAGACTTTCTTTCTCAACACTGATGCATCAAATATTTCTATTGCAGGAGTTTTGATGCAGAAATATGACAATCAATTGTTACCTGTCGCCTTTTTCTCTAAATCACTTAAACCGTCTGAAAAAAGATATCCGGCTATCAAACTTGAATTAATGGCCATTTATAAATCTGTAATTGCTTTCAAATATTACTTATACAATAGAAAGTTTATCATTTTGTCTGACAGTGCTCCTTTAAAAACATATAGAAAAACAAATAGTCCTGCTGATTTAACTACTAAATGGCTGTTAGAGTTATCAGAATACTCATTTGAATTTGAACATATTCCTGGCACTACAAATGTTTTAGCGGATTATTTATCAAGATCAGACTTCTCAAATAATCAACAAAATTTAAAAACAAACCCAGAATTAATATTCAGTTCTCAACCTCTTCCTATCGTACAAGATGACACACATTCAATTAATCAAATTTCCACTTCTACTCAGTCTGTATTACAAAATCAATTCAACAATTTTCTAGTTTCTGGTAATACTCAAAATAAAGATCCCCTTTTGGAAATTTCAAATAATACATTTATATCTGAGCAAAAGAATGATCCAAAATTGTCAATTATTTACAGACAAATTTTGAGAAAAGGTTTTTCAAAAAATAATGATAATTTTTTTATTCATCCAGATTCTAAAGTTTTAATGTACAAGAAACAAAATTTGCATAATAATACTTTTTCATATCTCATTGTTGTACCACATTCTTTAAAATCTAAAGTTTTAACCATTTCACACCTTTCTCACTTTGGGTTAACAAAAACATACGAATTTTTATCAAATAGATATTATTGGAAAGGTATGTACACAGACACTTTAAATTTTGTTGCTTCGTGTACTTTATGTTTACAAAATAAACATCATAACACACCACCAGCTCCTCTACAACCCACCTATACTCCAACACATCCAGGGCATACTATTAGTGTCGACTTGGTTGGTCCTTTTATAGATGGACATTCAGTTTTGACTGTGATTGACCATTTTTCGCGACACATTGAATTATTTCAATTAAAAGACACTTCTTCATCAAAAATAGTTAAATGTTTATTTAATTACATTACAACATTTGGTAGACCATCAGTAATATTATCAGATTTAGGCAAACAGTTCACATCAACTATTTATAATATTTTTAATGATAAACTTGGCATAAAAATTTTACATTCATCTGTTGCTCATCCTCAAAGTAACTCTATTTCTGAGAGGATAAATAAATCTATAAAGTACTCAATTAACACTTTGATTTCTGGGGGGTATTCTTTTGAAAATTCACTAGCTATACATAAATCACTTTACAATGGTTCAACACATTCATCCACATTGTTTTCACCTAACCTACTGCATTTTGGTAGGGAACTGTCTTTAATATTTGATACATTTGACCAATTTATAAATCAGCCATTTTTAGATAAAAATGTAGACATATATAAATTATTACACGACTTAAATAACATCTATAGCAAAGCATATTCTAACATTAAAGAAAATCAAGACAAAAGATATCAAAATTTTCAAAAGCGTGCAAAACTGAGGCCTGTTGCTGTTCATGATGTTGTATACTTGAAATCAATAGATAAATTTAAACCCAAGTATTCTGGGCCATTTATTGTTGTACAAAAACACTCGCCAGTTTCCTTTTCCATTAAGAGATTACATGCACCTGATAATAAAGCTTTCAGGGTCCATATTGATAGACTCCTTATTGCTCCGCCTCGACGTAATTATTTGTTTACTGAACCCAACTCCAATGTAACACATAATATTGGCAATAATTCTACACATCCTTATAACTTAAGAAATCGCAATTAATTTTTTTTCACAAAAAAAGTTTGAATATATTTTGCTTCACAAATGCATTTTCCAATGGCCAAGGGAGTGTATTTGTTTGCTGTGCAGGAACTCGTCTTTATTTATTTTATTATTTTTATTTTTAGATGGCTGGTCCACTGTTTTTTTATATTTTTCTTTTGATGTAAAGACTATTTCTTGCATTGCAGTGTTGTTGAATATATATAATATTTATAAATAAGATGCATAAAAAAAAAAAAAAAAAAAAAAAAAAAAAATGATTCTAATGATAACATAAATGCTTGTAGATCATATTTTGAATTTCTAAATTAGTAATCAAGGTGTTATTTTTTATTTAATGTTTACTATATCTATTTTTATTGGGTGAAGGTTAAACAAAAATAAGATAATTGAAATATATTTAATAGAGATATTTCATTGGAATACAGATTTAGTTCATAGGAAATTAATTATTAATGATAATAGTGCTAATAACATACATACAGCTAAATTTTATAAGTTTCCAATTGATTTTTGGTGTACAACATGTGTTTGGTTTGTTCAATATCCAATCTAAATTTTTATTATTTTGGCACTCCCTCTCATCACTCAAAATTTTGTCAATTTGTTTCCTTTTACTTATTTATTACCCTATCCTAGATATATGTTGTCTCGTTCAAAATTTTCTCCCGGGAGAGCAACATTGGATATGTGATGAGAATCTATATTATTGTTGACATTAATTTTTCAACATTTATGACACTTAATTAATCGGTTTCGTGAGGTGTCCCTACAGGGGTCTGTGGATTCTGCTGGGGGACGGAGGCCTGTGCCTAACAGTACAGGTCTTTCAACACGCCCTGTCCCGCTAGGATGTTAGCCTTAAGTTAACATCATTACACTTACATTTTTGTAAGGATTAAGGGAAGATTATTTTTTTTGACTGCCAATGGCGTCCTTTTTAAAAATCTTTCCTGTGTGGTATACACGAAAACTTTTCTGTTTCTTTACTTTTTTTTTTGTACATAATTTTGTTTAACGTTGACCAATATGTGTAACCAAGGTGTTAGACAAATAAATATTACAATAATATGCTGGAACCTTTAGTATTACAACAATATATATGAATATATGTAATTTATATATATATATTTTCTTTTTCTCTATTTCACCATACATATTAGTGTGAAAATTTAGTATTTTGTGTGTAAAAATCTAACGTTAGTAACTGTTACTGTGGCATTATTTGCTAAGTTCATCAAAAAAGAGACTCTTTCATAAAAAAAAAACATTTCAGCTGAAATTTTTGGTGGCATATAAAAAAACTATTTTGAACTGCATTTGAAATTACTTATAGAAGCCACATTTTTGCGCCTGTCATGACAAGGTGTTTCTCTTAAAGTTTTTTTGGTTATACTGATATTTTTGAAATATGTGTATTTTGTATTTTTGAATTAGTGTTTATATTTCATATATATTTTGTTTGTTCAATATTAAGCATTCATATAATTTTTACTTATGATGTAATATCATTTTTTTAAGTGTGCGTCTTTGGTAAGTGCTTTTGAATATTATTGTTTGTATATGCATTTCTATACAGGAGGCGAGGAGGAGTTACTTGTTTTTTTTTTTGCTAGTCGAAGGGGAGATATATGTGTGAGTGTTCTCACACATATGTCCTTTAAAAGCTTATTTATTTATCCAAATTTAATATATAACAAAAAGGAGGGATTAATATAGATTATATAAAATAAATCTTTTTAAATTTATCTAATTCAAGTAATTAATTATAGAGAATTTCCCGTTTTATTTTTAAATCAAAATTTTCATTTCTTTGTTCTTCTATCGTTAAAAACACATTGATCTAGGAATAAAATAAAGCAATTTTTATATTGGGGTTTGTAAAAATAGTTTGTGTATACATTTTCCCCGGATGGATTAAATCTATTTAGCCATAATTATTTATTTTCAGAGGGTAATTTAAAAAGCCGTTATCAACATATTTATACTATATACAGCTATTAATAAAATAAAACAAGCATTTGATTTCATATTTATTTCCCTTGAATGTTTATGTTAAAAAAACCATTATTATTTCAAGAGGGTCATTATAATTCTAAAAATAGATTTATAATGATGTTCGATAGTCTGGGCGTCTCCTTCTTTGTTCATTGAGAGTTGAAGGTCATTTGGCATGGCTTCTCAATGTCAAATCGATTTAATATTTGTAACGACTTTTTTATATTCAAAATTTAGTATGAATATCTTAGAAGAACAAAGAAACAGTTTGGCATTCTTTTGGCTGCATTTCAACAATGCCAATCTCCAGGGTTGCGATTTTAAGCTATCTGTGGCTAGCAGATTTAGTGTATCTTTTCGCTGTTGTTCAAGTCCTAAGAAGACGTAAATTTTTTGAGGTCCTCCTCCCTCTCTGTCTAGTTGATGGGGATAGAATATTTGTATATGCTTACGAATATAGGAGTGAAATGTGAAGTTATTAGTGACTGCAAACTGAATATTATATTGCTGCATTAATAAATTACAGTACTAAAAATGATGTGTCCTGATTACTTCGAAGTAAAGACTTCTATTTTATATTTTTAATAATTCTACGATCCGGCTTTTGTGTGCAACGAACCTGACTGTACTAGGCAAAAATGACCTTCAACTCTCAATGAACAAAGAAGGCGACGCCCAGACTATCGAACATCATTATAAATCTATTTTTAGAATTATAATGACCCTCTTGAAATAATAATGGTTTTTTTAACATAAACATTCAAGGGAAATAAATATGAAATCAAATGCTTGTTTTATTTTATTAATAGCTGTATATAGTATAAATATGTTGATAACGGCTTTTTAAATTACCCTCTGAAAATAAATAATTATGGCTAAATAGATTTAATCCATCCGGGGAAAATGTATACACAAACTATTTTTACAAACCCCAATATAAAAATTGCTTTATTTTATTCCTAGATCAATGTGTTTTTAACGATAGAAGAACAAAGAAATGAAAATTTTGATTTAAAAATAAAACGGGAAATTCTCTATAATTAATTACTTGAATTAGATAAATTTAAAAAGATTTATTTTATATAATCTATATTAATCCCTCCTTTTTGTTATATATTAAATTTGGATAAATAAATAAGCTTTTAAAGGACATATGTGTGAGAACACTCACACATATATATATATATAAATAAAAAAAAATCAAATGTTTAAAGAAAACATTATGGGCTGAAAGTAAAAAAACGCACAATCACAAATGTGAAAAAAAAGAAAGTTAATAAAGTTAAATTAGACAAGAAAAACTAATCGAAGCTCTGGAAGAGTGGGCACGTGAATCCATGTGATTATCGTCGAGGATTAGCTACGTCTCGCTGGGCGGACGGGTGGGAATCACCACATTTTAGAAAGAAAAAAATACGTAGGAATAATACAGTTATGTACCACAATGGTAATTGTGCAATAATTGTAACATAAACATTGGGAACATGTGCAATAACGTGTGTTACAACAGTGTTGATTAAAAAAGTTAAAAAATCTTTTTAACATCTTTTTTTTTTTTTT